>JAGWCC010000361.1:0-665986 GCA_022651775.1 Drusus annulatus | reverse complement strand
CAGGCAAACATACAGGCAAACATACATGAAAATACACAAAATAACGAGAAATCACAAGAAATATTTACAAACATGATATGATTCTTCACGTCCGATACAATCGGGTATCGCGTCACTAGCCGTGGTTGTCTTCCACGCACTTATGTATTACTGCATCCGCTATCTCACACCGTTTTCGAGTAGCTAAAAACCCTTGTGAATAATTGTATTTATTTAAATAATAAGAAGTGATTTGTGGGTAATTATGAATGGAAAGAAACTCCATGAGATATGTTTTTTGCTCCCGAATGATGTTTACACCTCTAAGGGAATTTTTCTCAGAAAGGAGCCTACAGCGACGCGTTTGTGGCAGCTGGCGACAGCTTGTCTGTCGAACGAATGTTTGTGTGATACTAAACGCAGTAAATCTCAGGTACGTCTCTCGGACTCGGTTTAGTGTATTCACGCGCGTTGTCTCAGCAACGTATCTGCATTATTTAATTCATCTAAGAGTGGGCCGTACGAAATGGCCCGCAGGCCGCAAAACATGAACTTCAAGGAGGCGGGTTGTACATCACTGATCGGAATTGCCGAGGCGAAAGACCACCATTCAGTATTAAATGTTCCTTCAAATTGTTTTATCGTTCTATAAATAATTTCCTACTGTGTTAGGAATATATTCAATTAAACTATGCATAAAATGTAAAATAATTAGCAGTACAAAAGCATTAATTTATGAATCACCGATTGCACAACCTAACAAGTGCTATTGTAGGTAGACAAACATAACGACTCATGCTCAAATCATTTCCTGTTGCCAGTTGGTATTATTTCCTTTTGCGCCGATTAGTACCACCATCAGAATAATTATTTATTCTATATTAGTTACCTATCTGTAACGCAAACCTAACATTTTTAGAGAGAGGGTTTATAAATACTAGATTACTCTTAACTCTTCTTCTAAACTTAGAATTGAGTAAGTAAGAATTTTATAAAAATAAAAATAAATTGAAAACAGAATCTTTATTTTGGTATGATTATCCAGGAAAAATGTCAAGCTGACAAAATAATGTGTGCGTGGGCGATTTGGATGCTGATTTCGTGTAAAATTCTGGGAAGCAAACATGGCGGATTCTGTGGTGAAATTGGTGACTGGGATTGGTTCAGAGAACTGCAATTCAGATGATTTTTACGTAAATAAATAATTTAACGATGGCACACTTATGAGTGCTATTTTTCCTTGAAAATAGATTTGGACAAACTGAAATTTTCCAGAACATTCTGATAAAGATTGAAAATGAGTGTTGGCCTGGAATTCTGGGCTAGATTGATTCCATGTTTTTTTTTGTTTGAATTCCCATTTGTGGAATGCTGCGAGGCCTGATGGAAGTGGGTGAGTAGAAAGGCAAGAGGAAGTCTGAGAAGTGTTTGGCTATTTAGATCTGGTCATTAAACGTAACATTTTAACCATTTAAGCAATGTTTCAATGTATGTTCCACTTTGCAACAAGGTGAAAACATTTGATACTTATTTTTTTTTTTTGTGTGCGAATTCAGTGTAAGAGTCCCGACTGTACGGAGCCAGTGGGACTATGGCAATTGGAGTATGTTGTGAGATTGAAGGGAATGAAGAGAGTGAATAAGATGTGGATGAGGAAGGCAGTACCTGGCTATTCAGATCTGGTCACCAAACACGGCTAAAGCCATTTAAAAGGAATGTTTCTTTTCAGAATGGTGTTCTTTCACCAGGGCGATACTAAGAGTATCTACTACTAGATTATGGATATCTAAACGTCATAATGGTCACAGTATGCTTAAAGGCTTGGCGCAGGTGGTACAAAGTGAACACATGATCGCTATTATGTCAGAACGTATGTCACTAACTTGCCAATAAACAGGTTTGTGATTCAATGCTGAAATACAACTTATTTATGGCTCAATGACCTCATAAACTATCAACAACTGGTTTTGTTCTTCATTGTTTGTGTATGAATTTCATCAAACAAAGGACTTGATTAATCTGCTGAGATTAGCTTTTCACGAAAACATTAGATTCATGTATTAATTAGTACTTAAAAATAAACATACATAATGGTATTTTTATAAATCTATTTTTTGTTTATTCTACGTGATCCTGTAAAAGAATATCGTTTGCCTTTTTTCATTTCTTTTATTTTTAATAGTGAATACCGCACAAGAGTCCCAACTGCTCCCATCCGTCTAGAGCCACTGAGACTATGGCATCCCAATCGGGGTGGCGTTGGGGAGGCTGAAGGTAGTGGGGAGGGGAAGGTAGTGGGAAGGGTAGTGGGGAGGGGAAGGCTATGGGAAGAGGAAGGTTGGGAAGTACCTGGCTATTCAGATCTGGTCACCAAACACGGCTAAAGCCATTTCAAGCAACGTTTCGATTCTGAATGGTGGTCTTTCACCAGGGCGATACTTAGAGTATCAAACACTATCCACAATTGAATGTGCCGCAAATATACTATACATTATTTTATATGAATTAAATGTGTTATGACACATATTAATTAAATAAAAGCTATTGGCGCACGCCGGGTTTGAACCCGCCAAGTTTCGATTCGTAGTCGAGGGTCTTACCACTTGTCCATGGAGGTCGTCATGCCTCTTGCTAGCGAAATTCTGAGAGAACGAGGAAAACTGGAACTGGTTCTTTTCGCCAAAAATGATTTTTAATGGGGGGGGTTTGCTAGCAATTTCCAAAACCAAAAAAAAAAATGGAAGCCGGTTCCTCGTCCAAAAAAAACACGAAAAGAACAGACAAAGGATATCGATATTTTTATCGAACATCTCTGAAAAGTACTAACAGATCGACAAAAGTTCCTCCCCAAAAAAGAACTAGCAAATCAACAAAAAAAATGGAACTTGGGAAGAACCAGTTCTTTGCCAAATCTTTGTGGTCGACCTTCAATTGAAGTGTGTTCTATCGCAAAATGGAATGGTTCTTTGTAGTCTTTGAAGTCGAACTTCAATTGAAGTACTTCTTTCTAGGCTTTGAAGTTCAACTTCGCAACTGAACTGCCGCAAAATAAAGTAGTTCTTTGTAGTCCAACTTCAATTGAAGTATTTGTTCAGTGAAAAATGAATGAAGTTTGAACTGCCGCAAAATGAAGTAGTTCTTTGTAGTAGTTAGCACGGAGCGGTCACAATGCTAGAAAACACTTTAAAAAGCAAGATCAAATGAGGCAGGTAGTAGCTGAGTGGACAAACGCGTTGGATTCCCACCCGGGTGTCACGAGTTCAACTCCTCTGCTGGCTAAGTCCTCCATCATTGCACGAGCAACATCTTCCGCTTATTATGATGGTAGTAGGAGTTTTTCAAATATTGTCAGGCTATTCATAACCTGGGAATGTTTGCCTTTCTTTAAAATAAAATAAAAATATTACTTTCAGATATGGAAAGGTTAAGTGTGTCGATCTGTAATTATAAATACAGATTAACATATTTAACTTTGCAGATACAATCTACGCTAGCGACGCCACCAATTGCAAGTTTTCATAGATTCATCTGCGTTATACAAAAACCGTTGATGCATAAACAATTAATATTCCCAGCAGGTGAATAAATTAGAAATACAAACATCAATAATTGATTCTTAAAGTAGTACTTAGTGGGGTAATTAGAAATACATTAAACGTAGAACTTTTTATACGAAAGTAGTTGCAATGCTTCATGGTCAAAATCACACACTTATTCAGGTCGAATATAATTTATTTACTGGCCTAACAGCCATGGATTTACCGTTAATATTTTTCTTACAACTTGCCGATACACTTGTAACTGAATTTAAATAAAGCTTTGAATATGCCCATTCAATGACTTTTTAGGTATTTTTAAATTGTTATTTTATGAGAGAGCAAAGAAGATTATTACAAAGGTTGGCGATCTATGTCAACACTGGATAGTGTTATGATATGTTAGCAATGAAATATGTTGATATAATGGTTTTATTATCTACAAAAGAAAGATAGCATAGCTCTAGTTCCATTCACGTGCATTTTCATAATATTGTTGCACTAAAAAACAAACATATGTTCTAGTCATTGAACAAAAATGCTAAGAACTCTTCGAAGCATACAGCTGCATAATGTTGTTGCTTTTTAAGATTACGGTTTTTGGAAATTGGGGCATTGTGACACATCGGAACAAAGAGTGTATTGTACTCGCTCAAATTTTGGCAAATTTACAGTTGGTAAGATTCAGAGTTGATTGAAGATGAACAACAGAACTGATGGACATTTAATATCAGAACTCATAAAAGTCAAACCGGCTTTAATTTTGTTGTCCTGGTGAAAGACCACCACTTTGAATTGAAACGTTGCTGGACATGGCAATAGCCGTATTTAGTGACCAGATCTGAATAGCCGGAAATTTCAAAACTTTCCTCTTCCCCATCTCCTTCCCTTCAGCCTAACAACATACCTCAATTGGGGATGCCATAGTCCCACTGGCTTCAGACAGTTGAAACTCTTGTGTGATATTCAAATAAATATATTTTAAAAATTATTATTGTAACTCACAGTTGCGCTTCTTCATACATATTCAAATGTTGTGAAGTGTTTATTAAATTTAATGGAGTCAGACAACTTTAAAAATTGAAGCTGGTACCCATTCTTAATAGAATGACAGTTTATAACAGGAGATAATCAAATTGTTTTGTAATATCATGACAATAACAACTGTCTGTCAATTGATGAAAATTAATATTGAGATCAATTTACCCGCTGTATCTTCAGGGAATGTTCATAGCAGCGGACCAGCTTGGTGACCAGAGGGGAAACGGCTCTCCAGGCCCTCTCCAAACAAACTGGGGAAGGATCTGCAATGGCCTCCCTGATCTCTTTCCCAGCCCCCTTGTAGCACTGAATCTCATCCAGCACATTCTCCGGAATCGATCAAAACCCTCTGCACTTCTTCGAACACTTCTTTCTCGGTCTCCGTTGGCGCGGCATTCTCAAAATCAAGGAACACTTCGTAACGTTGTGATGAGCAACATGTAGAGTCGTCGCGCGCCAAGAGACTCAACAATTTTCCCATCTTTTAGAATGCAGACACTATTTTATAAACGGAAGTCGCACCACCACATTCTAAATCGAATCAACGATTTATCTAAATACCCGACACAAAGGTGAAATACGATTAATGTAACACGAACGATGCTGCACTTTTTATTATAATATTGAATTATTCACTTATTGAACGCGACAGGAAACTGGTTTTTATTTTTTGCCTTCCCTATACATACACAAAGAAATTTCTATAAATATACCGCTTATTTGAAATTTTATTGAGGATGGTGAAAAAAGGTTAAAGTCATTGTGAACCCTAGTTATGCAATATTGTTTTTAAATTTCATTGAAACGCAACCACTTTCAAAATGCAAAAATAATTTGCAATCTACCTACTCCTTGTGTTACCCTGAAACGGACATGAAGTGTGATTTTTTGCTGAAAGTTTTTTTGATCACTGACATGACACATAAAGTCATTTTCTATATTCTTCCTCCACAACATATTTTGTTGTATTGTGAACTGACAACACAATGTCAGCTCTTTGTAAATGAAATTCATGCATTATCAAAAAGAGTAATGGAAAATACGAGTTGGTACCAATTTTATTATATTTTGGGATCCTCTGAATCAGGGGTTCTAAACAAATTAGTTAAAAAAAAGAGTATGCCACTATCTATAATAATCTATATCGGCGGGATAATAGTCGTTTTTAAAAGTTTATTTTTTAAATCAGTATTTTGCATCACATTAGTTTTCTCAATCCAGTGGGTAAGATAATTTTATTTTTCATCTTTATAATTAGCCATTTCAATATGTAAATAATTGCCAGCATATAAAGGTATACTGCACCGTTGTAATTTTTCCCTCTCATAAAAAAAAAGCTTGTATCAAAAAGAGAGATTATAGCAGAGCTCTCAGTGGCAGAACGATACTTGAAAGAGACACGAAATTAAAACCACAGTAGCATTTTACAAATTTATTTTAAATAGTTGGATGTACAAAAGAAACCAAGCTATTGAACTTCTAACAGAATATAAATAGAAATAAAAATGCACATCCATCCATATAATATACATATCTTAAATGAGCAATTTGTGAGGTATTTTATAAATACTTTTATATGCATACCTGACAATGTATTACTTTACAAGGATCAATGGACAGAATTTGGGTTATATAGTTTTCTAGTGACAGTTTAACGATTATCAGTCACGCAGAGTAACGCTCCATACAGTTGACTATGTTGGAATCGAGACTAAGTTTTAAGATGAAAATCAGTCTAAGTTTCGATATAGCACATTCACATTATGTATATTACTTCAGCCATTCTAATATCTGACTGCATGACAACCATATTTTGCACAAGGGCTGCCAACGACGTTTAAATGCTGACCTGGCGAAACTAACATATCAAATACTAGATCGGAGGAAAGTATTCTGGGTAACAGAGACATGCAGTTTTATTCGATTTTCAAGAAGAAAATTTCTTGGTTAACGTGCTTACAACGGAAAAGATTGTTCAACTTCGATTGATTGATTGATTGTTCTAGCACGAACAAAGCTGCTCGAAGATAACTCTTTCAGGAAGGTGATGAAAGATTTTTTTATAATGGTAAATTATTATTTTACTTTGCGTTTTTGAAAATTTTAAAGATACTGGTTTGAACAACGTTGAATTAGCTGCCTGCTTGTTGGCATGGGAATGTTATACGTCGCACTCCGGGCTTGGCAAACTTGAAACTAAAGATAGTCTGATTTTAGACACAAGCTATTTTGTGCGGTAGATGTGAAAATCGGTAAAAGTCAAAACATATCAGAAATGATAAATTTACAGTTGGCAGCCCTATTTCGTATGCGTTAATCAATGAATTATATCCGAAACAGTGTTTTCTACTAAGATTATACTTGTATCTTATGCAATTGCATACATTTTATAATGCTAAAGGAGTTTTCCGTAAATCCTCTAACTGTCGCCTTTACAATATTTATAATCAAGAAAGAAAAGTTTTCTCTAACGAAAACTTTTAATTAATTGACATATTCTTTTAAAATTCTATTATTATGTACGCAATAATATCGAAACAAATACACTCAGAAAATTATTTCAATGTTATTTGTTTAAATGTATACATTATTTCAATAAAATGCTGTAAAAATTGCAAACTGCCAATACGATAGACTGATTTTATCAATAAATTAGATGTTTGTAAAATTCAAATAAAACAAGAATATTCTATCATAAGTTATTATAAAGTAAAAGTATTTGTAGTTAAATTAAAATTGCGAATAACAGATAATATTTTACAAACACAATAAGCAATCTATCACTCTTATGCGCCTATTAAAAAATAAATAAATTGTAAATAGGAAAATATACTTCAAATATATATATATATACAGGTATAATTATATATGCCCTACGAGATATAGACATTTTCAATTGTACCTTGAAAGCATATAAAGTGAAGCTCACTGAATTGATAATAAAATTAAACTCATAACTCTATTGTTCAGTTTTTTGTTTGTGGTAATAAATATATATATATATATTACCATAATATGGTATAAATATATATATATATATTTATATATACCAAAATCTTGTGTTAAATTTATAGACCATAATTGGTTTAAAACATGTTAATACTTTTCATTTACAATTGTTTGTTTCCTAAATAAAAAATTAAACATATATTTATCTATATGTGGATGTATATGCACATATATTTAAGTTTCGTGGCAGAGTAATCAGAACTTTGTTTCTGGGCCCAGAAGTTGTGTCTTAAAAACTAAACAAAGTGTTTAAAAAAGAAAAAATCATATACAGATTTTTTCATAAATTATTATTCTTGTATGAAAGATTCTATCAGTACCGCTCTGGTGAAAGACTACCATTTAGAAAAGTCGTATAAAATGGCTTTAGCTTTGTTTAGTAACCAGATAGCCAGGTACTTTCCTACTTACGTCTTCCACTACTTTTTCCAGGCAGCGGAAAAGCCGCGTAATGTACACATTATTTTGGTAAACAGAAACAACTAAGCCATCAGCTAAATACATTTATAATTGAAGGTACAACTTACAACCGTAGATCTTTATTTCGAGATTAATTAATGAACTAGTTTTTTTGGTTACTGGATGTTAGATATTATATTTTAATTGTTTAGATAAAAAGAGTATGACGAGAATTTTTTTGCTATTGATCAAATCATTATGAAGATGGCGGCAAGGTGACCGGTTACGCAAGAAAATTTTAAATGCAAGCAGTACCCTCAATTCATATTTAACACAGCAACTTGACTTCTAGATATTATAAATGCACCAGAATATAATTTAAAAAATGTATGATTTCTTTGCTTAAGCACGTAAAACATAAAGTATTTATATAACAACAATGACATGAATAGAGATTTTAGAAAAAAAAAACAATTTAACACATCCAAAGGATTAAATAATACATCGCTATAACTAGGCCATACATAGTACATGTGTCTACTTTACCTATTATTATATTATCACATTAATATTAATTTATATATCGGCTTGTTAAGTTTGTGATGGGTTGAAAGGACTCCGCGTGAGGTTAACACTGTGACTGTGTTTATTAGTAAAAACATTACCACAGTTAACTGAACAGAAAATCTCGAGAAGTGTGATCTACAGCCAATGAAATTGATTATCGGTTCGAGAAAGAATTTCAATATTTAAAAACGTTTGATCAATTTTACCTGAAGTAAGTTGAAAATTAGCTAACTTCGGGCACGCAGTCACGCCCACAACACACTTCTGTCGATTTATCTTTTCAGTGCCACAGTTATTATGTCCTCTATTGAATTTTCTAGAAACAACTGTTCATACAGAGCGACTTGATGTTAAATATTGAAGGAAGTAACCTCAAAATATTACGTTCATTAATACAAAATGAAAATGAATTCTGAACTCAAGTCTTATTGAGCATGAAACCATTGTAAGATTCAGTAGGTCCCAAAGACTCCAATGGGCTGGCCACGGGGCAAAAATACCCAGATGACAGGAACCCTAAAATCGTGTCCCAATATCCCATAAGAACGCAACACCAAGAATGTCTCGTCCAGTGCAGATTTAAATATTTCATTTCAAGTACCAATAGCCCTGCGTGTTCACGGTTCACCCAGAAGCAAAATAGTTGTTTCATTTGGTTTCTCAATCTACCCCCAACGCATCACAAGTCAACCAAAATAAATCCGTTTGAACGAAATGAGACATTTTGTCGTTACAATGACTAGCTACAAAAGTGACACATATTACCCTTTTTCTGAGATTCGACGAGAGATGACATTTTTTGACGATTAAATATTGTTATTCCATATTATACATACAGATACACAGCACCGCTATATATTAAACCTTTCACACAATAACATTTATACATATTGACTTTATTTTTATCACTAGATTGTATTTAGATAGACTAGAGTTTTCTCAGCTCCTTTACATTTCTATGATTGAAGAACGTAAACTATTCGGTTATCATATTCACATTAAATTAGTTCAAAGAGGACAGCATGCTTCATAATAGCGTACGCGGCCAATCTTGGCGGAGTTCGTAAAGCTTAATAATAAGTGTATCTCATTTCCTCATAAGATGGAGTTACAGTTTATGGTCGGAGATTCTGTTTCAATCGACACGCTTACAAACTTCAGTACAATACTTGCAACTTTCTTTTCTGTTGATTAAGTAAATATATTTTCATTTGATGAACATTTTTTCATCCATTATTGATATAAGATTTACAAATATCTATACATAGTTGTATTCAAGGACAAAGGTAAATGCTGTTCATAAAAAAAAAAAACAATAGGCACCTTACTCAAAATCAAAAAACTATTATCGAATGCTCCTAATTCAACAGTGCCCACTCAAAAAATTGAACACTAAGCTTGTGATTTTTACCTGCTAAATCTATGTGCCAAAGGAAAATGGAGATGACTAAAAAAAGGGGTATATTCAAGATACATATCGTCGCTGGAAAGCCAAAAGGACTTAAGCGACACTCTGGTGAAAAATGAGTCAAATATGCAGTTTTGATCAGTTTTTTTTTCGTTTGATTCTGCAGACTTTTGTGGCCCTTCAGCCATCTAAAATATATTTACCATTTGGGAGAAGGCTTGACTCAAGCGACACAAGTTTGTGACGTTTTTAGTTTTCTGTCGCTTCAGATAACTCAGGGAGAGCGCATTGAGTCACCTGGGTTAATTTTTTTTTCAAAATCCAACCAGGTACTTTAACTTTAAAGTCCTCTGGTGTAACTTCCCAAAATGACGCTTCAGCCCTTTTGCCTTTCCGGCGACAATATCCTTCAAGAAAAAAATACTTAAAGTGTATTGAAGTAAAGGACATGTGGTACAATTAGAATTTTAAAAAGATGACGAGAAAAAAAGGTTTAGTTTACTTATCGCCTTTTTCCTTTCGCACACAGAAATAATCAAATAATTATACTTATAATGCTTCTACATAATATATCAAAATAAATATCATTATTTATCAATAAAATGTCTATGTTTGCTACATAACCCAAAACTCAATTGACTCTCCTGAGCGACAGTTCAATATGGAGCAGAAAAAATATAAACAATAATTTTCCCTAAAATGATAAATTGAATTAATTACAAATACCTTATTTGCCGAGTAGGAGGTCTGGCTAGAATAAAGATTCCTCATATTTATGCATTCCGTTTTTTTGCCAAGTATGGTTTTGATTCAATTCCACTTTTTACAACGAAACAATGAATTGTTAAGTGGTCTTGAAGTTCCATGGTTCTTGTCCAGGTTACAGTCTACATTAATGTGCTTACATTTTGTTTGGTAGATAAATAATACAATTTGTTTCAATAAAACATTCCCATTTTTAACAATCTAAAAATAACAAATAATTAGATAGAGATTTCATCAAAATAAAACTTCAACAAATGCTTGTAAATTAAATTATAAAATGCAACCATCAGAAATGACAATATTGAACCCAGGACGTCTTAACATTTCTTTTTGTGCATGAAATCATGCTTGCTGCACATTTGTTTAATTTCAATGCTGATTTCCATTTAAAAAACAGTGAAAACAGTTTTAACCTAAAAAAAATGCCTTCTGGTAATTTGCAATAGCAATGAAAAAATGTATAGATTCTTAAAAGATTGATAAATATTTCTGTAAAATGCAAGTTAATGTGGTTTAATGCTTTAGTGTATTGGATTCTAAACAAACAAACAAAAAATATGATGGTACAAATAAAAATGAGTAATTGATGACAATTGAATGATTTCAAGATAAATAAAATTGTTTCCCCCAAAAGCAAAAGGTCGCTTTTGCGATTAAATACGTCACATCACAATTTTTTTATTAAATATAATAGTGGTGTCATGTTATTATGTGAACTGCTTTTCAAATATTCTAATACTACAAGAAATGTTCAGTTGCAAGTTCACATGCAAGGCTTACACAAATAATACATGTTGCCGTGAAACAAGTTTTTCAAAATAATAAAAGATGTATATTTTTAATCTTTGGGTGCTTCAGAGTCCTCAAAAGGGTACACATAACAATCTTGGCTTTTCAAAAGTTGAGAGCAGCTTCAGACGAGGAAAGTGTGAATCTTATCACATGCACAAATCTGCCTGATCTGAACATAACCTAAAAATGTTCTAAAAACATCACACAATTTTCACACCATGCAAAGCGATTTTTTGCTTTTGGGGTGACAATATTACATCTATTTACAAAAATAATGATTCGAGTAGTGATTCAGTGTACAAATTGTGGAAACAATTACACTGATTATTCTTGGACACAGTAACGAAATCCTATAAATGCAATCCGGTAATAAATAACTGCAGTAAGTTGTTTCAAAGACAGTAAGGACACCACAATTCGCTGAATGAATTATTTAATTGAGTTATTTATCGGAAGTATTTGAGTGCAGAAACGAGCAGGAATTTTTCGATGAAGAGATCAGAGTCCAGGGCGGCGATGTGGGCAGCGCGGCCGATGAGGGCGTTCGCCGTGTGCGGTAGGGCGTGCTGGGCGTCGTATCTGGCCACGGTCAAAGTGCCCCGCGCTACGAGGGGAGACACCATGTTGTGAACCTGAAATGAAAAAGATTTGTACTATGGAAACAACAGTCTCTTTTTACAGATTTTTAATTCGCCTTTTTCAATATCTTTATAATGATTAAAGTTGTTAGTTTCAGGTGAAGCAGTGCAATAAACTAAACAATTAGGTTAGGAGAGTTTATGTAAGAAGAGTATAATAATTCAGAATTTAAGCAAATAAACCATGTTAGAATAATACTGAGAGTTAAAAAGCTCGAGCCAATGCAGCCTCAAAAAAGTGTTACCAATTGACAGTCTTTGCTTCTAATCTTTTTTCGTCTCAAATTGAACAGTGTCAGATAGACAAGGTGAAGTTAATGATTGCTAGTGAAGTTAGGTTACTAATCATTAGAAAGGCTTTTTTCCTTTATTTACTCTAGCTAATTATTACGTGTAAATGAAAATTTAAATAGTCTTTTTTAAATAGTCATACGATCAAAAGATTCCGCTAAAGTAATCTGTAAACTTTTCCGTAAGCAGATAATTTAACCCTTCCCGCACAACGCCACCAGTCGACCAAACGGGTAAAAATACCATTCCCACAGATAATTTGTTAACTCTTTCCACCCGAGCTATGCTTGCCTTGTACGCGGACAGCGCACTGTTGCGCCGCAAAGTTTCTCTGGCGTTAATTCTATGAAACATTCTTGAAGACGGTAAAATTTATACTTCTAAAAAATGACAAATCTTAACACTACTGACATCTTGTGAAATTTATCCTAAATACGTATCGCAAGCAATGATACAAAGGTTTGAAGGGAACCCTCGTCTTGAAGAGTAAATTCAGTCAGTTTGAATTTTTTTTCCCGGCTCTTTACAGACGCGATTGCGCATGCAGCGTGTTTCTAAGATTCTCAAGCGGAGATTCTCTCAGACAATCGATTGTTGTTCACCATTTTGTGGACGTGAATTATTATAATTTCTTATCACAATATTTTTTTCCGAGACTTGTATTAAAAGTATGGTTCTGTGTTAAAACATCTAACATACACAAACTAGTAAAAAATATTGTTTTTTATCGAAGTTTTATACTATTTTTTAATTTCAAAAAGCTGTTTTATAGAAATAATCAAGTGTTTAAAATGACGTTTTAACCATATGTGAAGTTGTGCACTTTTGAATTCGTATCCATTTTAAATAAGTGTTATTGCAGAATTCCGAAATGTCGGTCGCTGGTCTTAATGATAAATAAATAATTAGTGCTATTTCGCATCAGGTATCAATCCTGATACCGGTTTCACTGAAGATACCGCCGAACTTATGTTTTTGAACATTTTTTTGAATCGTGAAATTAAATTATTGATTGTTTCAAAATTTATCATGATAAAAAAAACATTAAGTGTTATTTACAATGAAATAATAACAATAAATCCTTCTCTATATTTATTAAATTTAAGGTGTAGTTTTTTAATCTTAGACCCTTTACAAGTATGGCGCCGCAAAAATCCGCACCACAGTTGAAGAGCTCTACTTTGGTATGTTTTAATGCGACCTTGAAATATAAAAAATGGTCGCCTATATCTCGCACTCTCGCAGTATGTAAATAAACTTCGACGATTTATCCTGTCCCATTGATGTTTCGAGTGTTTATTTACACATGGAAATGTACTTGGGACATAAGTGATGGAATCTTCGTAATATTTTATTTATTCCATGTGTTAATTGTTTAAAGTCATAAACTAGATTGAAGAAAAAGGGCCCCGCGTGTGAAAAAGTAATTACTATTTTTGAGAGAAAAGGTTAAGATTAAGTACATTTAAACAAATTATTAATATGTAACGACCAGAGATTAATTTACATATTCGTAAAAGCGGCTAACTTTGTGGCTTGCCATATTTATAAATAGAACACATACACTTTGTTTTTAACCACTTTTTATTTAATATTTTGTCTACCGGTTTCGGAAGTACCCTTCCATCATCAGGACAATATTAAATTAATCTGAAATACAAAATACTGAGATAAATATACATATTTAGGAGTTGGAAGGAGAAAGAGTAATTGAGGAAATTATGGGAATAACAGAGCGGTTTATTGGAAAAATATTTAGGATAGGACTATAAGATAAATTAATTTGATTGTTTAAAATATTGCATTTACTGTTTAATGATTTTCTAATTTCTAGTGCTTCTAAGTTATCTAATTTTATCCCTTTATTGCAACGGTGAAGAATTTTAACCCCTGTATCTCTATTAAAATCATGATTAGTAGTAATGAGGTGATTGGCGAACTCTGAAAAATTATTGTTTTTTAAGCATCTTAGATGTTCACTTATTCTAATGTTTACACTGCGAGATGTCTTACCTATATAATATGAAGCACAATTATTATATGTGGGTAGGTAAATTTCTGGTACTAAGTGAAGAGAAGTTAGATATATATAAGATTCTACGCCATTGGAAGGGATTATTTAAAATATTGTTATTACTTTTATATAAAAATGTATTAGTAGCAAGCAGTTTTAAGTTTTTTATTCAAAATTTTTTATCAAGTCTATGTATGCCATTATTCAAAGCAATTTGTTTAATTTTTTCTAATTCAATTGAGAAATTAATTGGTGATAGGGGAATCTGTACTAGCCTGTGTATCATTGAGTGATAGGCTGAATGTTTATGTGATAACGGGTAGACAAAATATTAAATAAAAAAGTGGTTAAAAACAAAGTGTATGTGTTCTATTTATAGATTAATTTACTTTTATGTATTAGACCTTTTAATAAGACTTCCTAAATAAACAAAAAAATACGGACCAAAGAGCCGTACCAGTGTCGCAACCTTAAGGTACTGCCTGCAGGTGGCGTCCAGTGATGCCAACATAAAGCTGCACACAACAATTATGTTAGGTTAGTTTACCATCTCCCTGTAGGCCTGCCCCAGGCTGCTCTGGTCGCGGATGGCTGCCTTGCACAGCTCCAGGCGGGCCGGGCGCGGCAGCACGTAGCGGTCCTGCCCCGAGCCCACCAGCAGCACGTGGCGGAAGCGGTGCAGGGCGGAGCGGCGCGCCAGGCGGCAGAGGAAGGACTGGCGCGGGTCAGCCGTGTCGCGCAGAGACAGCTGCAGCAGGGAACCGGAGCGCTTCCACTTCTGCATGAACCACATGCCTGGAACAAAGGTTAATAATTCGTTAAGTGGGATAACCTCTGGAATGCCGGATTCTATACTTATATTCGGAGAATTGTTTGTTTTTCCCTCACGTCACTAAAAAAAGTTTGATTATGAAATGTGTAAATTTTAATATCATTTTATTGTATTTTCGTATGGCTGAATAAATTTCCTTCTTACTAAAAATAAAATTGAATGAGGTTTTCTTGTAAATACAAACAGTAATGTCACTTTGAACATCGATTCAAATATTTATTACTCGACTTGTACCGAGCATAATGCAATGCAAAATATGGATTGATTATTTTGTTGACAAGCGATTACGGTTCGTTTAAATACGCCAATAACAAGTTTTAAAGGATAAAAACGCCTGAAAAGATAATGATGAATGCCCGGTACCTATTGGCACCTCCGGCACACCAGAGGTTAATAAAAAAATTTAAAAAATGATGCTCTACTGTTACAAATAACAAAGCTTTTCAAAAGTTGCAGATAGGCACATTCCCTATCGGACCATCCTGTCCCTTCCAATTCCATCTTTGGGTATTTGACTAAAAAATAACTGCTGTTTGATGGGTGAGAGACAAACCCGGACGCCGGAAGGTTAATAAAGAAGAAAAAGCTTGTACCTGCGTTGACCAGCCCACTGGAGTTATACAGCGTGCCCAGGTGCGGGCCACTCAGCGACAGGAAAGTGTGCAGGCGGGGGAGAAGAGCGCGCGCAAGGCCGGTCGCGACAATGCCGAGCGCACCAGGATGGCGCCCAGCGAGTGGCCCACAAACGAGATGCGCGCTGGCTCCACGCGAAGGTTCTCCACATGGTTAAGTATCTCTTGGACCAGTCTGGAAACAAGGTGTACATTATTTTGACGAATGAAATATGAAAAATAGGAAAAAATAATAAGTGTTCTTTTGTTTCAGCACGGACAGAGTGCAATACCATGTCCATCATAATATATCTGGAATGTCCAAAAGGCGTAATTGACAAAATTCTACTTTTTAGAAGAGCAAACAGCGAAAAAATTTATTATAAAAAAAAATCCATTTATTAAGAAGGACACAAACATATCGACTGAGTTTAGGTGAAAAGCGTTTTTCCACATTTTTCACAAGCAAACTTAGGCCTAGCGGTTTGAACCACTAGGCCTAAGTTTGCCATTTAACACTGTCGCAAATCGATGATTAGCATAAATAAGAAATTTTTACCATTCCCACTTTTTTTTAATATAAATACCGCACAAGAGTCTCAACTGTTCCCAACCGTCTAGAGCCAGTGAGACTATGGCATCCCCAAATAGGGTATGTTGTGAGGCTGAAGGTAGTGGGGAGGGGAAGGAGATCGGAAAAATGAAGGCTGGGAAGTACCTGGCTATTCAGATCTGGTCGCCAAACACGGATAAAGCCATTTCAAGCAAGGTTTCGATTCCGAATGGTGATCTTTCACCAGGGCGATACTTAGAGTATCTACCACTCTGGAACGTGCCGCAAATATACTTTTTATTATTTTGTATAAATTAAATGTGTTATGACACATATTAATTGAATGAAAGTTATTGGCGCACGCCGGGTTTGAACCCGCAACCTTTGGATTCGTAGTCGAGCGTCTTACCACTCGACCATGGAGGCCGTCAAAAAATTCATTTCAAATAACAAAATCAAAACTTCAAACAACCGCCCCCGTTATCCACCGATTCTCTGTCCGTTTCAGCATTTGATCAAATTATGATCAGGTGTCAAGCATAACAGCATGACCGCTATGTTATCACTAGGCCTAAATACCACTAATTTCGCGTGCCTGCTTTTTATACTTCCTAGAATTTTTATTGTTGTAAAAAAATATAAAATTTTAAAAATAAAATAAACCCTACCTATCGGTCATGGTGTCGAAATCAGAAAAGGTGTCACCCTGATTTCTCTCCGACATGAGGAAGTCCAGGTGCGCCCCGGGAAGCCCCAGCTCTAAATAGGTCTTCACGAGTCGCAGGTCTGCGGAGTTTCCATCCAGCCCATGGACACAGACTATCAAGTGACAACCTGGAAAAAAGTGGTTTGAAAACATACATTTTATCAAAATATGAATTATATTTAACCAGGATTTTTTAATTCACTATGTGACTGGTATCGGTGCAGTTCCCCAGAATCGTTCCAGGCTGTAGCTTGGAGGGTGAAGCTTTTTCCCAATGATAACCAACCTCCGATAAGAAAGGGCCCCAAAGAAAAATATTTCACAAAATAACTTCCAAGGGAAAGTTTGTTAACTAACTAACCATCACACCGTTTCACCGCAGGAGTAGGCAGAGAGTACGGACCGCCATACAACTCTGTCTTGGCAAACACACTCCTTGCTTCATTCACATTCATACATCGTCTCATACATACTCTTCTGTTATTCTGACACTTCACGTGGCCCGATTCAAGTATTTGATTTACTTGATCGTGCCATGTCTTCCTTGGGCATCCTCCATTCAATTTTCCATCATATATTCTTTTCACACTCCTTTCTTCGTTCATTCGCTCTACATGCCCAAACCATCTGAGCTTCCCTTTCTTGATCCTATTCATTACGCTTACATCAGCCTTGCATTCTTTCCAAATATCCACATTTTTAACACGGTCATACATGGTTTTACTGCATATACTTTTTTTCTTTTTTTTTAAAGAAAGACAAACGTTCCCAGGTTACAAAAAACCTGACAATATTTGAAAAACTCCTACTGCCATCATAAGAAGCGGAAGATGTTGCTTGTGCAATGATGGAGAACTTAGCCAGGAGAGGAATTGAACACACGACGCCCGAGTGGGAATCCAACGCGTTTGTCCACTCAGCTACCGACTGGTCAAGGATCGTACTCATACGTCTCAGGGATCTCATTTCCACAGCATTCAGTCTATTTTCATCCTTCCTCTGCCAGTTCCATGCCTCACTGCCATACATCAGGGTTGCTAGCTTAGTTTCTTTGGAAAATTTCTTGTTAGCGCCAACAGCGTTCAGTCCTCCATTAATGGAGTTTTCCTGCATTCACCCTTCTTTCAATATCCATATCGGCCTTTCCATCTCTCTTTGTAAACGTTTGCTTTTATTTCATTAACTGCTAGAATAAATTTTATTTGTCTAAATTACGAAGCCAATACACCAATTGCATTAGTTGCCCTTATGCATCACATACTGGTCGATGCTCCATTGGAACACGATTTCCATACGCTGTATGCTCCATTTATTATATCTCGCGTTTGCCCGTTCACATTTCATTATTTTTTAAACTTTGTAACCTCGAGAAGAAACTACTGTGCATCAGTCAAAAGTCCTCACCTTCAGGGTTGAACATTCTGTATTCGTCGGAGATGTGGAAGTAGGGCAGCGAAGCCTCGCTGGGCGGGAAGTCGGAGTAAAGGGACCCGGGATACTTCACCGTCCGCTTGAACTCCTCGCGGCACTTGATGAACAGCTGCTCGGACTCCGCCAGACCCACCACGGAGGCGAGGCTGCTGTCTCTCTCTGGAAATACAATAAAAAAACATTTTTATAAGATGTAATGGATAAAAATGGATCAAAGAATATGTATTAAATTTTGCGTTAAAAATGGAATAAAGTGCTCCAACGCACTTAAAATGTTGACTGTGGCATTCGGCGAGTCTACTTTGTCTCAAAAAAGTGTTTATAAGTGGTACAAGCGCTTTACAGAAGGCCGAGAAGATGTTAATGACGATGAGCGTCCTGAAGTTGTGGAAAAACAAATCATGGATTTTATTCTTTGATCCATTTTTTTCCAAAGTAAAAAATCGAAGAACACACAAAAACGTGACAAACCTTTCCAGTTGTCAAAAACAAACCACAAATCCAAAATGGCTGATAATGCTAACATATGATAAACATATGTGTACCAACATTGCAAAAAAAAAAAATCCATGATCGAATGTACACAGCCCGCGAAATTTCAAAATTCACTTTTTTTTTTGAACAGGCCTCGTATGACTAAGATTTATGCATAAATTTTTTAAAAAAAACCTTCAGATGTTACCATACATCCACATACCGACATCTTTGTAGATGTAACAGTTGTATAATTTTACTATGTCAAAGAATATACCATTTGGAGCAATATTATGGAAGAACTTATATTATTATAACTTATTGCGGTGATCTTTTATCCAGTGATGTTGTCACGATGATGAAACAATTAAGTCATACCATTGTCCTGGTTGTGCTTGGCCAGCTCTCCCGTGCTCTGCGACTTGGTCATGTTGGCGCTGATGGAGCCCGCCCGCTTTTGGCGGCGCTCCAGGGCTCCCTCGTACACGTGGTACAGAGGGTTGTCCAGCTGCAGGGTGGGGGCCGGGTGGGGAGGGTCCTGCAACATCATTATAAAAAAATGTGGAATAACGCCTTTGACCTAAACACAGTCCATATTATATTGGATCATAACTTTAAATGATTGCATTTGTAGTTAATTACAATGTTGAATTTTCATAACAAAGTACACATATTATGAGTATCACGTCATTGCATTTTTAACACAAAGATGACACCTCTATTTAGCATTGATTTAAGTCTAAAACCAAATTTTGCTGGAAAAATTTAGATAAGTTTGACACTGATTCAAAATAATATGGAATTTAATTGAAGCAAAGGACAAGTCACACAATTTAGTATTTTGAAAAACCAGGCAAAGTAAAAATCCTCTCTTCCTTTCACACAGAGTTATTATTGTCAGACTGAAGTTTTTTACTCTTCTGAAGTTTCTGAAGTTGTAGTCTTACCTTAAATTCATCAGGCGGAGGCGGTACATCTCGGAACTGCTGAGGGGGAGGAAGTCTCAAGTCATCGTATGGAATACTGAGCGCAATATGAGAGAGATCCACTTCCGATCTACACTTCTGCCCCTTCTCTCTCTGAGAAAGGTTCAGTTCGCTGGGGTTCTTCCTCGACTGCTTTGTCTCCTTGCAAATTCTATCCATCGTCAAACTCCTGATCTCTGCCGCCAACAACTTGTCAGTGTATTCGATTCTCTCTTTCAACGTGAAATTCTGCGGCACATTTTGAGGATTTTGTCCTTTCATTAAAACCTTTTGTGGAAGCTCTTTTCTTATGTAGGGATGAAGTCCGTCACTATCGAACAAGGTTTTTACAATTGGGGTGTCTTTTATAATACCGTTAATGAACACTCCGTTCTTTGTGTTTACTAAATCAACGGCATTAAAGGAATTGTGACGTACACCTAGCATGGGTTTTTGTGAAGAGTGTTGGTATTGTTGACCGTTTGATCTGTTCGGAGGGGCGGCGTTCTGATTGTTGGAGCTTTTGACCGGGAATTGCGGGATTCCATTTGAAGCCTGGCTGCAACTGGTTAAAGGCGGAGGGTTGCAGCACGAGCATAGATCGTACGTAGGCAGTGGGGCACGATCGCAGCAGCATTCTAAGCTTTCTCTTTGGCTCTTGGCTACCTTGATGGCCAACTTCAGAAGTCTCTCTCTAAGTTGCTCTCCGTTGAGAACAGTCCTCTTCACTTCGCTCGGAGTCTTTTCTTGCGAGGGGGAGTTTGGTTTGAAGAGTATTTGTATGCAGATTATCCGTGTTTTGTTTGGGCTGAGGAGGCTTTGGATGATTCACAGGCACAACAGGTTTGACGACGTTAGCTACGGCGTCAGGGCTAGAGCGTTCGGAGCTTCGTCCGCTGGAAACCCAGCCGCTTTGTTCGCTGAGGCTCGATGTTGAACCACTTCCGGGCCTCTTTTTGAGATCTTCCAAGTTCTTAAATGTATCAGGCGGAAGAATTTTAAAGTCTTCATCGGTTATGTCTAAGGGAGGAGAATCGAATGCGGGAGGAGGAGCGAGGTTGGGTAACGATTCGGAGAATATGTTGCTGTTGGCGTTGGATTCGTCTAGAACGGAAGCGGCGCTTCTGCAATGTCTCAAGCCCTCCTGAGTCTGGTCGAGCTTGAAGGGCACACTCGAAGATGACTCTAACCTCTTTAAGGCGTGAGGTATGCTCTCGTTACTCGAGCTGGTGCTGGCCTCAGAGATCTGCTGGTTCATCTTCTCGGAGGCGCGGTGTCGGCCGCAGCTCGCCGACCTTTTGTCCGAGCGCGACGCGGAGCGGTCAGTCTTACTCTCTCGGGACCTAGTGGACTGGTGACTGCTGAGAGAATCCTTACTGGAAGTCACGCGCGTCAAGTCTTTGGCACTCTGATGAAGTTTGGTTGAATCTTTGGTTTTGGTCTTCTTTTGCTTTTGAGGGGGAGCTCCTTGCGACGAAGATGGGGGTGATTTGCCCGAGTAATTGGTCGAAGACACGGGAGATTTTTCTCTGAAGTTAATCACTATGCCCGAATCCACGTTGTTGGACGAAGAATACTTGGATCCGCTCTGGCAACTCGCCCCGCAGTCGTTGTAACTGTGGTTGTAGGGGATATTGGAATGATAACTGTCCACGTTGGTCAGTTCTCTACCGTTTCTGGAGCCACTGGAGCTCATCTCGGGGGCCCCCTTCTGGTAGAAGACCTGTGTGGAGTTGGACCGGTGGATGTTCTTGTTGGAGGGGAGCGCTGCGGGCTCGCAGGGCTGCATCTTATTACTAACCGGGGGGTAAGAGTTCCGCGGGGGCAGCATGGGGCGAGGCAAGGAGTTGGCGTGGTACCCCCGCTGAAAGTCCAAGGGATTATACACAAAATTTTCTAAATGCTGACTAGAATTACCCTGATTATTATAAACGTAATACGAGGGGTAGGTGTGATTATTCGCGGCACCATTGTTCATCACTAGATTGTTCAGTTTATTATATTCTACGTTTCTGCAACGGTCATTGTTAAAGTTCATATCTCTCGTGCAAGGGTTCTTGTATTTTTCTCTGAATTCGTTAATATTCTTCCTGTACTCTTCGCCTTTATGGGCGTGTGCGTTATAATTAATAGGTGCAGTTTGGCTCCCAGATCTCTGCTGTAGGGCGGTATTAAAGACTGGTATGAATTCCCCACTTCTCGTGTTGTTGAGATTTGATATGGTCAAGTTCCTGGGTAGAGTGGTCGGTTTCTGGGGTATATAAGAAGCCGGGCATTGATTGGGTCCTTTGCTCAGTCTGGGTTGGGTGTAGGAGAAGCCCATCTGCCCAGGCCCCACGGAGGTTTGAGGGGACACCTTCAACTGATCTAGAGACTTGCTGTGTCTCGCCGGGAGGGTGCTCGTCCCTGTCACATTGTTTTTGAACCCGTTTGAGAAATCACTGTCTTGTTTGACCACTTGTTTCTTTTTGTTCAACTTTTGTGCCGCTTCGATTCCAATATCCAGCAGAGTGCTAGCGGAGTATCTCGACAACACCTTACTGTCCTGCATACTGCTGGCCGAGAAAGATTCAGCTTTTTTGACCGGGTTCGCAATTTGTATTTCACTGATTTGATTATTGTGCACGATGAATCTACTGTTTCCTGTGACTTTGATCTCTTCTTTGGATTTCTTTGCTTCTTTGACCGTTTGCTTGATGGTGGTTCTCTTGGGTGACCCGGCAGCCGACTTCTTGGGCGCCAGGGTCAGGGTGGCTTGGAGGATGCTCTGCTGGCTGCCGTGGGGATCCGTGATGGACTTGGGGAGAGACAGCGACACTTTGGAGGCTTCTGACGAGGGTCTACGGGAGTCTAATAAGGCCACTACGCCGCAGGAGCAGTCATCGGATACCATATCGGTACACAGCAGGGGCTCTGAAACACAGATAAAAGTTTAAAATAAAGATCAAAGATAAAAACAATTATTCACACAATATATTGGATAAAGAAGTGAATTTTTTTAAAGTTTGATCCTAAGGTAGAAGATTTGCAGATAAACTACAACTACGAGTATAGGGTATAAGTATATATATATATATATCACTGAGATATTTGATAGATTTAATGACAAAGAATAGTTACCACTGCCAGATTTTGTTGCCCCGGTAACTAAAACGCCAGATCTTCGTCGTGCAAACTCTGCCGTGTCTTGATACCTGAAATAATGAATATTTAATAAATGATTGATCAGACTGATGATATAAAATCTAATGTGGGCTGCGTATGCTGAACATTTTAAACTGGTACTGAAATACTTAATTTAACACTTTGAAAATCGTTTTTTTTCAGCCATTACTTATGTAAGCAAACTTCAAATATTTATTACTCGACTTGTACTGAACTCAATGCAAAATATCTCTATAGATTGATTATTTTGTTGACAAGCGATTACGGTTCATTTAAAAATGCAAACAGGTTTTATAGGATAGAAAACTCCTGAAAAGATAATGATGGATGCCTATAGGCACCGCTGGTACACTAGAGGTTAAAGGACTTTTGCCTCTGATCAATTTAAACACAATGTTTAACCTGAAAATTGGAAAAATTATAACACAAGTATGTAACTTATATGTATTGAGCATAATATTATATATTTTTATTTTTATAAACATAAACAACAATAATAATTGGACGTAGTTATGTAGAAAGTGTCCAACCCACAATTTTACAAAATCGAGTTTTACATGTTTTCCAATAGATAAATACGAGATTTATAGCTGCTGAAGAAATCCAAGCTCTAAATGCAATAGGTTTTTGGTAATTTAATTTTTTTACTGACCCACATTGCAGATATTTGACTTAAATTGAAGTTTAAAAACATTCAAATGTAGAATAACACAAGGAATACAATAATTCTTTTAATGACTACATTGATAAATTATAAATGACCTATTTATAATAATTTTTATAAAAGAAAAAAACACTGATATTCACTTTGCAAATGCCGATTACGCATATTAGTGCTTTTGTATTGTCATATTTCCAAACACCTTGTTCTCGGTTTATCTTTTGGGGGTTAGATGCTTTCTACATAACTATGTCCAATTAACAGTAGATTGCATACAAATTATTGTATGTATATGGATATTTTTATGTTGTGTTTCAAGTGCCTGTGTTAGAATGACGAGTGGGTTTGTATTTTCTCATAAGTTGACTGTTTTAAAGAGTTTTGCAAACACACACACAGTTAAAAAAAAAAAGATGTGTCTACCTGTCTTCGAATATGATGGGCATGATGTGCGGATCTCCGTCCAGGGCGATGCAGTGCACCGGCAGAGGGGGCAGGGCGGCTAAGTAGCGGGAGCGGCGCGCCAGTTCGCTGACGGCCTGGTACGACTGGTAGTTGGCGTCGTAGCATCCGGCCAGCGAGTGGCGGGGTTGTCCAGCACGAAGAAACACTCAGAGAAACGTTTCACCCTGTAAATTAGAATGCGTCGTGTCACAATATATATTGTCTAGTGTGGCGGGTAACATACACGTACATGGAAAAACTAAGATAATAAATACCCAGGTTACTCCATCTATCAAGTATGCCATTCTTTTCCATCAATTGAAAGTGTGTACAGGGAAGACAAATGTTTTCAAAATACGAAAGCATTTTTTAAAAATATTTTAAAAATTGCTATGGAGTTGAGACTAACGAGAGATGTAATGTTGAAAGGAAGAAATGCAAATATACAATTTTTATAATTTAATTTTATCAAATTTAATATTATTATTATTGAGTTCTGTTATTTTTTCTGACAATGTTTGATGATGAACTTAAACGCCGAAACAGCTGTCACTAATAATATTAAATCGAAAACTTGGTTGAAATGGCTTAAGCCGTGTTCGGTGACCAGGTCCGAATAGCCAGGTACTTCCCAACCTTACTCTTTTCCTCCTCACTGTTTGCAGCCTCACAGCATACCCCAACTGGGGATGCCATAGTCCCACTGGCTATAGACGGTGGGGAGCAGTTGGGACTCTTGTGCGGTATTCATTACATAAAAGATGATTGACGAACCTCAGTGCGTGATGAATAGCAGCCAGAGCGTGATGTGCATGAGGTCTTCCCGACACCGCCCTCAATAAGCCTGCCCATTGCAGAGTTACCTGGAATGTTAAAATATTAAGTTAACAAAGGGAATGCACTTAACGCTTATTGTTGACGGTAAAAGATAAACAGCTTTAGAGTGATGATTGGTTACCTCCGCACAGAGTCGAGCTATATCCTGAGCGGCACTGCACGCAAAGTCTTCTTCACTATCACCACACTGCAAGGAAAAAACAACATTGATTTTGTAGATATTTATGTAAAGCTTTACTCTGTGGCTTGCCACAATTATAACACCCGTTTAACCCGTCGTGTGCCGGCTGTCCCTTTAGGCACCGGGCATTCATCATTATCATTTCAGGAGTTTTTATCCTTTAAAACCTGTTGTTTGTACATTTAAATAAGCCGTAATCGCTTGTAAACCAAATAATCAATCCATAGAGATGTTTTGCATACGCGTTAAGTTCGGTACAAGTCGAGTAATAAATACATATATGAAGTTTGCTTACGTCAGTACGGTTGAAAAAAAACTATTTTCAAAGTGACATTACTGTTGGCATTTACAGTAAAACCACATGCAATTTACTTTTATTTTTAATGAAATTTATTCAGCCACACGAAAATATAATAAAACGACAAAAAAATCTTCACATTTCTTAAACAAGCTATTTTTACTGGCACGAGAGAGAAATAAACCAATTCTCCGTGTTTAAGTAGTTATTTCAGATAAACCACGTAGTATATATTTTAACATACAATTTGAAAAAATACATAAACACATTATCGAAGATGGCATAATTGACAAAAAAATCATTTTGTAAAACACAAGTGAGTTATTACAAAATTACGGAAGTTGTACCATGCAGGAATCCGGCATTTCAGAGGTTAAGGCTTTTTACAATAATGAGCGGTTAAATTATCAATTATGAAAACATGATAATCTATTTTGAGGGTCAACATTGCTTTTATAATAGGTATGAGCATGGTTAGATTCTTCTACCGGTGGCTTTATTCTGATGACTTCCCCACTAGAAACTCTTCGAACGAATTATCCAGGAGTCAAAAGAGCTTCAATAATCTAACAATAAGAAGCAGTGTCCTCACCTTGCTCAGATCGCTTAGCTGCGCCATACGCTGCGCCACGTCTCCGATGAGGGAGTTGGAGGACTCGGGGTTGCTGGTGAGGGTGGAGCCAGCGGAGCCGCAGAGGACCAGTGCGTTCTGCAGGCCCTCCAGTGAGCCCAGGAGTGTGCCACAAACCTCGGCGTGGACTTGTCTGGAACGGAAAGGTATTGATTTAATCTTCAAGCAAAATATAATATTAAATGGAGGGGAGAAAAGCATAGTATAATTTTAATAAAAAAATATCTTTTAAATAAAATTCTTCAATCCGTCGTTATTCTTCTACTAACTAATAGTTATATCGTAATCATTTGTCACGAGTGGTAGA
This sequence comes from Drusus annulatus, assembly GCA_022651775.1. Taxonomy (NCBI): domain Eukaryota; kingdom Metazoa; phylum Arthropoda; class Insecta; order Trichoptera; family Limnephilidae; genus Drusus; species Drusus annulatus. The sequence continues at coordinate 639,451 of JAGWCC010000361.1, read as the reverse complement.
TACTCTCGGTATTGCCATGGTGAAAGACCACTCGAAACGCCGCTTGAAATGACCGTGTTCAGTGAGTAGATTTGAATAACTAGGTGCTTCCCAACCTTCCTCTTTCCATCTCCTTCCCCTCTGGTTCCGGATAGAAATGAATGGTCAACATGTAGTCAATTGACATTCTTTGATTAATCTTCAATTTTTTTTAGCTATTTTCGCTATGTATTTAGCATCTTTCCAAGAGAATCACTTAGTATGATGAACAGTAGAATTAAAAAAATCTAATACACAATTTTCATATTACCTGGCATGAGCGATGCGATTTGAAGAATTCCCCCCGCCGCACTTAGCTGACGACCCGCCAAACAGAACGTTCTCCATGTTGGCGCCATTGTTAGTGTGGTTGCGCACCAGCTTTCCCCACTGCTTACTCGAGCGGGGAGTGCTGCAAGAGCAACTCATTAAACAATATTCATAAAGATAAACATACGCTAAACAGGTTAGGATTCTCTTATCACTAAGAAAGAAAACACCAAAAGTGATGTAGAATCCAATAACCGTCACAAATACATGGCATGTTGTTTGTTGTAGTCGTAGCTTTAACCTAATTATATGTGTTGGTGGATGTTAAGCCTCCATTTGGTAAATACGTGAATTTTAGTACCTATTAACCACACAAAAATAATAATACATATATACAAATGATCACCAATACATGAGTTTAAATTTATAGGAAGTCTAGAATGTATTAGATAATACTATAATTCATGTACTTGCTGTTGAATTATTGACAGACTTAGTGCTTCCACATATTCTGACAACAATGTTTGGAGTGCCTTTCATGTTTATTATACTGAAATTAAAATAATATACTACACAATTCTACATTAACCTTCAACAAATCTGCAACCCTATTCTAACCACTCTATTTCCCTCTTAAACTTATGTGTATTCCCTTTAAAACTGGGCGTTGATGATAATTAGAAAAAACGCTACCGCCGTTATCATTGGCAATTCTCAACTGTTGAACATAGCCATTGGAAATATGCCAACGTTGATGCGACGATATTGATTTAAATAATAATAATCTTTTGTTGGGAGAGTTGAAATAGTTGGATCGTTAGTGCCGTTCAGGGAGTTATTTTATAACGCAACAGCTATATTTTACGTGCCACCGGTAGATTCGCTTGACGCAAGGCGCTACGTATCAGCCGTTTTGGATAGGAAAATCCACAAAGACGTCCAGTGGGGAGGTATGCAACCAAAAGATCTTTCCAAATTACGCATAATATCGTTCACGGAGTATACACTCTTACACCTTTTTGTTTATTTGGCACTAAAAAAATCGGAATATACTCAGTGAGTGTTGAGACTGCATTGCGTTGAATAATATTCGTATGTAGCTATTGATATCCAACTGTTAGCGCAAATTTTCGTTAATAGTGTTGAACGTTGACGGCATCTAGCTGTTATTTCCATTGGGTAGTTATATTTTGATACAGTACTAATTCCCTCCATGACACACCTGTCAAAACAACTGTTTGTTTTTCTTTAGTACAATTGAAAAATAGAAAATATTCAAATGTTTTGGAACAATCTTACAGGAAAGTATTCACATTAAAAAATATATATATTAATACCTCCCATGGTCAGAGAAGTGAATATAAACTTGGAGTAGCCTTCATTCAGTGCAAAAGCAAGAACAGTGAATAGTTGATGACAATGAAATAAATAAATACAGCTTCACACGGAGAACTTGGCAATCGGTGACAAAAATGATTAAAAAAGTTTGTTAATTTGTTAGTTCCTCCTTTGGCCGCAAAATTTTCTGTGTCAAGCTGTACTTTGTTTTAATAATGGTACTTACCAGCTTTGGACGTAATGCAAAATGCTTTTCCTTGTTTGGCGATGCAAAGAGATGGAGGATATTAAGATTAGCAAAGAAAACCGTAAATGTTGTAATTTTAAGTAAAAGCGTACATAATGAAAATAGTGAAGTTTTGACATGTGTTAAACATTTTGTGTTAAGAGTATTGAATAACAGAGAATCAGATGCTTTGTTTCAAACTTAAGACTGTCTCGACAGCTGATTTGGTGCAAACATGTAGTTCTAGCAGCATTGGTGCAAAAATATCATGATGCTATGTGTCGAATTGTCACATTGTTATTTTAGTGCAAAGACTGACTTGCTGGGCTAAATTAAGACAACTCAATGACCTATTTTAAACACTGTCCATGTTTAGTGCAAACATCATGGCGGTTGACCATATTCTAAAACCATTAGTGCAAATGTTATGATATTTAGCCAATGTCCTATTTATCTGGCCATATTATATTTAGTGCAAATTGATATATAGCCATATTCTAACATCGTTAGTCCAACGAATTGGCTCTGTGACAATATTCTCAGATTATAAGTGTTAATGTAATGATATCGCTAAGTGAACGCATTACAAATAAAAGTGAGTACAGTTTTGAGATGATCAACAAAAACGTTAATTAATAACTTTTTTTTGATGTTTATAAGGTTTCAAATGGTTTGAGCGTAATTATTAAAATTCAAATTACGGTATCTCAAAATTGTATTTTGGGGTGTGGTGACTTCTGCCTGAATGGAACGAAGAATGCTACAAAAGAGGGGTTGCAACGGAGTTCTCAGAAGGGAATGAATATCGACGCTGGAAAGCCAAAAGGGCTGAAGTGCCATTTCGGGAAGTTTACACCAGAGCACTTAGAACAAGAACAGCATTCCCACCCGACGTCTGTGCTCCAAAGATTACAATCCGTTTGTTAAGATAGGAGAATCTATCAAACAGACCGCCCGTTTCTGCTTTTTTCAGGTATTTAGGGGCTCCAGACCAGAAGTGGCTACCAAATTCAACAGTGGGGCGCACTTGCGATTTGTACAAGGTCCGCAGTTGTGTACTATTGAAGTATCTGCAGGCCCTGTACAGTACGCCCAACTTCTGAGAGGCTAACTTTACTCTGGCTTCGATGGAGCCCCGGTGCCTTAACTGGTCACTTAAGGTTACACCAAGCATTTCAATGGAAGGCTTGTTGGGAAGATTACTTCCGTTGAAGGAGACTAAGTTGTTGGATTTAAAAAAAAAAGTTAACTCAATGTGAGAAACAAAAAGCTAAAATAAGTCCCAAACTTGTGTCGCTTGAGTCTAGCCTTAAAAAAGTCACAAAAGTCTTCAGAATCAAACGAGAGTCAGAGCGTTCGATGCAGAAAAAAAACTGCATATTTAACCTAGTTTCGACCAAAGTGTCGCTTAAACCCTTTTGCCTTTCCAGCGATGATATTCTAAGATGTCAGTCAAACTGCGGCAACGTAACAACCACCAAATGGCTCACTTCATGTACGGCTGATGCAGCGCCACGAGGGCCACGTGCACCGTGACAGAGACGGAGGCCAGGTGGAAGTAGTCGAACAGGACCGGCAGGTGGTAGTGCAGGCCCCGCTGCGGCTGGAAATGCAGGCGCAGCACCCGGCACGACACGGGGGCCAGGGCCCCCTCGCCGCACCAGAGCTCGATGCCCAACGACCACTCGGCGCGCGACAGCGATTCTTTCAAGTTTTTACTGTCCACTAGAATAAAAGATTTATAATCATGTTATACAATGTCGTTATTTAAAGTTGTCAGTTGAATGAAAGAAGAAGTCGGGGACGAGGGAGGAAGACATGGCACGATCAAGTGAATCAAACACTTGAGTCGGGCCTTGTAAAGAGTCAGAATAACAGACGAGTATGTATGAATGCGAATGATGCAAGGAGTGTGTGCCAAGACAGTTGTATGGCAGTCCGTCCTCTCTGTTAGTTAGTCTCTCTTTCGACGGCCTCCGTGGTCGAGTGGTTAAGACGCTCGACTGCGAATCCAGAGATCGCGGGTTCGAATCTCGGCGTGCGCAAATAAATTTTCTTCAATTATATGTGTTGCTTCAAATTTAATTAATATACAATAATATATGGTACGTTTGAGGCAAGTTCCAGAGTGGTAGATACTATAAGTATCGCCCTGGTGAAAGACCACCATTCAGAATCGAAACATTGCTTCGAATGGCTTTGGCCGTGTTTGATGACCAGGTCGGAATAACCAGGTAATTTTCAACCTTCCTCTTCCCCATCTCCTTACCCTTCCCACTACTAACAATCTTATAACATATCCCAATAGGGGCTGCCATAGTCCCACTGGCTCCAGACGTTTGGGAGCAGTTGGGATTCTTGTAATGATTGTATCTGAACGGTGGTCATTCACCAGGGCGATACTTAGAGTATCTACCACTCTGCTTCCGTTGTAGCCTCTCTTTCTGATACATACATTGTTTATGAGAAAGAGGAAGAGGTTACAATGGAGCTATCAGCGGTATGCCTATATTTAAAATGTGTTAATTATTTGTGAAATATTTGTTCAGATTGGTGTGATTTTCACTCACCAAGTCAGGGTTTTGATTTTTATATTTAGTGATTACCGCACAAGAGTCCCAAACTGGTCCCAACAGTCTGGAGCCAGTGAGACTATGGCATCCCCAATCAAGGTATGTTGTGAAGCTGAAGGTAGTGGGAAGGAGATGGGGAAGAGGAAGGTTGGGAATTATGAGATATTAGTGTTATGGTGGACGTGTAATGAAGTTATTTTTATCATAACCTACCCAACAGGTGCGCCCTGAACAGAATGACGTCCCTCAGCGTGACCTCCTCGTTGCGGTAGAGGATCTGGAAGACGCGGGAGGCGCCCAGGCCGCCCACCAGCGTGGCGCTGCCCCCGGCGGCTCCCCCGCCGCCTCCGGCCGCGGCGCCCCCTCCGCACACGTCGCCCACCATGACCTCCACCTGAACGGGCAGCTTAGGGGACACGCGCAGCCCTACGCGCACCTGGTACATCCTGGGGACACAAAAACACAAATATGACATGAGTTATGTTAAAAAATGTCACCCTCAAATTAGTATTAGTAAGAGACATGACAAGTTGTCACATAATATCGTACCACTTTTAGGTATGTAAGCATGTTTTCCGCGTCTCCGGCGACTCCGCCCACTACGTTTTTGAGGTTATATCCTATATTTTTGTTAGTAACAATACTATGAAAAAGTGGTTTTACAAATAAATAAAACATTGTGTCGACATGTGCTATTAATAGATGTAAAAAGGTGTGTCCATGAAAATCTTAGCCACGCCCGAGTAAGGAAAAAATCAACAATCCTGACTACACTGTTTCGCAAAGCTTTCCCTCCTGGTATATTATTGCTCTGAGGTACTCAACAATACTGAGCACACGTTTCTGATTGGGCGCACGCTTCTGAATGTCACTTTAAAATATTTCAAAATAAAGTCATCCGGTTAACCTTGGGAGCCCCAAAATAGATGAAGGTTTCCCAATCACATCGAGATAGTCTCGCGGAATTCTTCTGTGTGGTCATCCCCCATCCATGAAAACGCGTTCATAAATGACCTGGTCTGATATGACGACTGTCCAAACAAAATATTAAAAAAGCCAAAACAAATCCTCCGAAAGGATCAACCCCTGCAGGTGATACCGCAATTTAGTGTGTGATATTTTCCCATTATAAAAACATATATTTCCAAAATAAACAAACCATAATAATGTACCATTTTAAAAGGTCAAATAGCCTAATTTTACCCGTTACTCTGTATGACCATTAATCAAAAAAAGTCCTCTACAATAAACAGATAGAACTTTAATTAAAACTACCACTATTATCACTCGTCCGACGTTCCATCTATTTTCTGTTAGTTGTACCTAATTTTGTGGACATGGAGTACATGGCATAGTAACATATCCACATCATGGGATAATTATGTTTTCTATCGCGCTGGCAACATCACCGTGCATTCAACGACTATCATGTAATGTATGGAGAAAAGTTTTTGTCACGAGAATTTTTCACGAATTGCATAATAATTGGCTAGGCATAGAGTCTGTTTTTCTATGGTGTGTCGTACGTTAAAATCGACGCGATCCAAAGTCAACAACCAATCAGCATGCCCAGAATGGTTCAATTTGAGTTTGGAGGTTGGAGATTGTGGTAGTCATAATAATAATAATAATATTTGGACGATTTGTATAGCGCCGTTTTTGTGAAAAATCACCTCAAAGGCGCTGTACAGATCTTACTTTCTATCGTTACATACTAATTCCTAGCTTAAATAAGAAAATATACAGGAACATACTTACCTGGCAGGTCCCATCAGATAGACACAATTATTAACTTAGAGTTATGATTATTATTTAATTTTTTTTCCGATTTAGGGCATGGGAGCTAAATTAAAAGAATGGACTTTCTGAATTTGTCATACAGGATTTGGTTAAAATTTGCATATCTAAAGGTGATTCGTCGAGAGACAGATTAGGTTGAGATTCTTTTAATGAATTTAAGGATATGAGAGTCTGAAAAGGTAAGTTTTCAGTTTGGACCGAAATTCTGTTGGGCTCGTTATACATCTTAGTTCCGGAGGGAGTTTATTCCAAGCCTTCGGCCCCGAAACTCCGAAGTCATGTCATAGTCATGTCGGCCACCTAAGACTTGCTCATAATCCACTCGTTCGTCTTCCTATCTCGCAGGGAGATACATTGCACGACCATGTTTGCTCTCAGAACGTTAATTAATTTATGTTTAAATTCGTTAAATACACGCGTATGTAGATGTTGGGGTATTTTCCTGTTTTTTTTTCAAGATATGGCTTGGTTTTTAAAATATTTTTTATATGAAAACCGCACGAGAGTCTCAACTGCTCCCAACCGTCTAGAGCCAGTGATACTATGGCATTCCCAAATAGGGTATGTTGTGAAGCTGAAGGTAGTAGGGAGGGGGATGAGATTGGAAAGAGGAAGGTTGAGAAGTACCTGGCTATTCAGATCTGGTCACCAAACACGGCTAAAGCCATTTCAAGCAACGTTTCGATTCTGAATGGTGGTCTTTCACCAGGGCGATACTTAGGGTATCTACCTTTTAATAATTTAAATATACTTTTTATTATCTTTTTAAGAATTGAATGTGAACACATACGTATTAATTAAATAAAAGTTATTGGCGCACGCCGGGTTCGAACCCGCGACCTTCGGATTCGTAGTCGAGCGTTTTACCACTCGACCATGGAGGCCGTCATTTCGACGAAGGCAGCCCATAAAAATATTCTTATTTAGTTTAACGTATTTTTTTTACAGAGGAATTCAAGTTTGGAAATGCGGATTTGTCCTTTATTGAAACTAATATGCGGGTTTTATTAATATTGATATTCTGAAAAAAAAAGGATTTATGTTACCTACTCAAAGTTGAGTTGTCGCTGTAATTCGCTAATCAGTCGAATCCATAAAATAAACGTGACCCGTTTTTTTTTCCTACTGGTTTAAATTTGTAAATAAATCAAAATAAATAAATCAAAAATCGGCTGGCCCCGATAACATTCCTCCTATCTTCCTATCGAAGTGCCTGTCAGTCTTGTCTTGGCCTCTGACTAAGCTTTTTAACTTTTCTTTAAAAACTGGTACCTTTCCCGAAAAATGGAAGGAAAGTTTTCTGACTCCTATTTTTAAGAAAGGAAATAAATCTGATATTTCCAATTATAGACCAATATGTATCCAATCATCAATTCCAAAATTATTTGAATCTGCTCTGCTCTCTTTAATCTCGCCTGAGATTAATAAAGTATCAACAACACGGCTTTAAGGCAAAAGGTCCACTCGTCTTAATGATTTATCAGGAACATCTATTTAATACGCAAACTGATGTGTACATTTAAGGCTTTCGACAAAGTGTCACATAATATTCTCATTCATAAACTAAGAAAAACCAAATATTTTGAGATTTTGAAAGCTATGAAAATATCAGTCAAACTCAATCTACACTTATCATATCAGTTTGAAATCTTCAGTGGCGTTCCACAGGGTCACATTTGGGACCAGTGTTATTTTCTTTATTTATTAACGACATCACTACCGTTTTCGATGGAGTTATGATTCTTTATTTGCCGATGATCTAAAAATTTACAAAACAATTACCAATAATATGGATTCCAATTGAATCTTGTGAGGTTACAAGAGTGGTGTGCTCGTAACTGTTCCCTTAATATTGAAAAATGTCAAACGATAACTTTCGCCCGAATTAAAATCATTATGTATCAATATAGCATTAACAATATTAACTTAAAAAAGAGTTGACCAAATAAAGGATCTGGGTATAATTTTTGACAAATTAACATAAATGAAATTACTAATAAGGCCATGAAATGCTTGGGTTTTATTTTTGAGTTAAACATTTAAATTACTTTATACTGCGTTGGTTATCCAATCTAGAGTACAATTATACAATCTGGGCTCCATTTTATAATATTCACCAACTTAAAATAGAAAGAGTGCAGCATAAGTTTCTCAGATTTATTAATTATAAGTTATGTATCCCAATTGTTGACCTTGATTACGTATATTTAATGAACTTGCTTAACCTCACTGATTTATCATCAAGACGCACAGTGAGCGATTTAATATGTCTCTTTAAAATAGCGAATGGCAGATTGGACGCCCCGGATCATATATTATGTTTCTCCGTCTACAAACAATTATTTTGATAATTCTCCCATTCAAAGACTGCATAGACTTGGTAATAAATATGGTTCAATAGATGTTTACCGTTACAACACTGTTTCCAAATTAAAATCTAGCTTACTTGAATGTTTTCAATAGAACACAAAGGTTATTGTTATTATATGTATAAACCTACGCTATATTTATATACTTGCAGTTAAATACTAACTTTTCTCTTAATGTTATATTCTACCCATCTATTGTACTCCTTTATTTAAAAAATGTATTTATGTAAAAGCCTTAAAGGCGTTAATAAAATAAAATAAAATAAAATAAATAAAATAAAAAGTAAGAATTCAACGAAAACCAGAATTTTTCGTATGTTAATTGTCTCAACATGATGACTTTCCTCAGACGTTTTCAGTATTATTGAGTGGCGTATTCAAGTCTAATATGGAATAAAATTATTGTAATCACGTGATGCGACGTTGAATATAAAAATAAGTACAAATAAAAAATGAAGAGTAGAGACAAAATAAAATAGAAAAGACAGTTTAAACAAAACTTTTAACCGTTTAAAATATCATGTATACATGGCCTGTTCAAAAGAAAAGGTGAATTTTGAATTTTCGCGGGCTGCGTACATTCGATTATCGATTTTTTTTTATGTTGGTACACATATGTTTATCATATGTTAGCATTATCAGCCATTTTGTATTAGTGGTTTGTTTTTGACAACTGGAAAGGTTAGTCACGTTTTTGTGTGTTCTTCGATTTTTTACTTTTGAAAAAATGGATCAAAAGAATAAAATCCATGATTTGTTTTTCCACAACTCCAGGACGCTCATCGTCATTAACATCTTCTCGGCCTTCTGTAAAGCGCTTGTACCACTTATAAACACTTTTTTGAGACAAAGTAGACTCGCCGAATGCCACAGTCAACATTTTAAGTGCGTTGGAGCACTTTATTCTATTTTTAACGCAAAATTTAATACATATTCTTTGATCCATTTTTATCAAAAGTAAAAATCGAAGAACGTGACTAACCTTTCCAGTTGTCAAAAACAAACCACTAATCCAAAATGGCTGATAATGCTAACATATGATAAACATATGTGTATCAACATAACAAAAAAAAAACTATAATCGAATGAACACAGCCCGAGAAAATTCAAAATCCACCTTTTCTTTTGAACATGCCTCGTATATACATAGATATTAAATAGAATACTGTGAAAGTGGGGGAAGGCACAATCATTAGTCTGCAAGATTGAATAAATAATGGATTTGACATTTGAAAAAATCTAAAAATAGAAAAACATCTGTACCATTTAAATAATACTTTGGATGTCATTGACCAAATAAAAAACATCTGGAAAATTTTGGCAGTAAAAATCGTAAAATGAGTGGGATATGATCTTGGAATAAAAATATAAGGAGGTATAGCTAATATTTTTACCCAACCTATACAAATTTGCGATAAATCACTTTCTCCAGGGTTTTTACGTCGTAAACCATGAGAGAGAAAGAGACAAGAAAAGTCTTCTCATAATATCGCAGCACTCGTACGCAAGAATGTTCTCCGTCCGCGCTAACTTCACATCATCGAGTCGCATAACTTAAGTCTTCGGATTTCGAGGTTATTTCCTATGTGTTGATTAAAATATTTGCGGTATTTATACAAATAAATCTAAGATGATAGTCATAAGTAAAGATTATAAAACATGACTTTTCAGATGTATTTCAACAGTTTTAAATATTTTTGACCGAACTAAGAATTTTGTCATTTTTGATGATATAAAGACATAAAATCAACAAAAAGATTCCATCATTATTTAAGCAAACCTTCTGTTTTTAGTGTTTGTGTGATATTTTGACTTTATAAATCATTTTAATGGTGTATTGATATTGTTTTGTTAAATGTGTTCAAATAGATTTGTTAAAAATGCCCGAATTCCATGTGGGTGGTAACTAATAGGCTATCCGTCACCCTTTAATACATCTTTGTCTCTTTCTATCGGGTCAGTATAGTATAAAGTCAACAAACTGACTACACTGTTTCGCCAAGGTACCTCTCCATATATATTCTTACTTCGAGGATATGATCATTCAAAAAAATGGTATAGCCCTCCTGCAATGACACGAGGATCCGTACAGCAAAAGTTGACACCAAAACACTCGAAACTGCATAATATTTCGACTAAATCCTACGATTTTTTAATCATTAATTGATAATTATTATTCATTCGATGTATCAAAAGATTATTTCTGTTAAAAAAGCGAACTCCATATTTCAAAATAGTTTTGATTGCTAGTAATGTGCATTGATGTACTATACATTGAGTGTTTTTATTCGACATCAGTGGCAAATGATGCAAATAAAGTTCAAGTAGTCATTAGTCATTAGACTAAATACCGTGGTCGAATGGTAAGACGCTCGACTACAAATCCAGAGGTCGCGGGTTCAAACCCGGCGTGCGCAAATAAAAATTATTCAATCAATATGTGTCGTAACACATTTATTCATATAAAATAATACATACTCTATTTGCGGCACGTTCCAGGGTGGTAGATACTCTAAGTATCGCCCTGGTGAAAGACCAATCGAAACGTTGCCTGAAATGGCTTTAGCCGTGTTTGGTGATCAGATATGATATCCAGGTACTTCCCAACCTTTCTCTTCACAATGTCCTTCCCCTCCCCACTACCTTCAGCCTCACAACATACCCTATTTGGGGATGCCATAGTCTCACTGGCTCTTGCCGGTTGGGAGCAGTTGACTTTTGTGCGGTATTCATTAAAAAAAAAATAAGACAGCACTCTAGAAATACACGATTATCAGGGTAGTCAAGGGTAGTTAATAGGCAAGGGCGAGCGGAAATCTCTCGAATATAATTTTATCGTGAATTAGAAAAATGGATTTCTAATCCGTTGATAGGATTAGGCTATATTATTATATGAATAGATGCATGCAGCCCACGTAGGTAACCTGTTAGGTAGTCAGCCACTGTTTCAAAGAGGATAATATAATCATCAGGGTACAAAATTAAACTAAACAAAAAATACGTGGTTATATATACTCATACATACAGAGGGAGAACACAATAAAAATGAAATAAAAAAGAGAACAGTAAGAAAACAAAAAAAAAACAATATATAAATTATAACAAAGGAACACAGAGAAAGAGACAGATAAAATGAAATAAAAGAGGCAAAACGTCAACTGAGAACGTGATAAAAAAATTATGAGATTTTTTTACGAGTTTACGGGAAATATACCTTATATTGAACTACACAGGACGAATTTAATTGATAATTAATAATTTGATTATTAATTTTAATGGTTTTCTTTATTTCTAGTGCTTCTAAATTATTTAATCTGTTGCCATGACCGGTTTAATGGAATGTATGATCACCGGTGCTTAAAAAAAAACTCTTTGAATGTAGAAAAAAATCATATCATTAATGTTCGAAAAACAATAAATATTTATTTAATTATAAACGCCCTTATGGGCTTTTACATAACTGTGTAATACATAATATAAAATAATAGTGACATTAAAAATAACACGGAGTAAATGATTAGCACCCAAAAACATAAGTAAGTTATTGGAAATATTATAATGCAATAAATGAACAGTAATACTTTTGAAAGAGGTATGCTATTATAGCCTTCTTGTGACTAGATTCAGTGCAGTTGAATATTTCCAATATACGTCAGGACCACCGTTACGGATACCAACAGTGAAAACGTATATCTGTACGGCTTAGTGCTTAATCCCAGGAGCTTTATACATCCATAAATAAAACAGCCATAATAACATATTCCACCAGATATACCATCTATTCGCAGTTCATAAGGTGCATTAAAACCACCAAATTTGCAAGTAGCTTACTACAATCTGGCGATAAGCAATATCGATGTGTTTTGATAATAGAAACTCTTTTCAAAATGTTTCAAATTAATCTCTAAATATCTTTGGTCTTTGATATTAAGGGCTTAACCTTGGAGTAACAATGTAAGCGGAGAGAGCTATTTATTTTTACCCAACCTATACAAACATGCGATAAATCACTTTTTCCGGGTTTTTACGTCGTACACCATGAGAGAGAAAGAGACAACAAATATAATACACCGCTTTTTTATTTATTTTTTATATGAATACCGCACAAGAGTCTCAACTGCTCTCAACCGTATAGAGCCAGTGAGACTATGACATCCCCAAATATGGTATGTTGTGAGGCTAAAGGTACTGGGGAGGGGAAAGAGATTGGGAAGAGGAAGGTTGGGAAGTACCTGGCTATTCAGATCTGGTCACCAAACACGGCTAAAGCCATTTTAAGCAACGTTTCAATTCTGAATGGTGGTCTTTCACCAGGGCAATACGAGTATCGACCACTCTGGAACGTGCCGCAAATATACTTTTTATTATTTTTATATGCATTAAATGTGTTATGACACATATTAATTTAATAAAAGTTATTGGCGCACGCCGGGTTTGAACCCGCGACCTTTGGATTCGTAGTCGAGCGTCTTACCACTCGACTATGGAGGCCGTCGAGGCTTCTATGTACTGTCACGATGATCTTAGGCTCCTGGGTCACCGCGGGACTCCGCCCACATTTTTTTATTATGCCACTAAACTTGACACAACTAAACGGTTTTTTAGGTTATATGCTATATTTTTGTTGATAATAATACTGTGAAAAAGTGGTTATACGAATAAACAAAAACATTATGTCGATATGTGATATGAATGGATATATAAATACCCTAGCCTTAGTCATAGCCACGCCCAGGTCCGCCGAGTCCGGTAAAAAACAACAAAAAACTGACTACACTGCTAACTAATGATGTTTTTTTCAATTATGCTATCGTCTCAGATAATGTGTTTATGTATCATTTCAAACTGAATGTAAGTGGTGTAGGTGTTTTTTCTGGAATAGCTACTTATATTCGGAAAATTGGTTTTTACCTCCCCCATGCTACTAAAAAAAGAAAATGAAATGTGAATATTTTTTGACTTTTTATTGTATTTTCGTGAAGATGAATAAATTTCCTTTCAAGTAAAAATAAAATTGCGTGAGGTTTTATTGTAAACACAAACAGTAATGTCACTTTGAAAATAGTTTTTTTCTGCCCCACTGACGTAAGCAAACTTCAAATATTTTTATTACTTGACTTGTACCGACATAGCGCACTGCAAAATATTTATATGGATTGATTATTTTGTTGAAAAGCGTTTGCGGTTCATTTAAATATGCGAACAGCAGGTTTTAAAGAATAAAAACTCCTGAAAAGATAATGATGAATGCCCGGTGACCATAGGCACCTCTGGCACACTAGAGGTTAAGTCAATTTTGACGGAGCGTTTAAAAATACTGTTCATCCTTTGTCAATAGTGTTAAATCATTATCTAATCATAAATACCTTTCCCGAAAACACTAATCTTACACTTATTTTAATTTCAATTCCAATACTTGTTTTCCACTGTTTTTTTTAAATAATTTTTTTTGCAAAAAAAAACTTGGCTTAATACAAAGCAACAAAGTCTAAAAAAACCTTAGAGTATATAGAGTGGTATCAATCCAAGGCAGTGTGGTCAGTTTTTGATGATTTTTACCTGACTCGGCGGACCTGGGCGTGGCTAAGACCAAGGCTGGTAACATCCATTCATCACATATCGACATAATGTTTTTTGTTTATTCGTATAACCACTTTTTCACAGTTTCGATAAAACAAAAATGGAGTTCTAAAATTGAAAACCGTTTAATAAAGTTTAGTGGCATAATAAAAAATAAATACCTTCTCCCGGAAAACACACTAATCTTAAACTTATTTTAATTTTGTCTCTTTCTCTTCCATGGTGTTTTTAATCTTGCTTTGCCAAAAAAATTAAAGTTTGCATCGGTTGGGTAAAAATAATTAGCTCTCTCTCCATACGTTGTTTCTCCAAAAAGAAAACAAAATCTAATCAAATTTTTTTTTCGAAGTAAAATGCATTGGCGGCTGGTGACTTCAGATTCAAACAACGTAAAAAGTGTAAATCAGAAATCTGTTGATCCCCGTCAAAGCTCTTGAACGGTGAGAGGTCGAATTTCTAGATCAACGCAACTATTTTCAGTTAACAACGTAATTTTCATCACGGGCTATGAAACTTTAAAACATCTATTAAACTGGTAAAAAAAAAACGTCATATTGTTGGTAAAATATAATTCAATTCAAAATTGAAGACTTATAATAACCTTTTAAAATTATTTATAACGTTTTATCAAACTTGTTTCTCTAACACGAAAAAAGCCATTAGCAGCGACTGGCTAATAAATGGAAAAGGTCATAGAATCTTGCTACAGTCTTACCCGAAACAATCATTACATATTCAAACACAATTTTAACCTTCAAACAATATGAAATAAAAATAGACACACAAAAGAAAAGAGAGTAGGTTGCGAACGAGAATTTTTCAAGAAATATGTGATAAAAATAGCAGAGTGAAACGGGTTACGGTGGCACAGTTGATTAGTGCCTGCCTCCGAATAAAATAAATGTCCCGAGTTCGAGTCTCAGTTGAAATTTATTCATTTTTATATTGTGTTTTTTCAATTTAATTTTGTTGAAAATAATTTCAGAATGAAAGGGAAAATGTTTTAATAAGTTAATTTAATTAAAAAAATATATTACTTAGTTAACCGGGAGATTATAGTAGATTTTTTAGAAACATTATTATAAAAGCTCTACCGATATGGTTAATGTAAGGGTTTGATAATTAGTGAATTAATCTTAGTTTATAACTGGATAAATACTTATAATTAGTAATTACACAGTCTTTATGGTAGACATTGATAAATGCATGAATACATTTTTGAATGCTGTAGAAATGAGATCCCTGAGGCGTATGTGCGTAAAGCCACGTATGACCGTGTTAAAAGTGAGAATATCCGGAAAGAATGCAAGGCTGATGTAGGCGTAATGAATAGGATCAAGAAAGGGACGCTTAGATGGTTTGGGCGTGTAGAGCGAATGAACGAAGAAAGGAGTGTGAAAATAATATACAGCTGCGATGCGAATACGAATGGAAGAAGTCGACTTTAGGGTTAGGAAACTATTAGAGCCGGCTTCGACGTCTTTTAACATACAATAGAAAGCCGAAAATAACCTTGTAGTGACCAAATATTTTGAATTTGACGAAAAAAACCAACTTCATACTTAATTTACTCGAAAAAAAAAGTCATACCACAAAATCGACCCCAAATGTTTTTTTAAAAATGTTTTTTTTTGTAGTTAATACCGCACAAGAGTCCCAACTGCTCCAACCGCCTAGGGCCAGCGAGACTATGGCATCCGCAACTGGGGTGTGTTGTGAGGCTGAAGATAGTGGGGAGGAGAAGAGGAAGGTTGGCGAGTACTTGGCTATTCTAAGAAGAAGGTGATGTAGATTCAACGGTTTTCCGCTTGTTATTACGAGTTTCCGGAAACCGTGTATATGCACCCGGCCAACTATTTTTTTTCATCGCTTAGTAGTCGAATGATTTCCGCTCTCAACCATTGCACGAGAATTTTTTTACTTTTAATGATGAGAGTAGGGATAGTAAAAATAGTGTCAGGACATTCGTAACCAGGAAATTATTCTTTCATAAAAAAAAAATCATTGACTTGTATTTGTAAATTTTAATCGCAATATAGTAGCGACACCCCCGACTGTACACATAAGTATGTTGGTCTATACGTTGTTTGCTTGGAGAAACAATGTATGGAGAGAGAGCTAATTATTTTTACCCAACCGATACAAACTTGCGATAAATCACTTTCTCCGGGTTTTTACGTCGTACACCGTGAGAGAGAAAGAGACAACAAATATAATACTCCGCTTCTACGTACTGTCACAATGATCTTGGGCTCCTGGGTCACCGCGGGACTCCACCCACATTTTTTTATTATGCCAATACTGTGAAAAAGTGGTTGTACGAATAAACAAAAACATTATGTCGATATGTGATATGAATGGATGTATAAATACCCTAGCCTTGGTCTAAGCCACGCCCAGGTCCGCCGAGTGAGGTAAAAATCATCAAAAACTGACTACACTGCCTTGGATTGATACCACTCTATATACTCTAAGGTTGATTGCTAACTAAAACACAATAAAATTACGATTCAATACATGTTAGGAACGAAAGTAGAAACCTATTTGTATATTATAATATTTATATATGAAAAGAAACGAAAAAATAACTTTGTATAGGACCACGGAAATTATTTTAATTTTTATGACCGACCGGTTTCGCTTAGCCTAAGCATCACCAGGGTACAAAATTAAACTTATACAAAGTTATTTTTTCATTTCTAATATGTCAAACCACAAAGTAGTTGCTTTCTATGAAAATATTTATATATTAGCTATCCGTAAAAAATCACGGGGACGTAACATGACTTTTATATATGAATACCGCACAAGAGTCTCAACTGCTCCCAACCGTCTAGAGCAAGTGAGACTATGGCATCCCCAATTAGGGTATGTTGTGAGGCTGAAGGTAGTGGGGAGGGGAAGACGATAGGAAAGAGGAAGGTTGGGAAGTACCTGGCTATTCAGATCTGGTTACCAAACACGGCTAAAGCCATTTCAAGCAACGTTTCGATTCTGAATGGTGGTCTTTCACCAGGGCGATACTTCAAGTATCTACCACTCTGGAACGTGCCACAAATATACTTTTTATTATTTTTATATGAATTAAATGTGTTATGACACATATTAATTGAATAAAAGTTATTGGCGCACGCCGGGATTTATAATCGAGCGTCTTACCACTCGACCATGGAGGCCGTCAAAGAAACAAAAAAAAACATTAGTTGCTTTAATCCACTCATTTCAAATATAAAATAATGTCTGCTGAAAAACATTATAGGTAGATATTTTCTTCTGGAGGTAGGGATTTAAAAATATTTATTTTAAAATTTGATAATTTCAACTAGGATGAGTTCCAAATTGTAATAGTTCCAACTCGTACGGCCGTACGAAATACAAAGGGAATTATTCATAGTTAATTATGTATATTTAAAAGAGTTAAATAGGTAATTAATCAAAATATTATCACAAGTCATCTATCGTTGTGTGTGGAAGTGCTAGTCGTGTAGGAAATGACAATGTGACATTTTGGCAAGTTTTTTCAAGAAAACATAATACGATGACCCCAATGTGTCAACCAAGAAGGAATGCGCCCCAAAAATATTTCGTATATTTCGTAGGCCAACGTAGTAAAAAGCATCATTTTCTTTTCTACGATTTTTATGTAAGAAATAAAATATCCCATTTTTCTAATTGAAAAATGTCGCACCTTTCTGATTGGAAACATCACTTTTTCTAATTGAAAATGTGCTCTTTTCGGATTGGAAAACATTAAGAAAAACATCATTTTTCTAATTGAAAAATATCGCACCATTCTGATTGGAAAATATAACTTTTTATAATTGAAAAATATTACTCTTTGCTGATTGAAAAATATCACTTTTTTTCTTGGGAGTCTTTTAAGATTTTATATTTTTCATGAAGAATAAATAATGCAAGGCTGATGCGAGCGTAATGAATAGGATCAAGAAAGGGACGCTTAGATGGTTTGGGCATGTAGAGCGAATGAACGAAGAAAGGAGTGTGAAAAGAATATATGATGCGAAAGTGAATGGAAGAAGAAGTCGAGGACGCCCGAGAAAGACATGGCACGATCAAGTAAATCAAATACTTGAATCGGGTCATGCGAAGAGTCAGAATAACAGAAGAGTATGTATGAGACGATGTATGAATGTGAATTAAGCAAGGAGTGTGTACCAAGACAGAGTTGAATGGCGGTCCGTCCTACCTACCTGTCCTACCTTAGGTAGTTAAGAATAAAGGTATTTTTTACTAAAATAAATTAAACAGCATAATTTCCTTTGTGAGTACTTACCTACGTGCGAGTGTGAACTTTTCAAAATTGGAACAGAGTATGAAAATTATCAAATTAAAAAAAAAAGAAAGAATCTTTTCAAGTCCAGACAAGCGACTAAGTAGACAATGAACTATAATATATTTTTAAATTGACTCTCAGATCTTTAGTTTTTGATCGCTGTCAGATTATATTGTAAGTCAAGTTATCCCGTGATTTTTTACTGGTAACAAATAGTACTAACTAACCATCACGCCGTTTCCCCGCAGGGGTAGGCAGAGAGGACGGACCGCCATACAACTCTGTCTTGGCACACACTTCTTGCTTCATTTACATTCATACATCGTCTTATACATACTCTTCTGTTATTCTGACTCTTCACATGACCCGATTCAAGTATTTGATTTACTTGATCGTGCCATGTCTTTCTCTGGCGTCTTCGACTTCTTCTTCCATTCACTTTCGCATCATATATTCTTTTCACACTCTTTTCTTCGTTCATTCGCTCTACATGCCCAAACCATCTAAGCGTCCATTTCTTGATCCTATCCATTACGCTCGTATCTGCCTTGCATTCTTTCCGGATATCCACATTTGTAATACGGTCATACATGGTTTTACCGCACATCCGTCTCAAAGATCTCATTTCCATAGCATTCAGTCTACTTTCATCCTTCCTCTGCCAGTTCCATTCCTCACTGCCATACATCAGGGTTGGTATAAGCACTCCATTGTGGACTGCTAGCTTCGCTTCTTTGGACAATTTCTTATTTGCCCCAACAGCGTTCAGTCCTCCATTAATAGAGTTTCCTGCATTCACCCTTCTTTCAATATCCTTATCAGCCTTTCCGTCTCTTATATTAAATATAATTATTTGATTTGGTAAGTACCTACTTACGCAATTTTATTTCGGAAAAAGGAATAAATACCTGTGTATAAATACCTGGGTGAATTTAAAAAAAATGTTTTTTAAGAATTGATTATAAATTTAGTTTCGTTGGTATAATACAAATTAAATATGAATGTGGAACTCACCCTCGTTGGAAAAGGTCGACATTGTAAAACTTGAATAGCTCCACGGAAAACTCGAATGTTGCTTGCAGATCACTCATGGTGCATCCCTGCCCCCCTTCAGTCACCGTCCCCACCGAGCCAGCCTTTCCAATGACATTGCCCTCGCACAAGTACTGTCTCAAGCTAAACCTACAACTAGGCAAGCAGGGAATATACACATTTATCACTCACTAAATCACACCTCGCCTCAATGACAGGCTGCCATAAAACCGGAAAACAACTTACTAAAACTTACGTTTCCCTAATATAATTTAACATTATTGAATAAATCACTATTTTAAGTATTACTTCGTAGGTTTTATTTTTTAATTTAATCATTAGTTAGCGTATTACTTTTCCACTAGAAATGCAGTTTTCATAAAAAATATCGGAAAATCTGAGGAAATTTGATACAATGTAAAATTCAAATTTCGAAGGAGGCACGTTTGACGTTTACAATTAATATTTAAAGTCGCGAATCACATCTCTCCGGGAATCTTCGTGCGAGCGAGCTATACGCTATAGTTATGCCGTCACTATTTACACGTTCACACTCGAAATGCATAGTCGAAGCGGACGAACGAACGAACGAATGAACACTTGCCAAAAACCTGGGATCAACACTCGTCCTGGTTTACCGAAAACGCTTCTGTCACTTATACCTCGCTTTACTCTACACCCAGAAGATCGGCACCTCACTTTCTTTGAATCGGAGTTAATTCACCTCGCGCAACGAGTAATCACCATTCGTCCTATAAACGGGCAGGTTATTTATAAACGGATATAGATATTAGACGAATCGGCACTGCCATTAGGTGCTCGATTTACGAACGTTTGACGGAGGACGGGCGAGCGTGCGAGGCCCAGAATCCATTTTAATGGATACGGCGGCGCATGCGCCAAAAGCTGCGTTCACCTACTTCTAGCGGCGCTGAAAATACAAACAGATAGAAGGGGGGTGTGGGCGTGTTCGTGTCCACGTCCTATCTCAACAGACGGATTGCAACCTTAGAGTACATAGAGTAGTATCTATCCAAGGCAGTGAAGTCAGTTTTGGACTTGTTTTTGATGATTTTAACTTGAATCGGCGCAGTTGGGCGTGGTTAAGACTAAGGCTACGGTATTTATACATCCATTCATATCACATATCGACATGATATTTTTGTGTATTCGTATAGCCACTTTTTCACAGTATTTTTATCAAAAAAAATATGGCATATAACCTAAAAAACCGTTTAGTTGTGTTTAAGGGTTTTTAATCCAGTAAAGATCTTTTCCCTAAGAAAACACTAATGTAAAAATAAACTCAGTCAAGTAAATAAAACCATCAGATGGTGATAGTAATAAGGCCTAATGAGCTGCAGTACTAGTTAGATAGTCATTATGAGGGGTATTTGTATAAGCCCCAGCTAGTTAGTAGAGGATTACGAAAGAATCCATAAAATCAAAAATCAAAAAAGTTTAGTTGTGTCAAGTTTAGTGGCATAATAAAAAATGTGGGCGGAGTCCCGCCAGTGTTACTTCAAGGAACCAGCACCTTAAGATCATTATGACAGTATATAGAAGCGGGCCAAGTAATTTGTTGTCTCTTTTTCTCTCATGGTGTACGCCGTAAAAGCCCGGAGAAAGTGATTTTTCGCAAGTTTGTGTAGGTTGGGTAAAAATAATTAGCTCTCCCTCCATATATTGTTACTTCAAGATTGCAACCTTTGGAGCACAGACTGCTTTGCTTTTCTCTCGAACACCCGAAATATCACACTCCAGTAACTTCACTAGCATACGTCTAAAATCGTCGCCGGAACGGTACAATGGCTGAATCGCCATTTTGGGAAGTTTACACCAGAGCACTTTAATTTTTTTTTCTTCTTCAGTACTTGGTTGGATTTTGAAAAAAAAGTTAACTCAGGTAACTCAATGCTCTGACTGAGTTCCCCGAAGCGACAAAAAGCCAGAAGTCCTAAACTTGTGTCGCTTGATACAAGCCTTATGGTAAATATATATTTTAGATGAGTGAGGGCATTCTAACTACGATAATGGACATTGATGTTTTGCATATCCGCTATTCATATGATACTAGCAGATAAAAACCCGCTCCGCGTGGTTTAGTCACGACACACATCAAAAGGATCATAGTGAGTAAATTGAGAAGGACTGTAATCGGAAGAAAATTGTAAACTTTTGTATGTATGAGCATTTTTTCCATCGAACCTGGCAGAAGACGGCTTACGGTATTAATACTATCAGATGCCCTTGACTCTGTGCAGAAACGGTTGGCGGTGGAAAGGCAAAAAGGCTGAAGTGACACTGGTCAAAAATGAGTTAAATTTAAGGTCTTAATTTAAAAAAAAATGGCATCGAATAATGCTATGACTCTCATTTGATTCTGAAGACTTTTGAGGCGCTTCAGTCATCTAAAATATATTTACCATTTGGGAGAGAAGGCTTGACTCAAGCGACACAATTTTGGGACTTTTTAGATTTTTGTCAAACTTAATTTTTTTTCCAAAAATCCAATCAGGTACTGATGACTTATGAATTTAATTGTAAAAAAACTTTAAAAGTGCTCTGGTATAAACTTCCCAACATGGCGCTTCAGCTCTTTGCCTTTCCGGCGTCGATATTACGACCTCCCAAACAAGAAAAACGCCCGTATCATGGTGGTCTGCATTCTACATAAAAAATATAATATGAAACATAGTTCCTACTGCTCAATAACAATATAAAAAAACAACAACAATAAAAAAACCATTTTCTAGTTAGTTCGAGGATGTCATGATGAACCATAACGGACACAACATAGTAGCATAATCCGACCGGTGATGGGGATAGAGATAGTGTAAAGGGCAGCACTGTCCTCGATATGATTCCTTTCTTAGCTTTTAACAAATTTGTTAATATGAATACATGCTTTTCATCTGGAGTTTTACACCCTTAGCTTCCAGTATATATTTTTTTTTTCAATCTGTTGATGTACACATGTACTGTTATACCCATATCTGAACATTTTTCTTTCATGATACATGATAACGATCATGGTTTTAATTTATGTACATATTATTTTTTATTTTATTTTCTCCTTGTTATATTAGGTTAATGATTTTAATAATACCAAATTTTTAAACTTTATTCCACTATTTTTTATTCAAGACCTGACCGGTTTCACCTTGACGGGCATCTTCAGACTGATACAATTTTAAGTAAATCTATGGAATATATACTATTAGTGTCCGGAATGGGCGCTTATTGAGTCTCATAGCAAACCTCTGTGACTTTGGGTTTTGTTTTATTGCTGACAGAGGCGGCTTTACAATAACATTCAAAAAATACATTCGGGTAGTTTTATTACATTCTGAGAAACGGGTTACATGGGATGCGTTAGATACGGATGTGGGTTTTTTTAAAATACATAATATCTATAATTGTCAGCTTTATTTTTAACAGTTGGCAATTTTCGAATTTACTCTTTGATTTTCCCGTCTCTGTTTGGTTGTTTTATTTTATAAAAGGTAAATCTATGTACTCAAAATTGTACCAGTCTGAAGATGCTCGTCATAAGGTGAAACGGATCAGAGCTTAAAGTTAAAAAAAGACAGTGGAATAAAGTTAAAAAGTTGGTATTATTAAAATCATTAAAATGGAGTTCCACCACGAATGAACAGTTTCAAAATGAGAAATATTAGGTTAGGTCATTTAGTATAAAGCGCACTTGAGGTGAAATATCACAAAACTGCGCCATATAAGTTCACTGTTTATTATTTCTCCAGGTACCACAGCCATTGGTTCACGTCATTCCGGTGTTAATACATCGGTTTAGAGGACACGTCTAGGGATTATCTATTCAGTGTCTAGTCGTCTAGCAAAGTGGCGGGGTTGCTGCGCGCTGAACTCTGAGCGCTCAGGCCTCCGGGCAGCGCTTTCATCAACAGTTCCCTAAGCGAATCCGGAATAGAATCAAATATAACCACCTTACTACCATTTTACTGTTGTAAAGCAATAGTATCTGATCCATTTAACAGTGTTTCAGTTATAATAAGATTCCGTGTGTCCATTTGAGATGATTGTGTCACATTTCAATCCTTGAAAAGATTTCAGTTCGTAGCGTCTGAAAGAATTTTAAAAGCTCGCGATTTTTACGCGATCGCAATCTGCTGAACCTCAATCAAACTATTTTAGTGATCCGTGTAGTGGGATAGACAAACACACAGAATAAACCCATAAACCTGACAGAATTAGGCACTTAATTACGTTTATATCGCACGAAGTTTTCTCAGAGACACGCCCCCGAATTGCCCAGACATGTTCCATCGTTTGTAAGCGTTTGCGTGCGTACCACAGTAAGCAGACATAGAAACATAAGTTGGGCTCCGAGTAAGCGCGGACTGCTTAGGTACCTTGCAGTAAGAATATATATACTAAATATTTTTACCCAACCTATACAAATTTGCGATAAATCACTTTCTCCGGGTTTTTACGTTGTATACCGTGAGAGAGAGAGAGACAAGAAAAGTCGTCACATAATATTGCAGCAATTCTAAGTATCTAAGGATGTTCTCCGTCCGCGCTAACTTCACATCATCGAGTCGTATAACTTACGTCAAGGGATTTTGAGGTTATTTCCTATATTTGTGTTGATTAAAATACTGGCAGTGGTTATACAAGTAAATCAAACATGATGGTGATATGTGCTATGCGTGAATGTTCAAATAACACTAAACAAAGATTATAAAACATCACTTTTCAGAGGTATTTCAACAGTTTTAAATATTTTTGACCGAACACATTTTTAATGACATAAAGTCAACAAAAAGCTTCCATCGTCATTTAGGCAAAATTTCTGTCATTAGTGTTTGTGTTTCTTAAAAATGTCCGAATTCCATATGGGCGGTAACTAATAGGCTATCCAACATCCTTTAATATATCTTTGTCTCTTTCTATCGAGTCAGTATAAAGTCAACCGTCCTGACTACACCGTTTCGCAAAGGTGCCTCTCCTTATATATTCTTACTCCAAGTTCCTATCTTGCTATCTCCTGTCTCCGTATTATGTTGCTTCCTATTAAGACAATTGGGGTATCATGACGGAATGGGAAGGGAAGCAGATGGGGAAGACAAAGGTTGGGAAATACTTGACTATTGAGATCTGGTCACTAAACATGACTAAAGCAATTTGAAGCAATGTTCAGCTTATTTCTTTTACCCGGGGCTCTAGAACGAAACATCGATTTAGATTTTATCGACAATGTCGGTAATTTTGAATCATTCCCGAACCCGACTGCAGATCGCCAACGAGTAAACGACAACTCGCATCGACTAAACGTGCTTAACTTAGTCGGTGTTAAGTTCGCCACGATACCCATCCGAACATTTAGTACGGTTAGTAGCTGAGTGGACAGACGCATCGAATTCCCACCTGGGCGTCGGAGGTTCAATTCCTCTGCTAACTAAGTCCTCCATCATTGCACAAGCAACATCTTTCGCTTATTATGATGGCGGTAGGAGTTTTTCAAATATTGTCAGGTTATTCGTAACCCGGGAATTGCTGTCTTTGAAAAAAAAAAAAACCAAATCCGATTCATTCCGTCGTGCTAAATACTAAGTCTTGATTCCTCTACAATCCAATAAACCATCACAAGTGTTTGTCTTTGATTTTTGCAATGGACGAACTTACGCACTATACCCCACAGCTATGTTATGCTCTTAGAGTTCATAGAGTGGTACCTATCCAAGGCAGTGTAGTCAGTTTTTGATGATTTTTGCAGGACTCGGCAGACCTGGACGTGGCTAGGACTAGGGCTTGGGTATTTATACATCTATTCATAGCACATGTCGACATTATGTTTTTGTTTATTCGTATAATCACTTTTTTACAGTATTGTTATCAACAAAATATAGCACATAACCTAAAAAACCGTTTAGTTGTGTCGAGTTTAGTCGCATGTGAAAACACGTGGGCGGAGTCCCCGGAGATGCGGGAGACCAAGATCGTCCTTACAGAACATAAAAGCGGTGTGTTATTTTTGCTGTCTCTTTCTCCCTCATGGTGTACGACGTAAAAACCCGGAGAAAGTGATTTATCGCAAGTTTGTGTAGGTTGGGTAAAAATAATTAGCTCTCTCTCCATACATTTTTCTCCAAGGTTATGTTTAAATTAGTCAACGTGAGTTGTCGTTTGTTCGTTGGCGATCTGCAGTAAAGCTAGGGAACGATTCCAAATTACCGAAATTGTTGATTAAATCCATATCGATGTTTCGTGCTAGGGCTACTTGGCGGTAGTAAGGATATTTACCACTCTGCTATATCTATCGTTCTAAAAGTTAAGTACCCTAATAAAATAATGTTTGCTTGATGGCAACTTTAGGCCAGAAGGCTTTGCCCGTGTGGACGGCGCGAAGGTAGGTACCGCGGAGGATTATTTATTCCCTAAACGGATTACAACGTGAGCCGCGGTGTTTATATCACTATATATATTGGGGCAGGTAAATGGCCGGATTAATAAAAACGCAAACAAAGGAAAAGTACAAAATGTCGGGCGATTTATTTTTAAAAAGTCCGTCAACACTGCGCGAAACAAAGCGGGAAACGCTTGGACCGTCTGGAAAATGGAACGGTGCCATCGCAATGGCCGGCCTTTGCTAAAAAGGAACATAGTTGCGGGGTAGAGCGCGTAAGTTCGTTAATTGCAAAAATCAAAGACAAACATTTGGGAGGGTTCATTGGATTGTAGAGGATTCAAGACTAAGTATTTAACACGACGGAATAAATCGTTAATATTGATAAAAGTTTCGGATTAGGTTTTATTTTTAAAAGAAAGACAACCATTCTCGGGTTACGAATAATCTGTTTTTATATGAATACCGCAAAGAGTCTCAACTGCTCCCAACCGTCTAGAGCCAGTGAGACTATGGCATCCCCAATTGGGGTATGTTGTGAGGCTGAAGGTAGTGTGGAGGGGATTGAGATGAGGACGAGGAAGGTTGGGAAGTACCTGGCTATTCAGATCTGGTCACCAAACACGGTTTTTTAATTTTTTTATATGAATACCGCACAAGAGTCTCAACTGCTCCCAACCGTCTAGAGTCAGTGAGACTATGGCATCCCCAAATAGGGTATGTTGTGAGGCTGAAGGTAGTGGGGAGGGGAATGAGACGGGGAAGAGGAAGGTTGGGAAGTACCTGACTATTCAGATCTGGTCACCAAACACGGTTTTTTAATTTTTTTATATGAATACCGCACAAGAGTCTCAACTGCTCCCAACCGTCTAGAGTCAGTGAGACTATGGCATCCCCAAATAGGGTATGTTGTGAGGCTGAAGGTAGCGGGGAGGGGAAGGAGATTGAGAAGAGGAAGGTTGAGAAATACCTGGCTATTCAGATAAAAACGACGTTTCAATTATGAATGGTGGCCTTCACAAAGGCGATGCTCAAAGTATCTACCACTCTGGAACGTGCCGTAAATATACTGTTTATAAATTAACTGTGAAAAAGGACAAATTATTTTAACAAAATTTACTGGCGCACGCCGGGATTTGAAACCGCGTCCTCTGGATTTGTAGTTGTGCGTCTTAACCACTCGGCCACGGAGGCCGTCAAATATAGCGCTGTTTTTGTGAAAAATTACCCCACGGGCGTTTTGAACGATGCTTGTGTACAAGTGTTTACTTTTCGAACGCCTATTTTATTATTTTTTCCAGTATTTTGACTTGTTCAGCTTGGCTTGTGAGACCGGGCACCCATATAAAGGTCACTAGGACAATTATTATGATTCATTTAGCATTTTCCGCGCGTGGATCTCCTCGTAACACCGCCATGGTGGGGGTTAGCCCAGGGCCGTTGCCCCTGCTCCCTGCCCGCAGTTGACTTGCCCCGACTTTGCGAGTTGGCGCTCAGTCCTGTCCTCACAGCAATAATATACAAGAGAGAGCGCTGTAGAGAGAGCTGTAGTCGGTTTTTACAAGCTTTGCCGGACTCAGCCAGACCTGGGCGTGGTTAGAACTAGGGTATTTATACATCCATTCATAGCACATGTTGACTTAATGTTTTTTTTATTCGTATAACCACTTTTTTACAGTATTGTTAAAAATACATATATATATATATATATATATATATATATATATATATATATATATATATATATATATATATATATATATATATATATATATATATAACATGTAACCTAATTAACAGTTGAGTTATGTCAATTTAATTCTGGTATCATAACGTGTGGGCGGAGTCAACGGAGACGCGGGACACGAAGAACATTCTAACCTTAGAGTATATAGAGAGGTATCAATCCAAGGCATTGTAGTCAGTTTTTTATGATTTTCACCGGACTCGGCGGACCTGGGCGTGGCTAAGACCAAGGCTAGGGTATTTATACATCCATTCATATCACATATCGACATAATGTTTTTGTTTATTCGTACAACCACTTTTTCACAGTATTGATATCAACAAAAACATAGCATCTAACCTAAAAAACCGTTTGGTTGTGTCAAGTTTAGTGGCATAATAAAAAATGTGGGCGGAGTCCCGCGGTGACCCAGGAGCCCCAAGATCATTGTGACAGTACGTAGAAGCGGAGTATTATATTTGTTGTCTCTTTCTCTCTCATGGTGTACGACGTAAAAAGCCGGAGAAAGTGATTTATCGCAAGTTTGTATCGGTTGGGTAAAAATAATTAGCTCACTCTCCATACATTGTTACTCCAAGGGTAAGAGATATAAAGTATGTAACTTCATTAAACTGAATGGACATAAAGGAGTGACCTTAGAGTATACAAGAGGTGCCCAAGCCAAGGCAGTGAAGTCAGTTTTGGACTTGTTTTTGATGATTTTAACATGACTCGGCGCAAATGGGCGTGGCTAAGACTAAGGCTACGGTATTTATACATCCATTCATATCACATATCGACATAATGTTTTTGTGTATTCGTATAGCCACTTTTTCACAGTATTTTTATCAACAAAAATATAGCATCTAACCTAAAAAACCGTTTAGTTGTGTCAAGTTTAGTGGCAAAATAAAAAATGTGGGCGGAGTCCCGCCGTTAACCAGCGAAAATAGCCAGCTTAAGATCATTACGACAGTATATAGAAGCGGTCCAAGAAATTTGTTGTCTCTTTCTCTCTCATGGTGTACGATGTAAAAACTCGAAAAAAGTGATTTATTATAATTTCGGATGGGTTGGGTAAAACAAATTAGCTATCCCTCCATATATTGTTACTTCAAGGGAGTGACTAACTAACTAGTAGTACTTGGCTAATTTATATAGCGCCATTTTTGACAAAATATCACCTCAAGGGTACTAGCTAACCTAACCTAACCATCACGTCGTTTCTCCGCATGGGTAATATAGAAGACAGACCGCCATACAACCTGTTTTGGCACATACTCCTTGCTTCGTTCACATTCATAAATCGTCTCATACATACTCTTCTGTTATTCTGGCTCTTAACATGGACCAATATTTGATTCACTTGATCGTGTGATGTTGTTGTCTTCCTCGGGCGTCACTGACTTTTTTTACAACTCACTTTCGCGACAGATATTTTTCTCGCACTCTTTTCTTCGTTCATTCACTCTACATGCCCCAACCATCTAAGCGTCCCTTTTTTAATCCTCTTCATTACGCTCAAATTAGCCTTGCATTTTTTTCGGACATCCATATTTTTAACTCGGACTTACATGGTTTTACCGCACATGCGCCTCAGGGATCTCATTTATACAGCATTTAGTCTACTTTCATCTTTCTTTTGCCAGTTCCATGCCTCACTGCCATTCATCAGGGTTGGTACAAGAACTCCATTGTGGACTGCTAGCTTAGCTTCCTTAGGCATTTTTTTGTATTTGCGCCAACAGCGTTCAGTCCTTCATCAATGGAGTTTCCTCCATTCACCCTTTTTTCAATATCTTTGTAAACATTTCCGTCTCTCGTAAACATACTTCCTAAATACACAAACTCATTCACTAGCTCCAAGCATTCATCATTCACAATTATATTGTATGCTGTTTTCGTACTCTCTCTTTCAAACACCATGACTTTGGACTTGCTTACATTCATCATCAACTCATTCTGCATACATACTTCGTTCATCCTAGACATGAGAAACTGTAGATCTTCCATTCTGTCAGAAATCAGCACAAAATAGCATAAAATAGACGACATGCTTTCAGATTGTTCATTTTCGCGCACAAGCCCACATCTTTGAATTCTTGCATACAATTATCCATGTACAGATTGAACAACCACGGTGACATTACACAGCCTTGTTTAACACCTTTTGTGATGTTAAACCCTTGGAGTAAGAATATATTTGGAAAGGTTCCTAGACGGAACAGTGTAGTCAGTATAATTGACTTTACACTGACTCGGATAGAAAGAGACGAAGATATCTTAAAGTGAGTTGGATAACCTATTAGTTACCGCCCACATAGAATTCGGACACATTTGAATACATTAAACAAAACAATATCAATACACCATTAAAATGATTTATAAAGTCAAAATATCACTCAAACACTAATAACAGAAAGTTTCTCCAAATAATGATGGAAGCTTTTTGTTGATTTTATGTCTTTATATCATTAAAAATGTGAAAATTCTAAAGTTCTGTCAAAAATATTTAAAACTGTTGAAATACCTCTGAAAAGTGATGTTTCACTATCTTTGTTTGGTCTTATTTGAACATTCACAAATAGCACATATCACCAACATATTTGATTTATTTGTCCTCCACGGTCGAGTGGTAAGACGCTCGACTACGAATCCAAAGATCGCGGGTTCAAACCCGGTGTGCGCCAATAACTTTTATTTAATTAATATGTGTCATAACACATTTAATTCACATGAAAATAATAAAAGTATATTTGCGGCACGTTCCAGAGTGGTAGATACTCTAAGTATCGCCCTGGTGAAAGACCACCATTCAGAATCGAAAAGTTGCTTGAAATGGCTTTGGCCGTGTTTGGTGACCAGATCTGAATAGCCAGGTGCATCCCAACCTTCCTCTTCTCAATCTCCTTCCGCTCCCCACTACCTTCAGCCTCACAACATACCCTATTTGGTGATGCCATAGTCTCACTGGCTCTAGACGGTTGGGAGCAGTTGAGACTCTTGAGCAGTATTCATATAAACAAAATAAAAACAAAATTATAAAAACACTGCAAGTTTTTTAATCAACACAAATAAAGGAAATAACCTCAAAATCCGTTTACGTAAGTTATACGACTCGACGATGTGAAGTTAGCGCGGACGGAGAACATTATTACATACTTAGAAGTGTTGCGATATTATGTGACGACTTTTCTCGTCTCTTTCTCTCTCGCGGTATACAACGTAAGAACCCGAAGAAAGTGATTTATCGCAATTTTGTATAGGTTGGGTAAATATATTTGGCTCTCTCTCCATACATATTCTTACTCCAAGGGATAAACCAATCATATGCACCGGAAGGTAGTTTTTTTTTTAAAGCGAGAGTGTTAACTCGGTAGACTCGTTAAAAAATCGGCTTCCTACCCTCATTTGCCTTTGAATGTCATGTAGCCAGCTATACAAGCAGTTTCATGAATAATTCAGAGGTAGCTTACCAGGCTCCCCCTCGACGAACTGCCCAAACATTGTGCAAAATAGTCCGTCATCAAAAACGAAGCTCCACGCCAAAAAAGCTCAAAAGCCCGTAGCAAGAAAAAAATTGATCAACATTTTAAAACGACATTTTTACGAATTCTTTTTCCTGACATTTTCACTTTGTTGCGTCTAGATTCACTTTGGCAGATTTCCCTTTTGGGAGCCGAAAATTCTCATTTTGGCACTTTGTGAAAATGCTTTTTAGTCTCGCTTGGATTGGAGCTTTGGCTCGTTGAGAAGTTTGCTCCTGTTTACTCGGTGCATTGATTTTGCCAGCTTGAACTGAAATTGTGATATGTTGTGGACCGGTCCGATGTTTGCATCTAGTTTTAGCGTTGGAAGGGAAAATGTTTTCGGCAAATATGCTCTTTGCATCAACGAAAATAGGACATCGTGTCATGCGACGTTGATGCGATAGGACAGTAATTTGTATTTGCTTATTTAATTAATCGCTTGCGTTGTCCAGCTAAGATTTATCTCTGTATTGTCCACAGACTTCCAAACTAACTAACACACGCTTGCATCCATTCCTCGCGAAAATACACTCGGAAACGAACACACCTCAAATATTGACACATTTGACGGCCTCCATGGTCGAGTGGTAAGACGCTCGAATGCGAATCCAAAGGTCGCGGGTTCAAGCCCGGCGTGCCCCAATAACTTTTATTAAATTGATATGTGTCATAACATATTTAATAAATATTAAATTATATATAGTTTATTTGCGACACGTTCCAGAGTGGTAGATATTCTAAGTATCGCACTGGTTAAAGACCACCATTCAGAATCGAAACGTTGCCTAAAAATGGCATTAGCCGTGTTTCGTGACCAGATCTGAATAGCCAGGTACTTCCCAACCCCCTCTACCCCATCTCCTTCTCCCACCCCCCACTACCTTCAGCCTCACAACATACCCTATTTGGGGATGTCATAGTCTCACTTGCTCTAGACGGTTGGGAGCAGTTGAGACTCTTGTGCGGTATTCATGTGAAAAAAAATATATACAGTTAAGCGGTGTGATAATTTGGGAAATTTTGCTGTCTCTTTTTTCTCATGGTGTACGACGTAAAAACCCGGAGAAAGTGATTTATCCCAAATTTGTATGGATTGGGTAGAAAGAATTAGCTGTCTCTCCATCTAACCTAAAAAACCGTTTAGTTGTGTCAAGTTTAGTGGCATAATAAAAAAGGTGGGCGGAGTCCCGCGGTGACCCAGGAGCCCAAGATCATCGCGACAGTACATAGAAGCGGTGTAAGAGCGATGTATTGTATTAGTTGTCTCTTTCTCTCTCATGGCGTACGACGTAAAAAACCGGAGGAAGTGATTTAACGCAAGTTTGTATATGTTGGGTAAAAATAATTAGCTCTCTCTCCATACATTGTTTCTCCAAGGTGATACAGGCTTAAAAAGTAAACGAAAATATGTACACTGTAATATCAAGCGGTAGAATGAATTTTAAATCCGTACGAAGGAACGGAGCATTGTCCAATTTTCACAAGAATCAGAGCGGAAAATTATTTTTTGGAAGGGATTAGAGATGGTCGACGATAGAATTGGGTGTTCCTGCGGTTCCAGTTACCGGTGACCGGCAAGGAACTAACTAACTAACCATAACGCCGTTCTCCGCAGGGGTAAGCAGAGAGGACGGACCGCCGTATAACTCTGTCTTGGCACACACTCCTTCCTTTATTCACATTCATACATCGTCTCATACATACTCTTCTGTTATTCTGACTCTTCACATGACCCGATTCAAGTATTTAATTTACTTGATCGTGCCATGTATGTCTAGGGCGTTCTCGACCTCTTCTTCCATTCACTTTCGGATCATATGTTTTTTTCACACTCCTTTCTTCGTTCATTTGCTCTTCATGCCCAAACCATCTAAGCAGCCCTTTCTTGATCCTATTCATTACGCTCACATCAGCCTTGCATTATTTTAGGATACCCACACTTTTAATATGGCCATGCATGGTTTTACCGCATAAACGTCTCAGGAACCGGCGAGGAACCGGTTATTTATCCAGTTCCAGAGGAGTGCTAGAGAAATTCTGAAAACGAAAAGAACTGGAACTGGTTCCTCGCCAAAAATGAGAACGAGAAGAACTGGAACGTGTTCCTTTCGCCAAAAATATTTTTTAATGGTGTAAGGGTTGCCAGCAATGTTCGGAAAACGAAAAGAACTGCAACTGTGGAACCGGTTCCTCCTCAAAAGGATCTTTCCGCCAAAAACCTATTGTGCCCAAAACAGCGGACAAAGGATATCGATTTTTATTCGCTAAAAATTGGAACTGGTTCCAAAACTGAACGGTTTATCGGATAAATAATATCGAAAGTTCCAGTGACTGGCTTAGAACCGGTTATTTTTAACCGGGACAGGAATATCGACCATCTCTAGAAGGGATTCTAGTGGGATAACTTTTTGAATTGAGAAATATTGTTTTTATAAATATATTCGTAAATGTTCAATATTTCTTATAACGCTCATGTATTAATGTTCTTTACGACAGCTGTAAAGTCAAATTTGACAATCAAAATCACCATAGTCTGTATTTTATGAATAAAATGGTTGCTATCCCTGAAAAATCACGGGATGTAAATTGACTTGTCGAGAAGAAATATGAGTTGCTTAAATACGCCCATTTCAAATATATAATAATATTTGCTGAAATGCATTATAGCGCCTTAACCACTCGATCGAATCCAGAGGTTACGGGTTCAATTCCCGGCGTGCGAAAATACATTTTACTTAATTAATATATGTTATTTCACATTATATTCATATAAAATAATATTAAAAAAACATTTGTGGCGCGTTCCAGAGTGGTAGATACTTTTAGTATCGTCTTGGTGAAAGACCATCATTCAGAATCGAAGCGTTGCATGAAATGGCTTTAACCGTGTTTGGTGACCAGATCTTAATAGCCAGGTACTCCCAACCTTCCTCTTCCCCACCTCCTTACCCTATCCACTACCTTAAGCTTTACAACATGCTTCTATTGGGGATGCCATAGTCCAATTGGCTCCAGATGGTTGGGAGCAGTTGTGACTCTTGTGTAGTATTAAAAAAATATAAAAAACATGGATAAACATATTTGGTAAAAGGGTATTATTTTTAAATGAATTAAATATAAATAACCGGAATTTGAACCCGTGACCTCTGGATTCGTAGTCGAGCATCTTAACCACTCGGCTACGGAGGCCGTCTTTCTAGAGAGAAAGACAATCTTCGTTTCGCCCTGCTAAATATCACCTTTCAGAATAGTGCATTTACCATAACTGCCTTTAGCTATGTTTATAAATCAGATCTGAATAACTTTGAATGAACCTTCCCCTCCCCTTCTTCTGCCCTTCACCTACATCTTTCAGCTTCTAAAAAAAAATGGAATGCCATAGATCTATGGCTTCAGCATTTGGGACGCTTGAGTAGTATCACATACATTTGAATGAAAATGAAATAATTACTTTGTATAAGACCAATACATACAGAGGGAGAACACAATACAAAATAAAATAAGAGAACAGTAAGAAAACAAAAGAATAACATTTAAATTAGAACAAAGGAACAGAGGGAAAGAGACAGATAGTATGAAATGAAAAAAGCAAAACGTCAACTGAGAACGTGATAAAATTTTATAAGTGTATGGGTATACCTAATATTGGTGGATATCCGGAAAGAATGCAAGGCTGATATGAGCGTAATGGATAGGATCAAGAAAGGGACGCTTAGATGGTTTGGGCATGTAGAGCGAATGAACGAAGAAAGAAGTGTGAAAAGAATATATGATGCGAAAGTGAATGGAAGAAGAAGTCGAGGACGCCCGAGAAAGACATGGCACGATCAAGTAAATCAAATACTTGAATCGGGTCATGTGAAGAGTCAGAATAACAGAAGAGTATGTATGAGAAGATGTATGAATGTAAATGAAGCAAGAAGTGTGTGCCAAGACAGAGTTGTATGGCGGTCCGTCCTCTCTGCCTACCCCTGCGGGGAAACGGCGTGATGGTTAGTTAGTTAGTTCTAATATTGGTTGTATGAGTATATATAACCACACACTGTATTTTTTGTTTAGTTTAATTTTGTACCCTGATGATGCTTAGGCTAAGCGAAACCGTTCGGACATAAAAATTAAAATAGAATTTGTGGTCATATACAAAGTAATAGTTCATTTTCATTAAATATGTGAAACCACAAAGTGATTGCTTTTTATGAAAACATTCATTTTATTTTATATAAGGCAAAGTAATAAAATTTGTTGGGATACATTTGGAAAGTGGTTTATTTTAATAAAAAATATTCATTGGATATCAATATAAATATAAAATAATGTATATTTTAAAATGTTTCAAAAATAATTTCATGCACATATAATTATGTAATCCAATTTGAATTGATTCGAAGATTTTATAATTATTGTCCTTATACTTTTACAATTAAGATTTTTTTGATAAATTATATATTGTTTCGTCAGAGTCGACCCCTCAGCATCCCACAGAGAAAAATGTTCCATCTGACACAAAAATGTCGCGCGATACTGGGCTCTAATGAATGTTACTTTAGGGTTCATTATCGCATAACATTGCCCTGACAGATTAAACCTTGTTATCTCAAGAAGATTTAAAATAAAACATTTTAATATTCTTTGTTTTTTTTTGCATGCTATTATATTATAACTAAATTAAACATAATATATTTACACCTATGATCTACATATTTTTATTTCAGTTATAATTAATGAATGAAATTCTATTTAAAGTAATTAATGTTGTAAGAATATTTTGATTGAAAAATTAATAATATTATTTTTCATTCAATGTTTTTTTAATATATTTCACTAATGAAGTACTGTTTATTTAAAAAGAATAATAATAGATTTTTCAGTTTAAATAATTACTAATAAAATGGCGTTATTTTTCATAAGCCACAATTCACTTATCATAAGGCAGTGTTTTGTTTTATCTTAAAAATAACTTTAATAAAGTTTTGCTAAAATATTTTTATTATTTCGTGTGATAGCAATTTAGCCATTCCAAGGGAACTAAAGGCTGTTTATTGTCAAACTGTGCATTTTAAACTTAACATAATAAAAAAAGTGGAAGTTAATATTTACGAAATCAATAACATAACATTATGTGAAGAAAAGAAAAAAATGGTTGTATTTTTTTGTTTTTAATACATGTTTACACTTCCCTTTCCCTTTTAGAAAAAACTATATAATTAATTGTTTACTGACATTGTAACATAATTAAACTAGCTAAGAATAATATTCTACTTATTTAGAGTTTTGGCGTTTACATCTTGATATAACCCATTACTTATAATATAATTTATGTTTATGTAAAATGCTATGGCGTTCATTCGGAAAGATTTACCCAAACATCTTGTAGCCATTATCAACAGAAGCAGAATCAAGCATAATATATCTAACACGTATATGCATGAGAAAACATGTTGGGAATGCCAATTTTCTAGTGGTGTAGTACGATTACAATCACGATTTACACGATATTAATAATCGTTTGATTACGATTATACATTTTTATTTATAGTTTTTGTGTGTTCATTTGTAGAACTCGGTTTAAATTTTTCAAATAATATTTAATCAATTTTCATATTATTATTATTTGGTTGTGATATTTTATGTTTTATAATTTTATTTTTAGTGATGCTGTTTCGGCGTTGAAGGCCATTATAAAACATGTTAGGCCACACGGAAACGACTTATTTATTTGATTTGAGTTCACTGTTTAAGGACCATATTACAATTATTGATCATACAATTATTCGTCAAATTTTTGACGGAAACTAAAACCAATTAGTTTACAGAAAAAAAAATGTCATTTTTAAAAGCAGTTGAAAACATCAAATAATAAGATTTACACGCATAGAGTTTTTGATAAGTTAGTAGCTGAGTGGAAAAACGCGTTGGATTCCCGACCGGGCTTCGTGGGTTCAAATTCTCTAGCTAAATCTTCCGCTTATTGTGATGGCAGTAGGAATTTTTCAAAATATTGTCAGGCTATTCGTAGCCCGGGAATGGTTAGCTTTCTTTAAAAAATAAAATCAATCCGAAATTTTAATCAATAATCACAAATTATTGGTAAATCAAGTGATCCCATTCATCCGCCGCGCTAAATACTTAATCTTGATTGGTTTACAATCCAATAAACTATTCCAAATGTTTGTCTTTGATTTTTGCAATAAACGGACTTACGCGCTATACCCCATCATTGCACAAGCAAAATCTTCCGCTTATTATGATGGCAGTAAGAGTTTTTCAAATTATTGTCAGGTTATTCGTAAAACGGGTTGTTTGTCTTTCTTAAAAAAAAAAATACAATCATAGAAAAAATCGATATTAACGATGATGATTCTTTAACTTGCCGTTACGATTGATCGTAATCGTAATCGTAATCGTAATCGTAATCGTAATCGTAATCGCAATCGTAATCAGTGCACCACTAGTTTCAGCACAAATATGACAGTCATTGTTTCGTTTCCACGTTCGTTGACAGAAGTGTGTCAAATATTTTTGAAAAACAAATAACGTAGACATTTTGAAAATGTAGATTGATGTAATTTTGTTAATTATTGGATATAAATATGTATTGTAGTGATTATTGATCTGGAAGTAACAGTTAATTAATTTGTTAATATTGTATACTTAACATAACATCGTATTACATAATATTTTCCTCCGTGTCTACAACCCAACGCTGTAGGAGGGATAACACTTATATACCTGGCCTTCAAAGTCAAGTCAACAAAATTCACTCAGTCGCACTTAGCACGCGTTTCACAATAGTACGTTGCTGTCTAATTGATAGACTCAATCGTTCCTCACTTCACAGACGAAGAAGGTTTCGAAGGAGCACGGGGAGTCATTCCACTTCAGCCCTTTCCCGTCTCTGTTCCAGAGCTCCAGGCAGTTCTCCTCTTCTCCGTTCTCGTATCGGAAGTTGTTGGGCTCCCCGGCGTTCCAGTTGGTGAAGGTGATCGGCCTTCCGGAAGACATCCAGAAGAAGGAGCCTTCTTCCGCCAGATCGGTGCCGGATGTCCAGAAGTGCTCGTTCCCGTAGCCTGCAAGCGAATTCAACTCGATTAGCGTCAATTTGAATTCAACACTCTTCATAATTTCTCATTTGTGGTGAAATTGCATTTTAATATGAATGTATGATAAAAAACCTTTGCAACTTATTTTCGCTTATTTATTTTTGATCAGACCGGTTTCACTTTGTGACGGGCATTTTCAGACTGGTCAAATTTTACGTAATTTTTTAAAATACTTTTTTTACAGTGAATACTGCATAAGAGTCCCAACTGCTCCCAACCGTCTAGAGCCAGTGAGGCTATGGCTTCCTCGGTTGGGATATGTTGTGCGGCTGAAGGTAGTGGGGAGGGGAGAGGAAGGTTGGGAAATACCTGGCTGTTCAAATCTGGTCACCAAACACGGCCAAAGCCATTTCAAGGAACGTTTCGATTCTTAATGGCGAAAGACCACCAGGGCGAAACTTAGAGTATCTACCGCTCTGGAACGTGCCACAAATATAATGTACATTATTTTTATATGAATTAAATGTGTTATGACACATATTCATTGAATAAATTTCATTTGCGCACGCCGGGTTTGAACCCGCCACATAATTCTGTCTTGGCACACACTCCTTGCTTCGTTCACATTCATACATTGTCTCATACATACTCTTCTGTTATTCTGACTCTTCACATGATCCGATTCAAGTATTTGATTCACTTGATCGTGCCATGTCTTCCTCGGGCGTCCCCGACTTCTTCTTCCATTCACTTTCGCATCATATATTCTTTTCACACTCCTTTCTTCGTTCATTCGCTCTACGTGTCCAAACCATCTGAGCGTCCCTTTCTTGATCCTATTCATCACGCTCACATCAGCCTTGCATTCTTTCCGGATATCCACATTTTTAACACGGTCACACATGGCTTTTCGTGGTAATTCGTGGTGGAATTCTATTTTTATATGAATTTATGATCAAAAAAACTTTTGCAACTTATTTTCACCTTATAAAGAGCAAGACTGGTAAAATTTTACGTCAAACATGCATTTTTTTATATAATATTTTTTATAGTGATTACCGAACAAGAGTCTCAACAGCTCCCAACCGTTGGAGCCAGAGAGACTTATGGCATCCCTAATTGTGGAATGTTGTAAGGCTAAAGGTAGTGAAGAGGAGATGGAGATGGGGAAGAGGAAGGTTGGAAAGCGCCTGGCTATTCAAATCTGGTCACCAAACACGGCCAAAGCCATTTCAAGGAACTTTTCGATTCTGAATGGTGAAGGACCACCAGGGAGAAGCTTAGAGTATTTACCGCTCTGGAACGTGCCATAAATATACTGTACATTATTTTCATATGAATTAATTGTGTTATGACACATATTAATTGAACAAATTTCATTTGCGCATGACGGGCTTGAACCCGCGACCTTTGGACTCGTAGTCGAGCGTCTTCGACCGCGGAGACCGTCAATTGATTGAAATACCATAGATTGACTAGTCTAAAGATGCCTGTCGCAAGGTGTATGGTTAGTTATAAAGGTTTTTTTAATCATATATTCGTATGTGCAATCTTTATGACGCAAAAATACAAAATGCCCGTTACAAACATAAAATACAAGACACGTCATGTTCATACAAATCTTACGAAAAATATAGCATAACTAGTACCGTATTGTTTTTCGTTTCATCCACTTATGAAGAGAGGATAGCCATTTAAAAAATATGTGTGTACGGCTGAGATATCTATATGAACGTCCCATGTTTATTTATTTATAAATTAACGGACTAAAGTCCAATTACAAAAATACATATAAAACACGAAATATAAAAAAGAGTAACAGAGAAGGAATAGCATATAAATTGAAATAAATGAAGCGATGACAAAAATAAGGCCAAATAAACATAAGAGAGAACATTCAAGCCATGGTCTAGTCAAAGTTTTGGTAGAGTCGTAAAGCATGACGAAAATCATTTGGACTGCTACCAAGACCATGGCTTGAGTTAACAAGTCTTGACATTCTGGACATTGGAGAATTATACCCGTAATTAGTATTGTGATGATTGAGGAACAGCAATTCATTGTTTCACTTATAATATGTTACACTTATAATTGGGTATCGCGCTACTAGCCGTGGTTGTCTTCCACACACTTATGTTTTTCTGCATTCGCTATCTCACACCGTTTTCGAGTAGCTAAAAACCTTGTATATAATTGTATTTATTTAAATAATAGGAAATGTTTGTGGGTAATTATGAATGAAAAGAAACTCCATGAGATATGTTTTTTGGTCCCGAATGATTTTTACACCTCTCAAGGCATTTTTTCTCAGAAAGGATTCTACAGCGACGCGTTTGTGGCAGTGCATTCTCGCGCGTTGTCGCAGTAACGTCTCTATATTATTTAATTCATCTAAGGTTACAAAGAGTTTAGATTTTCTATGATATTTAATGCCCCATCATTAAAGGTTAACCAAATATGTACGAAAGCATACAAAGTCAAATAAAAACATAGCTTTAAAAACACATTATAAAATCAATACAAAAGGATATACAGGTAAATAAACACTATATAAAATGCAAATATTCGCAACGTCTAGTGACATTGTTTATTTAACAATAATGTTTGCGAAATACAGTTTTATTGGCTTTAAGACATAAGAGGTTTTCTGTAACAAATCTTGTTTTATGTTCATGTTTTACGAGTGTTTTACTGGAAGTCTGCCCGGAGATGACCTCGCTAACAAGCCTAACTCCGCTACGCATACTTGTTAAGTGTTATGCAGAGTGTAATGGTTTTTGCATTAGTAGTAATTAGTATTTAAGCTAGGAATTAGTATGTAACGATAGAAAGTAAGATCTGTACAGCGCCCTTGAGGTGATTTTTCACAAAAACGGCGCTATACAAATCGTCCAAATATTATTATTATTATTATTATTATTATTATTATTAGTACTTACTTAATTGATAATAATTATTTATCAACTATAAATATTTTCCTTTGGGAGTAGGTGCGCACGTACGAGTGTGAAGTGAACCTTACAAATTTCCAACTGATGTTAATTGAAATTTTCAGGCAAGCAAGGCTTTGAAAAACAATCTTTTCAAATCCTTGCCTACCTAATTAAGTACCCACCTATATACCGTCGCTGAAAAGGCAAAAGGACTTAAGCGACACTTTGGTCAAAAATGAGTTAAATATGCAGTTATGATTAGTTTCTTTTTCTGCATCGAATGCTCTACTTGCTTAGGGTTTTTAATCCAGTTATCATCTTGTCCCTAAGAAAACACTAATGTAAAATCAAACTCAGTAAATTAAATAAAACCATCAGATGGTGATAGTCATAAGGCCTAATGAGCCGCAGTACTAGTTAGATAGACATTATGAGAGGTATTTGAATAAGCCCCAGCTAGTTAGTAGAGGATTACGAAAGAATCCATAAAATCAAAAAAAAAAAAATGCATCAAATGCTCTGACTTTCGTATGATTCTGAAGACTTTTGTGGCCCTTCAGCCATCTAAAATATATTTACCATTTGGGAGAAGGCTTGAATGAAGCGACACAACTTTGGGAGTTAGTTTTTTGTCCCTTCAGGTAACTCAGTGAGAGCATTGAGTTACCTGAATTAACTTTTTTTTTCAAAATCCAACCAGGTACTAAAGACTTGAATGAATTTAATATTAAAACAAACAAAAAACTTTAAAGTGCTCTGGTGTAAGCTGCCCAAAATGGCGCTTCAGCCCTTTTGCCTTTCCGGCGACGATCTGTATTTTGGCAGACATTATTCTATATTTGAAATGGAACTAATATTTTTTCTTGGCAAATTAAGTTACGTCCTGCGTTTTTTCATGGGTGACAACAACTAATTCAATATTATATAAGATGGTAATATGAATTTGACCCTTGGAGTAACAATATATGGAGGGGGAGCTAATTATTTTTACCCAATCTATACAGATTTGGAATAAATCACTTTCTACGGGTTTTTACGCCGTTCACCATGAGAAAGAAAGAGACAACAAAATTTCCCAAATTATCACACGGCTTTAAAGTATTGTTCTTCGTGTCCCGCGTCTTCGTTGACTCCTCCCACACGTTTTAATATGAGACATAAATGGGCATGACTTAACGGTTTTTTAGGTTATATTTTTGTTTATAACAAAACTAACTAACTAACCATCACGCCGTTTCTCCGCGGGGGTAGGCAGAGAGGACGGACCGCCATAAACTCTGTCTTGGCACACACTCCTTACTTCATTCACATGAATATATCGTCTCATACATACTCTTCTGTTATTCTGACTCTTCACATGGCCGGACTAAAGGATTTGATTCACTTACTGCTAGTGTCATGTTGTCTTCCTCAGGCGTCCCTGACTTATTTTACAACTCACTTTCGTGCCATATATTTGTATCACACTCTACGTTCATCCGCTCTACATTCCCCAATTATCTAAGTGTCCCTCTCTGTATCCTATTCATCACGCTTACATCAGGCTTGCATTCTTTCCTGATATATTATGAGAGTATGTATGAGACGATGTGTGAATGTGAATGAAGTAGTGTGTGTCATGACTGAATTGTGTGGTGGTCCATTCTCTCTGCCTACCCTTGAGGGCAAACGGCGTGATAGTTAGTTAGTAGTTTATTGAGTCGTCACTTCGGTCGACTCATTAAAACATCAATCAATCTAGGTATTCGTCTTATGACCAAGTCAATTAAAGGTTGTTTACCAGAATCCCTGACGTATTTCTCCAGCTTGTCGTTCTCCTCCTGCGAGGAGATGGAGGCGAGGT
The DNA here is from genome assembly GCA_022651775.1 of Drusus annulatus. Lineage (NCBI taxonomy): Eukaryota > Metazoa > Arthropoda > Insecta > Trichoptera > Limnephilidae > Drusus > Drusus annulatus. The sequence continues at coordinate 596,491 of JAGWCC010000361.1, read as the reverse complement.
GCATTCCGTGGAACCTACAGTACTGAGCAGCCTTGAACCAGTTGGCCTGAAATTAAAGAAAAATATTCATAAATATAAATAATAATATTTTTTATATGCAGAACTATTTTTATTAAAAAATCGTGAAAAACAAAAATTAAAAAAATGTAATTCAATTATGCTAGATTAAAAAAATAGAAGCATCTACATAGAGAGAGTAGGTTAAAAAATATAAACAAGTGAATATATTTCTTTATTTATCAACCCTTTTTATTTTATATTATTTTATTTTAGTACATATAACAGGCATGATGCCCAAGGCATATATACATGAGTGGTTATTCAATTGGAATATTTAACAATAGTTAGTAATCAAGTAAAAGTTTATGAAAAATGCAAGAGTAAATGAATAATAAACAAAATCAAAAGAATAACTATTATACAAGGTAGAACATAAATTAATGGAACCCTTATTAGTTATTTCAATTGTCGCGGACTGTGAAAAATTATCTAGCTTTTTGTTTAGCAGTAGATCGAGGGTTGAGTTTTGCGGATCATTGCATGAAAAGATATTATTATACTAGTGAATTTAGATGCTAATGGGTTAGCCTAGCTGTGTAAATTACGACAATTCTGTTATTTATGAATATGATTTTCTGAAAAGATGAGTTTTGAGTTTAGATCTGAACTCTTTCTTTTTGTTTTAGGAGAATACCGCACAAGAGTCTCAACTGCTTCCAATCGTCTAGAGCCAGTGAGACTATGGCATCCCCAATAGGGGTATGTTGTGAGGCTGAAGGTAGTGAGGAGAGGAAGGAGATGAGGAAGGGGAAGATTGGGAAGTACCTGGCCATTCAGATCTACCATAGTCACCAAACACAGCTAGAGCCATTTCAAGCAACGTTTAAATTCTGAATGGTGGTCTTTCACCAGGGCGATACTTTGAGTATCTACCACTTTGGAACGTGCCGCAAATATACTATATTTATTTTTTTTTATTTTATATCAATTAAATGTGTTATGACACATATTAATTAAATAAAATTTATTAGGGCACGTCGGGTTCGAACCCGCGACCTCTGGATTCGTAGTCGAGCGTCTTACCACTCGACCATGCAGGCCGTATGTCATGTTTTATTTTTCTCAGATCATGTGGTAGACTATTCCAGGATTTAAGACCTGATACTCTGCAGCACGCTCTCCAAACTTAGTGTCTGGTGTGCGCTTTGGTTCCTTCAACCTTCCGATAGCCGATGACATTGCCGATCTAAGAGTTGACTGTCGCGAATCGGAAACTTCAGGAATACACAGTTCCGATAAATAAGCCGGGGCCATTCCGTTAATTGATTTAAATACCATCCAGCAAAGCTTGAACTGGATTCCTTCGGGACACGTAAGCCAGTGAAAATTTTAATACCTCTTCATTGTACATTCAAAAGCCTATAATTTTCAACAACAATGAGGCATGAAGCAGTATAGAAAGTTTAAGGCCGTATAAAAGTCACATTCTCCGTTAAAACCTCCTCTCATAAATAATCCCCACGTTACAAAGAAACTTCAAATACGTAATCCCCGCAGCAAAAGTGCATTGTGGAGTCTGTTGACTGAGGGCCCTACAGCGAATGGGATTTGTGCGCATAACAGTAAGGGAGGATAAAAAGATAAAGCTTTGGAAAACAGGTTTATGTGTGTTTGCACAAATAGTTTAAAATATTTTTTTTTTGAGTTTGACAGTTAATTGATTGACTGTGAAGTTAATGCAGTGTTATTATAACATCACACTTTTCTCTGCAAGTGTAGGTAGAGAGGATAGAATGCCACACACTCCTTGCTCCATTCATACATTTAGATAAGGAATTTTCTTGTCTACCAAATCCGGACTACATGTTATAGTGCAACATCGTTTGACAGTTGATCAAAGTGTCTATATCAATAAGCATATATTAAACACGATGATATTACAAAAACTACAAAGTATCATAGGCACCATGACACTCCAGCACAAAAAACAAATCTTGTTTTTTTTTTAAACATTAACTCCACATAGAAGGCCTTAGGGGAAATAACTTCCCTCAGGGCCGATGTTATCTTTCGGGATACTGTGTGGAGGGTCTTTTTAAGGAAACGAAGCAGTGAACCTCGGTCTTGAAGAGGCACATGTTGATGGAGGAAGGAAACACAGAGGCCGGCAAATCATTCCACAGCCGAGCTGTTGAACACAAGAACGAGTCGTAAAAGCGACCCGTTCTCATGTTAGAATGTCAACGGTGTATGCTGGGCGCCCGTTTGGCGAGTTTCCCGAGTATGCACCGGTGCCGAAGGGATCAATGACGCAAGTTCCTCGGAGCATCTTCCATTGAAATAGCGGTAGAGCAAGGATAGCGTTCCCACCTGACGTGAGTGCTCTTAAGATTGCAATAGAATCGTTCAAACGGACCACCCGTTCTGTACCGGTTTTAGCAGTTTCAAAATATGTTAGTTTTTATTTAAAAAAAAAAAAAAAAAAAACAGTTTGACAATGCCTTCGTTAGGTGAAATAGCTGTCACGCATAAAAATAATTTTTCAACATAACTATTTTATTAAAAAAAATGGTTTTTGGTAAGACGCTCGACTACGAATACAAAGGTCGCGGGTTCAAACCCGGCGTACGCCAAAAACTTTTATTTAATTAATACGTGTCATAACTCATTTGATTCATATAAAATAATAAAAAGTTCGGCACGTTCCAGAGTGGTAGATACTTGGTATCCCCCTGGTGAAAGACCACAATTCAGAATCGAAACGTTGCTTGAAATGGCTTTAGCCGTGTTTGGTGACCAGATCTGAATAGCCAGGTACTTCCCGACCTTCTTCTTCCCAATCTTCTTCCCCTCCCCACTACTTTCAGCCTCACAACATACCCTATTCGAGGATGCCATAGTCTCACTGACGGTCGGGAGCAGTTGAGATTCTTGTGCGGTATTCATATTAAAAAAAACTTATTAACCAGCACGCCGTTTCTCCGCAGAGGTAGGCAGAGAGGACGGACCGCCATACAACTCTGTGTTGACACACACTCCTTACTTCATCCCGACTCAAGTATTTGATTCACTTGATCATACCACGTCTTCCTCGGGCGTCCCCGAGTTTTATTTACTTTCGCATCATATATTATTTTCACATTCCTCTCTTCGTTCATTCGCTCTACATGCCCAAACCATTCGAGTGCCCCTTTCTTGAACTGAATCGATTGTGCAATAAAAATAAAACATTACGTAAAAACATTCGATAAATTCATTTTGTATTCTGCAACGCGAGACAATAGAATCAAGATCATTGTTTTTGGGTCGAGGATAGACGGCAACGCGCATCAAATATGAAATGGTTGAATTAACATTTCGCTCTCCTTGATTTCGAAATCGATCTCCTTTTCCCAACGGCCCATCTGCTCCACTCAGATCTTCTTCGATTGTTCCAGTTTCTATGCACGTTTCACCACGGCTATTACTTCGCGACGGGCTCATTTGTATCTGTTATCGACTCGATAGCTCATTATTTTTACTGCTGAGAACGCAACGACATTGGCTTTTTAAGCGTCCGTAATTATTTAACGTAGTGCGAAACGAGCACTCTTTTTTTTGCACGCAGACATGTTTATCGCTCGAAACAATGGCAAACTTTTAAAATTCACAGCTTAATTAAAGCTGCATGTGTTGTTTATGGTATCTATCGATCTGCTATTATCCTTGGAGTGAGAACATATACGAGGCCTGTTCAAAAGAAAAGGTGAATTTTGAATTTTCGCGGGCTGTGTACATTCGATTATCGATTTTTTTAAATGTTATGTTGGTACACATATGTTCGGTTCATGCCATGCAATTTTCTCGGATGTTTTGGGCATGAAACGTGTGGCAGCGAAGTTTGTTCCGAAATTGCAAAATTTTGTCATATTTGATCCATTTTTTTCAAAAGCAAAAAATCGAAGAACACACAAAAACGTACCTAACCTTTTCAGTTGTCAAAAACAAACCACTTATCCAAAATGGCTGATAATGCTAACATATGATAAAAATATGTGTACCAACATAACAACAACAAAAAATTCGATAATCGAATGTACACAGCCCGCGAAAATTAAAAATTCACCTTTTCTGAGAGAGAGCTTAATATTTTTACCCAACCTAGACAAATTTGCAATATATCACTTTCTCCGGGTTTTTACGTCGAATACCATGAGAGAGAAAGAGACACGAAAAGTTTTCACATAATATCGCAGCACTTCTAGGTATGTAAGAATGTTCTCCGTCCGCGCTAACTTCACACCATCGAGTCGCATAACACACGTCAACGGATTTTGAGATTATTTCCTATATCTGTGTTGATTAAATTACTTGCAGTGGTTAACTTCAAGACTTTTCAATATTTTTGAATGCAGTTTAGAATTTTCACATTCTTAGGGGCTATTTCACCACCTCTCAATAAACTACTATTCATTAGTTAACTCTAATCATCGGAATATTCGTTAGCTATCTCTTTCCGCAAGTTTGGCTGGCAACGTCGCTTTTTTTCAAACCTTATCCCGTCTGCTGTCACGTCTGTCAATACAATGCCGTTATTTCTAACATAAACTAACTTTCACAACACAACATTCGCGCGCGAAGCTCATTACATCCCTCTCACCAAATAGTTAAACGCGTCTCTATATTTAAATAAAACATATTTCTATTTTATAACTTTATTGTATTATTCAGGGGCTATTTCACCACTTCTCAAGAAGCTGTCAACGTAAAGTGCACAAGTTAGTATCTACCTTCTGATTTAAAATGGCGGCGTACTGTTTTGACAGCTGACAGTAGGCGAGTTTTCTGTTGAAGTTGATTTTTTACTGTAATTATGGAAGTGGTTGAAGATTTAAATATCTTAGACGAACAGGACATGGCGGAAAGACGTAGACCGCGTGTTTTCAAACCAAGAGTCAATTTTTTTATACGTCTTAGATGACATTGAGTTTAGGTCAAGATTTCGCTTGACAAAAATGCCGTAAAGGAGATACAAAAATCAAGGGATAAAATCTCTCCAAGAAGCACACGGAATGTAATTCTAATATACGCCTTCACAATATATCACGGAATATACTATGAAATAACAACAATCTTTGGCAGTACAATATACCCACATACAACATGTTCATGCTTACAAACTATCAACCTTCACCAAGCAATAATAGACACTCCCCAATGCACTTCACTAATATAATTTAATAATTAAGTTATAAAATAGAAATATGTTTTATTTAAATATAGAGACGCGTTTAACTATTTGGTGAGAGGGATGTAATGAGCTTCGCGCGCGAATGTTGTGTTGTGAAAGTTAGTTTATGTTAGAAATAACGGCATTGTATTGACAGACGTGACAGCAGACGGGATAAGGTTTGAAAAAAAGCGACGTTGCCAGCCAAACTTGCGGAAAGAGATAGCTAACGAATATTCCGATGATTAGAGTTAACTAATGAATAGTAGTTTATTGAGAGGTGGTGAAATAGCCCCTTAATGATGTAAATACATAAAATCAATAAAAAGCTTCCATTATTATTTAGGCAAACCTTCTGTTATTGGTGTTTATGTGATATTTTGACTTTGTAAATCATGTTGATGGTGTATTGATATTGTTTTGTTTAATGTGTTCAAATATTTTTATTAAAAAAGTAATTTTGTGGAATTCCATGTGGAGAAAAAGAAGAAGAAAGAAGGGAACCGGTTCCTTTTAACCGGGATAGGAATATCTCTAACTAATTCCGAATGCTTGGTCATCGTCAGATTCATCATTTAATGTTGAAAACTGTATTGAAAACCACATTAAAACCTATGCAGTTTCTGCAAGAACCTATAACTTTTAACTGATCGTAACTCATCGAATGATTTAGTTGGCAATTCAGCGAAACGATCTTTGGCCAAGCGAGAAAAAATACTACCAATGTAACAACCTTCCACTTTACAAATTGTCTGTAGTAAATCCGAAATCTGCCATAAACCATCTTTAATATCTTCTTGTGTATTTTCTCGCGGCGTAAATCCGGCGTAACGATCGATAAACTTGCAATTCTATTTATTATTCGGTAATTCTTAACAAAGGTTAAGCTGCCCTTACGAAACGTGTGCGATGGAATAAAAAAGTTTGCACCAAACGGGGTCAATGAAATAAATTATTTAAAAAAAAAACTTCGCACGCGCGTGAATAATGTCGCTTTTACTTGGCTCGATGCTATTAGTAACTCGTTAGCATAACTAACTGTATCGTTCTCTAATGACCTTGCGAATAATAGAAATGGTATAATTATATGTCTCACTTCATAATTGATCCGGCAAGTGCGCGATTTGTCGCCATTCTTAAATGGGATTGCAATACAGGCGCGTGAGCATTGCAAAATTTGTTTGGCACTCAGAGCAATAATATACCACGAGGGAGCGCTAGTGTAGTCAGGATTGATGTTTTTTTCCTGATTCGGGCGTGGCTAGGGTATTTACACATCCATTCATAGCACATGCCGACAGCAGGGGCAACAACCATCATAAATATGTGCTAATTTTAATATGTTAGTTGTAAGTCACTAGTTATAAGTATTAAGCATAAGTTAATATTAAGTCCTAGTTGTAATATTATGTTAATTATGATGTAAAGCGCCCTTGAGGTGATATCTCTGTCACGAAAACGGCGCTATATAAATCAGCCAATTATAATTATGTCGACATAATATTTTTGTTTATTAATATAACCACTTTTTCGCAGTATTGTTATAAACAAAAATATAGGATATAACCTAAAAAACCGTTGAGTTATGTCCTGTTATGTCGCATAACTGGTCATAATGACGGCCTCCATGGTCGAGTGATAAGACGCTCGACCGCAAATCCAAAGGTCGCGGGTTCAAACCCTAACTATAATATAACTTTTATTTAATTAATATGTGTCACAACACATTTAATTCATGTAAAAATAATAAAAAGTATATTCGGCCCGTTCCAGAGTGGTAGATACCAAGTATCGTCCTGGTGAGAGACCACCATTCTGAATCGAAACGTTGCTTGAAATGGCTTCAGCCGTGTTTGGTGACCAGATCTGAATAGCCAGGTACTTCCCAACCTTCCTCTTCCCAATCTCCTTCCCCTCCCCACTACCTTCAGCCTCACAACATACCCTATTCGGGGATGCCATAGTCTCACTGGCTCTAGACGGTTGGGAGCAGTTGAGACTCTTGTGCGGTATTCATACAAAAAAAAAATAATAAAAAAATAACAAAACGTAGTGGGCGGAGTCGCGGGAGATGGAAAACCTGCTTACATACCTAAAAGTGGTGCTATATTATGTGACAACTGTACTATCGCAACTGATTTATCGCAAATTTGTATCGGTTAGGTAAAAATAATTAGCTCTCTCTCAATACATTGTTTCTCCAAGGGTGCGATATTATGTGACAGCTTGTCTTGTCTCTTTCTCTCTCACGGTTTACGACGTTAAAACCAGGAGAAAGTGATTTATCGTAAATTTGTATGGGTTTGGTAAAAATAATTAGCTCTCTTTCCAAACATATGCTTGCTCTAAGAATTGTCATTTTTTCTCAAGGTATATCTGCGACCAGTGGCGCACACAGAGTTTTTGATTAGGATAAAAAGTAGGAAAAACAAACGATTTATTGATAATAGAGATAGTTACAAACAAATATATACTTGTTATTGTATTTGTTCTGTAAAACACTGCCTTAGACACCAACACAAACGGGCCACTTGAACGGGCAACCGCTCACAGCATACATATTTTGTGAAGTCTAGTAAATATAGAAATATTCTACTTTGACGTTGGCGGCGTTTGAGCATACGTAGTTACTGCTTTTGACACGCAATAGTAGGAAGGTCAGTAGAGCGCTCGCGGCGGTGCGATATGCTGAATATTGCGCGTAAAATTAGATTAGTAGATTTCTTTTTTACAATAATTTCATATTATTTAATCCAATATTACTAATATTTGTATGCGAGTACGGCAGGGTAGGCCTTTGTGGAGTGCAGGTCTCTGCCTATTTTAATTTTTTTAATGCCAATTTTTTAAAGATTGGGTAAGAATATAGCCCCCCTTTTTAGTGTTTTATTCCTTCAAGTGTGATTTTATCCCAACTAGTGATCATTTTTTTAAAGTAATTATTTAATTGCGTTGTAATTTTTATAATTTAATTTTATGAAATTTAATATTTAGCTATTTTTAGCGACAGCTGTTGACTGTTTTCATAAAAAAACACATGCCTTGAGTAAAGTATTAATAGTTTGTAAACATTAAATGGAGGACAACTGATTTAAAGTTAAGTAAGTCATAGAATAGAATTTCAAGATAATTGGGTTTTTAGCGAAATTAGTAATAAAACATTGAATTAAAATCATACAAATAAGTCGTTCATATTGGCCTTGAACTCCGAATAAGCTGCCACTAAAAAAAAAAAACTAAAAATAGCAGAAGTTGAATGTACTAATCGTTTGATAATTTTGTAGTTTGACATATTTAAAGAAATGAAAAAAAATAGCTTTTTGTAAGACCACGGATATTATTTTAATTTTCATGACCGATCGGTTTTGCTTAGCCTAAGCATCATCAGGGTACAAAATTAAAGTAAACAAAAAATAAATTTAGGAGCACTAAAAATAAAGAAAGCCATTAAAATCAAAAGTCATATTCTTAATAATCAGGTAAATTTGTCCGGTAGTCCCATATTAGGTGTATATTTCATGTAAACTCATAAAATTTATCATTACTTTTTTATCACCTTTTCAGTTGACGTTTTGTTTCTTTCAATCCATATTATCTATCTCTTTCTCTCTGTTCCTTTGTTATAATTTAAATGGTATTTGGCTCTGTATGTACGAGTAGATATAACCGCTCACTTTGATTTTTGTTACGTTTAATTTTGTATGCTGATAATGCTTAGGCTAAGCGAAATCAGTCGGTCGTAAAAATTAAAATAATATTCGTGGTCTTATACAAAGATATTTTTTTAATTTCTTTAAATATGTCAAACCTAAAAGTGATTGTTTTCTACGAAAATATATATTTAATTGCTTTTGAAACAATATAAATAAAAAAAAACCTACAAAAAGAAAAAACGATTTTGGGTGAACGTTTTTCCACTGCGTTAAAGAACCCACTTCACACTTTTAAAAATCTTATTTTTATGATGCCCTTCCCTATTTAAGGTTAGCTATCATCAGGGCCGAAGTAAAAAGATGTAGTAAAATGGATAAACCGTTAGTTCGACAATTGTAACTAACGTTATCCACACGAATCCACACGAGTCCCAACTGCACCCAACCGTCTGGAGCCAGGGGGACTATGGCATCCCCAATTGAAGTATGTTGTGAGGCTGAAGGTAGTGGGGAGGGGAAGAGGATGGTTGGGAAGTACCTGGTTATTCAGATCTATTCACCAAACATGGCTAAAGCCATTTCAAGCAACGTTTCGATTCTGAATGGTGGTCTTTCACCAGGGCGATACCTAGAGTATCTACCACTCTGGAACGTGCCGCAAATATACTATGTATTATTTTGTATTAATTAAAAGTATTATGACACATATTGAATAAATAAATTAAATTTGCGCACACTGGGTTTGAACCCGCTACCTATGGATTCGTAGTCGAGCGTCTTACCCTACGGAGGCCGATACTTAGAGTATCTACCACTTTTATTGTTGTTAAAACAATTATATACTTTTACATAAAGAATTCACCAGTAACAAATGTATCCAGGTATGTTTTTATGGAAATCTTATTTAAATAATAACGAGAAAAATAAATTGAAATAAAAAACCAAAAATATTTCCGGTACCGGGAATCGAACCCGAGCCTCCTGGGTGAGAGCCAGGTATCCTAGCCACTAGACCATACCGGACATATTGGCTCCGACCCAAAATTACTTTCAGTTTTTAAAACAAACGTGTATTAAAATAAAGACATTAAGAAAAATTTGCGAATACTACTTCAAGGTCACCGTCTATTTACATTTCCCTTTTTTCTCCACATAAAAAATATTAATTAGGTTTTGACTCTATCAATAGAAATACGCGGGCTCACCGCATATTTCCGCATGGGTAGGCAGAAACGATTGGCAAACCTTGAGTTCTTACAGATAAATCTTAATTTTTAGCTTATGCATAGGTAATTAAATTGACTGCTTTACCGTCTTTAACATTATCTTAGAATCAACTCTACACTATCTTGAGACCTATACGATGGCCTCCGTTGGCGAGTGGTTAAGACGCTCGACTATGAATCCAAAGGCCACGAGCTCAAATACCGGCGTGCGCAAATAATTTTCATTTCTATATGTGTTACTCCATATTTAATTCATATAAAATAATATGTAGTACATGCGGCCTGTTCCAGAGTAGATACTCAAATTATCGCCCTGATGAAACGTCACTATTCAAAATCGAAACATTGCTCGAAATGGCTTCGCCAATAATTTATATCTAATTAATATGTGTCATAACACATTTAATTCATAAAACAATTATAAGGTTTATTTGCGGCACGTTCCAGAGTGATAGATACTCTAGATATAGCCCTGGTGAAAGACCACCATTCAGAATCGAAACGTTGCTTGAAATGGCTTAAGCCGTGGTCGGTGACCAGATCTAAATGTCCAGGTACTTTGCGACCTTCCTCTTCCCCATCTTTTTTCTCTCCCTACTACTTCCAGCCTCACAACATGCCCCAATTATACCTAATACCCAACAGGCACATTTACTAATAAATCGATTCAGGGAGCTCTCTTTCTTAAATGTACTAAAAAAAATTGAAATAATATTTAATGAAATTCAACTGGCTAGTGGCCGAGTGATTCAAAGCGATGGGTTCTCACCCAGGCATCGAAGGTTCAATCTCCTGCTAGCTAAGTCCTTCAGCATTGCACAAGTAACATTTTCCGCTTATTATTATGGCAGTACGAGGAATTTGAATATTATTGCGTTATTCATAACCTGGGAATGTTTTTCATTCTTTAATAAAAAAAATCTAACTAATGCCAGCTTGCAAGATGAAATAATTGAATATCACGAGGAAGAAAACATACCTTGACACTTGGAGTAAGAATATATACGGAGAGAGAGAGAGCTAAATATTTTTACCCTACCTATACAAATTTACGATAAATCACTTTCTCTGGGTTTTCACGTCGTAAACCGTGAGAGAGAAAGAGACAAGACAAGCTGTCACATAATATCGCACCCTTGGAGAAACAATGTATTGAGAGAGAGCTAATTATTTTTACCTAACCGATACAAATTTGCGATAAATCACTTTCTCCGGGTTTTTACGTCGTACACCATGAGAGAGAAAGAGACAACAAATATAATACTACGCTTCTATATACTGTCACAATGATCTTAAGCTCCTGGGTCACCGCGGGACTCCCCCCACATTTTTTACTATGCCACTAAACTTGACAATACTAAACGGTTTTTTATGTTAGATGCTATATTTTTTTTGACAACAATACTGTGAAAAAGCGGTTGTACGAATAAACAATAACATCGTGTCGATATGTGATATGAATGGATGTATAAATACCCTAGCCTTAGTCTTAGCCACGCCCAGGTCCGCCGAGTCAGGTAAAAATCATCAAAAACTGATTACACTGCCTTGGATTGATACCACTCTATATACTCTAAGATCGCACCACTTTTAGGTATGTAATCATGTTTGCTGTCACCCGCGTCTCCGGCGACTCCGCCCACTACGTTTTGTTATGCGACACAATTCGACGGTTTTTGAGGTTATATCCAACATTTTTATTGATAAAAATACTGTGAGAAAGTGGTTATATAATATGAAAATTATTGTGTCGACATGTGCTATGAATGGATGTTAAATGGTGTCCATAAAAACCATAGCCACGCCCGGGTCAGGAAAATATCTTGACTATACTGTTTCGCAAAGCTATCCCTCCTGGTATGTTATTGCTCTGAGCCTTGTTAGATGTTCGGGTGAGTGTCTCAAAAATATTATAAGTAAATCACATTTTGTAGATATTTTTTCGCAGGCTAAATAAGGGCAGGTAACGCACCTGGGGTAGCTGCCGGAGAGGGGTATGAAAAATGAGGGTGAACGCTGAAATTAATTTTCATGATCAATCATTCGACCCCTCGCTTACTGAATTTCAGGTACAAGCTTTACCGTAAAAATATGAAGGTACGGCATCTGTCATCCCTTTGTTACCTTTTAACTGAAAGAGATTGAAAATCTCATAAAAGGCCGGCTTAATGCAAAAATAATGGAAAATATTAGCTTCTTTAGTCCGACTTCGGGCAGGTAAGTACCTGCTCTTCTACTTGTATCTGGGTTGGCGGGTTGAAATTGCCACGTGCTAATATATCCGCCTTTGTAAATAAATTGTATAAAATTATAAAATTTTAAAAATAAATCAAACATCTTCCCCTTTTCGATATATTTTTTTTATAGTGAATATCGCACAAGGGTCCCAACTGCTCCCAACCGTCTAGAGCCAGTGAGACTATGGCATTCCCAATTGGGGATGTAGTGTTTATGTTTATTCGTACAACCACTTTTTCACAGTATTGTTATAAACAAAAATATAGCATATAGCCTAAAAAACCGTTGACTTATGTCCATATTTGTCGCATATCAAAACGTAAGGTTGGAGTCAACTGAGACGCGGGACACGAAGAACATCCTTGTAATACTTTAAAGCGGTGTGATAGTTTGGGAAATTTTACTGTATCTTTCTTTCTCATGGCGTACGACGTAAAAACCCGGAGAAAGTGATTTATCCCACATTTGTATAGGTTTGGTAAAACGAATTAGCTGTCTCTCCATATATATTCTTACTCTAAGGGTTATATGAAGTACCAAGCACCAAACGGCTTATAGGCATCTCTTCAGTACAGGTGCCAATAATCAATTTATTCATGTTCTACCTTGTATAATATTATTCATTTGCTTTTGTTTGTTAATCATTTACTTTTGCATTTTTCATAAAAATTTTACTTAATTACCCACTGTTGTTAAATATTCTTTTCAAAAGTAAAAAATCGAAGAACACACAAAAACGTGACTAACCTTTCCAGCTGTCAAAAACAAACCACTAATCCAAAATGGCTGATAATGCTAACATATGATAAACATATGTGTACCAACATAACGAAAAAAAAATCGATAATCCAATGTACAGCCCGCGAAAAATCAATATTCATCTTTTCTTTTGAACAGCCCATGTATATGTTATAATGTTACATTTTGAATCTATCACCTATTGATAATATTTTAAAATATAAAAATGCTATAAATAAATAAAAATCAGATATTAACAAATAGATTATTCTCGATTTAGACGCAATTATATGAGCAAAATCATCGTCACTCGTTTTTTTTATTAATTGATTACAATACAATAGTACCTACGTGGGTTTAATGTACAAGTTCAAATTTGAAGCACGTCCTGTTAAAAAAGACATGGTGACGAAAATTACAGCATCCCACTTACCACATCCTACTGATTGTCATTGTTATAACAATCATCTCTTATTTATAACTTGTAACGCGTTTTATCTCTCACTCATTCGTTTTATTAATCCGTGTTTGCATAAAATTGACTTGGCAACAAATGCGATTCAACCCATGCATGTGAATCGCCGCATTAGTATTCTGTGACATTTAAAAAGCACTTTTAAAATACATTTCTTGTGCATTGAATGGTAGGCACTGAATCGGAAATCTTCAGAAGTGTATTTTTTTTAACATTAAATCCACCTTGAAGTAACAATATATGGAGAGAGAGCTAATTATTTTTACCCAACCTATACAGATTTGGGATAAATCACTTTCTTCGGGTTTTTACGTCGTACACCACGAGAAAGAAAGAGACAATAAATTTTCCTGAATTATCACACATATATTATTGCTCTGAGAACTCCACACAGAGGGCCTTGGAGGAAATAATTTCCCCCAAGGCCAATGTCATCTTTGGGGATGCTGTGTGGAGGGTCTTTTCGAGGAAAGGAAGGAGTGAACCTGGGTCTTGAAGAAGCCCATGTTGAAGGAGGAAGGATACACAGAGGCCGGCAAATCGTTCCACAGCCGAGCTTTTGAACACGAGAACGAGTCGTAAAAGCGACCCGTTCGCATGTATTGAATGTCGACCGTGTACAAACGTTGGGCGGGCGTTTGGCGAGTTTCCCGACTATACACTGGTGACGAAGGGATCAATGACGCAAGTTCCTCGGAACATCTTCCATTGAAATACCGGTAGAACAAGAACAGCGTTTCCACCTGACGTCTGCCCTCTAAAGTCTGCAAACCGTTTGTTAAGATAGGAGAATCTATCAAACGGACCGCCCGTTTCTGCGCAGAGTCAAGGGTTTTGTGTTTTTGTTTTTAGGGGCTCCAGACCAGAGGTGGCTGCCAAAGTCAACAATGATCTATACCGATTTGAAAGAATACTGGTTTCGCCAGACGACTCCTAGGCCCTAGATAGGTTAAAGAAATTATAATATGTTCGATATAAAAATCTATGTATGAAAAAGTTTAATCAATTTTACCAGAAGTAAGGATTTTTTAAACTTAATTCGAGTTCACAGACCAGCCCAAATACACTTCCAATAGTTTATATCTTCAGTGATGTTGAATTCTTATTTGCATATGATTTTTCCACCTTCTTGTCGGTTACCTGATATCGTTGGACATTAAACTAGCAAATACAATTTGTCAACCAAATTATTTTATTCGTAATCAATTATCATTTTAGCAACAATAAAAAACTCGCCATATAAATATTATTCGTCGTTAAAACCATCGATTGAAAATTATAAAAGGTGGAATATTTAAAAACGTGATAAAAAACACAAAATAACTAGTTTTAATTATTATCGACCGGTTCAGTTCCATCCTGCTACGTGCATCATAATAAAGCCATCATGTTAGCCCAAAGAGCCCAACATGGGTTCGAAATTCGGAAGTATATCTAAAGTTACACGGAATCCTTCTATGCGGTAACCCCCCAAAAAAAAACGCATCTATATATTTTGTTGGTTTCGTCCAGTATAACGAATGTGTAAAAAAAAAAACCAAAACAAATCCTTCGGAAGGATCAGTTTTCTTTATTTTAATTTTTTTATGGTGAATAACGCACAAGAGTCACTGCTCTCAACCGTCTAGAATCAGTGAGACTCTGGCATCCCCAATTAGGGTATGATTGTAGTGGGGTTGAAGGTAGTGGTGAGGGGAAGAGGAAGGTTGGGAATCTGCAGGTATTCCCGTTATTAAGTATTGTTCTCTTTTTTCTATTAAAAAACATGCATTTCTAAATTCAACCAATTATAGATAATAATGCATTATGCCCAACTGGCTCGGCAAGCAGGTACTTTTTACGTCAATTTACCAAAAAAAGTTAAAGCGAAAAAAAGTTACGGAATCTTCAAGCTTGTACGTTTTTAATTAGTGTGACGTTGTTGAAAACATCTGGGTCAGGGGTATAAAACAATATAATTTTAGTTACCAGATTTGGATTCTTGTTTTTAATAGTTGTAGAAATTACTTTGCGATTATGTGATTTATTACTAAATAAAAGTACATAAAACTACACGACTAGCTATCTTATGATTCCACGATATGTACCCCTGACCCAGATGTGGTTAATTGTACCGGTCTGAAGATGCCCGTAGAAAGGAAAAGCTGCATAAACCAATCTGATTCGTAAATAAACAGTTGGTAAAATCTAACATTGTTTTTCGAAATGCCATTGCAATTTTTTCAAATGCTTTTGTAATAGTGTCGTAAAGTACCCACCAATATATAAATGTTAATAATAATTGATAATTTTTATGGCGCTATTTTTGTAAAAAATCAACTCAATTTCAGTACATATTTCGTTCCCTTGAGTATAAAACGTTAAGGGAGGTTTCTGAGTTAACTGCAGAGCAACAACTCGTCAAGTAACTTTAATCATAGGATTAGCATGGGGGTAAACCGGTGACTGTTTCTTTCACCGTTAAGTAGCTCTATATAAGTTAATCGTAGGATTGAGTGCCGAGTAGTTTAAACAGACATATACTTGACGGGTAGCGTAACTCAGCGGTTATGAAACTGGTAATATATTATGGTCGACGAGTAGCACTAATCGATAGTTTACTCAGAGGTGATGAATTAGCACCTTAATATAATATGCCTCATGAATAAGTTTCGTATCTAGAGTTAATACGAGTACGGTGCTCACATGGATGCATTTCTTGCATGCAACATGTTTCACACTTGTTATTTGATTTTAAGAAATAATTGAAAAAAAAAAACATCCTTCTAAAACGCGACTAAAATAACTGCGCTGTCTATTTTTAGCCGAGTTATTGAAGTTTGAATTTACTTCGGCAGGAACTGTCGCTCATTTGGGCGCGATTGACTCTCTATACCTGCCATTTATTTTAAAGAAGCTTCACGTCCAAATCAGCTTTCTTTTGTAGAAAATTACATTCTCAGATTTAAGGGTTCTTGTCGCTTGTATTTGAATTTCCTTGAAACCGTATGTTTGCCCCAAGTAAGTTACATTCGTGCGATATTTATTATATTATAGAATATGATTGAACTATTCAATGAAGCTGCATCTACCTTAGATATATTTAGATGCACATATATAGAGTTCTGTCACTATCTTTTGATGTACGCACAAGAGTGACCGTTAGGTATATAACGATCTACATACTCTTAAATAAATAAAAATTTACAGACATTTTTACACATGCCAATTCAACGATTATCTCATAACGATAATCAAGAATGAACCTCTCTTATATGAAAAATATCTCTTAATTTAATTTAATTTTGTTACTTCTTGTGTTTTGTAAATGGATATATAGTCTGTAAAACACAAAAAAAATAAAAATTATATCAACACTTATTCAGTTTGTACTCGTATAACTCCTTCGGATATATAATACCTTGTCTATATGCAGGGTGTAAATAAATGTGCTATTTTTTTGTTACACTATGCATGTATCTACAATATTTTTACATTTTCATGTACTTGGTGAACAACTATTTTTATGAGATCTTTGTTAAATAAATAAAATAATTGAAAATAATAATAATTAAGAAAATAATAAAAAAAATATATATATTAAATAATAATAATAAATAAATGAAACAAACGAAATAAACGAAATAAACGAAATAACCGAAATATACGAAATAAACGAAATAACCGAAATAAACGAAATAAACGGAATAACCGAAATAAACGAAATAACCGAAATAAACGCAATAAACGCAATAAATGAAATAAACGAAATAATAAAATAAATTAAATAAATGAAATAAATTGAATAAATTAAATAAATTAAATAAATTAAATAAATTGAATAAATTAAATAAATTAAATAAATTAAATAATTTAAATAAATTAAATAAATTAAATAAATTAAATAAATTAAATAAATTAAATAAATTAAATAAATTAAATAAATTAAATAAATTAAATAAATTAAATAAATTAAATAAATTAAATAAATTAAATAAATTAAATAAACTAAATAAATTAAATAAATTAAATAAATTAAATAAATTAAATAAACGAAATAAATAAAATAGCTAAAATAAATAAATATATGGCGACTGGCAGGACAAACGTTAAAAAGTCTCTTATAGATTAACGTCGTATTATGATAAGTGAGTTTAAAAAATAATTTCTAAGCTTGCCGAAGGCTGTTAAGGTAATCCCTCGCCTTCGCTCCAGTTCCCGCTTAGACTTTGAGATTATGATACGACCTCGGAAGAAAAATTGCCATAAGTTTTTGTGCATAAAATACAAATGATTAATAAAGTTAAACCTGTCTATGAAAATGGCTGAAAACTGAACGCCCCCACTACGATGCGAATGAACTTAAAAGCAACTGAATACGTATGTTATATATTATGATAGCTTTCGATTTCCTTTTTGGGTTTGAAGGAAGTGAAAAATCGAAGGTGATGACTCCCTTGTCACTTTTTGAAGTGTGGTTTATACTTTTTGTTAGTATTTCATTTCATAAATAATATCTAATCTTCTTTTTATGATCTGCTCACCATCTACTTTGTAACCTTTAGTGAATTGTATTTTCAATCATCTTTCTCTTTTTGGTGTACGTATATATTTCTTATTTATTTTAATTTTATGTTATTAACGCCTTTAAGGTTTTTACATAAAATACATTTCAGTTAAATACAGGAGTACAATAAATGGGTAGAATATAATATTAAAGCGAGAGTTAAAAAAAAAGTTATTATTTAGTACAAGTATATAATTATAGCGTAGGTTTTACAATTAGTTATATTAACATAGTATATTTCACAAAATAGTGTAATACGTATTTAATACATAGCATGATAAATTTCAAAGAAGTTAGTAAGTAAAGTGTATGTATATAGCAACATAATGTAGTTACAATTAGTTATATTATTATAGAAGTTTTGAAAAAAATATATAGTACATGGCATAGTAACAACAACAAAAATGCATGATAATAACAATAGAATAACCATAAGCTTAGTAAGTATGTACTGCGTAAATAGTTAGTTTCAGCGAAATGCGAAGTATTTTTAATTATTTTACATGCTTCACAATTGATGTTTTTTTTACTGACTATTTATAAACATGTTTAATTTTATTTGTACCAACTACACTGATGTTTACAATATTAAAAAAAAAAATCATGTACAATGTGACATTAACACTGGGTACCCCAGTAAAGACGCGTTTTTTTGTAAAAAAATAAATGAATTTATAAAAAAACTGTCCATGTCTCAGAAATGGCACTAAACGTCACTTTGTAGTTTTCTAATACAAACAACACTACCGATAATTTATGTGTAATTTTTCTATGGGTGATTAGGAAAATGTCTAAGGTTTCCAGTGAATAATTTTTAATTCTATGAAACACATGCTAAATTGTCACCCAAAGGTGTAGTTTGAAGCTAGCTTAAGCATTTTTGGATGTTTTACCTAAAATTTCAGTATGAATTTCATCATGAATTTAAAAAGTTACTATTTAAGAATTGGAATCCATAGACATTTCTCTAACTACCCGTATAAAATTAACAGCTTAATCATATGTGGTGTTGCTTGTATTAGAAAACCAAAGAGTGTGTATTTTTGGGTGCTGACCCCTTATAAATGTATGCAATAAAATAACATAAACTATTTTTGTTTCAATTTGAGTACGTGGCTTCGGGCGGTGCGTTGCTGAGGCGCCGTATTTGTTAAAATAATAATAACTAATAAAAAGGCCTGTGTAAATTTACCTTCTATAAAAAAAACATTAACTAAACAGAGACGGTAAAATCAAAGAGTAGATTCAAAAATAGCCGACTGTTAAAAATAAAGCTGACAACTATCTATATTATATAAATAAAAATTAAATCCACAAACGCATCCCATGTAACCCGTCTCTCAGAAGGTAATAAAACTACCAGAATATATTTTTGAATGTTATTGTAAAGCCGCCTCTGTCAGCAATAAAACGAAACCCAAAGTCACAGATGTTCAGTATGAGATACTAAAGATTTTAAGAGACATGTTAACAATATCTCTTCATACATTTGCTTTTTTTATGCTACTGTATTGTATGTATATTGTAAATGGACACAGTCTGTGACACACAAAAAAAGAAGTCTCAAAAAGCGTCCATTCCGGACACTAATAGTATACTCATATATGCCATAGATTTACTTAAAATTGTATCAGTCTGTAGATGCCCGCCATAACGTGAAACCGGTCAGGTCTTAAATAAAAAATAGTAAAATAAAGTGAAAAAATTGGTATTATTAAAATTATTTATAAAAATGCGCCTGAAATTCTAATTGCTTCAGGCGCCATTTTACTGCGGAACTCACAAGTTATGTAACGTTTACTCCATAAACAAATATGTTCTTCGCAGTTTCGTTTTCTACACATGAATCGTTTTTTGATGTCTATAAATATGTGTATTAAAGTAGGTCACTCAATCAAAGAGATGTTGAATCAAATCAGTTTCTTATAAATATTGATGAGTCGAGCCGAAAAAATGGTTACATAACCACATTTTTGATATCCTATCTTGAAAAGTAGTTCAAAGTCATTCTTCCACGATGGCCGGTGAGCGGTGATATCACCGATTTATACCGTCCATGTGGGATTCTAGATTGGATTGGTTTATCATAAACATGTTATGACAAATATATTGGCGGAACCGCAATTCTCTACGGAACCTTTGCATGACGCACGCGAAAGTTTGGTCATTGGAATTAACCAACTACCTACCTACGTCAATAAAAGATACAATATACAATTATTGACCTTTGTGTGAATGCAGGAAACTCCAATAATGGAGGACTGAACGCTGTTGGCGCAAATAGGAAATTTTCCAAAGAAACGAAGCTAGTAGTCCACGATGGAGTGCTTATACGAACCCTGATGTATAGCAGTGAGGGATGGAATTGGCAGAGGAAAGATAAAAGTAGACTGAATCCTGTGGAAATGAGATCCTTGGGACGTATGTGCGGTAAAACCATGTATGACCGTATTGAAAATGTGGATATCCGGAAAGAATGCAAGGCTTATGTGAGGGTAATGAATAGGATCAAAAAAGGGACGCTTAGATGGTTTGGGCAAGTAGAGCAAATGAACGAAGAAAGGAGTGTGAAAAGAATATATGATGCGAAAGTGAATGGAAGAAGAAGTCGGGGACGCCAGAGAAAGACATGGCACGATCAAGTGAATCAAATACTTGAATCGGGTCATGTGAAGAGTCAGAATAACAGAAGAGTATGTATGAGATGATGTATGAATGTGAATGAAGCAAAGAGTGTGTGCCTAGACAGATTTATTTGGCGGTCCGTCCTCTCTGCCTACCCCTGCGGAGATTTGGCGTGATGGTTAATTAGTTAGTTAACCTTTGTGACTGAAAGGGTACCCGGGTACCCTCTTCGGTTTTCAACATACATTTTTTTAATGTTCCAGTAAGTCTAACCGGCTGAAACTTTCTGAATTCTCCACAATAGTGAAAATGAACAATTGAACATAACCGTTCGATATGAGGGGGGTGGTATGCTAGCGGAAAACGAATAAGTATAATTTAAAACTTCTGATGTCTGAAAGAGTACCCGGGTACCCTAATTTGTTTTATATGATTTTTTTAAGCTTGTCCTGATTTATTAATCATTTTATCTCATTTTAAATGATAAATATTGTGTACTGTTGTGTCCAAAGTACATCACCTGTATTGTTAATACCACACACACACGCCGCAGGAATTTATTATGTTTTTAAACTAGTGAAGTATGTCTAATTTTAAACACAATCTAGAAACATTAGTAATAAATACAAGCATGAAAACAAAATAAAGTATTTTCCTGAAACTCTTATCAGAGTAAATAAAAATCCAATCAATTTTACAACTTAAATAAAAAGCTAAGAATCATCGACGAAGGCAATGTCATGCCGAGGACATTGTTATTCTACACAAAAAATCTATAATGGGTTCAATTTATTAAGGCGTTACCACTAGAAGGACAGGTTTGCATCCATTTTGGACAAAAACAGATTGAAACAATGCGGAATAGCCAGCCTCTATGTGGCACCTGATGAATTAAATCATTACCCAGGGCAGGTTGTGGTCAATTAAACTGATCATTATCTCAGAATATCCACAGTATTAATTACTGTCGGTTACATTATATTCGACGCGTATTGAACTGATCACCTACCCAATTTGAAAAGGTATTTTTAATCAATGACACAGATGTGGTGAAAGCGTTTTATTTTTATTTTTTATGGTGATTAGCGCACAAGAGTCTCAATCGCTCCCAACCGTCTAGAGCCAGTGAGACTATGGCATTCCTAAATGAGGTATGTTGCGAGGTACATGCAATGAGATCAGTTGCAAAGTGGAGCTGTCAAAACAGAATTTTTGTTTTTATCAGACTAAATTACTGTCCATCACGCCGTTTCTCCGCAAGGGTAGGCAGAGAGGACGGAACGCCATACAACTCTGTCTTGGCATACGCTCCTTGCTTCATTCACAATTCATACATCGTTTTTTTTTTTTCAAGGAAAGACTAACATTGCTGGGTTAAGAATAATATGACAATATTATTCTTATAAGCGGAAAATATTGCTTGTGCTATGACGGAGGACTAAACTAGCCGAGGAATTGAACCCACGACGCCCGGGTAGGAATCCGATGCGTTTGTCCACTTAGCTACTAACCGGCCAAATCTCATACTTTTCTGTTATTTTGACTCTTCACATGGCCCGGCTGTAGTATTTGATTCACTTGATCGTGCCATGTCTTCCTCGGGTGTCCCCGACTTCTTCCATTCACTTTCACGTCATACATTATTTTCACATTCATTTATCCGTTCATTTGCTCTACATGCCTTAACCACCTAAGCGTCCCTTTCTTGATTTTGTTCATTACGCTTGTATCAGCCTTGCATTCTTTCCGGATAACCAACATTTTAACACGGTCATACATGGTTTTACCGTACATACCATAGAATAACTCTTTCACTGTTATATTTTTCAAAAGCAGTTATTAATGTTAGTATGTTTATTTTCATTGCCACACTGTTAAATTAAATTAATTAAGAATAATATAAGTATCTCTTTATTGTTTATAAATTGTGTTGAATTTTAAGACTGTTTTTTTTTTATAAACTTAACCTCTAGTGTGCCGGAGGTGCCAATAGTCACCAGGCATTCATCATTATCTTTTCAGAAGTTTGTATCCTTTAAAAAGTTTTGGCATATTTAGAACCGCAACCGATTGTCAACAAAACAATCGATTCATATAGTATTTCGCATTGCGTTAAGTTTGCTACAAGTCGAGTAATAAGTATTTGTTTGCTTAAGTCAGTGCGGTAGAAAAAAAAAATTTTCGAAGTGATATTACTGTTTATATTTACAAAAAACCTTCATGCAATTTTATTTTTATTTCAAAATAAATGTATTCAGCCACATAAAAATATAATAAGACGACAAAAAATCTTCACATTTTTTAATCACATGTTTTTTAGTGACATAAAGGAGAAAAACAAAAATTCTTCGAATCTAAAGTGGCTATTCCAGAAAAACCCCTTATTCCATTAACATACAATTAAAAAAATATACTAAAGCACATTATCTGAAAAGATAGCTCAATTGACAAAAACATCATTTTGTAAAACACAAGTGAGTCATTACAAAATTACAGTCAGCAAGGTACGACGAAAATTGTACTTTGCGGGAATCCGGCATTCCAGAGGTTGAAAGTACTTATACCGTAAACAAATAAATCATTTTGACAGTCGATATAGTTTTAGAAATCTAATCTCAGTGGTCACCATCATTAATCTCATTGATAATAAGCATTCGGCAATATTAACTAGCTGTTTAAAACCAGCTGCCGCGGGCTTATGCCCTAGGCCCTGCTAGGGCTTCGCCCGTTTTCCTGTTGCCACTGTCCGTCTGGGGGCTAAATAATTCATCGTCTACGTGGTGAAATAGTATAGCATGAAGGCTTTGGCGCGTGATGAAGAATTTTATCTTTTAAGGATTCGTATATAGTGCATTAGATATGGCAAAGCTTCGTAACTTAATGACAAAAAATGTGGAGTAACTTACGGTATCTAAAAAAAGAATTAGGGTTTGGAACGAACAGAGGATATATGAAACAATGTATTAATTCTAATACGTACATAAGTATCTCTTCTACCTTTGACGTATTATAGATGATGAGTATCTTATAGTTTAGATAATATTGTTTTACGTTATGTGTTCACTGATTTTTTCAAAAAAGCATAAAATGCATTTGTTTCTGAAGTATTAACCCTTCGCATGCATGGTAGGGTCTGACAGACCCAGCGCAAGAAAACATCTGTAACTATTTCAGATTGTGCACAGATATTGGATTAAGTGGATAAAGGAGTTATAATTTCTGAAAATTTTGTATTTATTTATTTATTAGAATATGTATAGCGCCATTTTTGTGATAAATCACCTCAAGGGCGCTGTAAACATACCACTGGGCCAATATTTTTTAATTTTTCAATAAGAAATTATATGTTTTCAAAAATAGTGCGTAAATCTCTGACTAAAAGTCGGGTAATAAAACAAGAAATCTCAGATGAATTCTGTGTGCACAAATTTAATTAATGGTAACCAGTTTCGTTTTTATTTTATTTTCGGTATAATAGTTTCATTCATAATTTATTTTCTTCTTCACAATAGTATTGTCATAGACGTAATATGGATGTAATTTATTTAATTTGAGAATGTCGATTTTTGTATATTTATTTTCGGACCGCGGTTGACCTCGCCTGGGCGGCCCGAGCGCGTCCGCGACTTTGCCGCGGGCATGGCCGAATGTGAAATCTCGCAGCCTCCCGGCGCTGGACCGGCCGGAGATTTCAGCTAAGCAAGGCGCATACAACCTGTTACGCGGAGAATAACAAATAGCTTAGAAATTAGACGTTAACTGTACTATTAAGGAGGAGCACCCAAAAATATACACTTTTTGGCTTTCTAATACAAGCAAAACTACACATTATTTATCTGTAAATTCTAAATGGGCAGTTAGATAAATGTCTAAGGTTTCCAGTGAATACAATTCTTAAGCAGCAATCTTTTGAATTCTTTGTGAAATGCATACTGGAATTTTAGGTAAAACGTTTAAAAATACCTTTGCTAGTTTGCAAACTGCACCTTTTACTGATATTTTAGTAATTTTTCACAGAATCGAAAGGATTACAGTTGAACAATTGTATTCAATAGAAACCTCAGACATTTTTTAAAGTACTCACAGAAAATTTCCATGTAAATTATTTGTGGTATTGCTTGTATTAGAATGCTACAAAGTGAGGTTTAGCATCTTTCCATTCCAAACCTTTCGACGAACCCCTGTCGTTTCCGTCTAAATTCCATCTTATTCAAAGCACAGTCTACAAAAATTCATTTAAGTACTTGTATATAAACATATACACAAAGAGCCCTACAGTAGCCCTAACTTGTAGGACATGGAGAGGTACCTTTGCGAAACAGTGTAGTCAGTATTGTTGACTTTATACTGACTCGATTAAAAGAGACAAAGATTTATTAAAGTATGTTGGATAGCCTATTAGTTACCGCCTACATGGAATTCTGAAAATTAATAAAAATATTTGAACACAATAAACAAATCAATATCAATTCACCATTACAATGATTTATATAGTCAAAATATCACACAAACACTAATTACAGAAAGTTTCCCTAAATAATCATGGAAGCTTTTTGATTTTATGTCTTTATATCATTAAAAATGTGAAAATTCTAAAGTTCGGTCAAAAATATTTAAACTGTTAAAATACTTCTGAAAAGTGATGTTTTATAATCTTTGCTTGGTCTTATTTGAACATTCACTTATGGCACATATCACCATCATGTTCGATTTATTTGTGTAACCACTGCAAGTATTTTAATCAACACAAATATAGGAAATAACCTCAAAATCCGTTGACGTAAGTTATGGCACTCGATTATGTGAAGTTAGCTCGGATGGAAAAAATCCTTACACACTTAGAAGTGCTGCGGTATTATGTAACGACTTTTCTTATCTCTTTCTCTCTCATGGTATACGACGTAAAAACCGGGAGAAAGTGATTTATCGCAAATATGTGTAGGTTGGGTAAAAATATTACCTATACCTTCTTATATCTCCAAGAGCCCTACAGTAGCTACTGTTGGGCGTAAAATAAAACAAAAATAATTCGATACTCATCATCTGCACATTTCAATGCACCGATGAGCGAAATAACTGAAAAAGTATTAACATGTTATCTTGAGACGATAAAAGTGATAAAAAATAATTTCAGGTCGTTACGAGTCACGATTACGATTCGTGGGTAAATCGCATTTCGCATTGACCACTAAAAGGATGCACTTAAGTGGCCTACGTCTCTTCTCTCACCTGCCCATCACCACTGTGACCTGATTCACCGAGTTCTGAGTACCTGTTGTGGAATTACCCAACACTCGCAGTTAATCGGATAGCGCTGAAAGGCAACATAAGAGTCAATCTATTGTTGATCTCGTGATGTGAAGGTTTTTAAGTCGTGTGAATTATCACATTCTTGATGCACGAAAAAAACAATTGGTTTTTATGAAATTTTCAATAAACATAGAACCAGTCTACTTTTTAAAAAACCCCACTCGTGAAATGGTTGCTTAATAACTACTGCCTACATAGAAACAAAATACTTGAGAAAATGATTATTACTTAAGTTATTTTTTATTAAATTATAATTAAAGTTTCAGTGTCGTATGCCTTGTATTTTGTTATTTTATTTTTTTATTGTGTTGTATTTTTCACAGTTTTAATTTGATTGTGTATTTTTACAGTTGATACACAGAGTTTTTTTAAATATATTTTTTACAGTGAATACCGTACAAGAGTCCCAACTGCTCCCAACCGTCTAGAGTCAGTGAGACCATGCCATCCCCAAATGCGGTATGTTGTGAGGCTGAAGGTAGAGGGGAAAGGAAAGAGGTGGGTAAGAGGAAGGTTGGAAAGTACCTGGCTATTCAGATCTCGTCACCAAACACGGCCAAAGCCATTTCAAAACGTTTTGATTCTGAATGGTGGACTCTTAATAGGACGATACTAAAAGTATCTATCACTCTGGAACATATACCTCAAATATACTATACATTATTTTATACTAATTAAATGTGTTAAGACAGCGCCCTTGATGTGATTTTTCACAAAAACGGCGCAATACAAATTATTCAAATACTACTAATTGAAAAAAAATTGCGCACGCCGGGTTTGAACCTGGGATCTCTGGATTCGTAGGCGAGCGTCCCAACTGCTCCCAACCGTCTAGAACCAGTGAGACTATGGCATCCCCAATCGGAGTATGTTGTGAGGCTGAAGGTGTGGGGAGGGGAAGGAGATGGGAAGAGGGAGGTCGGAAAGTATCTAGCTATTTAGATCCGATCACAAAAAACAACAAAAGCCGTCAAGCAACGTTTCCATTCTGAATGGTGGTCTTTCACCAGGGCGATACTTTGAGTATCTACCACTTTGAAACAAAATATATTATTCCTTATTTTTTATGAATCTAATATGTTTAAAATCAAACCTTCGTATTTTTAAAGTTCTGCAGCTGTTTTGTCCTTCAATATGATAATACATTAGAAGGGCGAAACACCTTTAACACATAAAAATAATTTTAAAAACAAAGAACAGAACCAACTAATCACAACAATGAGAATTTCGCACTATAAACTTCACTCTCTGTAAGCCAGACGTAAACTTTCTGATACAAAATTATACTTTTATCAACTGATGCACCAAATATTTTATCCCAAATTAACATTAACATACCAATAAGGAACTCAACGAGGAGGATAAACAATATTTTTAACATTAAAGCCTACCACACAAATACAGGATATTTCTCTCCTTTGCCGAGGACATTCAGAAACTACAACTCAATTCACTGCACACACAATGAAGTAGACATTTTTATTGATCAATTTAAAAAAAAAAATCTGTCAACCATATCAAGCTAATATTGTAATGATGCCCTTTAGTTATGGACTGGTAATATGAAGTACCAAGTACCAAAACAGCTAATAGGCATCTCTTCAGTACAGGTGGCAATAATCCATGAATTTATGTTCTACCTTTTATAATATTATTCTTTTGATTTTGTTTGTTATTCATTTACTCTTGCATTTTTCATAAACTTTTACTTGATTACTAACTATTGTTAAATATTCCAATTAAATAACCACTCATGTATATATGTCTTGGGCATCATGCCTGTTATATGTACTAAAATAAAATAAAATAAATAAAAATAAATAAATATTTTTATGGTCATGCCACTAAGAGCTCTGCTGAAGGCTGTCTTTCTGTTATATACCTCGCGTATGATATCGAAGGAGATGTTACAACTGTTCTTTAAGCATAATATGCCTTTCTAATACTTAAGAAGAAAGAAGAAACACTCTCGAGTTACGAATAACCAGACAGTATTGATTTAGTAAAAATCTAAAAAACTAATTAACACGCCGTTTCTCCGCAGGGGTAGGCAGAGAGGACGGACCGCCATATAACTCTGTCTTGGTACACGCTCCTTGCTTCATTCGCATTCATACATCGTCTCACACATACTCTTCTGTTATTCTGACACTTCACATAACCCGATTAAAGTATTTGATTCACTTGATCGTGCCATGTCTTTTTCGGACGTCCTCGACTTCTTCTTCCATTCACTTTCGCATCATATATTCTTTTCACACTTCTTTCTTCGTTCATTTGCTCTACATGCCCAAACCATCGAAGCTTTTTTGATCCTATTCATTACGCTCACATCAGCTTTGCATTCTTTCCGGATAACCACATTTTTAATATGGTCATACATGGTTTTACCGCACATACGTCTCAAGGATCTCATTTCCACAGCATTCAGCCTACTTTCATCCTTCCTCTGCCAGTTCCAAGCCTCACTGCCATACATTTGGTATATGCACTCCATTGTGGACTGCTAACTTCGCTTATTTGGACATTTTTCTTATTAGCGCCAACAGCGTTCAGTCCTCCATTCATGGAGTTTCCTGCATTCACCCTTCTTTCAATATCCTCATCAGCCTTTCCGTCTTTCGTAAACATACTTCCTAAATACACAAACTCATCCACTTGCTCCAAGTAAAAATCAGCATTAAAAAAACAGTAGTCGGTCTATTCAAGACCTAGGTTCATTCCTTCTTTTCTTCGAGTTAGTGTAAAAATAACAATGATCATTGGAGGAACTATTTTTATAATGATAATAAATGGACAACACATTTAATAGCATTACATTAGTCCTACAAGTTTACATAATGATAAACACACGTCATGTTGATATTGCTGATGTAGTGAAAAAGTAATTTAGAAATCGTCTGGTGAATATATTACTTTTTTATGCTAACTTTTTACAATCGATTTGAATACTTGCATGCATATAAAATGAAAAACGTTATTCAAATTCTAACAACCGCAATAAAATAATTAATAAATGCATATACGCACGGACAATAGATTGATGGCCTTGGGCATTATATGAAATGAAAAGAAAAATTAGGTGATATAATTTTTTTTTAAACAAACATTTTTTTGGAGTAATCGTAATGAGCTTTTTTTAGCATACGTAAAATGTATGTAAATACCGACTTCTGCTCGTTTGACTTCTTTTGGAAATTAAACTTATTAATTAAAATCATACGTATTGGGCTTATTGCCTTATTTGATTCAACCTAAATGTGCATTAAAAAGAGTCCAGAGTGGTGGATACTCTAAGTATCGCCCTGGTGAAAGACCACCATTCAGAATCGAAACGTTGCTTGAAATGTTACTTGTTGTGAGGCTGAAGGTGCTGGGGAGGGGAAGGATATTGTGAAGAGGAAGGTTGTGAAGTACCTGGCTATTCAGATCTGGTCACCAAACACGGCTAAAGCTATTTCAAGCAACGTTTCAATTCTGAATGGTGGTCTTTCACCAGGGCGATACTTAGATTATCTACCACTCTGGAACGTGCCGCAAATATACTTTTTATTATTTTTATATGAATTAAATGTGTTATGACACATATTAATTAAATAAAAGTTATTGGCGCACGCCAGGTTTGAACACGTGACCTTTGGATTCGTAGTCGAGCGTCTTACCACTCGACTATGGAGGCCGTCATAGCTTGTTTAGCCGTGTTTAGTGACCAGACCTGCCCGCTACTAACCTAACCTAACCTTCCCCTTCCTCATTTCCTTCCCCTCACCATTACCTTCAGCCTCACAACATACCCCTATTGGGTATACCATAGTCTCACTGGCTCTAGACGGTTGGGAGCAGTTGAGACTTGTGCGGTATTCACGTACAAAAAAAAACACAGAGAAAGCGATAAAGTGATTTTCGCTCGTGGTGGTTTTTGCCTTCTGCTTTTACACAGTCATTGTTTGTTCAAAAGGTATTTCGATGAAAGATGTTACGAAGAACTAGCGCAATGCCTTTATCACCGGAGGACAGTCAGGAGACACACCAAACGCGTGCCCAACGTCTGTACACGATTGAAAGTTGCATGATGTTTTTATCCTGAGGGTTGCCCTCAGGGTCCACATCCTAGGCCTCCTGTATGTGGATTTAATAAAAAGTCAGGATTTTTGCTATAAAAAACTAGTTTTTAAAATTACAATAAAACTAATCAAAATAATTAATAAAAAAAAAAAATGTCTAAGATACTAATAAACATAGATGTGGCTTGTTTTTGAACCGCTCGTCTGAATTATTATTATTGAATATTGAGTCAAATCCCAATAGCAAGTGACCTTTAATGATTTTCATAATGTTTCCTTCGCTTAGTTTATGTCTAGTTTTACTGGAAATAAATAATTATGACGCCGTTGCTAGCCGAAGATGCAGTTTCCACAATGTTGAGACGAATCGTGAAATTAAAGAATGTTCGGACAGCAATAGAGAGAGAGGATGTTTTCAAGGTTGGTATTTTCCCATTAGAAGCGCGATGAGATGATTTAGTGATGCTATCAAAGGACTTAAATTATATGTTGACCGGATATTTATCAATTTTATTACCGTTCATAATATAATGAAATGTTTTGTTGGTGGATAAACGGTTGTTGTATCATGACACCAATAATAAATCGACAAGCGTCTAATCTGTAAGTTTTTTTGAGAGGCGTTCTTATAATATTTACATTGTTTTAAGTGTTGACTGAACAAATCGATTCAGCGTGTAATGTAAAACGTTTCAACATCGTTATTGCCAAAACAGCGATGGAAAGTTTTCATTTTATTGTTGCATAGTTCACATTACCTACGATGTTTAGATGCGAGTTAATGTTCACAGATTATTAAAAAAATAAATACAGGTAGATATCTAATATTTGATTTATGGAGATATTACATACACAAAAATGAGTCGGAGAAACGACCTGTCTTCTTGAAGCCAGCACCAACTATGCACGGTCGTGTCGTTCGCGGGCGTCAAGTTTAACGCAGGTGCACCGGCACGCAGGGAAAAATGCTGCTAGCCACATCGAGCAGGTTTCATTGAAATATCTGTAGAATAGACTCAGCATACCTGGGTTGCGTTTATGCATAAGGGATGGCAATAAGGTATCATTAGGTCACGGTGTGAGGTTATGTTATCATGGTACGTTTTAATAATCTTTATTGTGTCGATGTGCCTACAGGCACCGGGCATTCATCACTGTCTTTTCGGGAGTTTTTATCTTGTTGTTTGCATATTTAAATGAATTATAATCGCTTGTCAACAAAATAATCAATCCATCAAGATATTTTGCATTGCATTACGTTCAGTACAAGTTGCGTAATTAATACTCGAAGTTTGTTATCGAAAAATAGATTTTCAAAGTGACTTTACTGTTTGTATTTACAGGAAAATCTCGTGCGATTATTTTTATTTGTAATGACATTTATTCAGCCACACGAAAATATAATAAGACGACGGAAAAATCTTCACATTTCTTAAGCAAACTTTTTTTAGTGACAAGATGGAGAAAAAAACAATTCTCCGCATATATGACAGCCTCCATTGTCGAGTGGTAAGACGCTCGAATACGAATCCAAAGGTTGCGGGTTCAAACCCGGCGTGCGCCAATAACTTTTATTTAACTAATATGTGTCATAACACATTTAATTCATATAAAAATAGTAAAAAGTATATTTGCGGCACGTTCCAGAGTGGTAGATACTCTAAGTATCGCCCTGGTGAAAGACCACCATTCAGAATTGAAACGTTGCTTGAAATGGCTTTAGCCGTATTTGGTGACCAGATCTGAATAGCCTACTTACCAATCTCCTTCCCCTCCTCAGTACCTTCAGCCTCACAACATACCCTATTTGGGGATGCCATAGTCTCACTGGCTCTAGACGGTTGAGAGCAGTTGAGACACTTGTGCGGTATTCATATAAAAAAATAAGCTATTCCAGAAAAAATACTTATACCATTATTATACAGTTTGAAAAAAAATAGAAAATCACATTATCTGAGAAGATGACATGATTGACAAAAACATCATTGAAACACGAGTTAGTTATTACAAAATGACAGTCAGCAAGGTACGGCGGAATTTGTACCTTGCGGGAATCCGGCTTGCCAGAGGTTAAACGAAATAGGATGAAAATACTTTTACACGTTTGCACACATGACAACATTGCTAATTTAAAAAAAGAAACAATTTTGATTATTCAACAGTATTGCAGAAATCAATAAATGTCTAAATGATAGTGTTTATTAATACGAAGTTTACGGCACCCGTCAAATTGACGGTTCCGATTTGCTTTGCAAATTTATGTAAACAGACAGTGTTTAAAAAAAAATTAATCAGTGTAAATATGTTTAATGTATTTTTAATTTCGGAATCTTATTTTTGAAAATCTAGTCGCTATATACCTATCTCAACGGACACCCGTCAAATTAATATAACGCTTTTGATTTTGTCCCATTTCTGAAATTATTACTTCTAAAACAAAATAATCATAGTGTAACAATTTGTGTGAAGCAATGAAGAAATAATGCCATCGGTGTAAAGAATATTTTGTTTCAAACCTTGGAGTAACAATGTATGGAGAGAGAGCTAATTCTTTTTACCCAACCTATACAAACTTGCTTTAAATCACTTTCTCCGGGTTTTTACGTCGTACACCATGATAGAGAAAGAGATAACAAAAATATCACACCGCTTTTATGTACTGTAACTCCACCAACATGTTTTGATTTGCGACTAAACTGGACACAACTAAACGGATTCTAGGTTATATGCTATATTTTTGTTGATAACAATACTGTGAAAAAGTGGTTATACGAATAAACGAAAAAATTATGTCCACATGTGCCATGAACGGTTGTATAAATACCGTTGCCCTAGTCCTGGCCACGGCTAGGTCTTCGAGTCCGGCAAAAATCATCAAAAACGGACTACACTGC
The DNA here is from genome assembly GCA_022651775.1 of Drusus annulatus. Taxonomy (NCBI): domain Eukaryota; kingdom Metazoa; phylum Arthropoda; class Insecta; order Trichoptera; family Limnephilidae; genus Drusus; species Drusus annulatus. Next base: position 563,513 of record JAGWCC010000361.1, on the reverse strand, counting down.
CTTGGATAGGTACCACTCTATGTACTCTAAGTTTCAAACCCAAATTACACTAGCGCCCTTGAGGTGATTTTTCACAAAAACAACGCTATACAAAGTATCTAAATATTACAAATACGCGTTCGTTGCGCAACAAATTCGGCGCATTAAGATTTATGGGGCAATAAAAAAGGTCTCTTCGGGGGTGGAAGTCTAAAGGTAAAGTTGACCATACGGCTGCATTAGTTTAAGTAAATAAATCTATCTTCAGTTATAGAGTTGCAGTCAGTTAATAAAACATGTATTCAAACAGTATTTATGATTATCCGTCAATTTGACGGGTGCCCGTAGAAAAAGGTACATAAAAATGCCCGTAAACCTAGTATTAATGGCTACATGGAATCACGAGTTGCGATACATTTGCATCCATTGAGTGTTAAAAGTATTCAGCGGATTATAACATGATACAAAATAAATATACAAACACGTAACGGTGTGGTTATTAATGCGACACGATACGCCGTGGCTTACAAGAATAGTTCCGGCCGAGTTGGTGTGGGTGAGGCGATCCTGGCCAGAACTAGACTGTGAAATGGAGCGTAGGTGTTGAAGAATTCGATCAAGCTGATGAAACGAAGGTGGAAATACTCGCAAATGTGGCGCTGATGGTATAATTGCAGAACTCGAAACAATACAATACAACTTTGTGTTGAGTTAGACCAAGGCCATTGCATTAATTATAAATGTATAAAACCCATGTTTATCAGCAAACTAGATCATTACTGTGCAGCTTAGATTAATTAAATAATGTAGAAACGTTACTGAGACAACAGCGCGTGAATGTACTAAACCGAGTCCGAGAGACATATCGGAGTTTTACTGCGTTTAGTATCACACAAACATTCGTTCGACAGACAAACTGTCACGGGAAAACGGGAGCTATTCAACCGAAATAATGTGAGATAGCGAATGTAGATATACATATGTGTAAGTTCGTCGGGAAAGAGATATTAAAACAGTAACGCGGGACGTTAATTTAGCTATCTCATCCGTACACACATATTCTGTTTAGTATTGCTATCCTTTTCATAAGCGTTATGAGCTTTGAAACTTAAATCAAGACCGTGCCACATTTATCGTTCGATTTATATGAATATGACGTGTCTTGTATTTTATGTCTATGGTTACATCCCGAATACCCACCCGAGCGTCGCGGGTTCAATTCCTCTGCTAGCTAAGTCTTTCATCAGTGCACAAGCAATATCTTCTACTTATTACGATGGAATGTGTAACCCTGGAATATCTGTCTTTCTTTATTTTATATTAAAAAAAAACATACAACACACATCTGTTTAGTATTGATATCTTTTTCATAAGCGTTATGAGCTTTGAAACTTAAATCAAGACCGTGCCACATTTATCGTTCGATTTATGTGAATTTGACGTGTCTTGTATTTTATGTCTATGCTGTGCAGTAACGCTGATTTTACTCCCTTGTTAGTTTTTAATTAGAGTAATTAATTATAAATAGTTTCTCTTTGTGAGTACGCACGTATGAGTGCGAACTATTTAAATTTGTAACTTACGTAAGTTGAAATTATAAAATTATCAAATTTAAAAAAATATTTTTCAAATCCCTTCTTACCTATAGTGTATTTTAGTAGACATAATCCTATATTTGAAATGGGTGGATTCAATATTTTCTTTTCCTCAATGAAAGTAGTAAACCTAGTTTTGATTATTTTTTTATTATAAGCTCACTATGTACCATTTTATGTAAAAGCCCAGTTAGGTGTGTATACAATAATAATATTCGCATGTATAAAATAAAATAAATTTGTTTATAAATTAATTCTAGCTATCACATTTTTCTTTGCTCCAAAGTATCCTAAAGCCAAAACTCCTATCACCCAGCAGCAATCTGCAAGGATTCACGGTAGATGTTCTTAATTCAAACTGTTGAAAGCTTATGCAAGTTCATACAATTCTTACTCAAATACTAGTTGGTAATGTTCGGTTCTCTAGCAACGAATCATTGGCATTGATTATGATTTATGAATCGAAGCCTTATCAACCTACAAATATCACTATCAATAATAGGCTAGAACTATTAACTTGACCGTGTCCCATAGACAGAATGCGGCCAAGTCTTCTGAACTGGTTTTATGCAGCAACTGAATTTACCGAGTCAGATTGGCACGGGTCAGTTTCGAAATATTTCAGGCATTTTAATTGGCACAACAAACCTTGGCAGTGAGATAAGACAACTCGCAGCAGTAACCTATTTCTTATAGGAAAACAACACGATCATGACGGTAAACAAGCGTAGAGTAAACGTAAACAGAGTGTACCCAACTACTGGTTAAAGAGATATTTAATATGCAGTTAGTGACAGAAAATTACTGGTTACTGGCTAATAACATTGACGTGTTGATCACTGAGAATGGGCAGTTAGTTTCTCAACAAAGTGACGCCATTTTCATTAGCCTGTTTGTTAATTTTTATTTTTTATTAAAAGTCCCAAATGATCCCAACCGTCTTGAGTCAGTGAGACGATGGCATTCCTGATTGGGATATGTTGTGAGGCTGAAGGTAGTAGGGGATGGAATGAGATAGGAAAGAGGACGGTTGGGCAGTACTTGGATATTCAGATCTGGTTACCAAACACGTTTAAAGCCATTTCAAGCAACGCTTCAATTCTGAATGGTGGTTTTTCACCAGGGTGATATTTACTATACTACCACTCTGGAACGTGCCGCAAATAAACAATATATTATTTTATATTAATTTAATGTTTTATATTATGGCACATTTTAATTAAATCACATTTATTTGCGCACGCCAAGTTCGAAACCCGCGACCTTTGGATTCCCAGTCGAGTGTTTTAACCACTCGACCACGAGGATGTCAAACGGAGGCGTGTTTACGACTTTCTTGTGATATTGAGGTCCTCTAACGTGAGTCTTTTCTAGACATTGATTTATTCCTTCCTCTCCCTAAAAAGAGCTAGCAAAAAACATCCAAAAAGATGACGAAATACTGTGAGACCTTGGGGCCTCTCAATACTCGGTGGTCTTGAAAAATTGAAATCGAAAAAATATGTTGATTGTCAGCTGTATCGGCAAGAAGGCGTGGTTATATTGTCATGGTAGCAAAACATGGTATAATGAGTATTAATAGATCATTGCTTTAACAAACTCTAGATAAATCAAAAATACACTGCAATTCTTCAATGTCCATGAAAATAAAAGGTTCAACACCGTGATACAACACAACACAGCTACCCACAGGTGAAGCCCGCATCGATGGAATAATGCATAAAGGATCTGCAGAGATTCTGTTTATTCAAGGATAAAGTCCGGCCTGGAATGCAAATAACCTTTCAAGAATCAATTGAAGATAAGGCCCTCTGCACACGGAGATACTACAAAGAAACTGACGCAAATTACTAACCTAACCTTAGAGTATATAGAGTGGCAAAAATCCAAGGCAGTGTAGTCAGTTTTTGATGATTTTTACCTGACTCGGCGGACCTAGGCGTGGCTAAGACTAAGGCTAAGGTATTTATACATCCAATCATATCACAATCGACATAATGTTTTTGTTTATTCGTATAACCACCTTTTCACAGTATTGATATCAACAAAAATATAGCATCTAACCTTTAGTTGTGTCAAGTCTAGTGGCATAATAAAAAATGTTTGCGGAGTCCCGCGGTGACCCAGGAGCCCAAGATCGTTGTGACAGTACGTAGAAGCGGAGTATTATATGTGTTGTCTCTTTCTCTCTTATGGTGTACGACGTAAAAACCCGGAGAAAGTGATTTATCGCAAGTTTGTATCGGTTGGGTAAAAATAATTAACTCTCTCTCCATTCATTGTTTCTTCAAGAACCTAACCTAACCAGTCTGCGATGAGTTTGAAACTTTGTAACAAGGAAACGAGACACCGCACACGGCGCTACCGTCATCAAACAGTCACTAAACGCTTTAGCAAACGGTTGCTGGCAAACTCGACCTGTCGACTCGTTTTCGACTTGAGTCTTGAGTCGAATAGTTTCTCGTCCGATTGAATACATCAACGTTTCTCGTCACAGCATTTTATTCGTATATTTTCATTTTATGTATACATTTTATAAATACAAAATTAGTGCGAGAAGTAGAAAAATATCCCGTTTTATATAACTTCACCACCTTGCACACCACACAGAAAACTACCGATTTCGATCACTTTTGAGTAGCCAGCGTGAGCGGAGCTGCGTCACTAAAGGGTGAGTAACCGGTTAGTAATTTCAATCACCAACAAGTTCAGTTTCTTTTGAGTATCTCCGCATGCATATGACCTAAGCAAACAATAAAATAAACGTTAACGTATTTAAGGCAAACAGGACATTAAAACCATTTGTTGATATACACATGATTAAAACATCGGTTCCAGTTCAACAATAAATTATAATATGCCGCCAAAGATTTCACGAGAGCGAATCTGATAAAAAAATGTATGTAGGTTCTGTATTAAACCAAAATATAAAAAAAATACTACGATTAAACAGCATCTTTATAACTTTATATGACTAACTAACTAACCTACTAACCATCACGCCTTTTCCCCGCAGGGGTAGGCAGAAAGGACGGACCGCCATACAACTCTGTCTTGGCACACACTCCTTGCTTCGTTCACATTTATACATCGTCTCATACATACTCTGTTATTCTGACTCTTTGCATGACCCGATTAAAGTATTTGAATCATTTGATGGTGCCATGTCTTCCTCGGGCGTCCTCGACTTCTTCTTCCATTCACTTTCGCATCATATAAATATATGATATATGTCCCTACTGAAATAAATTATCGAAATAATATCTTATTTCAGTAAATTCTTCAAGAAATCGATGTTTTCTCAACCCGCAGATGCAATATTTTCGTCGTTCGCGAGGATAACAAAAGTGCAATGCGGTTACTCGTAACTTGGCAACCGGAGACGTCTCCACATGTCTCCGCTGAACAAACTGCATCGCGAGCGTTGCACATTGGGACTGTGAAAATAGCCCGTTGCACTCCGCACCGTGCAGGCTGCACTCCGCAGTGGCGCCCGCGAGATGCGGCGCACTGGACCAAAAAATGCGACGCGGAAATACGACGCAACTCGAAGTAAATTACAAAAATGTTGCATGCAGCGAGTTGGTACACGGGAATTACGAGATTTATGTGTTTAAGACAGCTGCAGACCGGCTAGTAGCTGAGTGGACAAACGCGTCGGATTCCCACCCGGGCGTCGTGGGTTCAATTCCTCTGCCAGCCAAGTCCTCCATCATTTCAAAAGCAACATGTTCCGCTAATTATTATGGTAGTAGGAGTTTTTCGAATGTTGTCAGGTTATTCGTAACCCGGTAATGTTTGTCTTTCTTTAAAAAAAATAAAAATAAATACATTTAAACGGTATTTAAAATTTTAAAACCTAAAAAATTATATGCTTGTGATGGGACATTATTGAATAACATTATTTCCTCCGTGAGTATGTACGAGTGTGAACTTTAAAAAAATTGGAACTGTGGATGAAAATTATCAAATAATTAATAAATAATATCACAAGCGATTGAGTAGGTAGCTACCTATAATACATTTTACAAAAACAGTTGAGTGACGTTTAACTGACAGATCTTTAGTTTTTGATCGCTGTGTCAGATTACATTCAAAGTCAAGTTACATCCGTAGATGAATTAAATAATGTAGATACGTTACTGAGACAACGCGCGTGAATATACTAAACCGAGTCCGAGAGACATAACTGAGATTTACTGCGTTTAGTATCACACAAACATTCGTTCGACAGAAAAGTTGTCACGGGAAAACGGGAGCTCTTCAACCAAAATAATGCGAGATAGCGAATGCAGATATATACATAGGTGTGTGGAAGACAACCGTTTCCGTACGTCGTACTCTACTTGGCTAGTGGCTCAGTAAGTTTCGTCGGGGAAGAGAGATTATAACAGAAGCGCGGGATGTTTATATAGCTATCTCATCCGTACACACACATTCTGTTTAGTATTGCTATCCTTTTCATAAGCGTTATGAGCTTATGAATGTCTGTTTTTCTTTTTTATAATAAAAAAAAACAATTATTTTAATATGCTGTTTCCCAAGCATCTGTCTTCAATTCACTGTAGTTGTGTTTTAAAAAGGAATGTGATCGGCACGATAAAAGGAAATAGTGTCTAGTGCAGCGAGAAGATGCACAATAAGACGAAAGGTAAAATGCAAGTATGGCAGCCGATATGCGCTGAATGCAGTGAATGCACTGTATGCACTCTGTATGCAGGCGATATGTAGTGAGTGCACTGTGCGGCTGGCATCTCTCCCAGGAGCACACAAGATGGAAAGTGTACTAGCGGCTTACCTTGAAGAATATTCCCAGGTAGTATCTCTTCTCGCCCAGCTTCAGAAGAGGCATGGTCCAGCGGTTGATCCCGAGAGATCCTTCGTCCTCGCAATGTGGACAGTCTGAAAAATAAAGAAATAAGGAAAGTTAATAATTAAAAACTGACTATACATCACGCCGTTTCAGAGCAGGGGTTGGCAGAGAGTTTAAAGGCCGCCATACAACTCCGTCTTGGCACGCACTTCTTGCTATGCTGACTCTTGACATGGCCCGACTCAAGTATTTGATTCACTTGATCGTACCATGTCTTCCTCGGGCTTCTTCTTCCGACTTCTTCTTCCATTCGCTTTCGCGTCATATATTATTTTCATACTCCTTTCTTCGTTCATCCGCTCTACATGCCCTTATAAGCGTCCCTTTCTTTATCCTATTAATTGCGCTTACATCAGTCTTGCATTCCTTCCGGATATCTACATTTAACGCACACACGCCTCAGGGATCTCATTTCTACAGCATTCAGTCTACTTTCATCCTTTCTCTGCCAGTTCTATACCTCATTTCACACATCAAAGTTGGTATAAGCACTCCATTGTGGACTGCTAGCTTCGCTTCTTTGGACATATTTTTATTTGCGCCAACAGCGTTCAGCCCTCCATTACTGAAGTTTTCTGCGTTCACACTTCTTTCAATATCCTTATCAGCCTTTCCGTTTCTCGTAAAGACACTTCCCAAATACACAAACTCATCCACTTGCTCCTAGTATTTATCATTCACAACTATGTTGCACGCGGTTTTCGTGCTCTCTCTGTCAAACAACATGCCTTTGGACTTACTTACATTCATCATCAACTCATTCCGCATACATAGTTGGTTCATCCTAGACTCAATCAATCCTAGATCTTCCATGCTGTAGGAAATCAGCACCGCATCATCAGCATACAATAAGGGAAATATGATTATAATTGAAGCATCGTTTAACTAATACCTCTGCGTAAATTGTTTATTACTAGTAATTGGGAAACGAGATCTCAAACAATTTCTTCTGAATCTTTTAGAATCTGGATATAACTGCCGTGAACTTTGTTTTTTTTTCATTCAACTGCAGGTTTCGATTAAGATGACCCGAGGCTCTAAATATTCTTCATCTGGTTATGTACTTCCACGTATTACATTTGCCCGACGTTTCGAGACGATCTCAAGAATCATCATCTCAAGAAGTAACACGTCATCGTTAAAATTGTGTAAATAGAACGGTAACGTTTGTATAATGAAACCGTAGACCCATCGTATTATGATAGAGAAAATATGTTGTGCCAGATTTAACGGCACTACATATGAGAAAATGTGCTGAAAAATTAAATTCATCGAAAATGCTGTATTAAATCACGTTTAAGTTATTTTAAATTTATTAACGTGTCTAGATGTCTACACCACTCTGGGTTTTAAAAAAATGGCTGAGATCCTTGAGTAGTATATATTTTGATGGCCTTCGTGGTCGAGTGGTTAAGGCGCACGACTACGACTTCAGAGGTCAGGAGTTCAAATCTCGGCGTGAATAATTTTTGTTCAATAAATGTGTTATTTCACATTTAATTGATACACAATAAAATATAGTATATTTGTGGCACGTCACAGTGTGGTAGATACTCAAAATATCACCCTGGTGAAAGACCACAATTCAGAATCGAAACGTTGCTTGAAATGGCTTTAGCGGTGTTTGGTGACGAGATCTGAACAGTCAGGTACTTTCCAACCTTCCTCTTCTCATCTCTTTCCCCTCCTCACTACCTTCATCCTCACCACATACCCCGAAAGAGACGCTTAGATGATTTGGACAAGTAGAGCAGATGAACGAAGAAAGGAGTGTAAAGAAAATATATGACGCAAAATTCAACTGTAGAAGAAGTCGGGGACGCCCGAGGAAGACATGGCACGATCAGGTGAATGAGATAAATGTTTTTTTATTTATAATTTTTATGTTCAATTTGTAGAACTCCGTTTAATTTTTTTGAATAATTCAGTTGAATTAAATTTAATATTATTATGATTTAGTTCTGCTAATTTTAGTTTTTTGTTTTTGTTTTTAGTGACGGCTGTTTCGGCGTTTAAGGCCATCATCAAACTGTCAAACAAAAAATAAAAATAGTAGACCTAAATAATGATAATATTAAATTTGGTTCAAGTGAATTTTATAAAAAATTGAAATATTTGAGTCGAACCATGTCAGAATAAAAGAAGAGTATGTATGAAACGATGAATGTGAATGATGAAGTTAATAGTGGATGCCAAGCCAGAGTTGTATGGTGGTCAATCCTCTGTGCCTACCATTGCGGAGAAACGCCGTGATGAAGTCAGTTAGTTTTGAAATTGAAGTAGGTTATGAGAATGAACATACGCCTAACATTAATCAAAATACCCATCGCAAACTTTGTTGATTCTTTGTTTCTCCTCTTGGTCAACTTTTTATAAAACCTTGGAGTGTCCGTCATCAGGGCAGATGAATGATTGACACTGCAAGGCTGTCTGATACAACGTCTTAAGCAGAAGAAAGAAGCTCCACAAGGTTCAAAATCACAAAAAGGCAACACATTATCAACTATTACTATTGGCCGTGAATATCTTAATTTCTGCCGAATTCCGTTTTAAATTAATTTATGATATAAAATATTACAAGAACTGAATAAATAACTTTGTATAAGAGACCACGATTATTATTTTAATTTTGATGACCGAACGGTTTCGCTTAGCCTAAGCATCATCAGGGTACAAAATTAAACTAAGTAAAAAATACAAAGTGTGCGGTTATATATACATACAGAGGGAGAACAAATTATAAAATAAAATTTTACGAATTTACAGGAAATATCCCTGGATGGTTAATTTAAAATTTAAATCCATTAACGAAATGGCCCCACTGTACATCACCGAACTATGCGTTCCAAAAAACATTCTTCTAAGGCAGTCGACTCTTAGATCAGCAACGTCATCGGCTACCGGAAGGCTGATAGAACCCAAACGCAATCCTAATACTAAGTTTGGAGATCGCGCTGCAGGAGTATCGGGGCCGAAGGCTTGGAATAAATTCCCCCCGGAACTAAGATGTATAACGAGCCCAACAGAATTTCAGTCCAAACTGAAAACTTTCCTTTTCAGACTCTCATATCCTTAAATTCATTAAAAGAATCTCAACATAATCTGTCTCTCGACAAATCACCTTTAGAAATACAAATTTTAACCAAATCCTGTACTGTACAACAAATTCAGAAAGTTCGTGTTTTTAATTTCGCTTCCATTCCCTAAATCGGAAAATAAATAAATAATAAAAACAAATAAATGAAAAAATAAAAATCATAATTATAATTTTAAGTTAATAAGTGTGTCTATCTGATAGGACCTGCCAGGTAAGTATGTTCCTGTATATTTTCTAATTTAAACTAGGAATTAATATCTAATAATAGAAAATAAGATCTGTACAGCACCCTTGAGGTGATTTTTCACAAAAACGGCGCTATACAAATCATCCAAATATTATTATACCTAATATTGAACTACTGGACAAATTTACCTGATTATTAAGAAAATGACTTTTAATTTTAATGGCTTTTTTATTTCTAGTGCTTCTAAATTATTTAATCTAATGACATGACCATTTGTGTGCAGAAGAAGCATTTTGTTATTGAATGTATGATCTTTATCAAGAAGATGATTAGCGAATTCAGAAAAACCGTGGTTATTTAAACATCTAAGATGTTCTTTGATTCTAATATTGACATTGTGGGTCGGTCATAAAAATTAAAATAATATTCGTGGTCTTATACATAGTCATTTTTTTATTTCTTTAAATATGTCAAACAAAAAAGTGATTGCTTTCTACGAAAATATTAAATATTACACTTAATGATTGAAAACAAAAAGAAAATAATATATTTTCTAATGTTAATCTTACAAATAATTACTGAAAGTTGGAGGATAATTTTTTGCTTTATAGTTCAGTCATGTAGAACCGTTACACTTTGCTGCATCTTTTTTGGAAAGAAATGACATTTAACCCTCCCCGTATCTGGTAGGGTCTGACAGACCCAGGTCAATTACATTACAGTTGTAACTATTTCGGAGTGCGCGCGAATATAGAATGTAGTGAATAAAGGAGTTATAATTTCTGAAAGTTTATGTATTTTTTATTTATTTATGAAACGAACATTATAAATAAAAGTGTAAACATAGTGAAATTGAGCATATTCTAGACCAATTAAGTTCCAAATAATGAATCAAAGTAAATAACTACACAATAATACAGAAATATTATTATTAGAAAATATGTTTGAAAAATGAAAAAATAAACATTAATAGCTACCTAATATGTTAATCCGTGAGAAATAGTTGGGATACAGGCGAATTCTCTAGTGAATGGATATATATATTTTTAAGAATTACTGTATAGCTGTATTAATGTTTACTGTGTGTATTTTTTTTTAAATATATTACTGTGTATCTGTGTTTTCTCTTTTTAAAATAAATAAATATTTATATTTGTGTGTGTATATATACTAACAAAAAATTATAATATGGTTTTGCCGGGTCCTACAGACCCCACCAGACATAACGCGTAGTGGAATTTAACAACGCATGCAGAGGGTTGAATAAATTTAATATTTGACATTTGAAAAGTATCAAAGATATATTCAAAAATTAAATTCATTTCTAGCCAAACATCATATAAATTATGTTATCTTTAGCACACATAGTGAAAGAATATTTAATTTGAATATTTACATAATATCATCACCTAAATGCCGAATTTTCACTTTAAATGTATGTGTTAATGGTTTTTATTTTCAATTTGTAGAACTCTATTTACATTTTTATAATTTCGTTTTATCATATTTAATAAGTTTTGTCATTTTTAGAGACAGCTGTTTCAGCTTTAAAGGCCACTTATCAAACTATTGATAATGTCAAAAAACAATTGCCACTAAAAAAAAAAAAAAAAACTAAAAACATCGGTACGCAATTACATTTGATAAAATAAAATATTTTCGTAGAAAGCTATCACTTGGTGGTTTGACATATTTAAATAAATGAAAAAATAACTTTGCGTACGACCTCGAATATTATTTAAAATTTTATGACCGACCGGTTTATTCTTTGTTTAGTTTAATTTTGTACCCTGATGATACTTAGACTAAGCGAAACCGGTCGGTCGTAAAATTATAATAATATTCGTGGTTTTATACAAAATTATTTATTTATTTTCTAAAATTAAATGTTTGTTTGAAAAAAAATAGATATTCAGGTTCTTATGACCTAGTGAGGTAGGTAATGTAAAAAAATAAAAAAAGTTAATAAAAAAAAAAAAATTATATTATTTGCTCGTGGTAGAGCTGTATTATAACAAGTTTTATAATCAGACATATACATTATACACAAATATTTTTTTTAAACCAAATCAAAATATATTGGTATTAGTATTAGTAACAACTGCCTGTCGGTATTTACATATCCGTTGTATCGTTATTGGTAATTTTATATTCGGTTCATCGATATGAATAGGTTAGATTGATTCGATTCACTCACTGGATTATTATTTAAGGCACCATTTAAAAAATAATAAAACAACTGTGAGATTAGACACGCACTTTATTATACTTACAATTACAAGTTGAAAATGTTTTATTCGTGCTTACAGCAACAAAATTTTCTTTTTGAAAAAAAAATGAATAGCACTTGACAAGTCGTCAACTTTTAACAGACTGACAAAGTATTTTATATAATGCATTACTTACTTTTTATTGTGTTTTATTTATCACGCAACACTAAATGTATTTATTTACTCCAAAGTGTGGGCACACATTTGGCATTATTTTTAAATCTTCGTTGTTGAGATAATTTTATTATCACTATAAAAAAATGTAATCATGACCTTTAAGCTCTAAAGCTGATGCTTATAAGTTTATATTACGTCTGTCTTGGAGTCATTTACCTTTTCCCCCTTTTAAGACAGTGATTTAAATGTTTTGATAGTTTTGTAACTTTTACCTGAGAACATTTCTTGTTGATTCTTATATATTCAGTAGTAATATATATGAATTTTATTAAAAAATCTTGTAAATGTGAAAACACATTTAGGTGATGAATAATAATAAAAAATGTATTACTTTTAATAACCTATAACTTATCACTTAGCCTTATAACTAATAACTTACAGTTGAGATTAATTACTAATGGCTTACAACTAATATTTTCAACTAGTGACTTACAATTGAGACATAAAGCTAAAATAAATAAATATACCAACCAACAGGTGAGGTTCGTAAAAATTCCGTAAAAATAGAAACATTCTCCTGAAAATTGTAAACATACAGAGGATATAAAGTATCCGTAAAATCCATGCATCGTGTAATATTGAAAAAAAAACTTACTGCTTTGAAGATAGTTGAAGGAACATCTCGATGCCATTCCGTGGTGGTATTTATCAATACCACCACCCCTCGGTGAACTCAAATTAATGTATACACTATTAATCCACTAACACTATCACACACACTAAATATCAATAATACACTTTTTTTAAAAACACTTGTTTAATCACTGCAATTTGTTTACAAAAAAAACACACATAATTTTTTTCACTATTAATCCACTATCACACACACAACATATTTTGAATGTACGATTTTTTTAAAAATACACTAGTTAAATCACTGCACAATTGTTCAAGAATAACTGCAGTCTACGTTAATCACTCACATGGAATAAGCAAGGAAAAAAAGACACATTTCTATTCACTTTTACCGGTTTAAAAAAAATAAACGTGAGCAGAGAGCACGTGCCCGCCCAATGTCGGTAGGGTTAAAACGTAAACTAAAACATATTTCTCTTTGCCGATAGGAGGCAGTTGTGACAGTGGAAACTACGATAGATGGCACTTTATTGTTCAAGTCGACCGATAACATCTATCACCCATAGATGGCACTTTACTGTAGTATTCACCGTCATAATACACCATCTATCAGCAAAAGAGATATATGTTTCAGTTTGCGTTTTAATTCTACCGACGTTGGGCAGGCACGTGCTCGCTGCTCGTTTTTATTTATTTTTAGTCAGTAAAAGTGAATAAAAAAGTGTCTTTGTTCCTGTGTTTATTCCATGTGGAATGATAAACATAAGCTACAGTTTTTCGTAAACAATTATGCAGTAATTTAACTAATGTGTTTAAAAACAATCGTACATTAAAAACATGTTGTATTTGTGATAGTGGATCAATAGTGTAAATAATAATGTGAGTACTTTTGTTAACAATTTTCAGTAATTAAAGAAGTGTGTTTAAAAAAAGAGTATATCATAAATATTTAGTGTGTGTGTTGGTGGAATAATAGTGTATAAATTAATTTGAGTTCATTGAGGGGTGGTGGTATTGATAAATACCACCACGGAATGGCATCGAGATGTTCCTTCAACTATCTTCAAAGGTACGTCTAAAAACATGGACCGGAGTCTGGCAGGCGCAGGACTTCAAAGCAGTAAGTTTTTTTTTTAAATATTGCACGATGCATGTATTTTACGGATACTTTATATCCTCTGCATGTTTACGATTTTCAGGAGAACGTTTCTATTTTTACGGAATTTTCGCAAACCTCACCTGTTGGTTGGTTGTTATATTTATTTATTTATTCTTCATTGCCTAAATGGGCTTTTACATTCACAAGATTTTGTATAAGTTAACTTCTGAATATATAAAAGCCAGCAAGAAAGGCACACAGGTTAAAGTTACAAAACGTTGTTAAAAAACATTTAAATCACTGTCGTAAAATGGGGAAAAAATAAATTACTTCAGGACAAACGAGATATAAACTTATAAGCATCAACTTTATAGCTCTATAGTTACATGATATAAAGATTACATTTTTATAGTGAAACAAATAAAATTATTTCAACAACGAAAATTAAAAAATAATGACAAGTGTTGTATAGTAAACTAATGCATATACTATTGAGTTACTTAAGTAAAAGATTTTTTATAAGACTTCTGCGCCTAATAATCAACGTTCCTTTCGTTTTTATTCGAAAATTAAAACGAAATAAAAATTATATTATTATATAAATAAAAAGTGCGTTTCTAAACCGTGGCTACTATTGTTAGGTCAGCTAGTGTCCGATCGATTAATTTGATTGACGATTTTGTTTAAATTTGTCCACAAGGACTGCGTAAATATACATTAATAATAATGGTTAATAACAGTAAACTTATATGGCGCAGTTTTGTGATATTTCACCTCAAGTGCGCTTCATACTAAATTAATTAAGAAACAAGGAGAAAAAAAATATGAATACAAATTAAAACTATCTAAAATCATGATCGTTATCATAAATCATGAGAAAAAGGTTCAGATATGGGTATGACAGTTATGAATGAGGACAGTTAACATGTTGGTACTTAAAAACAATAATATTCAAGTATTATAAGTAAACGATTCTAAAAATGCAAACAGTGTAAATATAACAAGTAACAAAAGAACAATACATATTTTATGACAATGATTATAAGGTTTTCAGTAGACTGTAATGACATTGAGTTTAAGGATACAAGTAAGGAGAAAACCGAAACAAAGCAAATTAAGGATATTTTTAAAGAATTTAAGTTTTAATAAGTTACGTTTGGTATGTCGGATTTAAAAAAAGAAATTTTTTAAGACCCGTTTAAACATATATGCTCTGTTAATGGTAAATTTTTCAAACTGACAACACGTTTATAGCAGAAAATCCTAGCGTTCGGGCGATTTGCGAAATTTTTGGAAATATCTCTGAAGAGATGTCGATAAATAATGTTTAAAATTATTTAAGCTTGAATTTTGCGTAACCTATATAGTATGAGGCAAAATATCTTAAAATGATTTTGGAAGCGTGTATTGCTCGCGGCATCCTCAGTTTGGAATTCTGAATCGTCTGTAGATAGATGTTCGTGACAGCCATAAGGTTAATGAACGAGTATTTTTGACAAATAAGTTTTAAGAATACTTCTTCAAAATACGAAATTGTTTTAAGAAGATTCTTAAACGAATAATTTCCAATTTTGGAAATATTCGTTTACAAACACGATTAATGAACGAGTGCTTTAGATATAATATGAGTTATATAGAGACTTGTTCAAAATAGGAAATAGAACTCCTAGTGTGCCAGAGGGTCTCTAAGGACACACAACATTTGTACCCGCCGTGTGCCGGCGTGTCCTCGGAGACTCGCGCATTAATAATTATATTTTCAATCGTTTTTATCCTTCAAAACCTGTTGTTAGCATATTTAAATGAACCGCAATTACTGTCCAACGACATAATTAATCAATAGAAATATTTAGCATTGCGTTAAATTTGGTACAGGTCGAGTTATAAGTATTTGAAGTTTGCTTACGTCAGTGGGACAGAAAATAAACCATTTTAAAAGTGACATTACTGTTTGTATTTATAGGAAAACTTAAATGGAAATTTATTCAACCATACGAAAATACAATAAGATGATAAAAAATCTTCACATTTCTTGATCAAACTTTTTTTAGTGACACGAGGGAGAAAAGCCGATTCTCCAAATATAAGTAGCTATTCCAGAAAAACCAATTATACCATTTACATACAATTTTAAAAAAATCCGAGAAGATAGCGTAGCTGATAAAAACATCACTTTGTAAAACACAAGTGAGTTATTACAAAATTACAAGCCAGCAATCGCACGGCAGGAAGTTGTACTTTGCGGGAATCCGGCATTCCAAAGGTTAAACATGATTCGTAAACGAATAATTTTTGAATCACAGATAAGTTTATGAAATATTGAAGTTGAATTAGTTAACGAATCATTATGTTTGAATACCAGTAATGCTATTGTCACATGTGCCGGAAAATCAAATAATTGATAAAATATGATTGATTTAGAGTCCTTATTTGTATATATTTGTTGCACATTGTTCACGTACACAGCATGGTGTGTAGGTGCGACATATCAATTAATAACCCTGAAGTGTCTCCGTTAATGAATTCGATTAAATTGCAAATAAAAACTGTAGCTGAGATTACGTGGAGGACGTCTTGCTAATTTGCGTGATGAATTATTCAAAATTAAATAACAGCGTTGGTAATATTAATGACTTGCTTCACATGCCTACAAAAAATGCTGCCGTTGCCTTAGATGAATTAAATAATGTGTCTATGGCCGTTGCTTGATTGACAGAATGATTGATAAGAACCAAATCACCATTATGTGATAAAAAAATAAGGAGAATATTTAACTGAAAGAGTGTACATTCAGAAGGATAATGCACTTAAGTTAATAATTTATAAAAAATACGGCACAAGAGTCCCAACTGCTACCAACCTTCTGGAGCCAGTGGGACGATGGAATCCCCGATCAGGGTATGTTTTGAGGCTAAAAGTATTGGGGAAAACAAGTTTGGGAAGTGCCTGGCTATTTAGATCTAGTTACCAAACACGGCTAGTGTCATTTCAAGCAACGTTTAGATTCTGAATGGTGATTTTTCACCAAGGCGATACTTAGAGTCCACTCTGGGACGTGCCGCAAATATCCTGTACATTGATTAAATGTGAATAATAACACATATAAAAGGTTTAAAATGAAAATCGTTTCGAATAAGCGTGACTGTATACCTGTGAATAAAAATTGAACCATTTTATAAATGTGTATATTTTGTGAAATTATAAGAGGAATACAGAATTTTAGATGCGTGAATACATAAAAAAACAAAAAGTGATGCATTTAAAATTAAACTTAAAAAAAAAGATAAGAAAATTAAGTATTATGGAGAATAATAGCGCGAGAATATAAATAAAGATGTTAGAAGAATAATATTAAATACAAAGCAGACAATCTTTACATCTCCCACTAAAAAGAACGGCGAGTTCTGTTGTCATGAAATTTGCACAGAATTTTTATTTTTAAAATTTATAACTAAACTATATATCTATCTACTATATTATCCACAAAATATACGTTAGGAATTATGGAGTCTTGAATTTGTTATAATATATGTATTTGGTCTAAAAGTTTTAGCAAAAATATTTACGAAATTCTTAATTTTTCATTATCGAAAAAGAGGATTGTGCGAAAACTGGAGTAAATTCGATAAGTAACTCCAAATCTTTGTAATCCTTAAACAAATATTAAATCATTTCAATAAAATAATTACTGAAAGACGATTATTGTAAATGCAAGGTGGTAAAGAGTGAATTATGTTGATTATATGAATGTACTTGTATATGGAAAACAGTGCTAAAGCTTATTCTGTGCTTTGTGATTGAATGCACCGAGTGCATTAATATTCCCAGAGAAAAGATAAACCATCTATTGACATGCGGTTGGTTTGATGGGCAACCTTCTACATTTAACTGGCGGGTGTGCAGTGTGCAGTTTGCAGTGTATGCATTCTGATTGATCCACGTCATACGTTTTAAGTTCTACTCTCTACGTTTTACGTTTTACGCTCTACGTGTTAAGTTCTACGTTCGAAGTTACGAAGCATCGTGAGCTTGAGATAAATACGGATAAATGATTTATGTTTTAATCGAAATATGATCTACTCATTTTCTTTAAATATAATAAAAATAATTATAAAGGTATATTTTAAACGAATTTATTAAATTAACGAACTCCCGTAATAACACGTATTTATTTGTCCTACAATCAAACTAATTGATACTCATTTAAAATAAAGTTTTTTTAATGAAATCTCCACAACGATTTGGTAGACTAATTGAATGAGTCTCACAAATGATAATAATAACAGAAAATTTTATATAGCACGATTTTTTGATAGATCACCTCAAGTAAACCTAACCTAATATAACAATGAGAAAATAATATAGAACAGATATGTATGCAAATTAAAACTATCTGAAATCATGATCGTAATCACAAATCTTGAAAAAAAAATCAGGTTTTTCCAGAAACTAAGGGTGTTAAAAATCCAGATGTAAAAATATGAAAAAAAATGTTATAGCAAAGAAAAGGAAATAATATTGAATACAGTTAATATTTTGGTAGGTAGTATAAATGCACTCTTGAAAACAAAACTATGTATTGTAATTCCACAAGTCCTAGACAAAATTAATTAAAACATTTTTATCCAACCTATACAAATTTACGATAAATAACTTTCTTCGGATTTTTAAGTGGTAAACCGCGAGAGAGAAAGAGATAAGACAAGTTCTCACACAATATAGCTCCGCTTTTAGGTATGTGAGCATGTTCTCCGTCTCCCGCGTCTCCGGCGACTCCGCCTCCTACGCTTTAATAATAATAATAAAGTTTTATTCCGGAAGGTATGCATGAGTAGTGCAATGCAATACCTTCCATAATTGATATCAATACATAGTCATTATAATGTTAACAAATAAAAAAGAAATTCATGAGAAAAAAAAAAACAACTTAGATAATATAAGTATAAATTTTTTTTTTGTTATGCGCCATAACAGGACAGAATTCAACGGTTTTTTAGGTTATATGCTAAATTTTAGTTTATAACAGCACTGTGAAAAAGATGTTACACAAATAAACAAAAACAAGTCGACATGTGCTATGAATAAATGTATTAATACCCTAGGCCTAGCAACGCCCCAGCCAGACTAAAACAATCAATTATGACTACACTAGCGCTCCCTCCTGGTATATTATTGCTCTGAGTAGAAAAGATTATCTCTTCATGAATGCACCTCTAACCACAGTTTACACAGGAAGAGGGACAAATATTCCCTGGCACTGTTAAAACTTAAACAATTCGAAATCATATATAGCCAATGACGTTACATATAAAGATACGTTTTAGCGCTCTCAAAGTGGCAAGCAATAATCACGCTAGTTGGTGTGATCGGTGTTTAAGCCAATTTAGTACTAAACGGTCACGCGTCGCTTGAGGTCGTTTCAAGCAAGTATGGAACGCGGTCCGAACTTCGGATCTGTTTCGTTCATACACATATATTCTATGAAAGTCTATCTTTGTGATACATGACCGATATTTGAATGATGAATTTACTGGTAACGTGTGTGTTTTGCTTGCCACATTTTGTGTTAATATTCTAATGCTATAACGTGTCTATATATGTAACTTCATTGTATATGGCTATTTCATTTAGTCAGCAGTTTAGACAAACATTACTGAAGCCTTTTCAACTAACACCATCTTCATACACCCGTCATCAATCATTATTACAGCATCATCACCATGACTACCGAAAAGCTATTCACAGAACTTCACGTCGGTGAGATCTTGTGCAGGTGCCATTTGGCAGGTGTCTGTTGCAATTCGATTGTTCCATACTCGACGGGGACACGGAGAAGTATTTTTCAAACAGATTCTACTGGCCCATGCGTCTGTCCTCGAGCGGAGTATGGGGCCAATGTCAGCTGGTTGGGCCATGGATGTTGGCAACTGACCATATCAGGCACAAACGAGCGATACAAACGGACGGAAACGCCTAGGAATTTCGATTCCAACACCTATGGTGAAATGCAACGCTTATTTGCGTTATTATAACTAACTAACCATCACGCCGTTTCCCCGCAGGGATAGGCAGAAAGGACGGACTACCATATAACTCTGTCTTGGCACACACTCCTTGCTTCATTTACATTCATACATCGTCTCATACATACTCTTCTGTTATTCTGACTGTTCACATGACCCGATTCAAGTATTTGATTTACTTGATCGTGCCATGTCTTTCTCGGGCGTCCTCGACTTCTCCTTCCATTCACTTTCGCATCATATATTCTTTTCACACTCCTTTCTTCGTTCATTCGCTCTACATGCCCAAACCGTCTAAGCGTCCCTTTCTTGATCCTATTCATTACGCTCACATCAGCCTTGCATTCTTTCCGGATATCCACATTTTTAATACGATCATACATGGTTTTATCGCACATACGTCTCAAAGATCTCATTTCCACAGCATTCAGTCTACTTTCATCCATCCTCTGCGAGTTCTGCCATACATCAGGGTTGGTATAAGTACTCCATTGTGGACTGCTAGCTTCGCTTCTTTGGACAATTTCTTATTTGCGCCAACAGCGTTCAGTCCTCCATTAATGGAGTTTCCT
Source organism: Drusus annulatus (assembly GCA_022651775.1). NCBI lineage: Eukaryota > Metazoa > Arthropoda > Insecta > Trichoptera > Limnephilidae > Drusus > Drusus annulatus. The sequence continues at coordinate 543,065 of JAGWCC010000361.1, read as the reverse complement.
ACATTCACCCTTCTTTCAATATCCTTATTAGGGTTATTATAAAAAAAAAAACATATTCAATACTATGTCGTTTTCCTATCTTTTATAGGTGTGAAAGCGCTCTTGGGGTGACATTTCACACAAATGGCTCTATTCATTTTTTTATAGAGAATACCCCACAAGAGTTCCAGCTGCTCCCGACCGTCTGGAGCCGTGCTGTGCGATGTTTACTATAAAATAATTACACTAATTCTGTATAGAAATGAATAAAAGATTTAAGGCCATCAAAGTGAATCCAAAATATATAATACTCACGAGAGTTTCACCGAATGCAGATGTCGGCATCTGCGGAAACGTAGAAATGGCACTTTTCGTGAATTTCCAATCGAGTGAATATAGCTACAAACGTACCAGCAGTTTGTTGGGCGAAATGTGTGCCAAACATGTAACGGCCTGTCTGCGTTCAATAAAACGATTCGTTTTAAATATGAAGATGGTAAAAGATTGAGTAAAAATTGGAAACCATCAGATAAGGTTTTTTCCGATAATTTCTCCTCTTTAACACGGCAGAAGTTTTTATAGATTCTTATACATATTTCAAGAGTGTAAATCGTAGAGTGTTATAGGTCTCACCACGAGAGTTGGTGCCGGCCAATACTCACACAGATGCATAGCTTACGTACAGCGTGTCGAACTGAATGAATAGGACACGCATTTACAATATCAACATAAACACTCGCTGTCCCTTTTCCACTAGTGACAATAAGTAGGCGTAAACAAGACAAAGGGCTCTTTCTTTATGACACATCGTAAATACATCGCCACTGGAGCGTATACCGATACACAATAAACCCAACGCTGTGCATGTATTGTTTGTTTCAACTCTCGTTGCGACAGCTATAATATACTCTTAATACTCTAGTAGAAATACCTATCCAAGGCAGTGTAGTCAGTTTTGATGACTTTTGCCTGACTTCTCTGAACAGGCGTGGTTAGGGTTTTCCTATGACACACCTTTTTTACAAACGGACGTGACCTCAAAAAGCGTTCGCATGACAGAACGATACCAAAAATACTATTGACGATTTATAGATTCAGAATATCTGACAAAACGAATAGCATAATGTTTTCTTAAATAATAATGGAAGTTTATAGTTAGTATAATGTGCTGTCAAAAATATTAAAAACTATTTAAAAACCTGTAAAAAGTGATGTATTTAACGCATTTCGGATTTATTTTTACATGCATTCATAGCACATATCGACATGATGTTTTGTTTAACCACTATTTCACAGTATCGTGATCAACAGCAATATAGGATATAACCCCAAAAACCGGTGAGTTATGTCGCATAACAAAAGTGGGCGGAGTAGCCGTAGACGGAAAACATGCTTTCATACCTAAAAGCGGTGTGATATTTTGCAAAAACTTTTGTTGTCTCTTTCTCTCTCGTGGTGTACGACGTAAAAACCCGGAGAAAGTGATTTATCGCAAATTTGTACAGGTTGATAATTAATACACACTGTTTTTATTATTTTATATGTTAACTTGAACTATGACCTCTTCATAGGAAAATTTAAAACAAAGTTTTACAGTTCTTACGTATAAATTATTGAAATACGTATATGATATTATTACTAGGAGCCTATAAAATATGCAAATGAAATAAATCATTCTGTTTAAAACCTCTTAATGTGTCAAAAGTAGTAAAAATTGTTGCTTCAATCAATACTTAGGTTGGGATGTTTAAAACTTTAGTCACATTTGACGTCGTCACAATTCATCGAGTAGCGCCATTTTGTTTATATTTAAAAAAATAATGATTCCGGATAAACACCGATTCTAAGCTGATTTCATCTTTTAATCCGATTGCGATCGGCTGACAAGCTATGGCGGTCATGTTGTTACGCTTGTCAGCTAAACACAATTTGTTCAAAAGCGGAAATGGGCCTAGGATCGACATTTAACGGGAAACATTTAAATGTATAAAAAACAAAATGGCCCTTATCGATGAATTAGAATTTTTGTATTTTTGAAACTGTTAATTCTGATTTAACAAACGAATTTCAAACTTGTTCCACAGTTTGTTGTTAGACCGGACCGGTTTCAACATGTCACGGTCATCTTCAGACTGGTACATACACTATGGGTATCAGGAGTGGATAGCAATGAGTATTCGTAATTTTTATTCATCATTATTGCCATATCGTTCCGGAAAGGCAAAAGGGCTGAAGCGACATTTTGGGAAAATTACACCAGAGCACTTTCAAGCTTTTTTGTTTTTCAATAAAATTCATAAATCTTCAGTACCAGTGGTTGGATTTTGAAAAAAAAATGATCATTGCTCTCACTGATTTACCTGTAGCGACAAAAGCTAAAAAAAGTCCCAAACTTCTTTTGCTTGAGTCAAGTCTTCTCTAAAATAGTTTTTTTTTATGGCTGAAGGACCACAAAATTTTTCAGAATCAAACGAAAGTCAAAGCATTCGATGCAGAAAAAGAAACTGATCAAAACTGCGTATTCAACTCATTTTTGACCAAAGTGTCGTTTAAGCTCTTTTCCCTTTCCAGCGACGATATCATGATTTTATAAATAGTCTAGATTAAGATCTTTTATTTATTTTTACTTGAGAGGTATTCAGAACTCATAGGTATTCATACTTGCTTTAGGGGAAAAAATTCCAGCACTAAAACGGTTAGAGTATATATTCATAGTGATTATTAAGCTAGGTCACTGGGATAGGTATGGGTAAGCAGCTATGGATGTTGCAACGTGTTATGATACACCACGCATCACCGGATGCTGTGCGAAGATCAAACCGCCTCATCTCGACCCAACGAAAGTGAAGGGGCCGTAAAAAACCAGACTAAAGTATGCGATGAAGCTGTGTGCGTACCTTCACACGTTTCAATGCTAAGTGTGTTTAGAGGTTCAACAGAATAATGTCCAGGAAATGCTTAGCAAAGTATGGTTAGAAATTTGATGGATCTTTAGGAATTTACCTTTAAAATAATTTATTTTATTTTATTAATATTCCTTACGACCGCTGGAGAGACATTTTTGTTAGGTTTGGTTGGAGTGATAATATACGTGGAGAGAGAGCGTAATAGGTTTACCAAACCAATACGAATTTGCGATAAATCACTTTCTCCTGGTTTTAACGTCGTATACCGTGAGAGAGAAAGAGACAAGAAAAGTCTTCACATAACATTTCAGCACTTCTAAGTATGTAAAAATGTTCTCCGTTCGCACTAACTTCACATCACGAGTCGTATAACTTACGTCAACGGATTTTGAAGTTATTTCCTATATTATTGTGTTGATTAAAAAAAAAGCTTGCAGTGCTTATACAAATAAATCGAACATGATGGTGATATGTGCTATGCGTGAATGTTCAAATAAGACCAAACAAAGATTATAAAACATCACTTTTCAGAGGTATTTTAACAGTTTTAAACAGTTTTGACCGATCTAGAATTTTCACATTTTGAGGATATTAAGACATAAAATCAACAAAAAGCTTCCATCATTATTTAGGCAAACCTTCTAATGCTGTTATCATTTTAATGGTGTATTGATATTTTTTTGTTAATGTATTAAAATATGTTTATTAAAAAAAGGATGAAAATTGAAAGAAAAATGCTTTAACGTCGGAGAGCAGAGCTACATTTTCAATTGTAATTGAAGTATTGTTCATATTAGATTGGATTGCGCAATACTTTGGAACTTGTTAGTTCGTAAGGAAGGCCGTCAACAATCGACATCTCAACACCGAATTATTTATTTATTTATTTACGTCCATTGTAGGTTTTTATACAAATGTCAACATGTTTATTTATTTATTTAAAATAATAACTTCATAAGTAGTGCAAAAAATATGGTAAAATAAAATAAAAAGGAATATTGAATATTATGAAAGGAGCTCAGAAAATTTGAAATATACTAGCCATATAAAGCTACATAAAATATACTATCAAACACATTATAATTGCAGGATTTGTGAAGCTAAATTATGCACCCTTCTTTTCAGAGAGAATGTGGACAAATCCAATAATATATTATATATATATATATATATATATATATATATATATATATATATATATATATATATATATATATATATATATATATATATATATATATATATATATATATATATATATATATATATTTATATATATATATATATATATATATATATATATATATATATATATATATATATATATTTATATATATATATATATACATATACACACACATATATTTAAGTGCATTTAAAAAAAACTTGCCACAGGCAAGAATCAAACCCCGTTCGTCTGCTTGGAAGGCAATTGTGATGGCCATTACACAACCTACGATTTTAGGAACAGCGGCATAAATTCATTATTATGTACTGAAAATGAGAATGAAGTATTTTTGAATTTTAGAATGTTACTTACTCACGTCACACCACGTCCAAAATTAAATAAAATTAAAATAATTCTTTACGGAAACGTGTTCCTAACCTAAAACATTCGCTTATCAAAACAAATTCGTTCCGGTTTATCTTATCTCTAATGCTTCTTAATTTTCTAGTCTTATCTATTGAATGGAATGGGTAATGCAACGTAATTAATTTGATTATTATTGATAATCATTGTAACAATAAACTTAACGCCAATGTAAGTGGGGACTTGGTATTCTATACTTACTATTAAAATAACAATGCGCTGCTGGAAAGGATTTATTTTTATAGTGAATACCGTACAAGAGTCCCAACTGCTTCCAACCGTCTAGAGCCAGTGAGACTATGGCATCCTCAATTGGGGTATGTTGTGAAGCTGAAGGTGGTAGGGAGGGGAAGAAGATGGGGAGAGGAAGATGGGAAGTACCCATAGACTTAAAATACAAGACACGTCATATTCATACAAATCTTACGAAAAATGTAACACCACTAATGTTGCACCACTATATGTTTCACCTGCGTATGAAAAGGATAGCCATTCAAAGAATATGTGTGTGCGGAAGAAATAGCTACATGAAGCGTGTTTCGAAAGTATGTCTCGTTGTCTTGGCTTAGTGCAACCAGGCGCGTGGTCTCAGTGACGTATCTAGATTATTTAATTTATCTAAGCAAGTACCTGGCTACTCAGATCTGGTCACCAAACACGGCTAAAGCCATTTCAAGCATCGTTTCGATTCTGAATGATGGTCTTTCACCAGGGCGATACTTGGAGTATCTACCACTCTGGAACGTGCCGCAAATATTTATTTATTTATTTATACTGGGTTTTTAACAGATGTTATCACTTTCGTGAAAAAATCCAGTTATAAAAAACCAGTTAGTGTACAATCATTGATAAATACAATACAAATAGACAAGATACATTAAATTTTTTAAAAATTGTTGTTTTTGTACTTATTACTACTAGATACATACAAAATATACTTAGGGAATTACTCTAACACCCTTTTAAGCAATAACATGACATTCCGTCAGAAACCGTACAGACCATCAACAAAAATGTCTACATCAGCACACTCTATTAGATTATATAGTCGGCACATTTGCGATAGAGGGCTAAAGTAGGCAATATTGTTTCTGAATGTATTCAGGTGGAATGTACTATGGCGTCTTAAACAATGAGCATTGGGTACATTAATTTCAATAGCGCTAAGACATATTGCAGTGTCGAGATGACCGTGAATTATTTTATGTAGACATATCAACTCAGTTAATTGCCTTCTAGTTTTCAGTGTATCCATGTTAAAGTATTCAAGGCGTGCATCATATGATCTAAGATGGTCATGTAGACCACATTTGAAAGATAACATTCTTAGCATTTTTTTTTGAACAGATTCAACAGTGTTTACATACTTGTGGTAATGAGGATTCCAAATAGTGCTACCATATTCCAATTTACTTCTAACCAAGCTGTTGTAAAGGGTTAGAATTGATTGTGGGTCCTTGAATGGTTTACATATTCTGTGAATAAATCCCATCATTTTGAATGATTTACTATAAATATAATAAACTTTACATTATTTTATATGAATCAAATGTGTTATTACACATATTAGTTGAATAAAAATTATTGGCGAACGCCGGGTGTGTACCCGCAACCTTTGGATTCGTAGTCGAGCGTCTTACCACTCGACCATGGAGGCCGTCATAAAAACAACACCCATCACTAAATTCAAGAGAGATTGCAAGAATCACCTAGTTTATTTAAAAGATTACATATTATAATACAATATTATGCAACTATCAAATTAGTTATGCAATAGTTAACTTATAGAATTATTAACTATAATAAAATAACCATCATAAATAAAAATAAATACATTGCACATTTACTAATTTTAAACGCGAATGTAAAACACATTTTTTCGTATTTATTTCGTTGAGGAATGAAAGCCTTTTTATTTCATTTTACGAGGGTGATTTACACTAAACTAATTTGAGAAAAAAATGCAAGAAACCACCTAAACCCTAATAAAAAAATCGAATTACTTCGTCACGCTTCCGGGAAAATGAATTAGAACCTTAAAAGGTCGTTTTTAACCTTTCTGGATTTACATTAAATCCCAGGAAAATGACTATAAGAGAGTTTCTTGCTTTCAATCTTCGATTACTAATGAAAGTGACTTACCTAAATGTTTTTCAGGTGAGAAAAGAATTTGAATTACCGGCTTAGTAAAATATCATTACAATATTGCACAACATCTGCGTGTTTATACAACAAATTGCAAGTCGACAATGGCTAGGAATAGGAAACTGAACGCTTTCGACTATATGGTCATAGACGAGAAAATTAATATCATGGCGAAAACAATGATTTAAAGCCACTTACTCAACATGTAAAGATTTAAAACTTATCAGTGAAAGTGACTTAAAGAGGAACCTAACACAATGACGTTACAAACTTAACAACCATTATCTTACACTGCATTAATAATACCAACGGCAGCGACACACTCCAACTACACAAAAAAGGTTGTACAACTGTAAGAATGTTTTTCAGTAAAAATACGTTCTTTTTTCGGTCATTTGTTTTATGATCAAGAGTTCAGATCGGAAATGACCCATCATTTTGTTTTGCAATATTACAATATTGGAGATCGATAAAAAACATCAAATAACTCACAATTCATTTTGATTGAAATGAGCGTGTCTACAAATTGACTTTTTGACCCTAATTACTGTAGTGAACCTTTCAATGATCACACAAATTTAATGTATCAATTCATTAAGCATTGAATATTATTTTTCACAGCGTAAAATAATAGCAATCAACTTAAAATCTCCGTGAATTTTCACCATCCATTGAGCAACCGCATAGCAGAACGAAGCCTCCATCAATTCACGTCTACGTCTGTAGTAAAGCATCTACGCGCGTGTGTATTGAATGCCACATCGTACGTATATGTATGTTAAGCGATATGTCTGTAAGAATCTCAGGCAGGAAGTGACATTTGCAATAATACTGTATGTTACATCGTAACACATCAACCGAAGAATGCACGGAACACTTTCAAAATGATTAAAACAACGTGAAAAAATTGGGTAATGATTTTATCCCAATTGAGAATTGAAGCTGCGCTCTGCAAAAAGGTTACAAACGTCCTAGATACATGAAATTTTACAACAGCCTTGGTATTTTTTTAATCTACCTATTAATTATTACAGCTTTTCGACAAATATGTTGGATAATTTCGGGATGTTAACGCTTTATTATTTAGTTTAAAAATGTGCTTATTGCAATCAATGTGTATTTTCAAAGCCATCAACTTTATCATTCCTTTGTATGGTTAAAAAGATTATAATAATTATGTATTGGTATTATTATTTTATGATGTTGTAGCTCGATTAATTTGTGGAAAGATGCGTTTATTATAGCCATTGTGCATTTTTCAAAGTCAACTGCTTTATCTTCCTTAGTTTTGATGGTGTTGAAGAGTGACGGGTATCACCAATATTAAATTAGTTAAGGCGGAAGAAACCGTGAACCTTAAATCAGCTTTAAAAATCAGATGAAAGAAAAGCATTTTGAAAAAAAAAATTAAATATTTTTTTCGTATTTATTCTAAAATATACAATGTTCGGATTAATTTGGAGTAAGTTGGAACTGTTAATCAGGTTTACCATTAAATACCGGATTTTTAAGTAAGCTTACGCCTGTTTTCTTTTTGAAATAATTAAAACGTAGTCCTGAAGGTGTATTTTTTGCCACTTAGAAGAACATAAACCTAATACTACAAAGAGAAACAGAATTACAATTTAGTGTTTCGCTTTTAAAATATATATTTTTTTAAGTGAACTATGGCATTCAGAGTGGTAATAATAATAATAATAAATGAATAACTTTTATAGCGTCGTCTTCGTGGCAAAATCATCTCAAGGACGCTGGTAATGGTGGATACAAATCAGTATTTATGTGCAGATGTATTGAAAAAAAATACAGTGAATACTGCACAAGAGTTTCAACTGTTCTCAACCGTTCGTAGCCAGTGAGACCATGGCATCGTCAATGTATATTTCACATTCAATTAATATAAATAATATATTTAATAATACAGAGTGGTAGATACTCTAAGTTTCGCCCTGGTGGAAGACCACTGTTCAGAATCAAAACGTTGCTTAAAATGGCTTTAGCCATGTTTGGTGAGCAGATTTGAATAGTCAGGCACTTCCCAACCTTTTTTTTCCTCATCTTCTTCTCCTCCCCACTATCTTCAGCCCCCAACATACTTCAATTGGGGATGCCATAGTCCCCCTGGCTCCAGACGGTTGGGAGCAGTTGAGACTCGTGTGGATTCGTGTGGATAACGTTAGTTACAATTGTCGAACTAAAGGTTTATCCATTTTACTACATCTTTTTACTTCGGCCCTGATGATAGCTAACCTTCAGTAGGGAAGGGCATCATAAAAAAGGGGATGCCATAGTCTCACTGGCTCTAGACGGCTGGAAGCAGCTGGGACTTTTGTGTGGTATTTATTATAATATAAATATATATGGCCTCCACGGTCGAGTGGTAAAACACTCGACTACGAATCCAAAGGTCGCGGTTTCAAACCCGGCGTGCGCTTATAACTTTTATTTGATTAAAATGTGTCATAACACATTTAATTCATATTAAAATAATAAAAACATATTTACGGCACGTTCCAGAGTGGTAGATACTCTGAGTATCAACCTGGTGAAAGACCACCATCCAGAATCGAAACGATCTGATCTGTTCAACACGACATATTCTGACGGACTCCGTGGTCGAGTGGTAAGACGCTCGACTACGAATCCAGAGGTCACGGGTTCAAACCCGGTGTGCGTAAGTAAATTTTATTCAAATAAAATGTGTCATAACACATTTAATTAATATAAAATAATATATAGTATATTTGCGGCACGTTCCAGAGTGGTAGATACTCTAAGTATCAACCTGGTGAAAGACCACCACTCAGAATCGAAACGTTGCTTGAAATGGCTTTAGCCATGTTTGGTGACCGGATCTGAATAGCCAGGTACTTCACAACCTAATTCTTTCTCATTTCCTTCTCCTCCCCACTACCTTTAGTCTCACAACATACTAGTCCCACTGACTCTGCTCTGTTGATCTCACAATATTTATGCACCGTCATCATTATCACATCAACGATTGATGAAGACCTAAAATCCGATGACCCAAATTCCAAGAAACGCAAATCTTCTAAACGATGTCACCTTCAGTGATCACAGAATGTGTGAAGTTCTCACGGATGTGGGTATCGTTCTCCAAGGTCCAGATCTCCGCCTAACAAACGCCATGAATGTTCCCTGTGATGTACGGCTTATGATGTACGAACTGCATGGTGTATGATGTACTACACAAATAATAATCTCGGTAAATTTTTAATCAATACAAAGGATAAAGATGATAATTTAAGCCATTCTGGCATTTACAAACTGAACTGTAATGATTGTCCCGCGTTTTATGTTGGAAAAACAGCACGAAATGTTAACACTAGAGTTAAAGAACATTTACGTTGCTTAAATGGTACCGGGTTCTCTGAATTGGCAAACCATCTAATCTCATCAAACCATACTTTCGAAAAAACTACAGGAATTAGTCTTTTACATAAAAACGGGATAGGCATTAGATTAGACAATTTAGAAGCACTCGAAATTAGGAAATCTTTAAAATCAAATTTATCACTTAACCTACTTAATAATCAAAAAATGTATCCTTTAGCCCTATTTTAAATATGTTTCCTGTAAATCAAACTTTATCCCATCAATTGTCAACTTCACCCTCATTTGATGCTACGAATCACTCTGTTTTATTCCATAACTCACCCATTTAATTATTATTATGTATCCAAATACCTTCTTTTCCAGTAACAATGTAAAATGTCGTTTCATATATAAATTCAATATAGGATCTTTGTCTGCCCCTAACATTACATCATTATCTTTCTATTATGTACACTTGTTTATTTACCAATTCTTCGTAATATATATTAAGCACTTTCAACTGTTCCCTCCCTCTAATACATGCTTTCTCTCTTCCTTCTTTGTATTATATACTGTCTCACTCTATCATTAACTGTTGTACCTATATATACCTGTTAACTCTGTATTTTTCTTTTAGTTATTGAAGCTTGATCCAAGCGAAACCGGTTGGCCTTCATCATAATAAATTCTGTGGTTTTAAAACAAAGTATTCTTTTATTTAATATAATGTCCAACCACCATGTGATTGCTTCGTACGAAAAAATTAAAATTTATCTATAAGAGTTGGCCACCTACCACCACATACTTAATCAATAATTTTCTTACTGTTGCATCCTTAGAGCAATAATATACAAGAGGTATAGCTGTAGATCGATCTGTAGTCAGTTTTTACTAGCTTTTACCTTGAAGTAACTGACTCGGTTGGAAAAGGGCGTGGCTAAGACTGGGGCTACGGTATTTGTATATCCATTCACAGCACATGTCGACATAATGTTTTTGTTTATTCGTATAGCCACTTTTTCACAGTATTTTTATCAATAAAAATATAGCATAAAAGCAAATAAACCGTTTAGTTGTGTCAAGTTTAGTGCCATAATAAAAAATGTGGGCGGAGTCCCGCGGTTGCCCAGTAGCTTAAGATCATTACGTCACTACGTAAAAGCGGGGAATTAAATTTGTTGTCTCTTTCTCTCTTATGGTGTACGATGTGAAAACCCGGAGAAAGTGTTTTTTCGCAAGTTTGTGTAGGTTGGGTAAAAATAATTAGCTATCCCTCCATATATTGTTACTTCAAGGTTGCATCCAAAGCTGCGATAAACACCGAATGCGTTTCGGGTTTTTTTGGTACATAAATGATATAATAGGGGAAATAATACAGTGATAAATATTTTATTTGATGTTAACAAAAGATTCAAACGAGAAATAAAGTAAGCTTTACCCTTAGAGTGCATAGAGTGGTACCTATCCAAGGCAGTGTAGTCAGTTTTTGATGATTTTCGCCGGACTCGGCAGACCTTGGCGTGGCTAAGACTAGGGCTAGGGTATTTATGCATCCATTCATAGCACATGTCGACATAATGTTTTTGTTTATTCGTATAACCACTTTTTCACAGTATTGTCATCAATAAAATATAGCATATAACCTAAAACACCGTTTTGTTGTGTCCAGTTTAGTAGCAAATCAAAACATGTGGGCGGAGTCCCCGGGTACGCGGGAGACCAAGATCATCCTTACAGTACATAAAAGCGGTGTGTTATTTTTGTTGTCTCTTTCTCTCTCATGGTGTACGACGTAAAAACCCGGAGAAAGTGATTTATCGCAAGTTTGTATAGGTTGGGTAAAAAAAATTAGCTCTCTCTTCATACATTGTTACTCCAAGGCTTTACACTATAAATGTAAATAATCAAAAAAGTAATAAAACGGAGAAAGAAAAGATGAAATAAAATGAATGGCAGAAGAAAATTATTATATGGAGGTTAAATTTAAAGATGTGTTTTGGGTGTAAAGAGGTTAGGTTGCATATATATTGTTTTAAATGTTTTACAATCCAGTTAAAGGTAAATATAAAAATAAAAGTAGGATTGTATATGCCTAGAGAAAAAGATAAATTGAAATGCGAAATATGCACCTAGTAAGTGTTTTACAGTAGTTAGTAATAATGGACCGACCTACTATAACAATCCAATATTTTATTTGATGTTTAAATTAAGCCAGTGTTTCTATTTGTCTAATCGGTAGTATGTTGTATAATTTGGATGCTATGTATTTTATGTGTCTTTGTCCAAAAATAATACTTGACATACGGCCTGCTGGCCATAGTTTGCCCAGCCCTGGTTTATTCGATGTTATATTTCTGCATACAGCATTAAAATACAATATTATTTCTAAACAGTCATCATTCTTCCACAACACACCTGTCCGAATTTGACCATCGGAGAATAGAGGTATTGAATTGATTGCTCCTATAATAAAAAAAACCTCCGATAAGAGAGGCGCCGGAAGAAGAATAATAATATAATACTATTTTGCTGATTTTAAATAATATGCATTTAAAATGCAGCATAATTATTTGGAGGAAGCAATTTTCAACTTCAGTGGATAAGGAAAATGTTGAGGCTAACAATATTTAACTTTGCTTCCATACAATCAAATCAGTATGCGAAGGTCGATAAAGATATCGATTTTCTAATGGTTGTTACACATGGCAACACTAGATCTTCTATCTACCAACGCAAAACAAAAACTTGTGATTAGTTGTTACTAGTGCCATCTATTGACCTGTATCATTAATGGGGACCAATATTCAGAACACTAAAATTATCATTATGAAATCTGTTATTAACCTCTAGTGTGCCGGAGGTGCCAATAGTCACTATTTTACGCACCGTAATCGCTTGTCAAAAAAATTAATAATCCATAGAGATATTTTGCATTGCAAGCAAGTTCTTCTTGCTTACGTCAGTGCGGCAGAATAAAATTGATTTTTAAAGTGACATTACTGTATGTGTTTACAATGAAACCTCATGCAATTATTTTTTATTTGGAATGACATTTTTCAGCCACACGAAAATCTGATAAAACGACGAAAAAATCTTCACATTTCTTAATCAAACTTTTTTTAGTGACATGAGGGAGAAAAAAAAACAATTCTTCGAACATCAGTAGCTATTCCAGAAAAACCTCTTATACCATTAGCATACAATAAAAAAAAACACATATACATATATCTGAGAAGATAGCATAATTGACAAAAATATAATTTTATAAAACACAAGTGAGTTATTACGAAATGACAGTCAACAAGGTACGACGGAAATTGTACCTTGCGGGAATCCGACATTCCAGAGGTAAATGCACATGTTCGTACAAATAATATTAGGAAATCACAACGAAAACGTGAAATAGCTTGCGCCTTTTTAATGTAGAAGTAAAATTATTGCCATACGAGAATAGTTTTCTACCTTACTAGATGTTACTGTCAAGATAACATAAATAATAATTATTAAATAATTATGTTTATGAAAAGACTATTTTCTATATGATTAACTCAACCTTTAATAACTATTAAGTATGGTATGTCTCAGTGCAAATATTTATTCATGTTGGACAAGCAATGAAATCGGGGTGAGTTGTTTCTCTGTAATATGTTGCTTTATATTTGAATGTGTTCCATTTCTAACTGGTTCTAAACAAAAGAAAAGCAATTGGTTTTGACACGTGATGTATTGAAGGGAAAACACAGTTTATGAGAGAAAACTCGTATGAAAACATTGAATTAGAGAGAGTTTTATTGAGATTGGAGGGAGGCTGGAGTATCGTTTTGTGGAAATTGTGGAAATGATGTAATAATAAATAAGTGAATTGAGCACATCAAACAGGCAGGAGGAGAATCGTGGAATCGTAATAATAATAATAATAATAAATGGATAACTTTCATAGCGCCGTTTTTGTGGGAAAATCACCTCAAGGGCGCTTTACAAATTAATTTATCTAACCTATAATTTATCACTTAAGCTTATAACTAATAACTTACAGTTAAGATTTATTACTAATGGCTTACACCTAATAATTTCAACCAGTGACTTACAATAAGGACTTATAGCTTGTAACTAACAGTGAAATAGATGCTAACATTAAAAAAAAATAATATTTACAGACATTTAAAAATGTCAAAAATGTGATCAATCAGTGTACTATAGGCATGTAACAATATAATTTGTGGTGTTTGTTTTCTTTAACCGAAGCTTGATATACAATTGAGAGAAATACGTAGGATATTTTAAATGAATCAAATCCTATAACGTTGACAATTTTAGAATATTTTGAAATGTTCCATATTCAAAATGCAATAATAGCTTTGCATCGAAAGGGTTATCGTTAGCTTTTAGTGAGTCATGGAACTGGCAGATAAAGGACAACAGTAGACTGAATGCTGAAGAAATGAGATCCCAGAGGCGTGTGTGTGGTAAAACCTTGTAAGACCGTGTTAAAAATGTGGATATCCGGAAAGAATGCAAGGCTAATGTAAGCGTAATGGATAGGATAAGGAAAGGTAAGCTTAAATTGTTTGGCTATGTAGACCGGATGAACAAAGAAAGGAGTGTGAGAAGAATATATGGCGCGAGAGTGAGTTGCAGAAGAAGTCTGGGACGCCCGAGGAAGACATCATGGCATGGTCAAGTGAATCAAATACTAGTCAGAATAACAGAAGAGTGTGTATTTTTGATTTTAATTTTATTTATATGCATTTAAAATAGTTCTTACAGGCCATTTTGAATTTATTGACTGGCTTAATTTTGATGGTTTCCGGTAGCGCATTATAAGATTTCATCTCTTTAAATAGAAAGCTATTTTGTTTGTTGGCTTTATATTTTTCTGGTAGTCTGATTTCTTTGCATGCCCTTGTATTATATTAGAGAATACCAACATCGTAGATAATTTTGTCAGAAAAACATTTTGGTAACAAGTTGTTCTTCATTTTAGGTATAAACATCAATGTGTTTAATGTTAGCATCTGTTTTAATCTTAGCCAATTTAGTTCATCTGACATTTTAGCTACTTTTGAGTATCTATTTCGCCTAAGTATAATTCTCATTGCTCTATTTTAGAGAATTTGAAACATGTTTTGTTCTCTGTCGTTACCCAAGAAAAGAATCGTTGAACAGTAATAAAAATGTGGAGCAATAATAGAGTTGTAAATAGTAATTGTGGTTTTTCTGGATTATTTTTGACGAATCTTCCCAAAAATCTTCCCAAAAAAGAGATCTACCCAATTTTCGTTTGTGTAAAATCAGTATGCTTGTTAAAGGTTATTTTTGCATCTAATATAACTCCAAAGTATTTCACATCATATGTATGGGTGTGAATGAAGCAAGGAGTGTGTGTGCCAAGACAGAGTTATGTGGCGGTCCATACTCTCTGCCTGCGGAGAAACGGCGTGATGGTTAGTTAGTGAAATATAACATAACGTGTTTTTGAAATTAACTGTCACTTTTATAACAACGTAATAACAAGAAACAACAAACACGTTTATTAGCTCGCTGTGGGCTAATGTAAATGCCAGGAATGCATAACAAGTCACCAGATAGACCACGGAACACCAACATGTTGCCAGAAGATTGCAAGTCTGCCAGCTGCGAGTGTGCAACTAAAAAACAGAGGTGTGCGAGTTTCAATGGCTGGTGCATCTGACATTTAAACGCGTGGGCGACGCGTTCCCCGTTCGTCAAGCAATATCAAAGCAATATTGAAGCGATATTGAAACGATATTAAAGCGATATGTTGCCTAAATTGGTAGATATTAATTTCAGCACATTGTTTAGTTTTCAAATATCAAAATGATTCATTTCATTCAATCGATAAGGTCATTTTAATCAAGTTTTAGTATTAAAAAAATTGATTACATTTGTAACAAATTTTATTAGTAACGGGCAAAATCAAAATATCCATTTTAAGTTATTTCTAATTTTGAAACTGTTAATTCGTGGTGGAATTCCATTTTAATGATTTAATAAAACAAATTTGTAACTTTATTCCACTTTTATTATTTTGACTGGACCGGTTTCAGCCTATGACGGCCATCTTCAGACTAGTACAAATGTTTGTTAACCTACGGCTTATATACTATTTTTGGGGATGTTAGGGGTGGTAAACAATGATTTTACTTTAATTATATTCATCAGTATTGTTGCATGATTTTAATAGTTACAGGGTAAAAGTTACTTTTAATTTATTGGTATTACTATTTTATATATCTATCTGGAATATTTATTCATTTTATTTGATATTTAAGATGGGTTACAGTTGCATTTCTATAAATATGAATTGACAATGTATTTATATAATGAAAGGTTGGTGAATACTGATTGTTAATGAGTTTACTTTAGGTTTTCCCATCTCAATTGTGATGTCCAGATGTACAACATAATTTTCTAATTATTGGGTTACTCCCAGCATTATGGTATATTAGTTTTATGATTCTATTCATTATGCACTGTTAGAGTAGATTACTTCTATTATTATAATTTCTCGGTATCAAGGAATTTTTGAGTGCTATGCACCGGTATAAACCGGTCCAGTCAAAATAATAAAAGTGGAATAAAGTTACAAATTTGTTTTATTAAAATCCATTTTAAGTGATTGATATTTTATCAATGTTTTGAACATTTAAATAGGATTTCTAATGCATTAGTATCTACTTAATAGAAATAAACTTTTCGACATTTTAACCGCATTCTCATGAATTGCCAAAATGTGTCGAAAGTTTTGTTTTTTTAAATATATTTAATTTTTTAGTTTTTTAAGGAGGTAGTCCTACAAAGCGTTCACATGATAGCTTGTCTGCAGGTTCTACAAAAACCAATATTTCATAAATAGTGATACACGAATTTTTGTAATTATAATATATTTACATAATTATTTTATTTTTTATTAAACTTTACAAAAAAAGTTACATATATATGGAAATTATACCAAATGTCACATAACATGGACAGTTTCTTGATTAAAATGAAAAAAGTGTGTTACTCCTTCCGAAGAATAGTAAACCGGTTACATAATAAAATAATAAAAAAATTTAAAAAAATGTCAATTCTCTTTAAATTTTTTATGACATGTTTTCCACATATATATTTTTTAATTATTTTTTTTTATCACTATTGCATATTACCATTGAAAAATATTAAAGTTGCGAGTAGATTTGATAATGTATTTGTAACATTTTGTTATTCTACGCCAAAGAAGAGAACTAGCTCTTGAGCTTGGCGTCAAGCGTAGGAGTTAAAACAAAGATGTTTAATAGAAAATGTATCTAGTGTATTAGTTTGAGGTTACCTTGATAATTATTTAGCTAGGTAATTAGTTTGCAACAGAAAGAAGTAAACCTTAAAAATAATTACTTAAATTAGCTTATTTACTATAGGTATTACATTTAAATACGTTGTACTGGGAAGGTAACCAGATTAGAAGGGCCTGTAATTTTACAGCGTTTTTCAACCCCCTTTTTCCGCGTGTCATATACCTCCTCACACCTAACAGCATTCGAACTCTGAACGGTAAACTCGTACACCATAAAATTTGTAAAGCAGTCTGAACCTTTATGAGTTTGCTACTCTATTTTCATCGTGAGTTATATTTTTCTGAACGTGAATAGAGTTTTTGTTACTTTCATCTTTCCCATTCTCTCTTCATTCAGCCTCACGACATGCCCCAATTTAGGGATGCCATAGTTATACTTGCTCCAGGCACTTGGGACTATGGAAAAGCTGTGAAATATTCATTTAACTGCCAATAAATAACACGTAAAACCAAATACCTTGTGTATTCAGTATTTTACAATTATATAATTAAAAAAGGAGATTTTCAACTCTAGTAAAACCCGGTAGTAACTGAAATCTCGTATCAATAAATAAATAATTCAATTTAAAATCACGGAATGTAACTTGAGTTGCCAAGAAAGCATGTTAGTTGCTTTAATTCACCCATTTCAAATAAACAATAATGTCTGCTAAAATACATTATAGGTAGGTACTTTATTAGGTGGGTAGGGATTTGAAAAGGTTATTTTTGTAATTCGATAATTTCAATAAACATCAGTTGCAAATTTGAAAAGTTCACACTCGTACCTACGGACGTACTAAAAAAATGAATTATTTAAAGTAAATAATATATAAAGATAGGAGCAAAATCAATTCATTCACGATGTGTTCTCATCGTGCGCTAAGCGTTGGATATAAAAACAAATAATCATTATTTCTAATTTTGAAACTGTTAATTCGCGGTGAAACTCCATTTTAATGATTTTAATAATCATATTACATTAGAGTTACCACAGTGAAACAAAGAGAAGAGTAACGAAATAACAGTATTTAAGAAGAAAACATAATTTAATTAAGTGTAAAAAAATAAAAGCATGGTATTAAAAAAGAAAAATAATGTAAACAAGGATAAGAATACTGTAAAAACAACGCGCACTTAAAATAAGTTAAAATGTCAGTTAAGAGTTTGAACTTTATAGGAGAGTTGGAGAAAACATCAATTTCATTGATCATACATTGACGGCCTGCGTGGTCGAGTGGTAAGACGCTTGACTACGAATCCAGAAGTCGCGGATTAAAACCCGGCGTGCGCAAATAATTTTTATTTAATTAATACGTATTATAACACATTTAATTCATATAAATTAATACATGTATAGTATATTTGCGGCACGTTCCACACGTTCGACGGCCTGCATGGTCCAGTGGTAAGACGCTCGACTATGAATCCAGAAGTCGCGGGTTCGAACCCGGCGTGCGCATATAAATTTTATTTCATTAATATGTGTCATAACACATTTAATTGATATTAAATAATATATAGTATATTTGCGGTAGGTTCCAGAGTGGTAGATACTCTAAGTATCTCCCTGGTGAAAAACCAGCATTCAAAATCTAAACGTGGCTTTAAATGGCTTTAGCCGTATTTGGTGACTATATCTAAATATCTAGGTACTTTACAACCTTACTCTTCCCCATCTCCTTCCTCTCCCTACTACCTACAACCTCACAACATACCCCAATTGGGGATGCCGTAGTCTCACTGGCTCTAGACGGTCGGGAGCAGTTGGGACTCTTGTGAGGTATTCTCTATAAAAATAAAACCATTTTCGTTGTACAAGTGAAACCAGACACCAGAGGGGGTTAAAAATGCTAAATCGCTGTGAGTGTATCTAATCTAAATGTTTAATATTAAACAGAATTTATCGCATTATGCGGATATTAAATATGAATCTAGTTAAAAAGGTAACCACATAAAAACATTTTTTAATTTCTCGCGACAAAATTGCATCCGCTAGCAATCTGTCACGCAGCCCCTAGACGCCGGTCGCCGCGGCGTTGGGCGCTGGCTGCTGGCCGGGCGTCAGCATGTGGGGGAGGAGGGGCCGGTGGCGAAAAGCGATTTAAAGTGTAATGGCTTTCCCGCCGGCGCGGTACACTTTAATTATAAACAGATGTACACCTCAACACCCCCGCCAACGAGGAAAACTCCGGCTTTACAAGGATTAGATTATGTAACTGTACGGAATAATGAATGCCTGTGAAATTTCGAAATATTTTACCTCAGCGCGTCGGCTGACATCGCGCGTCGCGCGTTGAAAGACATGTGACCGGTTGACCGGTATGCGCACAACGCACCACGCACGTTTTACCGCCTCTTCGCTTTGAACCGATCTAAAACAGACGCAGTCATGTGGTTTTGAGTCGTTCCACAGGGCACAAGGGAACCCGTCACTGTTCGTCAGTTTGAATTGATCCGTCATTCGTATGGCATTTAAATGTACGAATTTTAGTTAGCAATTAACGTTTTAAGTGAACTTTACATTCACTCCACACATTCCAAATAATATCCCTCAAGGCCTATGTTGTCTTTGAGGATGCTGTGTAAGAGGTCGTTTTGAGGAAAGGAAGAAGTGAACCTGGGTCTTAAAGAGGCCCACGCTGTAGGACGGAGGAAAAGACAGAGGCCTAAAAATCATTCCACAGCCGAGTTGTTGAACACAAGAACGAGTCGTAGAAGCGACCCGTTCTTATGCATCGAATCTCAACCATGTACGAATGTTGGGCTAAGCATAACAATAATATGATTTTTTAATTTCTCTTTTTTATTGTTTTTTTGACAAAAAAAGGTGTGAATCAATGATACAAAGTTTTGTTTAAATATTTATATAAACCAACAGAGAGCAATTTTATTTTTTCGTAGAAAGCAATCACTTTGTGGTTTGATATAATTAATGAAATGAACCAGTAACTTTGTATAAGACCATAGATAATATTATTCTAATTTTTATGACCGACCGGTTTCGCTTAGCCTAAGCATCATCGGGGTACAAAATTAAACATTTAATTAACAATTTATTTTTTTACCGTAATAATGAGGCTAAGCGAAACCGGTCGGTCATAAAAAAAGAATAATAATTGTCTCATACAACTTTGTTGTTTTATTTCATTAGAGAGCAATTTATTTTATTTTTTATAATGAATACCATGGAATCTACAATATACTATGGAATCCCCAATTGGAGTATGTTGTGAGGCTGAAGGTAGTGGGGAAGGGGAGGAAATGGGCAAGACGAAGGTTTGGAAAGAACCAAGTTATTCAGATTTGAGCACTAAACACGGCTAAAGCCATTTCAAGCAACGTTTCGATTCTGAATGGTGAACTTTCACCAGGGCGATACTGAGTGTATCTTCCACTCTGAGTAACGAATAAAGCTTTTATAATTGTGATAGTAGACAATTTATCCATAAAGCTTACTTTCAATGGGATACAAGTGACCAAATATTAAAAATAACAATGAAATTTTGCACATATAACATATTATAAGGATTTGAATTATTGTATTGAGCGTTGCAAGGCACTTAATGCCAATATATTTATGGGTCTTTAAAATATTCATGCATGCCATACATGTGCGTTGTTTTAAAATGGTTTCTTTTCGGTGAACAAAGTGTAAAATACTTTAAAATATTTTTTAATGTTGATACAGATTGGCAAACTTTCCACAGTTACTATAAAATTTATTAGTAATCAAGTTTCACACCAATTTTCCTCTAGATCTAGTTCATCATTTATTAATGAAGGATTTTACCAGTCCAGCAGGAGGGTGGCGGATAGAAACGTCATTCCCAGAGAGGAAATCGCCGGGAAAATGCGACGGATTTTTCATAAACACTAGTTCAAACACGGTAACAATGAAAGGAAACCCTTACTTGGTGGAAAATGCGAACACAGCCTTTCATGTTGTATTATTAACGAAGAACTTAAACATCAACTTTATCGGTGAGTGAATCGGTTTCCGTACTTCCTTCACTCCATAACTAGAAACTTCCATCAGGTATTATAGTTTTATCGTTTTCCAGTTCACTGTTTTCAAAATTCATCTGAAGCTGAAAACACATTCAGTGTTTTATCGCAGCTTCGGATCCAACATTTCGGTCTTTCGAGACTAAAGATTATATTTCATCACGCATGCTTACGGTTACTATGATTCGTTTTGTGTTATTAAATAGTGATGCGAAAAAGTTCAGTAAATAGGTAAATAATGAATTTCTCAAGATGCTGGATAGATCATACTTCGGTAATCTTTTAAGAGTTCTATCAACTACAGGTCATAGATTTTTCATCGTGAATCATTTTATCTGACCTCTTCTTGTTTACAATGTTCATAATCAATACTTTTTTTTATGTATTTCGCCATATCGAATTGCGTATTCAACAACACTGTGTTCGAAACAATTGAATATCAAACAAAAGAGTTTTGTGTGAAAAAACGCTGGTTCGTTTCGCTTGTTCGTCCGTTTTTTTCTTTTGCTCTCCAAATAATATAAAATAACTGTGGTGTTTTGTGAATAAGAAGACTAAAACCAGTGTGGTGTATTTGATTCGTTAAAAATACAATTTTATAAGAAGACTTCTAGAACTTTCAACTTCAACTTCATCGGTCATCCGGAATAAGCTTCCCCCAAAACTTGCCAACATACAGAACCTAGCAGAGTTGAAACGGGTCTTAAAATCCAAATTGTTTAAAAATCCAACATACAAAACGTAACTTGTTAAAATGTTATTTCCTTAAAAACGTCTTTAATTTGTCTTGTTTCGGTTTACTCTTTACTTGTATCCTTTCAATTCAATGTCTTTACTGTCTACTGAAATCCATATACTCATTGTCATAAAATATTTATGTTCTTTTGTTACTTGTTATATTTACACTGTTTGCATTTTTAGAATCGTTTACTTATAATACTTGAAAATTGGTGTTTTTAAGTACCAACATATTAACTGTCCTATTAATCTAATTTCATTTTCTTTGATTTAACAAATATGTTAATATAAATTCATAAGTCTCATCTGGATTTTAATACCCTAAGCTTGTGGTAAATTGTTTTTTTTAAAATCTGTCGATGTGCACATGCACTGTTATACCCATATCTGAACCTCTTTCTCTCATGGTTTATGATGACGATCATGATTTAAGATGGTTTTAATTTGTAAATATATATTAGATTATTTTCTTCTTTTTAGTTAGTCTTATTAGTATAATACATTTAGTATGAAGGGCACTTGAGGTAAAATATCACAAAACTGCGCTATATAAGTTTAATGTTATTATTATTATTATTAACGGTGAATAAATGGTTTCCCATTTTTCCTTCATTCCACAATCTTTCCACAAGCTACAACTGGACACTTCCATCAAGTAGTATAGTTTATCGTTTACAGTCCACTATTTTCCAAATTCATCTGGATCTGGAAGCACATTCGGTGCTTCGTCGCAGCTTCGGATCCAACACAAAATATTAAGAAATTAGATTATTGAGACACGGAAAAAGAATATGTCAGTACGATACAACAGTCGCGTTCATTATTTAAGCTCCCACGGAAGATTTGCGATATGATGGGATGCAAATTGCAGCCCAATTAAATAAATTATAAAGTGAATATGTGACTGAGTGAATTGCCCTGATCACTTAGGCGCAAGGCTACGGAAGAGAATGTCAATTATTTATAATAATAATAATATATTTATATTATTAACTTAACTGCAATGCTTCGCCTGAGATATTGACACTATTTATTCAATTTATACAAAAAAAGGGACTCGAAGTGAATTACAAAAATGTTGCATGCAGCGAGTTGGTACACGAACATTCGGAATTACGAGATTTATGCGTTTAAGACAGCTGTAGACCGGTTAGTAGCTGAGTGGCCAAACGCGCCAGATTCAGAGGCTCAATTCCTCTGACAGTTAACCATCATTGCATAAGCATCATCTTCCGCTTATTATGATGGCAGTAGGAGTTTTTCAAATGTTGTCAGGTTATTCGTAACCCGGGAATGTTTGTCTTTCTTTGAAAAAAATACCGCTATAGACCGGTTAGTAGCTGATTAGACAAACGCGTTGGATTCCAATCCGGGCGTCGTGGGTTAAATTCTTCTGCTGGCTAAGTCCTCCATCATTGCACAAAAAACATCTTCGGCTTATTATGATGGTAGTAGGAGTTTTTCAAATATTGTCAGGTTATTCGTAACCAGGAAATTATTGTTTTTCTTTAAAAAAAAGGAAAGAATTTAACAAAATATTGTATTAATTTTTAACTGTTGATGGCTCCGTGGTCGAGTGGTTAAAACTCGACTACGAATCCAAAGGTCGTGGGTTCATTTTATGGGCATTACAAAAAAAACGATTAATATAATGAAGTATTTAGTATATTTTTGTAGAAAGCAATCATTTTGTGGTTTGGCATATTTAATGACAATGAAATAATAACTTTGTATAAGACCACAGATTTTATTTCAATTTTTGTGACCGACCGGTTTCGCTTAGCCTAAGCATATTCAGTTCAATTTTGTACCCTGATGATGCTTAGGCTAAGCGAAACCAGTCGGTCATAAAAATAAAAATTAAATGTGTGATCTTATACAAAGTAATTATTTCATTTTCATTAATGATATATTATGTTTGCGGCACGTTCCAGAGTAGTAGATAAGTATTGCCCTGATGAAATACCACCATTCAGAATCGAAACGTTGTTTGAAATGGCTTAAGCCGTGTTCGGTGACCAGATCTGAATAGCCATATACTTCCCAACCTTCCTCTTCCCTCATCTTCTTCCCCTCTCCACTACTTTCAGCCTCACAGCATACATTGGGGATGCCATAGTCCCACTGGCTCCCGATGGCGGGAGCAGTTGGAACTCTTGTACGGTATTCACATTAAAAAATATAAGTTTGATGGATATTACAAAGTTCCATAGTTCTAGTTCTAGAAAAAGTTTTGTTTACCTTGTGTAGCCCGAGTTCTATGTTTTCACTCTCGTATTGCGCAGTTGTTACTTGGATACTAATTGGTTGTTTAGTGAGTGCGTTCGTTCGTCATCAGTACTCTTTACATACCATCGCCGCCTCTGAGGCGATGGCTCGTCTGGTGTCCTTAAAATCTGATATATATATATATATATATATATTTATATATATATATATATATATAAAACCGACACGGGAAGGAGCGCCAAAGAACGGCGAGAAAATCAAATCAACTACATCGGATAGTCTCGACGAGAGTGTAGAGAAAGCATAATAGTTGAAAAACATCACACGCGATAGTTTGTGGTTTCGTTGTATTTGAATTTAGGAATACCTGCGGCGCTTAAAAAGTTTTTTATGATGCATTAAACAATAAATTACCTCAAAGAGAAAACACTCCAACGTACAGCTTGGCACGTTTAACTTTTCAGTTTGTGGCGTTGCCACCATATTAGGGATAAACTAACTAACTAACTAACTAACTAACTAACTAACCACCACGCCATTTCCCCGCAGGGGTAGGCAGAGAGGACGGACCGCCGTACAACTCTGTCTTGGCACACACTCCTTGCTTCGTTCACATTCATACATCGTCTCATACATACTCTTCACATGGCCCGACTCAAGTATTTGATTCACTTGATCGTGCCATGTCTTCCTCGGGCGTCCCCGACTTCTTCTTCCATTCACTTTATATCATATTCTTTTCACACTCCTTTCTTCGTTAATTCGCTCTACATGCCCAAACCATCTAAACGTCCCTTTCTTGGTCCCATTCATTACGCTTACATCACCCTTGCATTCTTTACGGATGTACACATTTTTAACACGGTCATACATGGTTATACCGCTCAAACGCTTCAGGGAAGTATAGAGTGGTAGATACTCTAAGTATCGCCCTGGTGAAAGACCACCATTCAGAATGGAAACGTTGCTTGAAATGACTTTGGCCGTGTTTGGTGACCAGATCTGAATAGCCAGGTACTTCCCAACCTTCCTCTTCCCAATCTCCTTCCCCTCCCCACTACTTTTAGCCTTACAACATACCCTATTTGGGGATGTCATAGTCTCACTGGCTCTAGACGGTTGAGAGCAGTTGAGACTCTTGTGCGGTATTCACGTAAAAAAAAGCATTTTATTTCTACAGCATTATTTTTTCAGTTTTTGGTCCGATTGATCAATTTATTTTTGTAATATTATTGATTATATTTGTTTACGTACATATTTTATAATTTTTATATAATTTCGTTGTATATATTTAATTTTATATTTAAAATGAACGATCAACAAGTGAATACAAAATTAGTAGGAGAAGTAGAAAAACATCCCATTTTATATAACTTCACCGCCTTGCCCACCACACAGAAAACTACCAACTACCGATTTCGATCACATGTGAGTAGCCTGCGTCTGCTAAGCTGCGTCACTAAAGAGTTGGTAACCGGCTAGTGATTTCAATCACAAACCAGTTTACTTTCTTTTGAGTATCTGCGTGTGCATACGGCCTTAGTGTAAAAAAAAACAAAAAACAACACTGCGTCTGTGCTAAGTTATCCGTGTCAAGTCGTAAATATTTCTACACTGCGGAAAGCAAATAATTACATGAATGTTCTTAATTAAGAATCTATTTACAGGTCGTTCATAATGGCATGTTATAGTGTTAACTTCTATGAACGCTGTAAAGTGTAATAGCATTTTCATTGTACGTAAGTTATATTGCGGTTGACAGACATATAATCGTCGGTGGGTGTGTTTGACGAAGGTGGGTAATTCTATCTAGGTACGGCTTAATAATAGTTGACAGTCGTGTCGAGTTTGCAAGGTAACCTGAGAACTGGACGAACAATGCGTAGAAAGGCTGAGAACAGCCGTACATTTACGTAGAAAGAAGAATATGCAAACTACCTGTTGCTTGTAACTTGTTAGTTAGGGAAGAATGAAAAACCGAGTTAGTTAGATAGTCTCACTGGCTCCAGACAGTTGGGAGCAGTTGAGACTCTTGTGCGGTATTCATGTAAAATAAAGGGGTAGGCAGAGAGGACGGACCGCCATACAACTCTGTCTTAGCACACACTCCTTGCCTCATTCACATTCATACATCGTCTCATACATACTATTCTGTTATTCTGACTCTTCACGCGGCCCGATTCAAGTATTCGATTGACTGCGCCATGTCTTCCTCGGGCGTCCCCGACTTCTTTTTCCATTCACTTTCGCATCATATATTCTTTTCACACTCCTTTCTTCGTTCATTCGCTCTACATGCCCAAACCATCTATGCGTCCCTTTCTTGATTCTATTCATTACGCTCACATCATCCTTGCATTCTTTCCGGATATCCACATTTTTAATACGGTCATGCATGGTTTTACCGCACATTCGTCTCAAGGATCTCATTTCCACAGCATTTATACAGGACGCAC
Source organism: Drusus annulatus (assembly GCA_022651775.1). Classification (NCBI taxonomy): domain Eukaryota; kingdom Metazoa; phylum Arthropoda; class Insecta; order Trichoptera; family Limnephilidae; genus Drusus; species Drusus annulatus. The sequence goes on along the minus strand of JAGWCC010000361.1, from coordinate 516,341 downwards.
ACGCCAAAATAGATCACATTGTGATGCGCATGTATCGATTGCCCGACAGCATCGATGTATAAACTAATAGATTCGGTATATCATACAAAATTAATAAATCAAACACAACTTCCCTTACAAGGACGCTTTCTTGATCGTATTCATTACGCTCACATCAGCCTTGCATTCTTTCCGGATATCCACATTTTTAAAAAGCCAATAATCTACCACAATCACATACATTATTCGCCTTATAGCGTGTAATATCTGTGTGCCCCTACGGAAATACTGCTTGTTGATATGAAATAATTCACCGTACAGTGTATTAAAACACGCTCTCCACAAAAGAATTCGACAGTAAATTCAACTTTCTTTTCTTTCAGGAAGAATACTCATTTCGGAATGTACCGATTGCACCAAAGGGTCATTGTAAAAAAAACATACGATTTATTGCCTGAATTTATCACACTGTATGAATAACACTTAACGCGCTAATTGGAAGGAAAAACAAGTCTTTTAACATTTCCTCGGAAGTGATACACTGCTTGCAAGTAACGTTAACGAATTTGCATAACTCAGTTGCATCCGTGTCACTGTTGAAAGTATTGCCAATCAAGTTGGCGTATTGCCCATGCATCACCGCAAATACGTGTGTATTTCTTTAAAGCTTTCCTGTGGTCAGTTTTTTACCACAATGTGATGACCACGATGATATTTCATGACGGCCTGCGTGGTCGAGTGGTAAGACGCTCGGCTACGAATCCAAAGGTTGCGGGTACAAACAAGGCGAGCGCAAATATTTTTTAATTTGATCAATATAATATAAACGATCTATGGGTCGATGTATGTAAAAAAAATACTTTTTTATAGTGAATACCGCACAAGAGTCCTAACTGCTTCCAACCGTCTAGAGCCAGTGGGACTATGGAATTCGCAATCGGGGTATGTTGTGAGGTTGATGGTAGTGGGGAGGGAAAGGAGATGGAGAAGAGAAAGGTTGGAAAACCCCGGCGTGCGGAAATAATTTTATTTAATTAGTATGTGTCATAACACATTTGATTAATGCAAAATAATAAATACTATGTTTGTGGCACGTTCCAGAGTGGTAGATACACTAGCCACGTTTGGTGACCAGATCTGAATAGCTAGGTACTTCCCAACCTTCCTCTTCTCCATCTCCTTCCCCGCCTCATTACCTTCAACCTCACAACATACCCCGATTGGGGATGCCATAGTCTTAATGACTCCAGAAGGTTGGGACTCTTGTGCAATATTCACCATAAAAAAATCTACGCAAATAAACTTATTTTTTTCAAATCTGTCCTGACAATGGATACTGCAAAGCTGTCCGTAACGTTGACTCACGATGATAGAGGAAGAAAACACGACTTATTAGCACTTTATTCAAAAGCTCAATTTGAACTAGTGAGTTGCCTGTACGTTTTTAATTGTCTCACAATTTCTGTATGCGTTAATGATAGCGTTTGTAACGGACACACGTGACACTAACCGCAGACAAGTTATTATAACAGAGTCACGTTCAACGTTGTTATTAATTATAATAATTGTAATCCACGAGAGCTTTGTGCAATCGTTTGATGTTTTCAAAACGTTAAGCATCACCCATTGGTTTCAGACAATTTTTAGAAATTTCGTGTACATTTTAACAAATCGTTTCGTATTAAAAAATGTGGGAATCTGTCTACTATTTTTAGAGAATATTTATTATTAGGCATTTTATATTTGTTATATAAATATCGGCGTAGGAGTCTTAACTGCTCCCAGCCGTTTGGAGTTAGTGAGACTATGACATCCTCGGTTGGGGTATGTTATGAGGTTGAAGCTAGCGAAGATAGTAAGGAGATGGGAAAGAGAAAAGCGGCGAGGAACTGGATATTGAGATCTGGTAAGCAAACACAGCTAAAGCCATTTCAAGTAAGGAACCTGTTTACTATTTGCAGAGTATAATAATCATTGTTATGCATTTTATTTTTTATGTGAATATCGGCACAAGAATCCTAACTGCTCCCAACCATCTGGAGCCAGTGGGACTATGTTACAAAGATAAGGAAGAAGTAGATACGTAATTGTGAGCAAACACAGCTAAAGCTTTTCAAGTAACGTTTCGATTCTAAATGGTGGTCTTTCACCGGGCGGATACTTGGAGTATCTACCACCTTGGAACGTGCCACAAATACACTGTATAATATTTTATATGAATTAAATGTGTAATGGCAAATATAATTTTATAAAAATTATTTGCGCACGCCGGGTTTGAATCCGCGAATTCTGGATTCGTAGTCAACCGTCTTAACACTAGACCACGCAGGTCGTAATACTTTAGAGAATTTCCTTTTAATAGTACAGCTATAAACGATCGCCCACGTTGCAGTCTCTCGGAAGAATTATTAAGGCTTCGAACTAAAATAAAAGGCTCTAAAAACACCCATTTTCAAATGAGTGTTTTTACCATTTCCGCCAGATTGATAATAACAAAATAGTGCTAAAAACTTTTATTCAATATTTGTTACCAAGTACCAACTAAAGAAAGTGAGCTTGAACCGACCATAAAACATTAAACGCAAAGATAATTTCACACAATTTAAAAATCATTAAAGACATTTTTATTGAACACATTCACAAAATGAATAAAAAGTGTAATCATTGAATTACCACAAACTCAATATGAATAGATGTAAGCACTCTTTAGAGCAGTCATTCCCAAAGTGGTCTATATCGACCCCCAGGGGTCGATTCCGACTTGCAAGGGGTCCACGTCAATGAAAAATAAAATTGGGGGTGTATGGGACGTAAATGGGGGTCCACGAGAGTGGATTCCATTTAGGCAGGCCGCCACCAAAATGTTGGCTTCCCGCAAATGTAATAATCCACCTCACAGATAGTACCTATGTAGGTACTTACGTAATACTCTCTTATAATAAACATTTATTCCCTAATTATATTAATCTGATAGTATTAATACCGTAAGCCGTCTTCTGCCACGTTCAATGGAAAAATTGCTCATACATACAAAAATTTGAAATTTTCTTCCGATTACGGTCCTTCACGATTTACTCACTAGGTTCCTTTTTATGTGTGTGTCGTGACTAAACCACGCGGAAGCGGGTTTTTATCTGCTAGTTATAATAATTGTTTGGGGAGGATATTTTATCGATTTGCTATTACTTTTCGATTTCAAATCTCTACCGACTAGTGCTTTCTTTTCGGAGAGGAATTTTTGTTGATTTGCTAGCACTTTTCGATTTGAGATCTCTACCGACTAGTACTATTTTTTGGTGAGTTCGATTTCCATTGAAGTATTTACCGCGAAGGGTTAATTTCAAAGAACTAGCAGTTCCTGAAGCGCTCGTTTTTCCCAACGCTAAAAAAAAACAATATTAGGGAAGCAGGGGGTCTATACATAACAGAAATAATCGGCAAGTGGTCTACGGGACAAAAAAGTTTGGGAACCTCTGCTTTAGAGGGTCATAAAGTATTTGTAATTTACACTGTTTTTATTCTCGCGTTTCTTATTTTCTCTGCATGTGTTGTCTGTTTTTTTAAACATCATATTGTTATATAGTTCTGAGAGATGCATACTTGGAGCAAGTGGATGAGTTTGTGTATTTAGGAATTATGTTACGAGATATGGAAAGGCTGATATGGATATTGAAAGGAAGGTGAATGCAGGAAACTCCATTAATAGAGAACTGAACGCTGTAGGCGCAAATAAAAAAATATCCAAAGAAGCGAACCTAGCAGTCCACAATGGAGTGCTTATACCAACCCTGGTGTATGACAGTGAGGCAAAGAACTGGCAGAGGACGGATGAAAGTAGACTGAATGCTGTAGAAATCAGATCTCTGAGGAAAATGTGCGTTAAACCTTGTAGGACCGTGTTAAAATGTGGATATCCGGAAAAAATACAAGGCTGATGTAAGCGTAGTGAAAATCATCAAGAAAGGGACGCTTAGATGATTTTGGCACGCAGAGCGCATGAACGAAGAAAGGAGTGTAAAAAGAATATATGACGAAAAAGTTAAGCGAACAGCTGCAATATGATAATCAGTGAGAAATGGTTATGATCATAGAGTATATAGAGTGGTATCAATCCAAGGCAGTGTAGTCAGTTTTTGATGATTTTTACCTGACTCGGTGGACCTGGGCGTGGCTAAGACTTAGGCTAGGGCATTTATACATCCATTCATATCACATATCGACATAATGGTTTTGTTTATTCGTATAGCCACTTTTTCACAGTATTGACATCAACAAAAATATATCGTCTAACCTAAAAAACCGTTTGGTTGTGTCAAGTTTAGTTGCATAATAAAAAATGTGGGCGGAGTCCCGCGTTGACCCTGGAGCCCAAGATCATCGCGACAGTACATAGAAGCGGAGTATTATATTTGTTGTCTCTTTCTCTCTCATGGTGTACGACGTAAAAACCCGGAGAAAGTGATTTATCGCAAGTTTGTATAGGTTGGGTAAAAATAATTTGCTCTCTCTCCATACATTGTTTCTCCAAAGTTATGATACAGGCTTTTACAGTGTATGTATTTGTATATTTATTATCAATTTACTATCTGTATCTGTATTTTCTCCAAATAAATATAAAAAAATAAAAAAGTCGAGGACTCCCGAAGAAGACATGGCACGATCAAGTGAATCAAATACTTGAGTCAGGCCATGTGAAGTGTCAGAATAACAGAAGAGTATGTATGAATGTGAATTAAGCAAGAAATGTGTGCCAAGATAGAGTTGTATGGCGGTCCATCTTAACTGCCTACCCCTGCGGTGAAACAGCGTGATGGTTAGTTAGTTAGTTGATAATACACGTATTAAATCATTTCAATCTTCATTTTATATTAGTGGACCGTTAGACTTTGTGAAGAAATCCCTACATTCCAAGCGCAACACCTCGCTGTTACTAACTGGCAGCTTATTTAAACTCTGCACTTTTCAGAAATTACACCTTGTCATCGTAAGAAACTAAGTATTATGACTTCAACTGAGTGTATAAGTTATGAAATATGATTTTCTTTTAACAGAAAAGTAATTTTATAACTAAACTATGATAAATGCGTAATTATTTGCATAACTGTTATATTTGATAGCATTTCGTGTAACTGGCAAGACAGTTACAAGACAGTACCTACTAGTGTTGTGACCGCTTTGAAAGAACTGCTTCAAAGAACTACTTCTTTTGGCAACAGTTCGTACTTAGCCTTCATTAATTTGATTAACTTCATTTCACTGAACCAACACTTCAATTGAAGTTGGTAGTTCATTTTAGCCTTCATTCGTTTGATTAACTTCATTCTTTTGAAAGAAGTACTGCAATGTGGAGCAGCACCGTTGTGAAGGCATTGACATTTCAAAATGAAGGAACCAGTTCCAGTTCCTTTCGTTTTGAAATTTGAAATGTCTACCGACTAGTACGTGAATTTTGTGGCGAGGAACCGGTTCCAGTGCTTTCCAGTTTCAAAGCGCTACCGACTAGTACGTGATTTTGTTGGCGAGGAAGCAGTTCCAGTTCTTTTCGTTTTCAAATCTCTACCGACTAGCCAGTACTTTTTCGACGAGGAACCGGTTCCAAAAAAGAACTGAACAAATAAGCGGATAAATTCAAATCTCTTTTTTGCGTGTTCGACTTCAATTGAAGTGTTCATTTCGAAGGGTTCTTTTTAAAGAACTAACAATTCGTGAAGCATTCACAAAACATTGAAGTTTTTTCCAACGCTAGTACCTACCATATTATTGTGACAATTGTACTTCAACTTCGCAATATTACTCCTATGCAACGAATTCAACATCTGGGAAACAAATACTCCGATGTTGTTAATATATTTAGTACTACACAATACTCGTAAAAGCATACCTTAGTACAGCTTTTTATCTAGAGCTTATATATTTGATGAAACTATTCAACTCTGGATGCACGAGTACCTGTTATTCAATACTGTTTTTTCTTTGTTGTACAATATTTTTTCCCTGCTTATGAGTATATCGTTTAAAAAAAATTGAAAATATTTGTTTGAAAGCCTTTAACGGGCGTAAACAAATAAATAAATCATAAAACTCACGGGAATTTGAATTTGTATACTGTTGGATTTCAAAGAGATAATTTTTTTAGGTTCTTACCTTCTTGTTTTTTATCAACCTTATCCAACCATTTCACTATATTTGATTTCCGTATTCAACAACATCTAGTTCGAAAACAAGTGACAATCAAGAGTTGTGTGAAAAAACGTGTTCGTTCGTCGGTGTCTCGTTTGGTCTTTCGTTTTGTAGTTGTTCTTCAAATAATATTAAACTGAGTGTTTTTTGTTGTGGTGTTCGTTAATAATACAATGTGTAAGAATAATCAAGAACTTAAAAATCATCTTCATCGGTGTGTGAATTGGTTTCCTTACTTCCTTCACTCCATAATCTCTCCACATCCATAAATAGACACTTCCATCAAGTAGTGTAGTTTTAATCGTGCAACAGTCTACTATTTTCCAAATTTATCTAAAGTTGAAAACACAATCGGTGTTTTATCGCAGCTTCGGATATATTCACGTACCGATGAAACGGTTTAAACTAAAAGTCAGTTAAACTCAGTAATTTTAACCAACGCCGTATATTATAATAAATGAAGCAGTTATGATTATTGTACTATAAAAATGTTTTCACTTTGAAACATTTAAAAAACTGTTGAAGTAGCCAAAAAAACTAGAGCGGGCTGATTTAACGTCATTAAAGTTAAATAGCTTTTCCTGACTGGAATTTTTAGGCCAACGCAACGGTTTTCAGCACCATATATTTAAGTCGAAAAGAATTATGACAATTTAAAAATGTCAGACCCTCCATTCACATCCAAGAACACGCCAGTACAATCTGCATTTATCTTGACTCACAAATACCAACAATAATTGCAAGTTAAATTTAATTTGTGAAGAAATACAACACTAGGTTTTATTTTATTTTTACATCAACTCCACACAGGAGGCCTTGAGTGAAATAATTTTCCTCGAGACATATGTCATCTTTAAGGATGCTGTGTGAAGGGGCATTTTGATGAAAGGAAGGAGTCACTCTGGGTCTTGAAGATCCCCATGTTGTTGCTGTTTTTTTATAGTAAATACCGCACAAGAGTCCCAACTGCTCCCAACCGTCTAAAGCCAGTGAGACTATGGCATCCCCGTTTGGGGTAAGTTGTGAAGTTTGAGGTAGTGGTGAGAAGAAGGAGATGGAAAATAAAAGGTTAGAAAGTACCTGGAATAACAGGTCTGGTCACCAAACACGGCTAAAGCCATTTCAAGCAACGTTTCAATTCTGAATTGTGGTATTTTTACCAGGGCGATTCTTAGAATATCTATCACTTTGGAAAGTGTTGCAAATATACCATACGAGAATATATATATTTTTTTTGAATTAAATGTGTTATGACACATATTAATTAATTAAAAATTATTTGCGCACGCTGGGTTTGAACCCGCGACCTCTGGATTCGTAGTCGAGCGTCTTACCACTCGACCACGTAGACCGTCGTGTAGGAGGGAGGAAACACAGACACTCGAATATCATTTCACAGCCGAGCTGTTGAACACAACTGTTGAAGACGTAGAAGCGACCCGTTCTCGTGGATCGAACATCAACAGTGTACAAATGTTGGGGGCGCGTTTGGCGAGGTTCCCGGCTATGCACCGTTGCCGAAGGGATCAATGACGCAAGTTCCTCGAAGCATCTTCTGTATTCCAAAGACTGGAATCCGTTTGTTGATAAAGGTTTCCGCAAACACTGGGAAACCAGCTGTACCCCGCAGTGGTAGGCAGAGAGGACGCACCGCCATATAACTCTGTCTTGGCACACACTCCTTGCTTCATTCATATTCATACATCGTCTCATATATACTTTTCTATTATTCTGACCCTTCGCATGACCCGATTCAAGCATTTGATTTACTTGATCGTGCCATGTTTTCCTCGGGCGTCCTCGACTTCTTCCATTCACTTTCTCACTATTTATTCTTTTCACACTATTTTTTTTGTTCATTCACTCTACATGCCAATTAATTAAAATTGCTTATAAAACATATCGACAGTGGCTCTAAATATTCACTTGCACAATACGACTTGTACAAGTTGGTGCAAAGCTGTGATGGGACTTGTTTACATGGCTCTCAATATGCAACTGCATAATAAATGAACACACCTGTGTACACGATCAATTTACAATTGACAAAATATTATTTTGCATAGTATACTGTATACAGTAACGTTGAGAACATAAAATAAGTTTATATCTTAGATAAATTAAATAATGTAGATACGTTACTGAGACAACGCGCGTGAGTGTACTAAACAGAGTCCGAGAGAAACGGTTGTCTTCCACACACCTATGTATATCTGAATTCACTATCTCACATTATTTCGGTTGAGAGCTCCCGTTTTACCGTGACAGCTTGTCTATCGAACGAATGTTTGTGTGATACTAAGCGCAGTAAATCTCAGGTATGTCTCTCGGACTCGGTTTAGTGCATTCACGCGCGTTGTCTCAGTAACGTATCTACATTATTTAATTCAACTATGGATAAATGGTGACAATATTGTGCTTTCTGTTGAAAATACATTGAATCACACAAATACACGTTCAAACGGTACACATCACGCTGCACGTGTGTGAGGGTGCCCACACACACATGCAGTGTGTTATGTAGGTAGACATAGTCCCAGTAACGTGTTACAAAATCGCCGTAATGTTTTTTTATAAGCGGACAGACCGGGCTGGTTGGCTTGAATGGGAGAAAGTGATAAATACTAGCTCGTACTCTGCACTCTGCCCATACACGCTCGGCCCACGGGCGAGTAGTCTTGGCTGTTTGAGCTGGGACCATGATTCAGAAAATATATGAGAGAAGTAGGCTACTTTAAAAAGCGTTGGGTCGGCGTGATTTAAACTTTATTTTATAGCGAATATCGCACAAGATCACATACCGTGAAGATCTGGTCACCAAACACGGCTAAAGCCATTTCAAGCAACCTTTCAATTCTGAATTGTGGTCTTTCACCCGTGCGATATTTGGAGTATCTACCCCTCTAGTGAATACCGCAAGAGTCCTTGCTGATAAATGCTCCTAACCGTCTAGTCAGTGCGACTATGGCGTCCCCGATCGGTGTATGTTGTGAGGCCAAAAGTAGCAGGGAGGAGAACGAGATGGGGAAAAGGAAGGTAAGAAAGTACCTAACTATTCAGATCACCAAACCCGACTGAAGCTATTCCAAGCAACGTCTCAATTCTAAATGATGGTCTTTTAACAGGGCGGTACTTGGAGTATCTACCACTCTGGAACGTGCCGTAAATATAATTTATATTATTTTATATGAATGAAATGTGTTATGACACATATTAATTGAATAAAATTTATCTGCGAGCGCCGGGCTTGAACCCGCGACCTCTGTATTCGTAGTCAAGCGTCTTAACAATCAACCACGGAGGCTGTCAAAACCTTTAACGTTTATGCAATCAAAATGGTATTTTAATAGGCTTCCAAAAGCCGTTAAGGAAGGCTGGAAAAAAACTTACGATTTGTTTACATACCAAGATCATTTTCATTTGATTTTATATTCATTTACGAGTATATCTATTTATATCTTCTTCTTTATAAGACTGTGTATATTTACTTTGTGTGCTTCGTTCTACTTTATCTACATTTAAATATTGTGAAATACGAGTATATTCTCTCTTACTAGATGTGTGATTTTTTTGCACACATCTAAATAAACTTAAAAAAGCGTTTCAACAAGATGACTCAATATGTGCGAATAAATCATTGTGTCGAGTTCCTTCAGAGTAATATTATTTGTATGTGTCTTTAAGTATAATGTCGATTAAATTGGCATTAATTGTAATTAAACGACTGAGGCAATAAAACTGCCATTAATGATTCAAAACAAATCAAAATGTGATTATGAATGGAAATTCGGGAGCGTGTTTTGATGTAATTGCACTCGCAAATATCCGGAATGAATGAACTTTGCAAACAAGTTAATTATCGCATCATTGTGTGTCACTATTGTTATCTTTCGAATTACCTTTCTTTGTGGGAGCATTGGGAATCTAATTTGACTATCAATCTTATCATTTCATGGTCTTTCATAATAGAATAATGCCTTAGCCTGTGAATGGATCAAACGTAAATGGCCAGCTAGGTACAATACTAATAATAATAACAGTGAACTTATATAGCGCAGTTTTGTGATATTTCACCTCAAGTGTGCTTCATACAAATTGGTTATGCTAATAAGACTAACTAACAAGAAGAAAATAATATATAATATGTATACAAATTAAAACTATCTAAAATCATGATCGTTATCATAAATCATTCTCTTCAGGGATCTCATTTCAAGAGCATTCAGTCTACTTTCATTCTTCCTCTGCCAGTTCCATGTCTCACTGCCGTACCTCAGGGTTGGTGTAAGCACTTCACTGTGGACTGCTAGCTTCGCTTCTTTAGATATTCTTTTCATTTGCGCCAACAGCATTCAGTCCTCCATTAATGGAGTTTACTGCATTCACCCTTCTTTCAGCATTATCATGATAATAATAACAGTGAACTCATTTAGCGCAGTTTTGTGATACTTCACCTCAAGTGCGCTGCATACTAAATTAATTATGCTAATAAGACTAACAAACAAGGAGAAAATAATATATAATATGTATTCAAATTAAAAATATCTAAAATCATGATCGTTATCATAAATCATTAGAGAAAAAAGTTCAGATATGGGTATAACAGTGCATGTGTACATGATAGTTAATATGTTGGCAGTTAAAACATCAATATTAAAGAATTATAAGTAGACGATTCTAAAAATGCAAACAGTGTAAATATAACAAGTAACAAAAGAACAATAAATATTTTATGACAATGAGTATATGGTTTTCAGTAGACAGAAAGGACATTGAGTTATAAGGATATATATAATAGGAGAAAACCGAAACAAAGCAAATTGAGGACGTTTTTAAAGAAATTAAATTTTAATAAGTTACGTTTTGTATGTAGGATTTTATTAACAATTTGGTTTTTAAGACCCGTTTGAACTTTGCTAGGTTCTGTATGTTGGCAGATATCGTGAAAAACATTGGTAAACAAATAAATGCAATTTTTAATTTTGTAACTGATCATTTGTGGTGGAATTCTATTTTAATATGAGGTATATTGGAATGTTATTTTAAACCCACCCCTATCAGCAATAAAACAAAATCTCGGGTCAAAAATTTTTAGTATTATATGGAGCCAATGGACATTGATGTTATATAAATATCATAGATTCACTTTAAATCATAAATGGTACTAGTCTGAAGATGCCCGTTACAGGGTGAAATAGGTCCGGTCAAAAATAAATAAGTGGAAATAAGTTTGAATATGTTTGACATATATTAAGAAATGGAAAAAAAAACTTACCGACCGGTTTCGCCCATTCTAAACATTATCAGGGTACAAAAAAAATAAAATACAAAGTGTGCGGTTATACATACATCCAGAGGAAGAATAAAATATAAAATAAAATAATAGAATTATAATTATTTTATTGTTCTGTTATTTTATTTCATATAATTTTCTCTCTCTGTATGTATATATAACCGCATACTTTGTATTTTTTTGTTTGGTTAAAGTCAGTACCCTGATAATGCTTAGGATAAGCGTAACCGATACAAATTAAAATAATATCCGTGGTCTTATACAAAGTTGTTTTTTCATTTCTTTAAATTATTTAATAGTAATTACAATTTTAATCTCTCAAACACATATATTACATGATTTATTTAATTCTTAATTCTTACAAATTCATAAGTTATTAGATGACGGCCTCCATGGTCGAGTGGTAAGACACTCGACTACGAATCCAAAGGTCGCGGGTTCAAACCTGGCGTGCGCACATTGACTTTGATTTAATTAATATGTGTCATAACGCATTTAATTCATTTAAAAAAAAGTATATTTGCGGCACGTTCCAGAGTGGTAGATACTCTAAGTATCGCCCTGGTGAAAGACCACCATTCAGAATCGAAACGTTGCATGAAATGGCTTTAGCCGTGTTTGGTGAACAGATCTGAATAGCTAGGTACTTTCCAACCTTTCTCTTCCTTATCTCCTTCCCCTACCTTAAGCCTCACAACATACCCTATTTTGGGGATGCCATAGTCTTACTGGCTCTAGACGGTTGGGAGCAGTTGAGACTCTTGTGCGGTATTCATAAAAAAAAAAGTTATGGTAATTTCTTTTGACATTTCGATAGGTATGAAAAAAACTAGTTTAACAAAATATTTTTCAAAAATTTATTGTTTTTTTGAAACGAAGTTAACATTTTTCTATCAGAAGCAAAGTTAAAAAGAATAGTTCAAGATAATTTTTAAATGAAGAGCAGTTTTGAACATGTAAAATGCAAATAACGTATTTATTACATCCTTGGAGTAACAATGTATGGAGAGATAGCTAATTCTTTTTACCCAACCTACACAAACTAGCGATAAGTCACTTTCTCCGGGTTTTTACGTCGTACACCATGAGAGAGAAAGAGACAACAAAAATAACACACCGCTTTTATGTACTGTAAGGATGATCTTGGTCTCCCTCGTCTCCGGGGACTCCGCCCACATGTTTTCATATGCGACTAAACTCGACACAACTAAACGGTTTTTTAGGTTATATGCTATATTTTTGTTTATAACAATACTGTGAACAAGTGGTTATGCGAATAAACAAAAACATTATGTCGAAATGTGCCATGAATGGATGTGTAAATGCCCTAGCCTTGGTCCTAGCCACGCCCAGGTCTGCCGAGTCCCGCGAAAATCATCAAAAACTGACTACACTGCCTTAGATAGGTACCACTCTGTGTACTCTAAGATTACATCACACCAGAAAAAAAAAAATTTTAGAAACATTCCCAAGATATGATACCATCTCGGTAAATAAATTAAACAATTATTTTTAGTAATATTTTTACACTTTACTCTGTGTGTCAATCATCTTTATCTTGCCGCTAGAACAATCGTAAAATCAACATCGTGTTATCCAACCGCATGTTTACACAAGCCACTGACATAACGAAAAAAGTGGCTAATTTTTTTACGAGTTACTATCTGGCGTTCCAGTAAAACAGAAAATGAAGTCGTATTACAACTAAAAACTGGGCATTCGAACGATGTTACGGAGAGCATGATTTCCGATCGGATAGTTTTCCATTTCACTCGCAACACACTTGCTTTCTAGGCCGATTGTTAACCGGTAGTTAATATGTTGAACTCGTAATTATGTATCCATAGTGGGTAATACGTGAATATCAAATTCAATACAACATGTGCGAAGTGGACCGTGCAATGTTTCGCCACTTTTAAAGTGTTTGTTTTGTAAAAATGCGTAAGGAAAATGGAAAATTATGCTTGCGTCACGTTAGGCATATTAGCACCTGATTCATAATATATTACCAACCATATCGTAGCTGGAAAGGCAAAAGGAATTAAACGACACTCTGGTCAAAAATGAGTTAAATATGCAGTTTTGATCATTTTTTTTTTTGCATCGAAAGCTATGACCCTCGTTTGATTATGAGGACTTTTGTGGCGCTTCAGCTATGTAAAATATATTTACCATTTGGGAGAAGGCTTGACTCAAGCGACACAAGTTTAGAACTTTTTCAGTGAGAGCATTGAGTAACCTGGGTTAACTTTAAAAAAAATTCTAACCAGGTTCTGAAGACTTTTGAATTTGATTGTAAAACAAACAAAAAACTTTAAAGTGCTCTGGTGTAAACTTCCCGAAATGGCGCTTCAGCCCTTATCGATCTCTAGATTAAATTTATTAATCATTGTTCACCTTTATACAAAATGATATGTTAAAAAATATGTTCTCAGTTATTATTGCGAAGTTTACTTCAATAAAGATTTATTATATATTTATATAAAAATAATGAAAATAAAATAATAACTTTGTAAAAGTACACGGATTTTTTTTTTTTTTTATCATCGACTGGTTTCATTTAGCCTAAGCATCCTCGGGGTGCAAAATTAAACTAAACACAAAATACATATTGTGTGGTTATACTCGTATATACTCATACATACAGAGGGAGAAGGCAATATAAAATAAAATAAGAGAACAGTAAGAAAAAGGAATAACAATTTTAATTATAACAAAGAAACAGAGAGAAAGAGACAGTATGAAATAAAAGAGGCAAAACGTCAACTGAGAACGAAATATAAAGATATCTACTTAACTAAAAAGTTGTTAGATCATCTGAATGGTTTTTTTTTTCTTTCGAAACGGGTTACAAGTGCATTAAAAATATTCTTAATGGATAATGAAAGCTGCAAAATTATTTGTCAAATATGAGACCCAAGGGCGGGGCATTAAAAACAATCTTAAATAATTCATTCGACATAAAAAGCTCCACTTTCTGAATGTCGAATAAACCTGGAATCCTACACGAGTAATGTGTCAATGGAGTATGAAGATCAAGTTATTATTTGACATTAACTGCTGCATTTAATGTCAAGGGATTGTCGAAACAGTGGATTTCGTATGTTAAACCATTAAAAAAACAAACATGCGTCTTATTAAAGATAAAACATGTTTCTGTTTTAAACTCGGATTCCTGTGAGTAATTTCTGTTTTCGCTGAACGATTCGAAATTAAATGGTCCTCGAAAATACGATGAATGCTGATAATTTGAATTTCTGTATAATGCAGTATTGTGCGATTTTAAGTAGAGTTTTTTCGGCGTGATAATGACATTCTGTTTCCTGGGATTGTTTTTCGGACACGAATATTTAGATCAGTGGTTTCTACGGGAGATTAAGCTAGATTAAGAGATACTTGGGGGTACGAAAAAAAAAAAAAATCTATTAAAGATAAACAAACACTAACTTTATTTTCAAATACCTGAAATTTTTTCTCTCAATATTTATGATAACAATCATGATTTTATACAGTTTTGATTTGTGTACATATTATATACTGTTTTCTTCTTGTCAACTAGTCTTATTGGTATAATTAATTTAGTATGAAGCGCACTTGAGGTGAAATATCACAGAACTGCGCTATATAAGTTCACTGTTATTATTATTATCAACACGGTCTTAGACATCAAATTGACGAGAAACTGACAGCGGGGACACCATCGGAAACTCGTAGAAGAAGCATACCCCACTGTTGAATGTTGCAGCCACCTCTGGTCTGGAGCCCCAAAACACTTGAAAAAATCCTAAACTCTGTGCACAAACGGGCGGTCCGTTAACAAACGGATTACAATCTTTGGAGCACAGACGTCAGGTGGGAATGCTATCCTTGTTCTACCGGTATTTCAATGGAAGATGTTTCGAAGAACTTGCGTCATTGATCCTTTCAGCTTCGGTGAACAGCCGGGAAACTCGCCAAACGCGCGCCTAACATTTGTACACGGTTGACATTCGTTGCGTGAGAACGGGTCGCTTCTAAGACTCGTTCTTGCGTTGAACAGCTCGACTGTGGAATGATTTGCCGGCCTCTGTGTTTCCTCTCTCCTATAGTTCTATCCTTTCCTCAAAAGACCCTCCACACCACATCCCAAAAGATGACATAGGCACTGAGGGAAAATATTTCCCTCAGAGCCTCCTGTGTGGTTTACTATGGATATTGGCGCGTTTCGCATATAGAGGAGTTCTATCTATTTTATTTTTCTATCTATGTTTTAAGATTGTTTTAGACAAACAATAGTAGTCTATCTTAGACAATACGTTAATGCTTACATTATTTTTAATTTTGGAATGACAATGCTATAATAAATTAATACTAACATTATTTTATTTCAATGTTCCTGACGACAGCTGTAAATACACTTTTAATATAAGGTCCCTCCAACAACAATCAAAACCACTATACGAAGTCTACTAAAATCTATTGGTTAAATGGGAATCAAATCTACAACCTCTCGGTTTAAACCCAAATGCGTATATCACAATACTAAGAAAAACACAAAAATCAATGAAAAAATTGTTATCACGTGTTTTTTTTTCTTAAACTTGTATAAAATTATATTATTAGAGCGTTTTTTATTTAAACTTATTTAACTGCACTTGATATATGTAAAAAAAATTGTATCGTTGATAAAAAAATCATGTATTCTGATTGTATAATACGCGTTAAGGCTCGATTCGACAGGCTTTATAATCAAGTTATAAAATTCCACAAGTCATACCTTTGAACTGGGCGGAATCTTTTTATCGTGTTTCATTGAGATAACAAAGAGAACAACACGATTTTTTGTGTTATTTATAATCTATTTTTAAAAACACTCTCTGGGATCACTGCATTTCTACAGAAAATATCTTATGAATAAAAACTCATCGCTCGCAGTGCCAACGGAAAAGTTTTTCACCGAAACACACCTTAAAATTTGTGACAACTTTCATTTTCGACGACGCAAAGCGTTGGATGAACGATTCGATGATTACAATGATTATAAACGAATCGTAATACAGAGTGAGATATTTTATAATTTCCTTTTAACTCCTTTGTGTGGCTATTCAATATGTAAATCTGTATGTACGTCCAGGGCAGGAATTATTCAAAATAATTACCATAGTATTATAGCCGTGATTAGACAATATATGCATAAAAATGGCAAATTAATCCATGCATCGTGATTTAGGAATGCCATCGACACAATTCGTGGGTAACCAGACGATTTTATTAATAATTTATTTTGTGTACAGGTAGGTAGTTGGCAAAACAGCTTTTTTTAAAAGCTAGCATAAACAGGTCCAGTTTAAGCCGTGCAGGTAGGTAGGTAGGTAGTTTATGTCTATGATGGGGGGGGAGTGAATGACCTTGAGTCATTTTGACCATTCATTTCTTTGTTAATATTTCTATATTTTCAACTGTTAATTAATGGTGGTATTCCATTTTAATGATGAATAATAAAACATTTGAATCATTATTTATTTGTTTCTATGCTGCAGAGACATTCAGTAGACTTATTTTAATGAAGTCATCGAACGCTTTTGATGCAAACTGCTGAACTTTGTGTATGGGTTTTCGGTTTAATTTGGTCAAGTTTATTTTTATTTTCATGATCAGTAATTACTGTTTATGCGATTCTTTAATTCTGCTTGATTTGTGCCTATTATAAGATGTGCCCCCTCCGAAAGTATTATCAAACAATAATAATAAATTTATATTTTGATAGTGAATACAGCACAAGAGTCCCAATTGCTACCAAACGTCTAGAGCCAGTGAGACTATGGCATCCCTATTTGGGGTATGTTGTGAGGTTGAAGGTAGTGGGAAGGGGAAGGAGATGGGGAAGAGGAATGTTGGAAAGTATCTGGCTATTCAAATCTGGTCACCAAACACGGCTAATGCCATTTCAAGCAACGTTTCAATTCTAAATGCTGGTCTTTCACCAGGGCGATACTTAGGGTATTTAACACTCTGGAATATATAGAATATAACAGAAGCAATATATTTTTAAAAAATGCAGGTATTTGTAATTCACGGCGGGCGTAACAGAATCAATCCAACCAGAAAACCGGCAAAAAATGCTTGAATTTAAAATTATCAAAATATTACGCAAGTTTGAAGAATTTCGGGGTATTTCGGTTACGGTAGTCGCTAACAACACGGTGCTTAATTTTAATAAGGTGGGGTTTAATTTGAATAACGCTGTGCTTAATTTACACAATGCCCTCTGATCGTTGTCACACCATATCGACTTCGGACTAAACGTATTATATAACGAATCATTTAAATCTAATTGACAGGAAATAACTACTCTTAATTCAACAAAAATAATTGCACCTGGTAGGTACAGTTTTTTTTTGCTTTTAGCCGAAGTATTTCTGCGCAATGCGGGAAAACCGTTTGCGTAAAATATTGTCACATTTGTTGTAAATATTTGAGGCCGTTATTTAGACAAAATACTTTCTCTTGGATAATCAGTTGTCATTGGCATTCGGCTTCGGAGGCTGAGTGGGAATTTATTGATTGAAATCTTGATCATTTATTGAAATTGTGATACTTTGGATGAATAAATTCAACGTTTGGAGATAAAACATAACATTAATTCATTCAAAAATGACGATAACGTCACTTTGTAGTATTTTCATACAAGCAATACTACAAAGTATTTATCTGTAAATTTTCGATGGGTAGTTAACCCTTATGTGAGTAAAGAAAACTACACATTTTAAAAATTGTTATTAAGTGTAGAACTAAGCAACTATTATAAATAAATATACTAGTTAATTGTCAAATAATAGTCTTTAAGGTTAGGTAGATCACGTTTATTTACGAATTTAAAAACGCTGACGTAAGTAATCATAAACCAAGAGGTGTTTTCCGTCACGAAGGGTAAACCGAAGTGTCAGCGGGCAAATTCCTTCTTTCCCGCTAGAAACATCTTTCCCGCGGGAAATACCTTCCTCTGCTAGACTGTTAGGTGCGCCCCATTGCTGGTCATGTAAATAATATCATAATACGCCTAAATAGGCGTTATATAAGATTCTTTATACAGTTTATAATTTGCTTAAGTTTTCTGGACCACTTTTATAACGTAATACATTTTGACTCAGCTCAAGACTTGGGGAAGTGAATAGGAATTTCACCTAGTGCCATCTTTTCTTGGGATTTTAAATCAATGGGTGATTGAAAATAGTGTTAAGGATACAGGTGATGTTTGAGAATTGTATTCATTGGAAAACTAAGACATTTTTCCAACTACCCGTATAGATTTTACAGATAAATTATTTTTACCATTGCTTGTATTAGAAAGTAAAAAAGTGTATATTTTTGGGTGCTGACCATTTAAAAGAAGATGTTTGCTCGTTGATCATTCAATTTATCATACATGACGGTAAATTAAATTTAACTATCGAATAAAACAAGATTTCAACCAACCTCCAAGAGGAAAGGGCATTAAAAGAACGAGAAACAATATCAATTTATGTGAATTATGTGTAAAGATAAACACACTTATCTTTATAGAGAGCTGTTATTTTAGATATAAGAGCAAACAATGCAAAAAACTGATCGATCCTCCTTCAAGAGTTAGTTCGTCTTTTAGTAGCCTGCATAGATAAATTAAATAGTGTGATAAACGAAATTTATTTACACAGTGAGTGTACTCACATGTACATGCTGTTGGATTTCAAAGTGATGATTTGATAGGTTCTTACCTTCGTGTTTTTCATCCAGTTCCGACATATTCCGTCATTTCGCTATTCGATTTCCTTATTGAACAACACTGTGTTCGAAAACAATTGGCATTGAAACAGAAGAGAGTAAAGTGAAAAAGCGATTTGGTTCGCTGGTGTCTCGCTTGGTCGTCGGATTTTCATTGATCTTTAAGTAATATTAAATTAAGTGTGGTGTTTAGTTGTGATTCGTTGTGTGAAAAGGAATCAAGAAATTCCACTTCAACTACATCGGTGAGTGAATGGTTTCCCATTTTCCCTTCATTCCAAATAATCTTTCCACATCCTTATTTAGCCACTTTCATCAAGTAGTATAGCTTATCGTTTTACAGTTCACTATTTTCCAAATTCATCTGAAGCTGACAAGACATTCGGTAGTTTGTTTGTGTCTAATAATAAGATTTATACAAATATCAGCCTTTTTTGATTTCCAGTTCTTTGTTTTCGATTATTTGCAAAATATAACATTTTCAATAATAGGGGATATGAAGTTATTTTTTTAATACATTCCTTTGTTGTTTACATGTTTTATGACCACGCAATAGTATGAAAAAATACACACAATCCATAATAATAATCTATTATCGATTATTGAACTTGGCAAAATTACAATCATGCTCTGAATTTATCGACAATTTAACCTTGATATTTGCATGCTAAGTATGCAGGATCGACAGTAGCAATGGACCCATTCTAATTAATAAAATATTTTGCTTAAACTAAGTGTACGCATACATTAATAAACTTTGTTTAATTTGTGGAACACCATATAGGTACATATAAAAATACACTTACAATTTTTAGAAAGAAGGGTGAATGCAGGAAACTCCATTAATGGAGGACTGAACGCTATTGGCGCAAATAAAATAAAAATGACAAAAAAGCAAAGCTAGCAGTCTACAATAGAGTGCTTATACCAACTCTGATGTGTGGCAGTTTGGCATGAAACTGGCAGAAAAAGGGTAAAAGTAGACTAAGTAGTGTAGAAGTGAGATCCCTGAGGCATATGTGCGGTAAAACCATGTATGACTGTGTTAAAAATGTGGATATCCGGAAAAATGCAAGGCTGTTGTAAGCGTAATGAATAGGATTAAGAAAGGGACGCTTAGATGGTTTGGGCACGTAAAGCGGATGATCTAAGAAAGGAGTATGAAAATAATATATGACGTGAAAGTGAATGAAAGAAGAAGTTGGGGACGCCCGAGAAAGACATGACACGATCGAGTGAATGAAATACTTAAGTCGGGCCATGTCAAGAGTCAGTATCATTCCTTTCCCTCCATATTTTTTCCGCCTCACAAAACAAACTTCAAAGTCTGGAGTGCAATCGATCTCAGGCCCTGGTTATCAAAACTCTTGAGTTGTGTAGCATAAAACACGAAGAGAATAACTGGTTAACAACAGTTTTAATGGCTTACGTGCACCTGTTGCCAGCTCTTGCCACATGCAGCAAACGTATGACCGGTTCGAATGACATTATTTTTTTTGCAATGTTTGACGTCTAAAACATTTTCCTCGCGAATTTTTTGATTGTGCAACTCGTGAGAAATTACCAAAAATATAACGAATCCTCGACATAAAGTCTGAACTGTAATTTGATGTGTCTAAATAATTTGTATTCAAAGTGCTCGATAAAGAGCTTTCCTCTTCTTCAGATGCCTTCTCTTATCGGAAGTTAGCTATAACCTGCTTGTATGTAGCCCAGAATATTTTTTTATACCCCTGAATTGCTATATTTAATTACATTTCATGTTCCTGGCAGGACAGTTACAAGACAGTACCTACCATACTATTGTAACAATTATATCCAACCTCGCAATATCATACTCCTATGCGACGAACTCAACATCTGGGAAACAAATACTCAGATGTTGTTGATATATTTAGTACTACACAATATAAGCATACCTTAGTACAGTTTAAAAAAAAAATAGTATGGCTTATTTATTTGATGAAACTATTTATGGTAAATCTGGATGTAACTGATATTCAATACTATTTTTTCTTTGTTGTACAATATTTTTGCACTGTTTATGAGGAAATTATTATTTTTAAATGGAAAAGCCTTTACGGGCCCAAATAAATACCTCAGCGGAATTGCTTTTGTATTAATCACCGAGGCTTCGAAGCCATGAAGATAAAATGCCGGCCTATGAAGTTATACTTCAAAGAGTTTCAGGTCAATAGTTATTTTTCTAAAATTACGCACCAAAGTAAGATTCTAAATCACGAATCAAACCAATTTATTCATCTTTGTAGATAGATTTAACCTCTTTAATGATACTTAAACGATAAAACCATGAATACATCAGAATACAAGCATAATACATAACATCGCGTTAAATAACGTCACTCATTGCATAAATTTATTGACGGAATATTCATGTTAATCCGCGTTGTATTTCCACTTTCCCTCTCGGCGTAACCTCAAATTACTGCGGATCATGAGCGCAGCCAAGTTTCCCGCCATCTGTAGTAAGGTGTTGCCAGCCTCAACATATCAATGGCCAGTAATATGTTTCAATTATTTTGCGAGTTTTCGAGTGAGTTAAAGGTATCTTTTAATAATATGCATATGAGTGGCCGCGTTCAGAAATCAATTTCAAACGTTGATTCAAAGAAAAAGTAGACAAACCTGATTTTAAAGTCGAGGCTGGAAGAGTCACAGCCAGCACAGCTGAGACGGTGGCCAGTAAAAGTATCACAGTACTGTATCCTTTCATTTTCGTTTGCGTCGGATAACTTCCCTCTCAAAAACAGAACGGTTGAAAATCAATAAACAAAATAAGCACACACTGTTTACTGTCTTACACGCGATGATTTAATTTTGATAAGATGGTGACATCTGTTGCGAATTTATCAGACTACTCCCCGTCCGCACGCGCAAAAAGCAAACAATCAACTGACGATAGTGGGTATTCCGAATTTAAATCGCTTCGTTCTCCTATCCGACGTGCTGTACATCAGCGCGCGACCAGAGACTGAGGGACTGGGCGAGCGACCCGGGGGCTAATCGAGAAATAATACGCGCGGAGCAAAGCTCGACCTTCTCGTTAATTTATTGAACGGCGAATAAAATCGAGTACATATGGCTGTAGAGCGACCGAAGCCGTGGCGTGCGCGCGTGTTACTAGCCGCGGTCCCCGCAGCCGCCGTGGAAGGAGCCGGACAGCGGACGGGGGAATTTTTCTGGCGGAGGAGAAGGCAAATTCTATTCTTGAGCCGAACGAGATGCTGCGAAGCTTGCGTTGGATTCCCTCTCGGGCAAAAGCGAGAGGTCATCCTTGAACCATCCGCATTTGGCGGAGGACACGCCGGACCGTACAAAGTGCAGTGTTCTTGCCTCCAGTGGCGGTCGGTTTATTATTTTGTATTATTTTTATACAACCACTACAGAGATATATAATCCAAGCAAGATGCTTAATATTCAAACACATGCGTATTTAAAATTAGGTAAATCAAAGAACAATAGTAAAGTTTGCGGCTGATTTGGACATAGCTAAAGCAGAAAACGTCAGAAAATATAAAATACTAATTATGGGTATAATTCTCCAAGGTCCAAAATGTCAAGACTTGTTAACTCAAGCCATGGTCTTGAAATTTTTGGTGGCAGTCTAAATGATTTTCGTTATTCTTTACGACTCTACCAAAATGTTGACTAGACCATGGCTTGAATGTTCTCTCTTATGTTTATTTTGCCTTATTTTTGTCATCGCTTCATTTATTATTATGTATATGGTATTCCTTCTCTGTTGCTCTTTTTTCCATTTAATGTTTTATTTGTATTTTTTGTAATTGGACTTAAGTCCGTTAATTTATAAATAAATAAATAAATGACGATAAAAAATATCGGTGATTTTTTCTTTCTGAGCATTATTATAAATAGGTAATTTACAGTCATCAATTTATTTTTTATGTTATCCTATATTTTATAATATTTTAAAATTCAATTGAAGTAAAATATCTGCAATGTGCGTTAGTAAAAAAATGATTACCAAAAATGTATTGCATTTGTGGCTTGGATATTTTCAGCAGATATAAATCTTGTATTGGAAGACTCAATTTTGGCAAATTGTGGGTTGGACGATACTGAAACAATAAGAGATGAGAGAAAGTACATATATGCATTGAGTTGTTGACCCACGGATGCCAGCAAACGGGTAATAGAAATAAGATATTTTTTAACTTATTGGGTAAGTTACTGAGGTAAGCTTTTTTTTACTTATCATCTTTGGCAACATACAAAAATAATATCGAAAACTAAACAAAGAAGCAAACTAAATCGGAACGTTAACAGAAAATCTAACTGACAAATATTTTAAATGATGTATTAAGTATGCTTACTAACTTATTAATCTAATAGTTTAATTTGTGTCATTTTTCTGAGGTGTGCAATAATTGTTTTGATTTTAGCAAGAAAGAGATTGACGTTTCTGAAAAAAAGAGACGGTTTTGAGTCATGAATATTTAAAACTGACTATATTTCGATTAATAAAATTGAATAAAAATACTTAGTCGAAGTACTAGGCGCTACCATCAAAAGTTATAAAAAATATCAAGAGGGGTATTTTTTTCCACGGTCTTTAATGGTTAGAAGTTTTTTTTTTAAATAATACCTGTCTAGAGTTCTTTTCTTTGAACATTATTCATATTCTTTCAGTTATAAATGATAACACCTAGTTTAATTTTAGGATTTGAACTCAAATATTTGTATAAATAGAACACATACACTTTGTTTTTAACCACTTTTTATTTAATATTTTGTCTACCGGTTTCGGAAGTACCCTTCCATCATCAGGACAATATTAAATTAATCTGAAATACAAAATACTGAGATAAATATACATATTTATGAGTTGGTTTACTCCTTAGTTTACTCCTTCTCCTTCCAACTCATAAATATGTATATTTATCTCAGTATTTTGTATTTCAGATTAATTTAATATTGTCCTGATGATGGAAGGGTACTTCCGAAACCGGTAGACAAAATATTAAATAAAAAGTGGTTAAAAACAAAGTGTATGTGTTCTATTTATAAATATGGCAAGCCACAAAGTTAATGCTTTTTACGAATATCAAATATTTGTTGTTAAGGTTGTATTTAATTTATACTAAGACATGTCGCACACACAGGAAACCATTACTATGAACGGCACGTCACTGTTATCTCCAAACCAATTGGTGTTATGATTTTTTGCAGCGTTCAATCAAACATGTAATTTCAGAGGAATCATGGGGTTATTATAAGACGTAGGTAAAGGTCTAGGTGAGGCTGCATCATTCATTTACTTAAAGCCACATTTGTTCTTGATTGAGGATTTAATGCGGCCTGCCTGTAGTTATAAGAAAAACAAAATCTGCAATTGATTTCCTTTTCCAGAAACTTGTTTGCGTGAAATATCAAAGATGGTTCCATACATTTACATATCACAAATAGGCACTGCAGTTATATATCGTCGTTGTAGGTTCAATACCGCGGAAGAACCATTTGTCAAAATGTTCGGGAAAAACAAAAAACGTTTCCATTTCACGCGGTCTTGCTTGCTTCTTTGTATTGACTTTAACCGCGTACAAATATTGGGCGCGCGTTTGGCGAGTTTCCCGACTATGCACCGGTGCCGAAGGGATCAATGACACAAGTTCCTCGGAGCATCTTCCATTGAAATAGCGGTAGAACATGGGCAGCATTCCCACCTGACGTCTGTGCTCCAAAGATTGCAATCCGTTTGTTAAGATGGAGAATCTATCAAACGGACCGCTTGTTTCTGCAACATCAAGGGTTTTAGCAGTCTCAACATATGTTAGTTTTTATTTTAAAACAAAAAACAGTTCGACAATGCCTTCGGAAGGCGAAATAGTTGTCACGTCTAAAAATAAATTCACAACAGATTTTTTAAAATTAAAAATACTTTCAAGTTAGCAAGTTCTTTGGAACAAATATCATTGATAAATACATTACTTGTTTTTAGGTCGTATCGGGCTATGAGGGACGTAGATTAAGTATTTTACTCTTAAAATAAACTTTAAATTATTCATAAAATATGATACAAGAGACAGTAGACAGTCACCGCAGGCGCTCAATACGTGTATATTAAAAAGAGATATAGGTAACTACTAATTACTAGCAGGTCAAAACCTGCTGCCGGGATTGGACTATCTTTGAATGGTAGACGGAGTTAACGTATTAATACTATGGATGCAGTGATAAGAAATCTGCTCGAAAATAATGTATAATTGATTAGTTCGAAGGACCTACAAATGTTAATTTGTCGGTAGTTGTTCATGTTGTTAAATAATACAAACTACAAAGAAAAGAAATAACCTCACAGCAATAATATACAAGAGAGAGCGCTGTAGAGAGAGCTGTAGTTAGTTTTTACAAGGTTTGCTGAACTCGGCTAGACCTGGGCGTGGCTAGAACTAGGGCTAGGGTATTTATTCATCCATTCATACCACATGTCAACATAATGTTTTGCTTATTCGTATAACCACTTTTTCACAGTATTGTTAAAATATATATTTATATATATATATATATATATTGATATATAGCATGTAACCTAATAAACCGTTGAGTTATGTCAATTTATTTCGCGTATCATAACGTGTGGGCGGAGTCAACGGAGACGCGAGACACGAAAAACATTCTAACAATACTTTAAAGCGGTGTGATAATTCGGGAAAATTTGTTGTCTCTTTCTTTCTCGTGGTGTACGACGTAAAAACCCGGATAAAGTGATTTATCCCAAATCTGTATGGGTTGGATAAAAAGAATTAGCTCTCTCGCCATATATTCTTACTTCAAGAATCTTAGGGTTCATAAAAATTACATGTAATTTATTTGTATGAGAAAACATCAACGTACGGTAAAAAACGAAACCTGATATCATTATGGACAATCTTATAGATTAATAGTTACTTCTCGATGTTTTATAATCGGTTTATAACTTTGTTGGACTTGAGATTTACTAACCAACTAATTAACCACCGTGCCATTTTCCCGCAAGGACATTCAGAAAGGATGGAACGCCACACAGCTTTGTCTTGACATACAATCCTGGCTTTATTCAAATTCAAGCATCGTTTCCTCAAAAACATCTTCTATCAATTATCTAACATAGTCTTTCCTTCTTCATTTAATCTGAGCATCTTCAAGAGCTGCATTAACATATCTCTTCTCACAGCCCCTTCCTTGACCCGCTTCACAATGTTATCCAACCGTGTGGCGATATAGTTCCCCTAGTATGTACAACGTAAAGATTAATTTAACAATGCCTTTTTTTATATTTACATTTATACTTTTTTGTTCTTTTACAAAAGTTATTTTTTCACTTTTTTAAATAGCTTTTTTTAACTTTTTAATTACATTATTTTTACAATGCGGGAAAATTAATAACTAACATTATTACTAATACAAACGAATAATATGTGGGTATCTTTATTCAAAACCATGAAACTTTTCAAAGGAATCAAATACAACACATTTGATATTTTGATAGATGAGAGCAATTAAATGTCAAAGAGATTATTCATCTGGTATCTATGGAGAGAGTTGCATCTTGCGTGATTATATAATTCTATTTACAAATATTGCACACTAATTGATAAATCAATTGAGGAGTGTGTGTTCTCGATGTATTATATAAACACTAGCGTTGGGAAAAAATTCAATGTTTTGTGAAGACTTCATGAACTGCTAGTTCTTTAAAATGAACCCTTGGCAGTGAAAACTTCAATTGAAGTGGAACTCGCCAAAAAGAGATTTGAAATCGAAAAGTGCTAGAGATGGTCGATATCAGAATTGGGTGTACCTGCGGTTCCAGTTACCGGTGACTGGCGAAGAACCGGTTATTTATCCAGTTCTTTTTGAAACCGGTTTCTTTTAATCGAAAAGTACTAGCAAATCAAAAAATCCTCTCCAAAACATGACATAGATCTGGGAAAGAACCAGTTCTTCGCCAAATATTTTTAGTCTAATGTTTGTAGTGTAATGGAACTTCAATTGAAGTACTTAAAATGAAGTACTTATTTGTAGGCTTTGAAGTTCATCTTCGCAACTGAACTGCCGCAAAATAAAGTAGTTCTTTGTAGTCTAACTTCAATTGAAGTATTTGTTCAATGAAAAATGAATGAAGTTTGAACTGCCGCAAATGAAGTAGTTTTTTGTAGTAGTTCACACGGAGCGGTTACAACGCCACTAAACATGTCATCGTATGTAGTACAAAATTTAGCCATTATAAACTATGTCAATATTAACAAAAAATATTAATTCAGGTTATGATGGGACGGGTATCTTGTAAAAATGCATGTTTATAGGTAGTTTGATAAATCTTTTTTTGTTGTTTACAGTGAATACCACACAAGAGTCCCAACTGCTCCCAAACGTCTAGAGCCAGTGAGACTATAATAACAGTGAACTTGTATAGCGCAGTTTTGTGATAATTTACTTCACGTGCACTTCATACGAAAATAATTATGCTTATAATACTAACTAACAAGGAGAAAATAATATACAGAATGTATGCACATTAAAACTATCTAAAATCATAATCGTTTTCATGAATCATGAGAGAAAAGGTTCAGATATGAGTATAACAGTGTACTATGGCAACTCCAATTGGGTTATGTTGTAAGGCTGAAGGTATTGAGGAGGGGAAAGAGATGGAGAAGAGGAAGGTTAAAAAAATACCTGGCTATTCAGATCTGGTCACCAAACACAGCTTAAGTCATTTTTAGGCAACGTTTCGATTCTGAATGGTGATCTTTCACCAGGGCGATATTTAGAGTATCTATCACTCTGGAACATGCCGCAAATAAACTCAATATTATTTTATATGAATTAAATGTGTTATGACACGTATTAATTAAACACAAGTTATTAGGGCACGCCAGATTTGAACCCGCGACCTTTGGATTCGCAGTCGAGCGTCTTACCACTCGACCATGGAGGCCGTCGGATCTTGCTTAAACAAGAAAAATAATAAGTAAAAAATATATTTACTACGGTCAAAACCGATTAGAAAAAACACAAAAAGGTTTCGTGAAAGTACTTATTAATTTTGTAACAAAAACCATGAAATAATGGAATTTATACTATATTAGGTAGGTGTTTTTTGTCGTTGTTTGTACCACTAAAAACTCTAGAGCGGAAAACTTCGACGAAATGACATTTTTACAACACAATCTGCTGTTATATTACGACCAGTGGCGTGCACGGAGTTTTTGATCAGGGTAGGCAGTGGGAAAAACGGCGGATTAGGTGATAATAGAGATAGGTACCGACAGATGTCACTGATTACTATTAAATTTGTTCTGTAAAAGCACTGCCTTAGACACTAACAAAGATACTAACACAAACAAACCACTTTAACGCGCAACAGCTCACAGCAAACATATTTTGTGTAGTCTAGTGAACATAGAATAATCTACTCTGACATTGGCGGCGTTTGAGTAAATATATGTTAGTTACTGCTTTTGACACGTTATAGTAGGACGGTTGGTGGGACGCTCGTCATTAGTTTAATTTTGCGCGTATTTTTGTGTAAGTGTAGATTTTTTTGCAATAATTTTACAGTATTTAATCCAAAATCATGCATATTTTTCCGCGAGTACGGCAGGGTAGGCAGTGCTTATGTGCTTTTATGGAGTGCACGCCTCTGACCATAAGCTATTATTACATCTTTATGGTTAGATGGTCGAGCGGTCTAAAGCCTCGGGCACTCACCCCGGCGTCACGGGTTCAATCCTCTGCCCAGCTACGTTCTCATTATTGATAAAACAACGTTTTCGCTTATTATTTTGGTAGAAGGATTAATTAAAAAAATACATACATCAAGATATTAGTAATCTGGCAATGTTTGATTTTCTTTTGCACTGTTTATGAGTTTATTATTTAAAAATAAGTAAATGTTTGTGTAAAAGCCTTTAGCGGGCGTAAATAAATAAATAAAAACAAAAAGATTTTGTTTTTCTTACTAATAAAACAAAAGCCACAATAATTTAATATATAAGCAATGTTCTAATTACGAAGTTTTAGATTATTATCGATTAAAACCTACTGAATCCTCAATCAAAATTAGTAATTATTTCCTAGCTATCTGCCTCCATTAATTGTCCTCCGTAACACACAGTAACTCTCCCAACTTCAGAGCAATAATATACAGGAGGGAGCGCTTCTGTAGTCAGTATTAATGTTTTTTGCCTGACTCAGCTTGACCTGAGCGTGGCTAGGACTAGGGTTTTAAACATGCATTCATAGCACATGTCGAAATAATGTTTTTGTTTATTTGTATAACCACTTTTTCACAGTATTGTTATAAACATAAATAAAGGATATAACCTAAAAACCGTTGAGTTATGTCGTATAACATAATGTAGAGGGCGGAGTCGCCGGAGACGCGGGAGACGGAAAAATGCTTACATACTGAATGGTGGTGTTAATTATGTGAGAACTTGTCTTGTCTCTTTCTCTCTCACGGTATACGACGTAAAAACCAGGAGAAAGTGATTTCTCGTAAATTTGTATAGGTTGGGTAAAAATATGTAGCTCTCTCTCCATACTCGTACATATTCTTGCTCTGGGCTCAGTACTCTCCGAACAGCATTCTGAAGTAATCGCTAATCGGCAACCTGGCCGCTGCCGCCGCGTGCACTCATTATTGCGTACGTATTTAAGATCGCCAAGGTTACCCGGCATTGTCGTCCACACTGACCCGAGCTATCCACCTACACTACTACTGTCCTACAGTCATATAGACCGGAATGTGGTTTGGTTCAGATGGGATCATGAATTATTCACTGGCTGATAAAAATATTCAAAACTGCGATATTTATGCTAAGAAAATGCTTTAAGAAATACCTCTCTTTCTCTCCAATCTTTAAAAATCGGATTTGTTTTAAATGTCAACTTAACGACGTGTGGGCAGAGACGTGCACTCCACAAAGGCACATAAGCACTTCCTACACGATATACTCGTATAGAAATATGTATAATATTGGATTAAATGCGATGAAATTATTGCAAAAAATAAATCTACACTCTCAAAAATACGCGTAACATTTAGCCAATCGCACTGCCGCAAGCCGTGACAAAAGCTGTAACTAGATATGCTCAAACGACACCAACGTCAGAGTAGATTATTCTATGTTCTCTAGACTACACAAAATATGTTTGTCATAAGCTGCTCAAGTGGCTATTTTGTGTTAGTGTCTAAGGCAGTGCTTTTACAGAAAAAATCCAATAGCAATCAGTGTCATTTGTTGGTACCTATTTTTATTATCAATTAATCCGCTGTTTTTCCTACTTCCTACCCTGAACAAAAACTCTGTGAACGGCACTGCGTGTGGGGTACATAGATTATAACAGGTTGATATCAAAATTGAGAAATGCGTCGGGTTCAATTCCTCTGCTAGCTAAGGAGAATGACCGGCTAGTAGCTGAGTGGACAAACGCGTCGGATTCCCACCCAGGCTTCGTGGGTGCAATTCCTCTGCTAGGTAATTCCTCCACCATTACACAAGCAAGATTTTCCATTTATTATGATGGCAGTATGTTTGTCTTTCATTTAAACATAAAAATCTTTCAAATAAAAAATAAAAACTTTTTATATCGTCTAACAACTTAACTACCTTCAGTTGTACCTACACGTTATTTAAATTATTTTATTTGTAAATATTTATGTAAAAAATATTATCAGAGTTTAAGACTTACTTGTTTGATATATTACCTTGCCTTCTTCAGGGATATTTTGAGTATCAAATTATAAATAAATGATAAAGTTTTTTATGTCAATTAAAACGAATAAAAGTAACATCACATACATATACTCGTACGAGTATATGGATGGAAAGAATATGAGTAACATTTCTAGAAGAAATATGACGTAAATTGCTTCATGTTAAAGGCTTTTTTGTGAACGAGGCATGCATTAACCATAAACAATAAATAATCTTGCTACGTGCAAACATAATCATACAGAAAACTCTGCTTGCTAATAAGATGGAGGTAGATTTAAATTGAGATACTTGGTCCTACGATGTGCTGAAATACGAACATGTTCTTGCTCGGAGATAAGATCGACAAGATTTGCTGTGTATTATTTTGATACAGAACTCGATAAAGTAAGTTTTAAGTAGGCAGGGAAATAAATCGCATGGAAAACTGCAATGTGAAGTGCATTTATCACTCTAGAACACGCTAAAGGTGTAGTATTGACAGAAAACAATACTTTTTTGTCTTTGCAGAGAGACACATAAATGCTTTTACACTTACTGAAAATTACATGTGTGTGAAACAAAAATTTGCAGTGTTATTTTATCTTGTTGAAGAGTATCACCGATATTGAACCCTTTTATTATAGAATCTCATTGCTAGAAGCATGCTGGCCAGTAGAGGGAAAAGGTAAAGGTTGAAAAATACTTGAATTTTCATAATAATACTAAACGTTGCGAAAGCTTTCTCTGTCAAAGCAACGCTTCGCTTCTAAAAGGTGGCATCTCCAAACAAATATCAAAAGGCGATAGTGGGAGTTTCCTGCACTCCAGGACGAAGTGAAAGGATTTTTTAAAAATTATTGTATCTGAGAAAAAAACGTAATTATAAATTAATTTTTTTAAACTTTATGTGACTGAAAGGGTACCCGGGTACCCTCTTCGGTTTTAAACATAGATTTTTTTTTAAATTTTCCAGTAAGTCTAACCGGCTGAAACTTCCTGACTTCCCCACAATAGTGAAAATGAACAATTGAACATAACCGTTGGATATGTGGAGGGTGGTATGTTAGCGGAAAACGAATAAGTATAATTTACAACTTCTGATGACTGAAAAAGTACCCGGGTACCCTCATGTGTTTTATGTAATTTTTTGAAGCTTGTCCGTATTTATTAATCATTTTATGTTATTTTAAATAGTAAATATGATGCACTGTTTTGTTCTAAGTACATCACCTGTATCCTTAATACTATTTTAAATCACATATTTAATTAAAAACCCCAAGAAAAGATGGTACTGGGTGAAATTTCAATCCACTTCCCCAAGTCTTGAACCGAGTCAAAATATATTACGTCATAAAAACGGTCCAGCAAACTTCAGCAAACTTCAGCAAATTATATACTGTAAAAGAAACCTTCAAATCAATTTTAAAAAGGTGTAATTTTCTTCAGTCACAAGGGTTAATTTTAATTTCATTTCTATTATTATAATAAAGTTTTGCTATTTTTGATTTTTGTTTTTAGTGATAGCTGTAAAATTTTCTAACAGCTAGTAACCACAGTTTGAAAATGTCCTTGAACTTCCAAAAGTAATTTGGTAAAATTAAATTATAAAA
Organism: Drusus annulatus; assembly: GCA_022651775.1. NCBI lineage: Eukaryota > Metazoa > Arthropoda > Insecta > Trichoptera > Limnephilidae > Drusus > Drusus annulatus. Next base: position 483,813 of record JAGWCC010000361.1, on the reverse strand, counting down.
ATTAAAATTTCACTCTAAAAATTAAACATAAAAACTTTAGTACATTTATTTATACTTGACCAAATTTTGAACCCGTAACCTCTGGGCTCAGATGCAAGGCTCTGACTGCTATTTTAATTTACTTTTTTTTTCACATTTTATTAAAAGTAACTTGGATAGAAAATATTCAGAACTTTATCATCAACTTAAACGTTGCTTTTACGTTTTTTTTTTTGGCAAAATATTTTCAAAAATTGTACTTTCAATACCAGACCGCCATATAACTCTGTCTCGACACGCACTCCTCGCTTCATTCACGTTCATACATCGTCTCATACATACTGTTCTGTTATTCTGACTCTTGACACGACTCGACTCGAGTATTTGATTTACTTGACCGCGCCGCGTCTTCCTCGAGTGTCCCTGACTTTTTCTACCATTCCCTGTCACGTCATATATTCTCCTTACACTATTTTCTTCGTTCTTCCGCTCTTCATGCTTAAACCATCTAATTATATTCATTATGCTTACATCGGCCTTGCATTCTTTCCGGGTATCTACATTCTTAACACGGTCATACATGGTATCACCACACATACGTACATGCATGACGGCGCCATGTCTTCCTCGAGTGTCTCCGACTTCTTCGTTCATCCAATTTCACGTCATATATTATTTTCGCACCCTTTTTTTCGTTTATTTGCTCTATATGCCCAAACCATCTAAGCGTTCTTTTCTTAATTCTATTTATTACGCTTACATCAGCTGTGCTTTCTTTCCGGATGTCCACATTTTTAATACGGTTATACATGGTTTTAGCACGTATTCGCCCCAAAGATCTAATTTCTACAGTAATTTACGAGTAAACTCATAAAATTATATTGTATTTTGTTCTTTATTTAAAAAAAAAAATTGCCACGTATTTAAATCACTTCGAACCAAATCATAAAACGATTCGCGCCATGTGAAGATGTTAAATATCATTCATAATTAATCAATTAAGTGTATGATAAACTCGTTAAAATAGCGTTTCCGCAAAAACCTCTCCCATCGTTTGTTAGGTCGTATGCACACGGAGATACTAAAAAAAAACTGAACTGATTTGTGATTGAAATTACTAGCCGGTTACCAACTCTTTGGTGACGCAGCAGAGTGGTAGATACACTAAGTATCCCCCTAGTGAAACACCACCATTCAGAATCGAAACGTTGCTTGAAATGGCTTTAGCCGTGTTTGGAGACCAGATCTGAATAGCTTGGTACTTTCAGCCTTCCTCCTTTCCATCTCATTTCCCTCCCCACTACCTCCAACCTCACAACATACCCCTATTAGGGACGCCGTAGTCTCATTGGCTCTAGACGGTTGGGAGCTGTTGGGACTCTTGTGCGGTATTCAACCCACGGCGCCCGGATGGGAATCTGACGAGTTTATTCACTCCGCTATTGGTACAACCGGTCAAAATTGTTGCGAACAGTTTTTTTTTATTGCCCCGTATGCGAGTTAATCCATTAAAAGAGTTTACCAACTTTTAGGTTGTATTAGCTGTAAAACAAACAAAAAAGCTCTGCCCACGCAGGCTACTCACAAATGTCAAGTAAGTAACATAATGAATCGGTAGTTTTCTATGTGGTGTGCAAAGTGGTGAAGTTATATAAAACAGGATATTTTTCTACATCTCCCACTAATTTTGTATTCATTCGTTGATCGTTTTTCGTGAATAAAAATGAAATATACGCAATGAAATGATATAAAAATGATTAAATATAAACATAGATTAAATATATACCATAATAATACAGAATAAAATGATGTGAAAAGAAAACAATTGATGTACATTCAAGACTCGAGTCAAAAACGAGTCAACAGGTCGAGTTTGCTATCAACTGCTTACTAAAGCGTTGGCAACTGTTTAGTGATGGTAGCGCCGTGTGCGATGTCTCATTTAATTACGAAAATTCAAACTCACCGCGGACAGGCTAGTAATTTGCGTCCGCGATCAGTTTATTTTCAGTATCACCGTGTGCAGAAGGCCTTAGGCTTTCCAAAATCGATAGTAAAACGACGATAGTTGAGCGAAGTTGTTCGATACATAATACATAGAGAAAGTTCCAAGTGTAAGTGCAAATTAACTACACGGGCATTGTTATTTCTCCCATGGATATTGTGAATATTATACTTCCGCATTCATTAAACTTCGTACTGAGATGGGAAGCTGTGGATTTTCAATCTCGTTTGCGAGGGGAGGGAGGGAGGGGGGGAGTCGGAAACCAACATCGTAAAATCTGTAAAAAAAATTTTTATTGTTTTTTCTTAAATTAATATGATAGTACAGAAAAAACATTTCTCGCAATATTATTTTTAAGGAGTTAAAAAAAAGCTTTTTCCGGAAAGGACAATTATATTTTAACAAAGACATAAATTTAAAAAAGGGAGTACAAAAGAAGAGCGAAAAATACATCAAATAGCGGCTCTAAGCAGTATAGATTAGTTAGATAAACCTCATAGATACAATAAGAAGGATTTTTTTTTACGTGAATACCGCACAAGAGTCTCAACTGATCCCAACTGTCTAGAGCCAGTGATACTATAGCATCCCCGAAGGGAGTATTTTGTGTGGCTAAAGGTAGTGGGGAGGGGAAGGAGATGAGGAAGGGGAAGGTCGGGAAGTACCTGGCTATTCATATCTGGTCACCAAACACGGCTAAAGTCATTTCAAGTGACTTTTCAATTCTGAATGGTGGTCTTTCACCAGGGCGATACTTAGAGTATCTACCACTCTGGAACGTGCCGCAAATATACTTTATTTTATTTTATATCAATTAAATGTGTTATGACACATATCAATTAAAATAAAATAAATATTTGCGCACGCCAGGTGAACAACAAAAATTAGAATCGTAACCTTAAAATACTCTAATATTGATATTTTAAGTGCCAACACGTTAAATGTCTTCAATATATTTTTTATTTCTGCCTTACAACTTTCTTCATATTTATTCACACTTTATCTGGATTTTTTACACATTTAGCTTCTAGTAAATTGTTTTTAAATAGTTAAAAGTTAATGAACACATGCAATGCTATACCAAATTCTAAACATTTTTCCATGATTTATGATAACGATCATGATTTTAGATTATATTTATTTATTTATTATATTTTTTCTTCGTTGTTAATAATAATAGTAATATTTGGATAATTTGTATAGCGCCGTTTTTGTGAAAATCACCTCAAGAACGCTGTGTTATATTAGATTTAACAATCTTCCTCTAAATGCAATAATTATGGTAAATATTCATGAATTTCAGCTTAAATTGAAATATTACATCAAACAACTGTAACAGTACTATTATACTAATTTTGTTTATTCTAAAAACCTTGTATTATCATTATTTACTCATATTTATTACAATAACTAATTTTACACAACTATTTTTTCTCTGTTGTTTCGTAAAAACTAAACATTATTTTAATATATTTTCGAGAAAGCAATTTCTTTGTCGTTTGACATATTTAATGAAATGAACAAATAACTTTGTATCAGAACACAGATTTTATTTTCATTTTCATGACCGACCGGTTTTGCTTAGCCTATGCATCATCAAGGTACAAAATTAAACTTAACAAAAAATGCAAAGTGTGCGGTTATATATACATACAGAGGGAGAACAAAACATAACATAAAATAACAGAACAGTGAGAAAACAATCGAAAAACATTTAAATTATTAAACTGATCAATTAATTATGCTTAATTTTGTACCCTGATGATGCTTAGGCTAAGCAAAACCGGTCGGTCATAAAAATAAAATAAAATCTGTGGTCTTGTACAAAGTTATTTTAATATATGATTTTATTATTTTAACGAAATTCCCTCACCAACCACAAGAACCTTGTTTCTGTGTGGTGTGGGACAGCTGTATGTTTAACTCATACCACACTGTGTTAAACATGTGACAATTATTTAATACTCAGTGTTGCATCCGAAGCTGCGATAAAATGGACTGTAAAACGATAAACTAAAATACTACTTGATGGAAATGTGATTATAGATGTGGTTAGATTAAGGATTCACTAAGCCAATTCACTCACCGATGAAGTTATGTTTGGAATTCAAATCTTCTTAAGCATTGGTGTTAATATATTATATATTCTCAATTTACGAAACCACATTTATTTTAAAATAATTATTTTATATAAAACCGACGACGAAGAAGCGAAAGCACCAACAAACAACACGTTATTCACCAAAAACTTCTTCTTCTTCTATTGTCACTTGTTTCGAACACAGTGTTGTTGAATACAAAATCGAATGGTGAAAAGGCGGGATAGGTAGGAATTGGATGACAAACAAAAAGGTAAGAACCTAACAAATTATCTAATTTTAATCCAATACTCAGTATGTTTGCCAGTCAATGAAGAAATAAATTGGTACTATCACAGTTTTAATTAATAAAAAAAACAGCTGTAATGGATTATGTGCATGGTCTTTAAGAAGTATTACATGAAAAGTTGTAAAAATAGTTCACTTATAAAATGCAGTAATGATTTATATAAATTTAGAAAGATTCCCAGAGAAAGGAGGTCAAGAATTTAGAAAAAAACTTGCGCTAAAAAAGTTGTTTTTGTGTTTATCACAGGTTATTCATATTGTTAACACGTTCATTGCTAACACCACGCGTCACGGGTTGACATACATGCTTGGAGTAACAATATATGGAGAGATAGCTAATTCTTTTTACCAAACCAATACAAACTTGCGATAAATCACTTTCTCCGGTTTTTTACGTCGTACACCATGAGAGAGAAAGAGACAACAAAAATATCACACCGCTTTTATATACTGTGTGGATGTTCTTGGTCTCCCGCGTCTCCGGAGACTCCGCCCACATGTTTTTATATGCGACTGAACTCAACACAACTAAACGGTTTTTTAGATTATATGCCATATTTCTATTGATAACAATGCTGTGAAAAAGTGGTTATACAAATAAATAAAAACATTATGTCGACATGTAGTATGAATGGATGTATAAATATCCTAGCGCTAGTCCTAGCCACGCCCAGGTCTGCCGAGTCCGGCAAAAATCATTAATAACTGACTACACTACCTTGGATAGGTACCACTATATGTACTCTAAGCGTACATGTGACTGGTATGCGCACAACTCGCCACGCGCGTTGCGCCGCCTCTTCGCTTTGAACCGATCTAAAACAGACGCAGCCATGTGGTTTTGAGTCATTCCACAGGGCACAGGGAAACCCGTCACTGTTCGTCAGTTTGAATTGATCCGTCATTCATATGGCATTAATATGTACGAATTTCAGTTAGCAATGAACGTGTTAATAAACTGATGTAAATTTATTAATTATTCTCACGACATTGCTGAATACAATATTGTTTAATTGAATCTGTATTAAGCAACCGTTTTTACTGTTTTGTTGATTTAACGAAATACCAATTAAAAATGAACTGGGAAAATCAACGAATTTCAGAAATGTGAAATCATCACGACATAATTGGTATTTTTATTCGATGTTAAATTAGAGTCATGAGAATGTCAGACAAACGTGATCCTTAGACATTTACGGCGAGGGCAATCAATTCAATTAGACTGTGATAAAGATGTACTAAACATAATATAATATGTACACATTACATAATAATAATTAAACATCAAAATTTATATCACGACTTTTAAATTTGAGTTTTTTAATTGTTCAATGGTAGCGTTTGTTTTAGAAACCATTAATTAAGCACTTATATTTTCATTTCACAAACTTGCACACAAATTTAATGCAATACAGTGTGTTATTTTCATCAAAACATGTTTTAAAGATCAAATTTAAAAACGCATAGCACTGCGTGATGTTATTCAATGCTAAACCTAGCAAACTAATTGACCATCACGCCGTTTCCCCGCAGGGGTGGGAAAAGGAGACGGACCGCCATACAACTCTGTCTTGGCACACACTCCTCACTTCATTCACATTCATACATCGTCTCATACATATTCTCCTGTTATTCTGACTCTTCACATGGCCCGACTCATGTATTTTATTTATTTATTTTTTAAAGAAAGACTAACATTCCCTGGTTACGAATAACCTGACAATATTTGAAAAACTCCTACTGCCGTCATAAGAAGCGGAAGGTGTTGCTTGTGCAATGATGGAAGATTTAGCCAGCAGAGGAATTGAACCCACGACGCTCAGCTACCGACCGGTAAGATTGATTTAATTCACTTAATCGTGCCATGTCTTCCTCGGGCGTCCCCGACTTCTTCTTCCATTCACGTCCTATATTCTTTTTACACTCCTTTCTTCGTTCATCCGCTTTTCGTGCCCAAATCATCTGAACGTCCCTTTCTTAATCCTATTAATTACGCTTACATCAGCCTTGCATTCTTTCCGGATATCCACATTTTGAACACGGTCATACATGGTTTTATCACACATACGCCTCAGGGATCTCACTTCTTCAGAATTCAGTCTATTTCATCCTTCCTTTGCCAGTTCTATGCCTCACTGCCAAACGCTGAAACGATATTAGTAATAATCTGTAAAGCCGTTTTTAACGTTAATAAAAATACTTACGTTGTAAAAATTAATTATTAATAATTAATTACCCTAAATAAATGTTTTATTGAACATAATTTCTTGAGTAATTTAATATCATTTGGTTATTCGTCACATATTTTTATAGCTCCGTACATCAATGAGTTTTGACTTTTTGACGTTTTTTTTTGAAAGATGGTCTTACTTGGCTATCGTCAATATTTTCTAAAATACTATTTATATATGGTGTACAATGGTTGAAGCGATATCTTAGTGGTTAGAGCAGACGCCCGGATGGCGGAAAATATGAAACCAATATGACAAGCTGATAAATCTATAGTACGGTATAGTAACGCGAATCCAGAGGTCGCGGGTTTGAACCCGGCTTGCGCAAATAATTTGTATTCAATTAATATGTATCATAACACATTTAATTCATATAAAATACAGTATAATTGCGGCACGTTCCAGAGTGGTAGATTCTCTTAGTATCGCCCTGGTGAAATACCACCATACAGAATTGAAACGTAGCTTAAAATGGCTTTAGCCGTGTTTGTTGACCAGATCTGAATAGCCAGTTACTTCCGAACCTTCCCCTTCCTCATCTCGTTCTCCTCTCTACTACCTTTAGCCTCAAAACATACTTTTTTTGGGGATGCCATAGTCTCACTAGCCCTAGACGTATGGGAGCAGTTGAGACTCTTGTGCGGTATTCACATAAAAAAATGGGGCCGTTTTAGTGAAAAATCACCTCAAGGGCGCATGCATAAACTAACGATTTAATCAAATACCTTTTTTTTACAGTGACTACTGGACAAGATTCCCAACTGTCTAGAGCCAGTGAGACTATGGCATCCCCAATCAGGGGGTGTTGTGAGGTTGAGAAGTACCTGGCTATTTTTATCTGGTCACCAAACACGGCTAAAGCCAATTCAAGCAACGTTTCGATTCTAAATGGTGGTCTTTCACCAGGGCGATTCTTTGAGTATCTACCACTCTGAAACGTGCCGCAAATACGAGTAAACAATATCGACACGGGAAAGATAAAAGGGCTGAAGCGCCATTTTGGTAAGCTTACACCAGTAATTTTACAATAAAGTTCATAAGTCGTACCTGGTAGGATTTTGAAAATAAAAATTAACTCAGGAAACAGAATGCTCATATTGAGTTACCTGAAGCGACTAAAAACCTAAAAAAAGTCCCAAACTTGTGTTGCTCGAGTCAAGCCTTCGCCCAAATGGTGAATATATTTTAGATGGCTGAAGCGTCATAAAATTATTCAGAATCAAACGAGAGTCATTCGATGCAGAAAAAACTGGTTAAAACTGCATATTTAACTAATTTTAGAGCAAAGTGTGACTTAGGTCATTTTCCCTTTCCAGCGATGATATATTATTTTTTTGTTTACTTACCTTATTTTACTAATACTATTTATTACTCTTAGTTCGTATTATACACTCACCGTTATGTAAAAACCCCGTGTGTATACAAAAATGAATAAATAATGTTAGGTGTTTTTCGACAAACGATTAATTACATTAAAATAATGTGTGTATATTATTTACTTGTACAGACTGTTATTTAAAGTGAATCACTCGCTGTGACTTACAAAAAGAATGAAACGTAATATGTTTTACGATAGAGGCAACAGAACAGTGCAAATATGACAAACTATTATAAGTTCCATCGATGTTGGCATTGAATTAATTTGCATCTTGAAAAATGACGCATCGCAAAGAGGCTGATTCATTTTAAAAAAGATTGCGCGGCCAGTTGACCTTCTACCAGCATTACCTTAAAAAGCGGATACCGGATGCGAGAAGTATGTAGACCGTAGACCCGGGCGGATGCGCTAGCTTTTATAAGCGCTGGGCGCAGAACGCTTGTGAAACCCGGAAGGTTGCAAAGTGGCAAGTAGGTGGCAACCCTGGATTAGGGCCCAGGGGCGTGCCGTGATTTATTGCCAGACTTTCGCGATTATCTAGAACTTAAAGTTTCCTAAGCCACTTTTCTTTCTACCCAAAGCGATGATACAATATACACTACACTTCATACAACATGAAACATGCAACATGCAACATGAAATATGAAACATACAAAATACAAAATGCAACATACAATATACAACATGTAATATGTTGCATGCAACATAAAACATGCAACATGCAACATGCAACATGCAACATGCAACATGCAACATGCAACATGCAACATGCAACATGCAACATGCAACATGCAACATGCAACATGCAACATGCAACATGCAACATGCAACATGCAACATGCAACATGCAACATGCAACATGCAACATGCAACATGCAACATGCAACATGCAACATGCAACATGCAACATGCAACATGCAACATGCAACATGCAACATGCAACATGCAACATGCAACATGCAACATGCAACATGCAACATGCAACATGCAACATGCAACATGCAACATGCAACATGCAACATGCAACATGCAACATGCAACATGCAACATGCAACATGCAACATGCAACATGCAACATGCAACATGCAACATGCAACATGAAACATGCAACATGCAAGATGTAACATGAAACACGCAACATGTAACATTTAACATGCAACATGCAATATCCAATATGCAACATAAAACATGCAATATGCAACGTATAAAATACAACATACAAAAAACAACATACAACAATTTTTAGAATACAATATATTTTTAGAATACAATACATCATTTTGTATATGAATTCACAATTCATATTCAAAAATACAATAATATCTGCCTTCAACTGCCTATACTATATTTTTAAAAATATAGAATGACAAACAATTCTAGGTTACGAATAACTTGACAATATTAAAAAAAAACTCCTACTACCATCATAACAAGCGGAAAACGTTGCTTGTGCAATAATGGAGGACTTAACTTGGTTAGCAAAGGAATTGAACTCGCGACGACTGGGTAGGAACTCGGCGCATTTGTCAACACGGCTACTAACCGGTCAGGCAGTTAACGTAAATAAGTTGTCAAAAGAAAAGTCACGGCACGCCCTTCCCTTGCTACGGGTTGAATATTGCTGAATACCATACAAAAGTCTAATGGCATTAACATCGCAGGGTAGGGCGGGGAAAAAGGCACTTGGGTAATCCGCTCTATTTACTAAATACAACTAAAAGTTATTCAAGCAGATTCTGATTTTTTGAATGGCGATCTTAATATCATCTTTTCTGCAACTCATCCAGTTAAACATTCCTTGCCGTAGACTCAGAAAAAATGGATTACTGTTCCTCAATCATCACTCTACTAATTGTGGGTATCATTCTCTACTGTCCAAAATGTCGAGACTTGTTAACTCAAGCCATGGTCTTGAAATTTTTTGTACCAGTCTAAATGACTTTTGTCATTCTTTACGATGAAAATTTTCGAACAATACAATTTCTTATGTCTATCATTGACTACCAAAGCCTTGTTCAGGCTTTGATTTGAATGTTCTATCAAATGTTAATTTTTGTCATTACTTCATTCAAATATTATGTATGTGTTGTTCTTTCTCTGTTGCTCTTTTTTCCCATTTCGTGTTGTGTATTTTTTGTAATTAGACAATGATCCGTTAGTATAAAAATAAATAAATAAAACAAAGCCCAAATGAAGATTTTTTAAAATAATACCGTACTGTACCGTAGAATCTACGTACTATTTTAAGATTATTTTTTGTAAGTAACACAAGAGTTATCAACCCTTAAGGGGCGTAAGGGCTGAACGGATCCAGTGGCTAGGGATTTTGGTTGCAGTCCGCCCTGGGCAGTATGCGGTAGGACTAGCTAGTCAAGGGCTTCCCTTGTCCAAAGGTACCCAGAGCCTTCCGACGATCTACTTAGACGCTGGCGTCCTGCCAACTCTACGCGCCTTTAGTATTGATTAAACGAGAACGCAAAACGCATCTGATTACGCCAGGGGCTAGGATAAGTATTGGAGCTCGTAGCTCTACGAAAACACTAGGCGATAAAGCCAATGACATTATATTCTTGTCGTAGCACAATATCGTCGCTGGAAAGGGAAAATGACCTAAGTGACACTTTGGTTTAAATTGAGTTAAATATGCAGTATTCATCAGTTTTTTGTCTGCATTAAATGCTCTGACTCTCGTTTGATTCTGAAGACTGTTGTGGCCTTTCAGCCAAATAAAATATGTTTATCATTTATTTATAAATTAACGGACTAAAGTCCAATTACAAAAAAAATATAAAACACGAAATGGGAAAAAGACCAGTAGAGAAAGAACAGCACATACATAATATTAAATGAAGCAATGACAAAAATAGGACTAAATATGCATTAGAAAGAACATTCAAATCAAAGCCAAGGTAAAGTCGAAAGTTTTGGTAGAGTCGTAAAGAATGACAAAAATCATTTAGACTGCTACCAAAAATTTCAAGACCATGGCTTGAGTTGACAAGTCTCGGCATTCTGGACAGAGGAGAATGATACCCATAATTAGTAGAGTGATGATTGAGAAATAGCATTTCGTTGTTTCTAAGTCTACGGCGATATGAAGACAAACAGTATTATATGACACTGGATAATGTCCATATAGGTAATGAGTGGTGATTGAAGAACAGCAATTGATTGTTTATTTGGGAGAAGGCTCGACTCAAGCGACATAAGTTTGGGACTTTTTTAGCTTTTTGTCGTTTCAGATATCTCAGTGAAAGCATTCAGTTAACTGAGTTAGCTTTATTTTCCAAATCCAACCAGGTACTGAAGACTTGTGGATTTTATTGTAAAACAAAATTCAAATGGCGCTTCAGCCTTTTTGTCTTTCCAGCGATGATATAAGTGGTAAACAAAGGCAGGGTGATGCAATAGGCAGGGGGTGGTAAGTACTCAATTACCAAAACTAAAACTTCCTAAACATTTGAATAAAGACTTCACCGTGAATTTATTTGTTCTGTCATGTGTTTTGTTGATATCAATATTACAGAGGCTTGGGGGTTTGAATTCCCGCCTGCGTAGATATTTTTTTTTTTCGAATTTTATCAATTATAAATAATTTGAATGCAGGAAACTCCATTACTGGAGGACTGAACGCTGTTGGTGCAGATAAAACATTGTCCAAAGAAGCGAAGCTTGCAGTCCACAATGGAGTGCCCTGGTGTGTGGCAGTGAGGCATGGAACTGGCAGAAGAAGGATGAAAGTAGACTTAATGCTGTAGAAATGAGATCCTTGGGGAATATTTGTGGTAAAACCATGTATGGATATCCAGAACGAATGCAAGGCTGATGCGAGCGTAATGAATAGAATCAAGAATGGGTCCTTTAAATGATTTGGGCACGTAGAGCAGATGAACGAAGAAAAAGTGATGCTGAAAGTATATATGACTCTGGAATGTGCCACAGATGAATTATCTAACTTACCAACTAACCATCTCGTCGTTTCCTTGAAGAGGTAGGCAGAGAAGACGGACCGCCATACAACTCTGTCTTGATACACACTCCTGGCTTCGTTCACATTCATCCATTGTCTCATACACTCTTCTATTATTCTGACATGGTCCGAGTCAAGTATTTGATTTACTTAATCGTGCCATGTCTTCCTCAGGAGTGCCTGACTTCTTCTTTCATTAAATTTTGCGTCATATGTTTTTTCACACTCCTTTCTTTGTTCGTTCGCTCTACATGCCCAAACCATCTAAGCGTCCCTTTCTTGATTCTATTGATTACGCTTACATCAGCCTTGCATTCTCTCCGGGTACCTACATTTTTAACACGGGTCATACATGGTTTTACAGAGGGATCTCATTTCTACAGCATTCAGTCTACTTTCATCCTTCCTCTGCCAGTTCAGTTAATAATCTAAAAAAAAATGGTTTTCAAATAAAACTGAAATATGTGTGTTTTACAGAAGCAGTAAAAACTCTTTTTGACGATGGCATCGTTAAATTTGCACAGCCTGTTTAATTTTCAGGTCAACGTACCTATTTAAAGCTTCGTAAAAATACCCGCTGTTGATTGCCCGCTGGTTTATTAAAGTTGAACAATTGTATGGTGTCAAACGACAAAAGACTTAAGAAAAAAGTAATCATTTATACATAGTTATGGATTAAGCGAGATCAATAATGCGAACAACTTAAATCTAAGATCAAAAAGATTTTTTTATAATTAAAACTGGATACATTTTTTAAATGATATTTCGAGTGATAATAATATGCGTGAAGCATTCACGCCAATTATAATAATATATCGTAAAAAATAAATATTTTCAAATTAGCTTATTGTAATATCTCAATCTCGGCGAGCACTCATATAATTTCGCCGATGAAAATGTAAATTTTAGATTTGAAATATACAGCCGGACGCATAACTCGGAATTATGTAATATTCAACAGCACACATAACAATAATCTGTTATTGGTGGCGTGGGTCAAAGTCGTTAAGCCTCGGCACTCAAATATGGCGTTAAACGTCACTTTGTAGCATTCTAATACAAGCTATACTACAAATGATTTGGGGTAGTTAGGAAAATGCCTAATGTTTCCTGTGAGTAATTTTTTTTAACTGTATTATTTTAAATCCTATGAATGTTGGATCTGAAGCTGCGATTAAACCCCGAATGTGTTTCCAGCTTCAGATGAATTGGGAAAATAGTGGACCTAATACGATACACCACCACTACTTGGTGAAAGTGTCTAATTGTAGTTTTAGAAAGATTATGGAATGTAGAAAAAATAGGAAACCATTCACTCACCGATGAAGTTTAAGTTCTTGAATTCTTCTAAAACAAATACTGAAAGAATTCACGAAAAACCACACTTATTTTAGTCTCCTTATTCACAAAACACCACATTTATTTTATATTTTCTAAAAGATCAAACAAACCGATTTGATCAGACCAAAACACTTGTGTTTGATATTCAATTGTTTCAAACACGGTGTTTTTCAATACAGAATCCGATATGGCAAAATGGTTGGATAGGTAGGAACTTAGATGAAAAACGTAAAGGTAAGAACCTAATAAATTATCACTTTGAAATCCAACAATGAAAAACATAAAACGTCAGTAAAAGGTGCAGTTTTAAAACCAGTGAAGGCATTTTCGAAAGTTTTACCTAAAATTCCAGTATACTACATTTCATAAGGAATTTAAAAGATAACTGGTTAAGAATTGTATTCACTGGAAACCTAACATGGACATTTTCCTAGCTACCTGCATAAAAGTGATAAATAATTTGTAGTATTGCTTGCATTATAAAGCCAAGTTGTGTATTTTTGGATGTTGACTTTTAAATAAATCTTCTCTGAAAAGGCAAAAGATCTTAAGCGACACTTTGGTCAAAAATGAGGCAAATATGCAGTTTCAATCATTTTTTTTCCTGCATCAAATGCTCTGACTCTCGTTTGATTCTGATGACTTTTGTGGCCCTTCAGCCATCTAAATTGAATTTACCATTTGAGAGACGGCATGACTCAAGCGACACAAGTTTGGAACTTTTTAAACATATGTCGCTACGGGTAACTCAGTGAGAGCATTGAGTTACATGAGTTGACTATTTTTTTCAAAATCCAACCAAGAACTGAAAACTTACAATGAATTTTACTATAAAATAACTTACTAACCATCATGCCGTTTTCATGGGGTAGGCAGAGAGGACGGACAGCAATACAACTCTGTCTTGGCACACATTTCTTGCTTCATTCACATTCATACATCGTCTCATACATACTCTTCTGTTATTCTGACTCTTCACACGACCCGATTCGAGTATTTGATTCACTTGATCGCGCCGCGTCTTCCTCGGGCGTCCCCGACTAAAATAGTAAAAACTTTAAAGTGGTCTGGTGTAAACTTCTCAAAGTGGCGCTTCAACTTTTTCGCCTTCCGGCGACGATATAGAGAAATATGATATTTTGGTGAGAGTATCAAAAAAAATTCGCACACCTATGTAAAAAACATGTCTTTTGAATTTAAATAAGGAATTTCTTACCGTGGAGAGCCCCTAAAATCTCGAATACATGTTTCTACAAATCATCGGCTGGTGTTACACCCCTCCCTCTCATATTGTACCACCCCCCTAACTCTCAAACATTTGTTTCTCTGGGACAATTCTTTACCCTCGCTGTGCATTTATCGTTCTTTAAGCCTGTATTTCTGTCCTGGAGCCGGTTGTACAGCAAAGATAGGAAAATCGCGTGCCATATATTTGCGACGTGGAAAAATATCAGCGAAATATGCATAGAGAATTATTTGGGTAATCCCGAACTAAAACCCCATTCCCTTCAGTTGGAGTTCTCAAAACATCAATGAGTCAACATATAAAAAGTTCAGTTTATAAGCTTGATGCAAAAAACACCCCCAATCAAAAAAAAATATACTTTTAAAGCATGGTTTATTTTCCTGATATAGTTTTCTGATTGCACGGGAAATGGAGCTTACAAAAAGCTTGAAAAAATGCTGCGATATCTTTTTTGGAAACAGCATATTGTGCTGCCGTTGATAGCTTCGTTGCAACATCCCCTTTTGATACATGCATCATTCGTGAGACAGAGAGAGAGGTTACAACGGAGGCATGAGCGGTTTGTTTTACATGTTATGTTCGTGCATACGTTGTGAATTGGGATTACAAAAACTAGAATACGTGCATTTTATCTGCACTTTGCCAGGAATATAAATGCAGTTTAGCTGGGAAAACCGATTGCAGCGAACGCGACTTTATTCTGGATTTCAAAGCTTATAAAAACTTTCTTTTGCGTTAATTTGTTGAATCGCAAAAAATGATCTAAATGAAATCAGAGATAGGTGGAATTTATTATTTGAATGGCTGTTATTATAAGAAATGAAAGTTTGGAAGATTCAACAATAAATTTCGTGAACTCGTAAAAATATTAATTCTTGAAGATAAAAGAAAAACACAAATGCCATGAATATGGGAATTCGTTAACAAATCACTGAGGAAAATCTGTAAATTTTTCAAATTTTCATTGATGATTTTTAATATTTTACATGCATGCAGCACAAAATTACCCACTACCCGGTGGCAAGCGTCCCTTTTTTGGTCATATTCTTTCCGCTTACATCAGCCTTGCATTCTTTCCGGATATCCACATTTTTAACACGGCCATACATGGTTTAACCGCACAAAGGCCTTAGGAATCTTATTTTTACAGCATTCAGTCTACTTTCATCCTTCCTCTGCCAGTTTCATGCCTCACTGCCATACATCAGGGTTGATGTAAATATTCCACTATGGAATGCTAGCTTTACTTCTTTGGACTTTTTTAATGCACCAACAGCGTTCAGTCCCCCATTAATGGAGAACTGAATATTTCAATTTTATTATAAAAATGCCTTGAAGTTTCAAAAGATGATTTGCCTTCTCTTGATTTTGAATCCACGACCTCTTGGCCCAGAGCACTCTTACCTCGCGGCTACGAAGGCCGTCATTAAATTTGTGCAAAGCTATTGTTTGATATTACTTACGGCTACTTTTTGAATAATTATCAAATTAAAAGTGGCGAAATAAATGAGGTCTATATCCTTTTTTAACTGCTAAATGGATATTTCAAAGATCCATTAATCACAAAGTTGCCACAGTAAAACATTTTCAATATTTGTTATTTTTTTTAAAGAAAGACAAACATTCCCGAGTTACGAGTAACCTGACAATTTTTGAAAAACTCCTACGCCATCATAAGAAGTGGAAGATTTTGCTTGTGCAATGATGAAGGACTTTCATTATATTTCATGACGTCAAAGCTCACTGTGTGAGCGATTTCAGTGTGAAAAACATATAAATTTTCAGCTTTATTGTTAACTTAACTCGATGCTTTAAATATCTACATCGAAGTTTAAAACGAAACGCATAAAAACATAATATTATAGTGAAATGTTCTCTCCAGATTATATTCATGAAATGTTTTCACCCCATCATTTTATTTCATAAAGGGAAATGTGAGGTAAAAAAAACCCATCTGAAAATATGTGGCCTATGCCTTTTGTGCGAGGATCCTCCGTGTTTGTACGCCTTACGAAAATCCCTTTTTAATGCACGGCAAAAAAGAGGCATTTTTTTGCGCGATATGAAAAATATCTTCGTTTCCTTTTCACAATATGGAAAAAGGATGAGATCTCAAATGCCCCATTTATTCCGGGAAGCTGTCTGAAGGGAGCAGGGCTGCCACTATAGTAGACTGCAGAAAGCAGCACTCTTTTTAGACTTTTCCTAGAATAGATGCATTTTCTACTGCATCAGCTGTTATTCGATATCGGCGATTAAGGCGAAGCGTAAATAAAATTTAGGAATTCAGGAAGTATTATATGCTTTATCGTTTCCTCGCAGGGGTAGGCAGAGAGCACGGACCGCCATAAAACTCTGTCTTGGCACACACTCCTTGCTTCATTCACATTCATACATCGTCTCATACATACTCTTCTGTTGTTCTAACTCTTTACATGACCCGATTTAAGTATTTGATTTACTTAATGTCATGTCTTTCTCGGGCGTCCTCGACTTCTTCTTCTATTCACTTTCGCATCATATGTATTTTTTTTCACACTTCTTTTTTCGTTCATTCGCTCTACATGCCCAAACCATCTAAGCGTCCCTTTCTTGATCCTATTTATTACGCTCACATCAGCTTTGCATTCTTTCCGGATATCCACATTTTTAATACGGTCATACATGGTTTTACCGCACATACGTCTCAAGGATCTCATTTCCACAGCATTCAGTCTACTTTCATCCTTTTTCTGCCAGTTCCACGCCGCACTGCCATACACCAGGGTTGGTATAAGCACTCCATTGTGGACTGCTAGCTTCGCTTCTTTGGACAATTTCTTATTTGCGTCAACAGCGTTCAGTCCTCCATTAATAGAGTTTCCTGCATTCACCCTTCTTTCAATATCCAACTTTTCTTTATGTACTCTAATTATCTATCTAAATAATCATCACGCTGGTTCTCCGCAGTGATAGACAGAGATGAAAGACCGCCAAACAACTCGGTATTGCCACACACTCCTTACTTCATTCACATTCATGCATCATCCCATACATACTCTTCTGTTACTCTGACTCTTGACATGGCCCGGCTCAAGTATTTGAATCACTTGATCGTGCCATGTCTTTCTCGGGAGTTCTCCTGAGTTCTTCTTCAATTCGCTTTTGTGTCATATATTATTTTCACACTTCTTTCATCGTTCATTCGCTCTATATGCCCAAACCGTCTATGTGTCCCTTCCATGATACTATTCATTACGCTTACATTAGCTTTGCATTCTTTCCGGATATCCACATTTTCAACACGGGCATACATGGTTTTTCGTACCCTGGAAAACAGGAAAAAGCCGAAATAAATTAAATTATCGCGATGTCAGTGTGTCTCAAAGTTGGAGAATATTTGCGGAGGGGGCGGAATCCCACCGCGTAGCGCGTGACAATCTGATAAAGTAGTTGTGGAATTTTCATGACTCACTGAGCTCACTGTTCGAGCTTATGCTAATCAGCAAACAAACTAGGGGAAAACCCTTTCAAAGGCGTTTAGTCAGGACCAAAGCCATACTCATAGATTTTATTGAAAAGCTAAGAATGATGATAAATATGAAACACGTTGGTAAGTAGCTTTAAAGCTATCGTTTAAATACACATATACTTTTTAATTCTTAAAAAAAAACATTTGTGTATGGAATGACAACGTAACTAATACATTATTCCCATTGAGTTAAAATATGCTCATCCTCATGATAAGTCTATAAGTTTAAGCTTTTTACGAAAATACGTTCTTATTTATTACCGATTAAGATGTATTTGAAATTTGGTGCAACACAGCTTGAAACGATAATTATTTATAATGTAATAGAATTAATTTACATTATTCTGCTTCCAAGCACGTAAGTTAATCTATACATATTATTTAACTAGAGAGTGTTATAACATTCTATGTATGTACATACATCCTCAACATCCATGTTCTTTTGTTGCACTGTACAATATTCTGACCGCCACAACGCGGGCAGGCCTTTTTTACACTATTCATGTATCTACAATATTTTTATATCATTCATCTCTTAATGTATTTGTTTAACAACTGTTTTTATAAGGTATTTGTTAAATAAATAAATGTGCCAAGTCTGGTGGTCTAAAAAAGTTTTAAAAACCACCTGTGATTTCTAATATCGGCGCCGGAAAGGCAAAAGGGCTGAAGCGCCATTTTGGGAAGTTTACACCAGAGCACTTTAAAGTTTTTTTTATACAATACAATTCATAAGTCTTCAGTACCTGTTTGGATTTTGAAAAAAAAAGTTAACTCAGGTAACTTAATACTCTCACTGAGTTACCCGAAGCACCGAAAAGCTAAAAATAAGTCCCAAAGTGTCGCTTGAGTCAAGCTTTCTCCCAAATGGTAAATACTTTTTAGATGACTAAAGGGCCACTAAAGTCTTCAGAATCAAACGAGAGGCAAAGCTTTCGATGCAGGAAAAAAAATTGATCCAAATTGCACTCATTTTTTTACCAAAGTGTCCCTTAACCCCTTTTGCCTATCCAGCGACGATGTAATGAACAAAGGTTTTTTTTTAAATGATCATAACTACTGTATTCCACATTGGCAGAAATTTTATTTTTTAAGAAAGTGTTTTAAAATATGTTTTATTATGAAATCAGTTTTGCAATCAAATAAAAATATGAACATAATGAATAAATAGAATAAAATGCATTGAGCGCAAGTTAAATTTAGTAATTTTTGATGGCGTGAGAAAGAATATTGTGAATAGGAAAATTTGTTGATTTTAAAATATTATTTGTTGCATCTTGGGTGTTCGGTACCAAATATGTAAAGAGATTTGGAACGATTGCTTGATTTATTTTGAAATAATGTGCAACAGTTAATTTAAGACGTTGCCCAAGGAGATCAGAGACAGACGATGTTATCTGTGTTATGATATTCGTTAATCTTTTAGAATGACATTGTGAAACTATCCATAAATTCTTAGAAAACTCAGGCAATTTGTATAAAAAATAGGGTCAGTTAATTTGATGGATATAAAAGATTACGTAATATAGTGACACTTATTAACTTGAAACTGAATTTTGAAAAATCGTTTTAAATCTGTAAGCTTTAAATAACCATTTCGAGATAGGACCTACAACTGTAATTCAATCATTTAGAATTAAAGAATTGAGCTTTGAGCTTTAAGCTTTGAGCTTTAAGCTTTGAGCTTTAAGTTTTGAGCTTTAAGCGTTGAGCTTTAAGCTTTGAGCTTTAAGCTTTGAGCTTTAAGCTTCAAGCTTTAAGCTTTGAGCTTTAAGCTTCAAGCTTTAAGCTTTGAGCTTTAAGCTTTAAATAACCATTTCGAGATAGGACCTACAACTGTAATTCAATCATTTAGAATTAAAGAATTGAGCTTTAAGCGTTGAGCTTTAAGCTTTGAGCTTTAAGCTTTGAGCTTTAAGCTTTGAGCTTTAAGCTTTAAGCTTCAAGCTTTGAGCTTCAAGCTTTGAGCTTTAAGTTTTGAGCTTTAAGCTTTGAGCTTTAAGCTTTAAGCTTTGAGCTTTAAGCTTTGAGCTTTAAGCGTTGAGCTTTAAGCTTTGAGCTTTAAGCTTTGAGCTTTAAGCTTTGAGCTTTGAGCTTTGAGCTTTAAGCTTTGAGCTTTAAGTTTTGAGCTTTAAAGCTTTGAGCTTTAAGCTTTTGAGCTTTAAGCTTTGAGCTTTGAGCTTTGAGCTTTAAGCTTTAAGCTTTGAGCTTTAAGTTTACAACTGTAATTCAATCATTTAGAATTAAAGAATTGAGCTTTAAGCTTTGAGCTTTAAGCGTTGAGCTTTAAGTTTTGAGCTTTAAGCTTTGAGCTTTAAGCTTTAAGCTTTAAGCGTTGAGCTTTAAGCTTTGAGCTTTAAGCTTTGAGCTTTAAGTTTTGAGCTTTAAGCTTTGAGCTTTAAGCTTTGAGCTTTAAGCTTTGAGCTTTAAGCTTTGAGCTTTAAGCTTTGAGCTTTGAGCTTTAAGCTTTGAGCTTTAAGCTTTAAGCTTTGAGCTTTAAGCGTTGAGCTTTAAGCTTTGAGCTTCAAGCGTTGAGCTTTAAGCGTTGAGCTTTGAGCTTTAAGCTTTGAGCTTTAAGCTTTGAGCTATGAGCTTTAAGCTTTAAGCGTTGAGCTTTAAGCTTTGAGCTTTAAGCGTTGAGCTTTAAGCGTTGAGCTTTGAGCTTTAAGCTTTGAGCTTTAAGCTTTGAGCTATGAGCTTTAAGCTTTGAGCTATGAGTTTAGAGCTTTGAGCTTTAAGCTTTGAGCTTTAAGCGTTGAGATTTAAGCTTTGAGCTTTAAGCTTTGAGATATGAGCTTTGAGCTTTAAGCTTTGAGCTTTAAGCTTTGAGCTTTAAGGTTTGAGCTTTAAGCTTTGAGATATGAGCTTTAAGCTTTGAGCTTTAAGCTTTGAGCTTTAAGCTTTGAGCTTTAAGCTTTGAGCTTTAAACTTAAGCGACACTTAATGTTTAAGCTTCAAGCTTTTGAGCTATGAGCTTTACGATTTAAGCTTTGAGCTTAAAGCTTCGAACTTAGAGCTTTGAGCTTTAAGTTTAGGCGACGCTTTGGTCAAAAATGAGCTAAATATGCAGGTTTGGTGAGTTTTATTTTCTGCATCAACTGTAAACTTCCCAAAATGGCGCCTTAGTTCTTTGCCTTTCCGGCGACCATATCACTTCGATACAAGCAATGTAGAAGCCGAGCAGTACAACATGTTAATAAAAAAAAGAGTTTTTTTAATAAATCTAAAAATGTTTTTTTTTTCTAAGTCGTCAGCCCTCTTTTTCCATACGTAATAGTAGTGGGTGGCGTGTAGAGCGGGAGAGAGGGGTGTTTTCGGAAATACACGTAGGAAAGTTGAGCGCAGTCATCTCGAATAAGGGTGCATTGAATGGTGAACTTATTTAATAGAGCGGGGGTCTTCCCAGCTTCCCAAAGTTGCCACCTTTCAGGAGACCGTATTATGGCGCTGACTAATATTTCACTAGTGACCTTTAAGCCGGGGGGAGCTTTTGGAGGGTTGAATTATGTTATGTTGATGGGAAAAGATTTATGTTTTAACTAAATTACACGTATAAAATGTCCTGATATTGCTTAAAAATATGTAACAATGATTGAGATAATTATATTATGTATCACTTTTGTATCCTTTTGTGTATCTTGCTTTAATTTTTACTATTAAGCTTTGATTGATTGAGTTTTTGTAATTTTATATTTGATGTTTCTTTTATAATTGTGATTTTTTTTTACAATTGTACACTAACTGAGTTTTTATAATTGAATTGTTCTCACGTAAGTCGGTTAAACCCAGTTTAAATAGATCAGTACAAAATACGAATGCATTATCCTTGAAGTGATATGGATTAAGTATAAATATTGACACACTTGTATCTCATATCTAGTTTAAACGTGTATAATTTTAAGAATCGGTGAAGTCTTTGAAATTTCATGCAAATCAACTCAATGACTCACTGCTGTCCTAGTTAGATGTGTCCTGATCATCAGCGATTTATGAGAATCACTTGAAATCTTTTTACAGTAAAATATTAATGCTTCCGCTAATCAATCATAAAAAAAAAACAATCATCATATTGAAGATCATATTATAAATGCCACCTGCATTGAATACAACCATAGGTTTTATCGACTGTCAACAGGTGTGCTAAAGGCACTCATAAATCACAGTAATTACCTGTAAGATAATTGTTAATTTGATAGGCTTGAAGCAAGATATTTTAGCATTGATGGTCTTTAGTTTCTCGTGTATTGATACGAAAACACAACTTAATCTGGTTGGCAATAGCATTTACAAACTGCGCGGCGACAGAGCTTCGCTCACGATACTGCTCAAGTTGCTAGACCGAAATAATAAGAATGTGTTTATCTTCGTTGAACGAGTACGCACTGAGAAGAATTCCGTGTTCAAAGGTTAATGTTTTATTGGCTGATTGCTTTTAATTAAGAAGCTCCCAATTATCAGGATGGCATTTCGATTAATGACCATTTCTTAAGCCAATCTGAATCTAATACCAAGTGAAACCAGTAGTACAGCGAGCTAATATATTTAAAAATAAAAATTTGGTTTTTTTTATTTCACATCTACCAATTTTAATTAATTTAATGATTAATTAATTACATAAAAAGCATTTACTTTGTGGCTTGCCATATTTATAAATAGAACACATACACTTTGTTTATAACCACTTTATTATTTAATATTATGTCTACCGGTTTCGAAAGTACCCTTCCATCATCAGGACAATATTAATATTAACCTTTATCCGCCCTGGTGAGCACTAAATTTTCTTCATCTAAAATTCTACGAATGTTTTTAATGTGTATATTCTCCATATTAGTGACTTTTGTAAAAATCTTTGTAAAATGAATACCAATATACATTCTCCAGATACTCCAAAACATACATTTTTTGATCGTCACTAATATGGAAAATATACACATTAAAAACATTCGTAGAATTTTAGATGAAGAAAGTTTAGTGCTCACCAGGGCGGATAAAGGTTAATTTTAATATTGTCCTGATGATGGACGGGTACTTCCGAAACCGGTAGACATAATATTAAATAATAAAGTGGTTATAAACAAAGTGTATGTGTTCTATTTATAGATTAACTAATTAATTAAATTAATTCAATTAATCCAATTCAATGAAGTAACAATGTACAGCAGATGAGTTTCGGCGTCAATAAGCAAGCAGAGGGGAAACATAATGTGAGGGATTTATATATTGCTAAATTGCTAAACAGTAGTAGACGAGTTGTCAGTCATATTATATTCAAAGTACTCGAAAGGTCAACGATAGGGAAAAAACAAAATATACATTCATGTTGAAAAGCTGGGCAAACTTTTTTTAAGAATAGACCTTCCGAAAATCTTTAATAATTTCCACACCTTTTAATATCTTCCAATTCTAACTAACTTACTAACTATCACGCCGTTTCCCGCAGGGGTAGATACTCTAAGTATCGCCCTGGTGAAAGACCATTCAGAATCGATCATTCAGAATCGAAACATTGCTTGAAATGGCTTTAGCCGTGTTTGGTGACTAGATCTGAATAGCCAGGTACTTCCCAACCTTTCTCTTCCCAATCTTCTTCCCCTCCCCACTACCTTCAGCCTCACAACATACCCTATTTGGGGATGCCATAGTCTCACTGGTCCTAGACGGTTGGGAGCAGTTGAGACTCTTGTGCGGTATTCATATAAAAAAGCAACGTTTTAAAATATACCACATGTTACTATATATGAATTAAATGTGTTGTGACGCATAATTAGATAAAATTTATTTAGGCACGCCGCGTTTGAAGCCGCGACCACTGGATTCATAGTTGAGCGTCTTACCACTCGACCACGGAGGCTGTCTCTCCCGCTGTCACTTACTTCAAACGAAATACTTAGAAAGACTTACATGATCCGAATGTCGTATCGTTCGATATTTTAGTCTCATCACTAATATATAACACCTGTTCTTCATACAAAAGAGACACACTCGAATGTGTTAAAAAAACATTTCCCTAATTAACATATCTTCACCATTCGACATTAAATACAACATCATCACACATGATCACGATTCGTTAATCCTCGGTCGACCTTCAGCTCGCAGGAACCTTCCATTCGAAGGCTGCGAGAAGGCAGCGCGGCTAACAGAAAAGCGAGAGCACGCAGGAGATTCTGCCATGAATGCCAAGAGATTACCATGGCAACGCAACACACATGCAATAATGATTTCGATTATTTTTTGCTAGTACAAGGCGTACTGAGACTTGGGTTGAAGTTTAATTTTTAATTTTATAGTAAATACCGCACAAGAGTCCCAACTGCTCTCAACCGGGTAGAGCCAGTGACCAGTGGCGGCTCGTGACTTTTTAGTGTTGTAGAGTGGTAAGATTGAAAAAAAACGTCATCATTGATGGTGATGTAGCCGAAAACATTTTTTATTTTTTTTTCGAAATTTCAACTTTTTGTATGAAGATTTTTCAGAATTCCGTGCAGTGCACCACCAAAACTGAAAAATCCTGAAAATCTTCATACGAAAAATAAAAAGTTGAAAAAAAATAAAAATCATTTTTGGCTACAACAACACTAATAATGTCGTATTTTTCAATCTTAGCACTCTAGCACACTAAAAACTCACGAGCCGCCACTGCCAGTGACACATGGCATTCCCGATTGGGGAATGTTATAAGATTGAAGGTAGTCAGGATGGAAAAGATATGGGGAAGAGGAAGGTTGGGAAGTACCTAGCTATTCAGATCAGGTCACTAAACACGGCTACAGCCATTTCAAGCAACGTTTTGATTCTGGATGATGGTCTTTCACCAGGACGCTACATAGAGTATCTAGCACTCTGGAACGTGCCGCAAATATACTTTATACTATTTTTATATGAATGTTCCAATCAGGACTGTTACAAGGCAGTACCTACCGTACTATTGTAGCAATTCTGCTTCAACCTCACATTTCAACACGCCTATGCGACGAATACAACATTTGGGAAACATATACTCCGATGTCGCTGATATATTTAACACGTCAATATCAAACTGTAAGTTTAGTTTAGTACAGTTGTTATCATCTGGTAGAGCTAAACTAATAGTTAGACCTGTTACTTAGTATTATTTTTTTCTTTTCTTTTACAATATTTTGAACCTGTTATTTATTGAGTATTATTAATTATTTTTGTATCTGCTATTCAATACTTTTTTTTAAATTTTATTTTACATAATTTTTTGCACTTATGAGGTTGTTTAAAAAAAATGTATGTAACATATATGTAAAAGCCTGTAACGGGCGTAAATAAATAAATAAATAAATGTGTTATGACACATTTTACTTAAATACAAGTTATTGGCGCACGCCGGGTTTGAACCCGCGACCTTTGGATTCGTGGTCGAGCGTCTTACCACTCGACCATGGAAGCCATCAAAAGTGTTTCAAACTTTCGTCACATTCTACATCGTTATAATTCATCGATTAACGCTATTTTTTTTGTACATTTCAATTCTCCTAGTTAATCGTCGATTTTAGGCCCGAGTCAGCCTTTGAACAAGTTGTGATCACCTGACAAGTATAACAACATGACCGTTATGCTTTTCATTTCATCACAATTTATTCAAAAGCTGCAATGGACCGACAGTCGGTACTTTAATTCGCGGACCCTTAATTAAAATGCGTAGACCTGGTATCACGGCGTTATAATATCTCTATTGAGTGTCTGTGGTAAAAATCGTGTATTTTATAAATTGTTTTATTTCTTTTGCATATACTTTATTACGCGGATGTCTTCCTCTCTGATTTATAATCCTCAAGTTAAACTTTTTTTACATCACACCTCCTACATATTACTCTAACCTCAAACAAATCGCAAACCTTTTTCAAATCTCACCGTTTTCCTACTCTTTTCTCCACAAAAATACAGTAAAGAAAACCAATTTTTAGTATATTTCACTAACTAACCAATTAACTAACCATCTCGTCGTTTCCTTGAAGAGGTAGGCAGAGAGGACGGACCGCCATACAACTCTGTCTTGGCACACACTCCTAGCTTCATTAATATTCATATATCGTCTCCTAGATACTCTTCTGTTATTCTGACGCTTGACATGGCCCGACTCAAGTATTTGATTTACTTGATCGTGCCATGTCTTCCTCAGGAGTACCCAACTTCTTCTTTCATTCAATTTTGCGTCATACATTTTTTCCCACTCCTTTCTTCGTTCATTCGCTCTACATGTCCAAACCATCTAAGCGTCCCTTTCTTGATTCTATTGATTACGCTTACATCAGCTTTGCATTCTTTCCGGATATCCACATTTTTAACATGCTTATGCATGGTTTTACCGCACATAGGCCTCAAGGATCTCATTTATACAGTATTTAGTTTAATTTTATCCTTCCTCTGCCATCCATCGGGATTGGTATAAGCACTACGTTATGGACTGCTAGCTTCGATTCGTTGGACATTTTTTTATTTATTTGCGTCAACAGCGTTCAGTCAGTTTCCTGCATTCACTCTTCTTTACACTCTTCATTTACTCGTACTTCACAATTAAACAAATCAAAATATTAACGAAAATATGTTTGATGTACCTACCCCAATATCGTAAGAAAATTGTGTCAGGATTTTTGTATCGCATCGATAAAACCGTCTGTGCACAGCTAGGAAAGCTAAAACCCATGGAAATATTATCATATCGTGCAGTGCAACTTGGAGGGTGCAATTTTTTTCAACATTACTTATTCTGAATTAGAGAGGCGACGATATAAGATAAAGCAGAAGACGAGTTTATCTCACCGTTTCTCGTATTTAAATTCACTTTATAATCACATTTTACTTCCCTTTCGATTCGGCCGCTCAGCCAATCATATACTGTGAGAAAAAAACTTAACCAACCCTTAGGTTTAAAGAAAGGGCTCCGTAATGCATGAAATAGGTTCTATCTTCGCTGGAAAGGCAAAAGGGCTGAAGTGACACTTTGGTCAAAAACGAGTTAAATATGCAGTTTTGATCAGTTTTTTTTTCTGCAGCGAATGCTCTGTCTCTCATTTATTTCTGAAGATTTTTGTGGTCCTTTAGCCATCTAAAATATATAAACCATTTAGCGGAAAGCTTTTCTCAAGCTACACAAGCTTGACACTTTTTAAACTTTGTATTATTTCAGGTGATCTAGTGAGAGCATTGAATTACCTGAGTTATTTTTTTTTCAAAATTCAATCAGGTACTGAAGACTGAATGAATGTAAAACAAAAAAAAAAACTTAAAGGTCCTCTGGTGTAAACTTCTCAAAACGGTGATTCAGCCTTTTCGGCGACAGTATTATTGTGCTTAAAATAGACTTACATGGGGGTTGTTTTTTTTTTTTAAATAGATGCACTACATACCTGAAACAAAAGAAAAAAACATAATTAGTACGCAAATAAGCAAGTAAGAAACAAGTACTTGTTGTTAAAAAAAAAACAAGTGTTTTTGTGTAGTTTTACTATATTATTATGCGAGTTTAAAGCTAACTCTTTTCAGATAAAACCACGTAAAGCAAAGTGTGAGCTGGCATTAGAATCACAAGTCAGGAAACTTTTTTTTAACATTAACTCTATACATTTAATTTTTGGGGATGCTGTGGGTCTTTTTGAGGAAAGAAAGGAGTGAACCTGGGTCTTGAAGAGGCCCATGTTGAAGGAGGTAGGAAACACAAAGGTTGGCAAATCGTTCCACAGCCGAGCTGTTGAATATAAGAACGAGTCGTAAAAGCGACCCGTTCTCATGTATTGAATGTTAACCGTCTATACGAGTTTCCCGATTATGCACCGGTGTCGAAGAGATCAATGACGCAAGTTCCTCAGAGTTTCTCCCATTGAAATACCGGTAGAACAAGGATAGCATTCCCACCTGTTTCCATTTTCAATGGTGGCCTTTCGCCAGGGCGATACTAAGAGTATCTACTACTCTGGAACGTGCCGCAAATATACTATACACTATTTTATATGAATTCGATGTGTTATAACACATATTTGTTGGCTAAAATGTATTTACGCCCGCCGGGTTTGAGCCCGCGACCTCTGGATTTGTAGTCGAGCGTCTTGCCACTCGACCACGGAGGCCGTTAACCGATACCAGCTACTAACCGGTCATATTTAATCGAAGAAGAAGGCATATAGATAAGAAATTGCCAAGGGTTTTTTATCCAGTTAAGACCTTTTTTCTAAGAACTCACTAATGTAAACTTAAATTCAGTCAAATAAATTAAACCATCAGATGGTGATAGTAATAAGGCCTATGAGTCGTAGTACTATTTTGATAGATCTTATGGGGGGTATTTGTATAAGCCCCAGCTAGAATTACGAAATAATCCATAAAATCTAAATCAAAATCAAAATCAAAAAAAGCAGATAAGGAAAAATCTTTTACGAGGACCCGGTATCGGATTTCAGCAGATTGAATTGATCGCTTTACTAAACCTTGACATTTGCATCAACCTACGTGGTACGCACGCTTTAAGGGGTTAAATGTATTCTTGATATCCTCTAGTGACCAGCTTTAACGCTCCTCGAAGCTTATTTGTAAGGCAAGACACCGAGCTGTTGCACGAGTCTCGTTTCTAAATTATGCTTGTATTAACAATGTCGATACTGTTTAAAAACGATTCACCATAAATAAAATAACCTTATTACAGATAAATACCCCATTTAGCAATGTACCAATTATTCAAAACAAGCACGCATGAATGTGATGTAAATAAAATACACCTAATTTCTATTCTATCTACTAATTGTTTTTGTGCAAGTATTTTTTAAAAATATTTGACAGCCTCCATGGTCAATGGTAAGACGCTCAACTACGAATCCAAAGGTTGCGGGTTCAAACCCGGCGTGCGCCAATAACTTCTATTCAATTAATATGTGTCACAACACATTTAATTCATATTTGATAATGTTAAGTTTATTTGCAGCACGTTTCAGCGTGGTTGATACTCTTAGTATCGCCCTGGTGAAAGACCACCATTTAGAAACGAAACATTGCTTGAAATGGCTTTAGCCGTGTTTGGTGACCAGATCTCAATAGCCAGGTACTTTCCAACCTTCCTCTTACCCGTCTCTTTTCCCTCCTCACTACTTTCAGCCCCGCAACAGAGCCCCATTAGGGATGGCATAGTCTCACTGGCTCTAGACGGTTGGGAGCAGCTGAGACTCTTGAGCGGTATTCACTACAAAAATAAATAAATCATTGTTTTCTATGCTTGTGAATGGCATGTTACCTAATTTTTATTCCATCTACTAATTGTTTTTATGTGCATGTTACTAAAATACACCTGATTTCAATGCCATCTAATAATTGTTTTTATGCTGAAATATTTGTTTTCAACGCGAATGAATGTCATGTTACTAAAATACACCTAATTTATATTCTATCTACTAATTGATTTTATGCTGAAATATTTGTTTTCAACGCGAATGAATGTCATGTTACTAAAATATTCCTAATTTCTATTGCATTTACTAATTATTTTTTATGTGCAATGTTTTCAACGCGTGTGAATGTGGTGTTACTAAAAAATTAAAATATATTTTGGTAACTTATTGTTTTTGGGTTCGAGTGATTTTTCTTCAGACATTTTAGTGTCATGTTACTAAAGAATACCTATTTTCTATTCTAAAAACTAATGCTAGTCTTCAATGCATAAACATTGTGTTACTAAAGTGAACCCAATTTCAACCTTAAATGCTAATTATTCTTACGTTCGAGTATTCGTTTTCAACGTTAATGAATGTTATGCTACTAACATATGCTCCATTTCAATTCCGACTGTTAATTGTTTTAATGTTTTATTTAATCCTCTGTTCTAAAACTTTTAATTGATAATTTTTGGATCTGAAGCTGCGATGAAACACCGAATATGTTTTCAGCTTCAGATAAATCTGTAAAATAGTGGACTGTAAACGATAAACCATACTACTTGATGGAAGTGTCTGATTGTAGCTTGTGAAAATTAAGAAAAAAAATGGGAAACCATTCACTCACCGACGAAGTTGAAGTTTAAATTTCTTTAATTTTTCTTACAACTGTATTATTAACGAAACAAATACACCACACTGATTCAAATATTTTTATTCACAAAACACCACAGTTATTTTATATTATTTGGAGATCAAAACAACAGACGAACAAGCGAAACGAACGAAAACACACACAAATCACATCCAAACTCTTCTGTTTCATTGTCAAGTGTTACGAACACCGTATTTTTGAATACGGAATTCAATATAGCGAAATATTTAGGTGAAAAACACCAAGGTAATAACCTAAAAAATTATCACTTTGAAATTCAACAATAATTATGATTATTATTTGGAATGATGATCTCATTCTAAAAAAAATATTTTAGTGCTCCCTAGTTTTCTTCAAGGGCGTTTAAATATTATTGGTACATAAGAGATTGATTTCTTCCACAGTTAAAAACAAATTAAAAACATAACACCTGCTGACTTAGTTATTAAGTCCGCTTCGTTAATTTATAACTTTAATGACTTCGATTAAATCGTTATACACAAAATTGCAAGCACGCAAATATTTCCCGAGGAATAAGATAATATCTGTATTAATGTGGATCGCATTAAAATTAACATTTTCGATTATCAATAAAATTCTCAACATAATCCGAGTGAGCTATAAAAGATGTACCTTGGATTTCACATATAGAGTAAACAAGGTTGACCTTTGGGGTTCCATAAATGATAAAATATCGACAAACCTGTAATTTATTTTATGATATGATCATTTCATTTATTATTCCGACTGGCCGGAGCCTATGAGATTATTTATCCCCCTCCATTATTGAGGAGTACACTGTGAGGTGAAAGGAAAGGAAAGAAGAAGGTTGGGAGAACCTGAAATCAATGCACAATTGACTCAAATAACTTTAAAACACAACTTGGTCTACCAAGAGTCTCAAATAAGCATCAGAGGAAGAAAACAAATACAAATTGAAATAGTTAGGTCAACCTGTAAGATAAGTTGGTAGATCCTGGTGAAAGACCACCATTCAGAATCGAAACGTTGCTTGACAAGACTTTAACCGTGTTTGGTGACCAGATCTGAATAGCCAGGTGCTTCCCAACCTTCATCTTCTCTAACTCCTTCCCCTCCCAACTATCTCCAGCCTCACAACATGACCCAATTAGGGATTCCATGGTCCCACTGGCTTCGGGTTGGGAGCAGTTGTGACTCTTGTTCACTATTCACTTTAAAAATAAGAAGGTAAAGGAAAACAGACCAGCAAAATGAGAGAGAAATAATATTTGGATGAATAGCCTTCAGCGAGCTTTACTACATCCTCAAAAATGGAATTAAGGAGTTATTTTGAAGCGCTCTTGAGGTGATTTTCCCACGAAAACGGCGCTATAAAAGTTATCCATTTATTATTATTATTAAAAGTCAGCACCCAAAAATACACACTTTTTGGCTTTATAATACAAGTTATACTACAAACGATTTATCTGTCAATTGTATACGGTTAATTTTTAGGTTTTTTAATTTTATTTAAACAATAATTATTATTATTTTAATATTTTTTTAAAAACAATTTTTAGTTAAAGCTCTGCGATGTAATTATTTTTACGCGTGACAGCTGTTTCGCCTTCTGAGGGGATTATCAAACTGTGGAGAAGCTATATACATACGGACTATTTATATCATGTTTAATGTTATTATTATTTTTATTTTTAACTACCAATGTCCCCATTAGGTTTTTCTGATAAATTGTAATTATTGTTGATGTCTATTAACATGGGGAGTTTCCATTTTTAAATATTAAAATAATAATAATTATTGTTTAAATAAAATTAAAAAACCTAAAAATTAAAATGGAGTTCTACAAAATAAACTTTAAAACCATAAAAAAAATAAAATAAAAATGTATACGGTTAGTTCGGAAAATTTCTAAGGTTTCCAGTGAATGCTATTCTTAAACTGTAATCTTTATATTATTAATTATTTATGAAATGCATACTGGAATTTTAGGTAAAACGTTCGAAAATGCCTTGGTTGGTTTTCAAACTGCAGCTTTTACTGGTATTTTACTATGTTTTTCATGGAATTTAGAAAATTACCCCTAAAAAATGACGGATAAATCATTTGTAGTATTGCTTGTATTAGAATGCTACAAAGTGACCTTTAGCGCAATTTTTGAGTGCTGAGGCTTAGCATTTTCATTTTAAAGAGCCTGAAATGATAATCCAAAACTACCAAATCACGACACGTAACGAAGTGATTGAACGCAAAGACAAATTTCAAGAAAATTATTATCATACCGATGGCAGGGTATGTTATTTTAAAACTCAGTACTAACACCTTATTCTGCCTTTAGATACGCCTGGATACGATAAATATAAAGCAGGATGTGCCCAACGTAAATGTCACGAAAAGGTTGAATTCACTTCCTCGTCGAAGCCTTTAAGGTTTCAGGCAGAGGGGCTATAAGGCGGTATCGAAAGGTCAAGGGACGTCGAGGCACAGGAAGAAGTCCGACTACAATAGGGACCGTAATTTATAGCTCGGGCAACATTTCCCACCCTGGACGTGTTGGTTTTCTACGCGGATCGTCCTGCTAGTAGTATGAAATTCGAAATGTAAAGATAAAATCGACTTTATTCAACAAAGTTGCTTTCAACTTCTTAATATTATTTTATTTAATGCCATTTTATTCAAAAGTGTACAACTGCAACTGTTGCATTTTAAAATTGTTTTTTTTTTTATGCGAAACTAGCGAGTACCCGGCATGCTTTGCAATATCACTCGAAGACAAATAAATGTTCGTGTTTTCATTCTGTTTATTCAAATGCTTTTGAATACACAATAAATAAATAAAAAGTTCTTAATTAATTTTCCATTTTGAAAATATTCTATAAAAAAAAACCTTTGTGGAATATGTAATCTGTGGCTAACCAGAGTGGTATATCTATGGGCTAACCTCAATACAACATGGCGGGTTCAATATTTTTCATACTAATTTTAAAACGTTATAGCAACAGTTTTACATATTGGATTACATTCAAAATACTTTTTAAACCTTCCCGTCACTTATAAGATCAAACTATACTATTTTCAGCGAAATCGGTAGAGCAATTTTTGAGAAAACCGAGGACAGGCAGACAAACATTCATTTTTATATATAGAGATTGTAAAGTCTTTTGAAAGATATGAGAAATGTGACAAAGAGATACATTTTTTTGAGAATATATTTAATGACAATAAAACAGAATTAGTACAAGGAAAGAATTAAGTGTTGGGTTGTCTGGTTTGCTCCTTTTCTGTTACAAAAAAATTGGAATCATCTTCAATAGCGCCTGATCAAATCGACTTAAAAACGTGTTTTTTACTCTCCTGTAAAAAAAGTTTAAAGAAATATATATATAACCTATTGACTTTTCAGTATCCAACGCAATGAATGGACCTGGGAAACAAGTTTTGGTTGCAAATTGACGAAACACACAAATACTTATCAATGCATTACCTGGAAACTCATTCGTACCAACGCAAGTTAAATTAACAGAAGGTAATGTTAGATTAATGTTGATTATAGTTTTGGAAGGTTAGAACCACAAATGATGAAATCTTCCTGCTCGAGTAATTGAAATGAATAAGCCCGACCTCCAACTAAATACATTAATGTTTTTATCGAATTCCAACGGACGATACAAACTTAATTTAAGGTCGGATGTGCTCATCAAAGTAGGCTTCGCAATTAGAAAAGCATCTGTTTTACATTATGTGGCAGTGCCTAGTATTTTGCTGATTAGCAAATGGCCACTTTAAAAAAATATGTACAAATACTTTTTAAAAGAAATGAAAAAAATAACTTTGCATGAGACCACGAATATTGTTTTAATTTTTGTTACCGACTGATTTCGCTTAGACTAAGCATCATCAGGTACACATTAAACTAAACAAAAAATACAAAGTTTGGGGTTATATATACATACAGAGGGAGAACAAAATATAAAATAAAATAACAGAACTATGAGAAAACAATAGAATAACATTTAAATTATAACAGAGAGAAAGATACAGATAATATGAACTGAATGAGATAAAACGTCAACTGAAAAGGTGATTAAAGAATAATGATAAATTTTATGAGTTTACAGGAAGTATACATTATATTGGACTACTGGACAAATTTCCCTGATTATTAAAAATATGACTATTCTTTATTTCTAGTACTTCTGAAATATTTAATCGGTTGCCACGGTCATTTTTCGTACTTACTTCAAGTTTCAACCTATCTTTATCTCTAGGCTTATACAATCCTATTTTTTATTTTCTGTATTAACCTTTACCTAGATCATAAAACATCCAAAAACATTATTAATGTACCTTATGCACAACCTCTATTGTTCGTTCCCAAATGCGACGTTACTACGTGAAAAATATATCATCTGCCATTTTACAATCAAGGGCAGATTTCGGTGAAATTCAATAAGGTACCTCTAGTACTAGCCTATATGGTATTTTATGAAGGAATATCTTATCGCTTACTGCAAATCGTCATTTTATATGTTCATGTTTAAATTTGTATTATTGTGTGATTTATGTTTTAGGATTACGCAAATCTGATTAATTTTCATTATGTCTATGAAATAATGTAGTGAATTTATTATGATAGCTGTTATGGGTCATCCAGTTGCGCCCATGTGGAAGAACCATTCATACCAATGCTTTTTGTATTTCTTAATTGCTTTCTTTAATGTGTTTCTGTCCCTTGAATTGTATTGTTTACGATATCTTTAGATCGATTTCTAAGATCCTTTTAAACATGCTTTGTTCCATACCACATGTTAGAGTATGATCTTTGAGTTGACCATTATTTCATCTCGGGCAGTCCTGTTCAGATCGCCATGGCGTGCGGTTCTTGAATATCGTCAGTTAAGAGTCCCGTTCAGAGCGCCTTGCCGTGCGGTTCTTGAATGTCGTCAGTTGAAGGTTCAACTGTTGTACTTTAAAAAATCTTCCGATAAAAATGTTCAAATAAAAAAGGAAGAAGAAGTTAAAGTGTTTTTCTGCTTCCATACGTTCTCGTACCACGAGAGTGGAAACATCTATACTCCTATAAAATGTTACCTCCACTTAATAACTTTATTCTTATATTTATTTAATTTCATCTTTCTCTTCTTTTCCCTTTTATTTCATTTTCCTTTTTATTACTTTTTATTATTGTGCACAACCTAAACAATATCTATAAAATGCAACCTCCATATAATAACTTTTTTCTAATTTTTATTTAATTTCATCTTTCATTTCTTTTCTCCTTTTAATTTTATCTTTATTAATATTTACATTTAATATTATATAATTTATGTACACTTCGTCTGTCTCGACACAGGAATCTCCTAGTGAGACGGACATGAACCAAACCCATGTATTTTTTTTTATATTTTAGAAAGAATAAATAAATAAAAAAAAAATTAAAAATGTGAAAAATATGAGCACCGGTGTTTTTTTTTATTGTAAAGTTAACCGGTCGGTCATAAAAAATAAAATAAAATCAGTGGTCTGATATAAAGTTATTTTTTTATTTCTTTAAATATGTCAAATATAATAATTTAATAAGTTTTCGCTATCACTTTGTAGTGCGACATTCTTCAGGATAAAGCTTCGGTGGTAGCGAAATCTGGTTGGCATTGGTATAAATTAAAGTGATACAAAGTAATTGTTTTTTTAAATATTAATACTGTTCATGTCTACTACCAAACAAACAGTAATGCTGTCGTGAATTTGTTTGACAACGTTATTAGAATATTCATAACATAAGACAGAACCTTGACAATAAAATTCAGCTTCTTGTGAATATGCCTTACGCGGAAATGATAACCAAATAAACATGAATTCGAGCGCATTCACACAGTCGAGCTCTGACTGAAAGTGTGAGACGTAATTGAATTAATTCAATCGAGTTTTACATTAGTCAAACGTTGTCTATTCATACAAACGCCGTCTTATGTTTAAAATAAAGAATTATTTCACTGTCATACGTACGCAAACACATACAGTATTATGTAGATATGTATATTATAAACAAACGGATATGAACAGGTATTATTTAGAGGGAGGGGAAGAGGTGTGACACCAGCTAGCATGATTTGTCAAAATCAAAATTTACGATAAAAGTAATCAGTATTAAATTAAACAATTTCCTGCACTAAGAAAGACGTAGATTACTATTTTAGGAATAATTATAATATTAATTTATTTAAATAATTTCCTATGCATTACAAACTTTTCATAGTTTAATACATATAATAAATTAGACACATTTGCAAATAGCTACAAATTAAGAAATAATTACAGGATAAAAAAATGGGAAAAAATTACAAAAAATATATAAATAAAATGAAAAAAATAACCTTGTAAAAGACCACATATTTTATTTGACTTTTTTGACCGACCGGTTTCGCATATCAGGGTACAAAATTAAAATAAACGAAAAAAAACATAGTGTGCGGTTATATATACATACAGAGGGAGAACACAATATAAAATAAAATAAGACAACATTGAGAAAACAAAATAATTAAGTTTAACAAAGGAACGGAGAGAAAGAGATGAAATAAAATATGTGGCCTTACACGAAGTTATTTTTTTATTTCATTGAATATATAAAACTACAGAGTGTTTGCTTTCTACGAAAATATATATATACTTATAGTACAGGGTGTCCCAGAACTGAATGGAGAACTGATGGACAATGTACGAGTCTCGCTCGCACTAGTCGAATAGTGTAATATCTATCCGTCTCACACGTTAATAAAAGTGGTGTCATTATCTGTCTCGCTCACACTTCGTAGAGTTACTCTCTTCGTCTCATTCATCTAAAATCTTAAAGTTACGGCCTCGAGGAAAGCCTTGAAGTACACTAGAATCATTTTAAGTAAGTAAGAAAAAATTGTTAAAAACTGGGTTTTTTTACAAAGTAGTACATTTTTTTTAGTACAGACATAGAACATAAGATCTGTACAGCGCCCTTGAGGTGACAAAAACGGCGCTATTCAAATAATCCAAATATTTTTAAATTTTTTTTAACACGTCTTCTTATTTCTCAGCAACAGTGTGAAATAGGTGGAACAATTTCTTCATTATAATTTATTATATTCTTTATTCTATGATAAAGATAAACGTTATACATATTCGTCAAATATTTTTAAAATTAAAGTGCTGTCATTCTATAACAAGACACGCTCGGGTAACCTCGGGGGACGGTTAAGTTCGAGTTTAAAAGGTTAAAGCGAACTTATTTTAAGCTTTAAAGTTGATGAGACCAAAAAAGATACTTTGAAGTTTGTGGCATGTTAAAAGACAATTTAAAAAATTAAGTGTTCCTCGTAGAAGACGAAAATAGAAGTTATAATTGGTAGGGTGAGTTTTATGCGATAAAATAGAAATTACATTTTCTCATAACATTATATTTTTGTGTTTTTTTTGTGTTGTAGTGAAACAGCACAAGAGTCCCAACTGCTCCCACCGTCTGGAGCAAGTGGGACTATGGCATTCCCAATCGGGTATGTTGTGAGGCTTAAAGTAATGAGGAGGGAAAGGAGATTAGGCAGAGGAAGGTTTAGAATTGCATAACTATTAAGATCTCGTCACCTAAACGACTACAGCCATTTCAAGCGACGTTTCGATTCTGAATGGTGGTCTTTCGCCAGGGCAATACTTAGGGTATCTACCAAATTGTATATGTACTCGTATGTATTTAAAAAAAATTGTTTTGACACATATTAAGTACATAAAAGTAATTGGCGCACGCCGGGTTTGAACCCGCGACCTTTGGATTCGTAGTCGAGCGTCTTATTACTTGACCATGAAGGCCGTCGAATCTGACACGTTATAGTTAAGATACGATTAGGTAAATTCCGTGCTATTTTCGAAAGTGTATATATATTTTTTGCAATAATTTCATATTACTGAATCCAATATTATACATATTTGTATGCCAGTACGGCAAGGTAGGCAGTGCTTATGTGATTTTATGGAGTGCACGCCTCTGTTGATACTGTATACACAGTGCGTTAATGACGTTTTGTGTATACATACCTTAATTATCGAATTATTCAGTTGTTCCTGTGACCGAAATTGCAAATCAAAACGTCCTATTCAGTTTTGTTTTGTACAGTGCTTATTTTTACATTTGCGGATTTACGGAGAAACGATACTAAAGAAACGGTAAATTGCTAATTTTTATAAAAGGGTAAATAAGAAGGTGCCGTTTGGTTTTATTTTATAAAGTACTTATTTTTACTTTTGTAGATTTACACAAGAATTGATAATAAGGTAACGGTAAAGTGCTAATTTTCATGAAAGGGCTGGCAGTGACGAGGGAACATCCATCACCTCATTAATTTTTCACGAGGAAACTGCGGTACCTTGTAAATAGTTAAAACTCTAAGAGAGGTTGTGAGAGGATACGTTGGGCTGGAGAAAACAACCTTTCAGTTTGTTTTCAAGACCTTTGTTACAATAACATTATGAAATAGGTTTATTTTAAATACTGACTCCCAAGAGACGACATTTCTGATGATGCTGCTTTAAAGTAGGGATGAAGTGAACCTAGCATCTTAAAATAGATAGAAAGATTGAGGAAAGGGGCATTATTTATGTTTGTAATTTGTGCCAGAGGTTTCGAGCGTAAGAAAGAGTCGTGAAATTGGCATCTAATATAGAAATTGGCATCTAAATATATAATCATTTTTCAGACATATTATTAATATTTTAATATGTATCAAAGAAGAACGTAATAAAGCCATCAAATAAATTAGACAATGATTTACATAATTTTATTATTTTTGTGCAAGTTTATAAGTATCTACCTATTAATTTAATAATTAACACGATAAAAAAATATCGTACACGTATAAATATCATTATTTTAATATATTACGATGAAATGTAAAGCTTCCTACGCTCCGCATAATATTCAACGTAACGTGACATTATTTACAGTTACATTTGAAAATAATGCATTTTATCGGAGTAATGTGTCAATTTAATAAAAGCAAAAAATTTGATTGAAATCACAGTCTCTCAAATTATAAAAAATATATATTCCTGCCAAGTAAACCCAGTTATATTTTCATCGGTTTCTTCTGAGTTAATTAGTCACTTCCGTTTCCCCGAAGGGATAGGCAGAGAGGACGAATCTCCCATACAACTCTGTCTTGGCACACACTCCTCGCTTCATTCACATTCATACATCGTCTCATACATACTCTTATGTTAATATGACTTTTGACATAGCCCGACTGAAGTTTTAAGTATTGATTTACTTGATCGTGCCATGTCTTCCTTGGGCGTTCCCGACTTTTTCCATTCACTTTCACGTCATATGTTATATTCGCACTCCTTTCTTTGTTAATTCGCTCTCCATGCCTACACCATCTAATTGTCTCTTTTTATCCTATTTAAGCTTACATCAGCCTTGATTTCTTTCCGGATATCCACATTTTTAACACGGTTATATATGGTTTTACCGCACATTCTCTTCAGGGATCTCATTTCTAGAGCATTCAGTCTACTTTCATCCTACCTCTGCCATTTCCATGCCTCACTGCGGTACATCAGGGTTGGTATAAGCACTCTACTGTGAACTGCTAGCTTCGCTTCTTTGGATATTCTTTTTATTTGCGCCAACAGCATTCAGACCTGCATTAATGGAGTTTACTGCATTCACCCTTCTTTCAATATTCTTATAATAATAATAACAATGAATTTACATAGCGCAGTTTTGTGACATTTTTCCTCAAGCGCGCTTTATACTAAATTAACCAAGCTAATAAGACTAACTAACAAGGAGATAATAATATACAATATGTATTTAAATTAAAACTATCTAAAATCATGATCGTTATCATAAATCATGAGAGAGAAAAAAAAACAATTTACTAGAAGCTAAGGGTATAAAAATACTGATGAAACGTATGAATTCATATTACCAGTCAGCCTTAATGGAACAAATATAAATGAGAAATCCGAGGTCAAATATTTAGGACATATTTTGACAGCTGAGCTCAAAGATGATGATGATATCGAGCGACAGAGAAGAGCACTGTGCATTAGAGGAAACATGATTGCTCGAAGATTCAACAAATGCAGCCGAGAAGCAAAACGGCAACTATTTAATACATATTGTACAAGCCTGTATACATCGGAGCTGTGGACAAATTTCAACCGTGCAACTTTAAAAAGAATGGAGGTACAATACAACAACTCGTACCGGATGCTTTTCGGGCTGTCATGGTACTGCAGCGCTTCAGAAATGTTCGCAGAAGGACGAGTTCCCGGTTTCAGAGCCTTAATAAGAAGACGTATCGCCAACTACCGAATAAGAATAGGCACGAGCGAAAACACTCTTGTGATGGCAGCACTGGACTTCTTGCAGGGCCCCGTTTATAAACAATGGAGTCATTTCCTGATGTCTTGAAACGAAGTTTAATTTTATTTCTTTATTACTATTATTTATTACCATGTTATCATGTTTTCTATTTTTATTTATTATCTTTGTATTTTTTTTTTCTTATCTTTCTATGTATTATATGGAACTCATGGGATTGCACCACCCCTCCCTGAGATCTGGAATAAACTATTAAAAAAAAAAAATATATATATATATATATATATATATTAACATATTTGTTAAATCAAAGAAAAGGAGATTGGATTGATGACAGTTAACATGTTGGTACATAAAAACGTTACTATTTAAATATTATAAGTAAACGCAGCTCTTCTAAACCACCTCTTCCCTGTTAACTCGAAAGCCATAAAACATAAACATCACTATTAATCTTATGATACATGTTATATATCCGACTTTACAGATGACTACATTTCTGATTTTATTTTACACATAATCTAGGTGTGGCACCTATGATTAGGTGTGGCACCAATGTGTATTAAAATGTTGAACGAATCTTTATTCTAAACTGGATCATTAAAATTTTACCTAAAAAACTTGATGACCACAGTATCCTGGGGGGACTGAACGTTCGTCCTGGGTCCTTTTAATGCGACTAGAGAACTAAAACACGCCTGACATTTAAATATTGTAAATCGATCAACGCCCATTATATTATTTTTTCATTAAAGTCGTTGAACTTAAAATTGATTATATTTTGCTAGCTGTATTATATCGCCCACCACAAAAAAAATTTGATCTTTGGATATAGTCCATGTAATTTAATGATTTTCGAAGATGTCGAGAGAAATAAAAAACACAATTCTTCCCACAAATGAATGTGTCTTAATTGCGCATTATCATAATCACATATAATATACATAATGTGGGTAAATTATTCTCAAAAACTATAATAATAATAATAATATTTGGACGATTTGTAAAGCGCCGTTATTGTGAAAAATCACCTCAAGGGCGCTGTACAGATCCTACTTTCTATTATTACATATTAATTCCTAGTTTAGATAAGAAAATATACAGGAACATACTTACCTGGCAGGTCCCATCAGATAGACACAATTATTAACTTAAAATTATGATTATTATTTAATTTATTTTTTTTTTTGATTTAGGGCATGGGAGCGAAATTAAAAGAATGGACTTCCTGAATTTGTCATACAGTACAGGAATTTTAAAGAAGTGATTTGTGAAATATCCTACTTATTTGGCGAAAAGTAACAAGAAAGACTAAAACACGCCAGGCAGCTGCGAAAGCGCCACGACTATGGTTTTTTTTTACAGTTTTAATAACTACGTCATTCTTGGGACTAGCGGTCCGATGTCTTATGACAAACTATAAATGATTCTCGAAGCGCTGCAGTAGCGCGGGAGCCCAAATTAAAAAAAAAAACTGGATACTGCACTAGAGTCTCAACTGCTCCCAACCGTCTAGAGCCAGTGAAGCGATGGCACCCCCAAATGCAGTATACTGTGAGGCCGAAGGTAGTGGGAGGGGAAAGGAGATAGGGAAGAGGAAAGTTGGGAAGTAGCTTGCTATTCAGATCTGGTAACTAAACGCGGCTTAAGCCATTTCAAGCAACGTTTTGATTTTTAATTGTGGACTTTCAGCAGGGCGATACTTACTCTGAAACGTACCGCAAATAAACTAAAAATTATTTTATATGAATTAAATGTGTTATGACACATTATAGTTAAATACAATTTATTTGCGCACGCCGGGTTTAAACCCGTGACCTCTGGATTCGTAGTCTAGCGTCTGAGGCCTACAAAGTTAAGTAAGTTAGTTAGTTAGCTTACTTGCATGATATACTCGTATATTCTTCCTTTGTGTTCTACCTCTATATGTATGAGTATATATAACCACAAACCATGTATTTTTTACTTTAATTTTGTGCTCTGATGATGCTTAGGCCAAGCGAAACCGGTTGGTCATAAAAAATCAAATAAAATCTGTGGTCTTGTACAAAGTTATTATTTAATTTTAATTACTAGTTTTTTTTTTTATTTCTTTATGAAATGCATACTGGAATTTTAGGTGAAACGTTCCAAAATGGTTTTGTTGGTTTTCGAACTGCGGCTTTTACTGACAGTTTACTATGTTAAAAATATCTCTTAATTTAATTTAATTTTGTTACTTCTTGTGTTTTGTAAATGGATATATAGTCTGTAAAAAAAAAAAAAAGTTTTTCATGGAATTTAGAAAATTGCAGTTAACTAGTACTATTCACTAGAAACAATACAGATAAATCATTTGTTGTATTGCTTGTATTAGAATGCTACAAAGTGACGTTTAGCGCAAACTTTAAGTGCTGAGGTATAGAATGAGTGTTATGTGCTGAGGTCTTATACAAATTTATTGGCGTTGGGAAAAACTTCAATGTTTTGAAACGAACTAATAGTTCTTTAAAATGAACCCTTGGCAGTGAACACTTCAATTGAAGTCGAACTCGCAAAAAAGAGATTTGAATTTATCTATTTATTGAGATTTGAAAAAAGAAGTGGAACTGGTTCCTCGCCGAAAAAAACATGTAATAGTCGGTAGAGATTTGAAATTGAAAAGGACTGGAACTGATTTCTCGCCATGGCAAAGAGATTTTAAAACGAAAAGAACTCCCATAAAAACACGTTCCTTTAGATAGAAGTACTTTGAAATCTAACTTCAATTGAAGTACTTGAAATGAAGTACTTCTGTATGGGCTTTGAAGTTCAACTTCACAACTTAACTGCTGCAAATTGAAGTAGTTCTTTGTAATCTAACTTCCATTGAAGTATTTATTCAATGAAATGAAATGAATAAAGTTTGAACTGCCGCAAAATGGAATAGTTCACACGGAGCAGTCAGAACCTTGGAGTAACAATGTATGGAGAGAGAGCTAATTATTTTTACCCAACCTATACAAACTTGCGATAAATCACTTTCTCCGGGTTTTTACGTCGTACACAATGAGAGAGAAAGAGACAGCAAATATAATACACTGCTTCTGTTTACTGTCGCGATGATCTTGGGCTCCTGGGTCACCGCGAGAATCCGCCCATATATTTTATTATGCCACTAAACTTGACCTAACTAAACGGTTTTTTAGATTATATGTTATATTTTTGTTGATAACAA
The DNA here is from genome assembly GCA_022651775.1 of Drusus annulatus. Lineage (NCBI taxonomy): Eukaryota > Metazoa > Arthropoda > Insecta > Trichoptera > Limnephilidae > Drusus > Drusus annulatus. The sequence goes on along the minus strand of JAGWCC010000361.1, from coordinate 440,194 downwards.
TACTGTGAAAAAGTGGTAATACGAATAAACAAAAACATTATGTCGATATGTGCTATGTATAATAAAATAATAATGGATGTATAAATACCCTAGCCTTAGTCTTAGCCACGTCCAGGTCCGCCGAGTTCGGTAAAAATCACCAAAAACTGACTACACTGCCTTGGATAGATACCACTCTATATACTCTAAGGTCAGTACGCTAAAATGAACTACCAATTTCAAATGAAGTATTTGTTCAATGAACAATGAATGAAGTAGGAACTGCTGCCAAAAGAAGTAGTTCTTTCAGAGCGGCCACTACGCTAAAAGTTATTATTTAATTTTCATTGAATGTGTCAAACCACAAAGTGATTGCTGTCTACGAAAATATATTTATCTATTTTTGACTGATGAATTAAATTTCCAACGATGCCCGGCTTCCCCGGTACAGATCCCACTACCTCCGCTTCTATCCGTGGCTGGTTGGTGGTCAGTAGTTGGTGTCACTAAACCTGTAAGGCCACTGCGTGAACCCGATGCGGCTAAAGCACAAAGACAACAACAGGTTTCTGCTTTACCCACATCTGTTCCGCCCTCTTCTTCGGTCGGCTCCGGCCCCATATATCTAGTGGACTGGTTTACCATCCATAATACCCATTATTATTGGTGTCGTGCTTGGAGTGAGAATGTATGGAGAGAGAGCTAATTCCTTTTACCCAACCTATACAAACTTGCGATAAATCACTTTCTCCGGGTTTTTACGTCGTACACGTACGACGGCCTCCATAGTCGAGTGGTAAGACGCTCGACTACGAATCCAAAGGTCGCGGGTTCAAACCCGGCGTGCGCCAATAACTTTTATTTAATTAATATGTGTCATAACACATTTAATTCATATAAAAATAATAAAAAGTATATTTGCGGCACGTTCCAGAGTGGTAGATACTTTAAGTATCGCCCTGGTAAAAGAGCACCATTCAGAATCGAAACGTTGCTTGAAATGGCTATAGCCGTGTTTGGTGACCAGATCTGAATAGCCAGGTACTTCCCAACCTTCCTCTTCCCAATCTCCTTCCCCTCCCCAGTACCTTCAGCCTCACAACATACCCTATTTGGGGATGCCATAGTCTCACTGGCTCTAGACGGTTGGGAGCAGTTGAGACTCTTGTGCGGTATTCATATAAATACACTATGAGAGAGAAAGAGACAGCAAAAATAACACACCTCTTTTATGTACTGTAAGGATCATCTTAATCTCCCGCGTCTCCGGGGACTCCACTCCGCTCACATATTTTGAAATGCGACTAAACTGTACACAACTAAACGGTTTTTTAGGTTATATGCTATTTTTTTGTTGATAACAATACTGTGAAAAAGTGGTTATACGAATAAACAAAAACATCATGTCGATATGTGCTATGAACGGATGTATAAACACCCTAGCCCTAGTCCTAGCCACGCTCAAGTCTGCCGAGTCCGGCAAAAATCATCAAAAACTGACTACACTGCCTTGGATAGGTACCACTCTATGTACTCTAAGGTATTGTGCTTGGAGTAAGAATATACATGGAGAGGTACCTTTGCGAAATAGTGTAGTCAGTATTGTTGACTTTATACTGACTCAATAGAAAGAGATATGTTAAAGGATGTGGAATAGCCTAATAGTAACCGACCACATCCAATTCGGACATTTTTAATTAAAACATATTTGAACACATTTAACAAAACAATATCAATACATCAATAAAATGATTTATAAATTTAAAATATCACACAAACACTAATAACAGAAGGTTTGCTTAAATAATGAGGGAAGCTTTTTGCTGATTTTATATATTTATATCATTAAAAATGTGACAATTCTAAAGTTCAGTCGAACTGTTGAAATACCTCTGAAAAGTGATGTTTTACAATCTTTGTTTGGTTATTTGAACATCCACGCATAGCATATATGACCATCATGTTTGATTTTTTTACAAAACCACTGCAGTTTTTTAATTGACACAAAAATAGGACATAACCTCAAAATTCGTTGACGTAAGTTATACTACTTGATGATGTGAAGTTAGCGCGGACGGAGAACATTCTTACATACTTAGAAGTGCTGCAATAGTATATGCCGACTTTTCTTCTCTCTCTCTCCATGTATATTCTTACTCCAAAGTATCGTGTGTCCAACTGACGATAAATTTCACAGGTTTGATCACCGTGGTATCAGGGATGACACCAGCGATGACTCTTCCGGTAAAATTCATGACTACCGCGTCTTCACCCACTTATATTAAAAAAAAAAAACAGGTTGAAATGAATCACATACAAATTTATGGTTTATTTATGGTGTATTATCGTCCTATTTTTGTCATTGCTTCATAAAAATATAATGCATGTGCTGTTCCTTTCTCTGTTGCTTTTTTTCCTATTTTTTCTTATCCATGTTTTTTTTGTAATTGGACAATACTCCGTTAGTTTATAAATAAATAACAATAAAAAATCACGGGAGAATAAAAAAATTCCAGTCCCTTGATGATTCTATTTATTTTTTTAACTAATCCTAATATTATGGAATGTGAGTACGGACCTCAGAGCAATAATATACAAGAGATAGCGCTATAGAGAGAGCTGTTGTCAGTTTATACGAGGATCGCCGGATTCGGCTAGACCTGGGCGTGGCTAGGACTAGGGATAGGATATTTATACATCCATTCATAGCACGTGTCGACATAATGTTTTTGTTTATTCGTATAACCACTTTTTCACAGTATTGTTATCAACGAAAGTACGAGTATAGCATATAATCTAAAAGGCCGTTTAGTTGTGTCAAGTTTAGTGGCATAAAAAAATGTGGGTAAAGTCCCACGGTGACCCAGGAGACCAAGATCATCGCTACAGTACATAGAAGCGGTGTATTATTTTTGTTGTCTCTTTTTCTCTCATGGTGTACGACGTGAAAACCCGGAGAAAGTGATTTATCGCAAGTTTGCATAGGTTGGGTAAAATTAATTAGCTCTCCCTCCATATATTGTTACTTCAAGGTTTTATGCCTGAAGCACCCTCGAGCGGTGTGCTTTGGCATCATGAAATGTGAGAAGCATTTTCTATCTTAATTTTTAAGCCAACGTCATACGATTATTGTAAAAATAGATGATACGCCATTTTATTTGCTGTACATTTTTTTATTGCAAAACAGAACAAAAATAAATTTTAAAAAAACCAAGTGCTGCGTGTATGTGTTTAGTACTAAAGACGGAAATAACATAATATTTTTTTAATATACAGTAATTTTACGGATTTCAAGATTTTTACAGATTGTAAGATAAAATATTAACGACGCCATTAATCAAAGTTTCATTAAGAATGAGGATCGTTTATCTCCAACATCGATATAAATCTTGTACTATTTACACCTGAGTCATTTTTAATTGTTTAAATCATTTAACACCAGGAACAGGGTAATCAGGTTTTCATAATGGGAATGCAAATATTATTTAATTGAACAAATGTTATTTTTATAGGGTTAAGGTTGTATTTTTGGAGTAAGAATATATATGGAGAGGTACCTTTGCAAAACAGTGTAGTCAGTATTGTTGACTTTATACTGACTCGAATAGAAAGAGATAAACATGTGTGAAAGAACAGAGGGTAACCTATTAGTTACTGCCCACATTGAATTCGGACGTTTTTAATAAACATATTTGAACAGATTAGTGTTATTTAGATTTTGATAGTGGTAGATACTCTAAGTATCGCCCTGGTGAAAGACCACCATTCAGAATCGAAACGTTGCTTGAAATGGCTTAATTCGTGTTTGGTGACCAGATCCGAATAGCCAGGTACTTCCCAACCTTCCTCTTCCCGATCTCCTTCCCCTCCCCACTACCTTCAGCCTCACAACATACCCAATTTGGGGATGCCATAGTCTCACTGGCTCTAGACGGTTGGGAGCAGTTGAGACTCTTGTGCGGTATTTATGTAAAAAAAAAAAAGATTAAACAAAACAATATCAATACACCATTGAAATGTTTATAAATTTAAAATATCACACAAGCACTAATAACAGAAGGTTTGCCTAAATAGTGATGGAAGCTTTATATAATAAATGAATAATAATAAATGGATAACTTTTATAGCGCCGTTTTTGTGGGAAAATCATCTCAAGGGCGCTATGTTGTTATGTTGATTTTATGTCTTTATATTATTAAAAATGTGAAAATTCTAAAGTTCGGTCAAAAACATTTGAAACTGTTGAAATACCTCTGAAAAGTGATGTTTTATAATCTTTGTTTGGTTTTATTTGAACATTCACGCATAGCACATATCACCATCATGTTCGATTTATTTGTAAAACCACTGCAAGCTTTTTAATCACAAATATAGGAAATAACCTGAAAATCCGTTGACGTTAGTTATACGGCTCGATGATGTGAAGTTAGCGCGGACGGAGAACATTCTTACATACTTAGAAGTGTTGCAATACTATGGGATGAATTTTCTTGTCTCTTTCTCTCAGTTCTCTTGTCGGAGAATATGATTTGTCGCAAGTTTGTGTAGGTTGGGTAAAAATATTTATCAATACCTTCTTATATCGTTACTCCAAGGTTATATTAGTTAATTAATTATTTTTTGTAATGTGATATCGATATTGTGCAGAAGACCAAACTGGCAAATGGCATCCTCATATTGGAGGCTTCTATAGACTGAAGTAAGTGAGAGGGGGAAGGAAAATGAAATAGGAAACTTAAATACTTCGCCATTCAGATATGGTTGCTAAACGTAGCTAAAGCCATTTTAGGCAACATTTCGTAATAATAATAACAGTGAATTTATACAGCGCAGTTTTGTCGATAGTTTTTATAATTTTTCTCGGGTACAAATTCCGGCGAGCGCAAATAAATTTAATTTTATTAATATGTGTTAATTCACAATAAATAAATCCCTGGTGAAAAGCCAACATTCAGAATCGGGACGTTGATTGAAATGGCTTTAGCCGTGTTTTGTGACCAAATCTTTAAAGCCAAGTACTTCCCAACCTTTCTCTTCTTCATCTCCTTCAGCCTCACAACATACCCCGATTGGGGATGCCATGGTCCCACTGGCTTCAGATGGTTGGAGGCAGTTGGGACTATTTAGCGGTGTTTACCAAAAACAGTTCATCTCCATTCAGAAATAATCTACGAACGAGCTCCATTTATTTTAATTTCATCGTATTTGTGAACAAGTCTGTACGAACCCAATATTTTAACGTTAACCGTGTTTAAAGTCTTAAGCCTCTAATCCTTGAGTCAAGCATCTTACATCTCTGCAACGGAGGTCATCAACTTGTTACATCTATGTCTCATAACAACGGAATGCTACATATATGTTTGACTGAACTCAAAACACAAGTAATATTCTCTTTACTTCACTCAAATCAACAAAAACAGACGATACACACGGGTCCACATCAGCGATGTATCACCGTCATGAATTGACAAGTTTTACTATTTGACCCAGGTGCCTAAGTGATCTTCCCACAGTAACCGGCCAGCGAACGAAGAGCGGAAAATCCGACAGGTAAAAAAGATGTACAATCTCAAATGTCGAGGACTAATACTGACCTTTTCGGATTAAAACATGTTTTAATAACCAGCCGAATCCTCTGTACACTTGAATAATTAAATCGATCACCGCGATTTCGTTCAGCTTTTGACTCAAATTGAATTTTATTTCACTTCGTTAACAAAAATACAAACTATTATTTCTAATTTTGAAACTGATCACAGCGATTTTGTTCAGCTTTTGGCTCAAATTGAATTTTATTTCATACCGTTAACAAAACAAAAAACTGTTGCGTGCTTGCATTTTTGTTTTTGTTTTAACGTTAATGTTCTAAATCTTAGAATTCTGGTGTCGGCAAGCATTTTTTTAAGTTTAATCTACGAAGAGCGGTAAATAATCTAAGTATATCGCCCTGGTGAAAGACCAACATTCAGAATCGAAACTTTGCTTGAAATGGCTTTATCCGTGTTTGGTGACCAGATCTGAATAGCCAGGTACTTCTCAACCTTACTCTTCCCCATATGATAGGAAGGCTGATAGAACCCAAACGCAGTCCAAATACTATGTTTGGAGATCGCGCTGCGGGAGTATCGGGGCCGAAGGCTTGGAATAAACTGCCTCCGGAACTAAGATGTATAACGAGCCCCACAGAATTTCGGTCCAAACTGAAAACTTACCTTCTCAGACTCTCATATCCTTAAGTTCATTGAAAGAATCTCAACATAATCTTTGTCTCTCGACGAAGCAATCACCTTTACATATACAAATTTGACTAAATCCTGGTACTGTGCGACAAATTCAGAGAGTCCATTTTTTTAATTTCGCTCCCATGCCCTAAATCGAAAAATAATAAATAAATCATAACTATAATTTTAAGTTAATAAGTGTGTCTATCTGATAGGACCTGCCAGGCAAGTATGTTCCTCTATATTTCCTTATTTAAACTAGGAATTAATATGATATGTAATGATAGAAAATAAGATCTGTACAGCGACCATGAGGTGATTTTTCACAAAAACGGCGCTATACAAATCATCCTAATATTATTAATATTATCTATTTTCCTTCTCCACTACCTTCAACCTCAAAAAATGCCCCAGTTGGGGATGCCATAGTCTCACTGGCTCTAGACTTTGACTTGGACTTGGCTTTGATTTGAATATTCTTTCTTATGTATATTCTGTCTTATTTTTGTCATTGTTTCATTTAATATTATGTACTCATATGTGCTGATCTTTCTCTGTTATTCTTGTTTTACCGTTTCGTGTTTAGTATTTTTTTGTAATTGGAAAATAGTCCGTTAGTTTATGAATAAATAAATCATAAAGATTAAAAATGCTGTTTTCCTTTAAAATAACGCGAATTTAAACAATTCTATAATTCTAGCACTGCACATTATAGTTCACCGCGAGGTAGCCACATTTTTTTTGAACTTCACGTCGCAGTTGACTGCAGTCTATAATCTAATATTTTTATTCCAATTTGACTGACCCCATCAATACGACACGATAGAGGCATGTATGTACATGTAGGAGAATGTGTAGAAGTATGATGTTCCCTTACAAACAGTGAGGATCGATAGAACCGGATATTAGTATTCAGCTTTGCAGACTGCCGCTGGGGGGTTGGCGTTTGGAGGCTCTATTTGCATAAAAGGATTAATTTCTGCCTGCCACATATTGCATATACTAGCAGCGATGCAATTTACATACGCATATGAAAAACATTCAACTTCTTCTGTTAACGAAGGTTACTTTCTGTACAGATTTTTTATTATTTTTTATAGAATATACCGCACAAGAGTCCCAATTGCTCCCAACCGTCCAGGGCCAGTTGAACTATGGCATCCCCAATCGGGTATGTTGTGAGACTGAAGGTGGTGATGAGGAGAAGGATATGAGGAAGAGGAAGATTGAGAAATACCTGGCTATTCAAATCTGGTCACAAACGGCTAAAGCCATTTCAATCAAGCAACGTTTCGACTCTGAATGGTAATCTTTCACAAGGACGGTACTTAGAATATCTACCAAATATAAAACGTGCCGCAAATATTTTTTTTATTATTTTATATGTATTAAATGCGTTATGACAAATATTAATTAAATAATATTTATTTGCACACGCCTGGTTTTGACCTGCAACCTCTGGATTCATAATCGAGGGTCTTACCCCTCGACCATGCAGGCCATCCATTCACATACGAGTATTATAATAATGTCAACACTCGATCTATTTTTTCTTGTGTTTAGTTTTTGATGGCCTCCATGGTCGCGTGGTAAGACGCTCGATTACTAATCCAAAGGTCGCGGGTTCAAACCTGGCGTGTGCAAATAACTTTTATTTAATCAATATGTGTCATAACACATTTGATTCATATAAAAAATAATATAAAGTATATTTGCGGCACGTTCAAGAGTGGTAGAAACTCTAAGTATCTTTCTGGTGAAAGACTACCATTCAGAATCGAAACGTTGCTTGATTGAAATGGCTTTAGCAGTTTGTGACCAGATCTGAACAGCCAGGTACTTCCCAACCTTCCTCTTCTCCATCTCCTTCCCTTCCCCACTATCTTCAGCCTCACAACATAGCCCATTTGGGGATGCCATAGTCTCACTGGCATAAGCATTCACTATAAAAAAAAGAACAAAGGTCTGTGAAGAAGAAAAAAACAAATGGTACAAACCGTTTAACCACACGTTTCAATCAATATTTGAGGCGATCCAATCAAACCAACTCGATTGAAATCACGTACTGCTTACGCTGGTGGCGATAAGGTAGAGATTGCCACTTGATGTTGCCCCCTTGCTTAAAAAAAAATTGCTAAAAATCTAATTTTTTTTTCATTCTGAATGCATCGACGACTGTTTGACGACACGAACATAATATTCCAATAGATGGCTAGAAATCGTTTAAGGCCTTTGAGTACATAGAGTAGTATCTATCCAAGGCAGTGAAGTCAGTTTTCGACTTGTTTTTGATGATTTTAACCTGACTCGGCGCACCTGGGCGTGGCTAAGACCAAGGCTACGGTATTTTTACATCCATTCTTATCACATATCGACATAATGTTTTTGTTTATTCGTATTGCCACTTTTTCACAGTATTTTTATCAACAAAAATATAGCATATAACCTAAAAAACCGTTTAGTTGTGTCAAGTTTAGTGGCATAGTAAAAAAAATGTGGGAGTCCCGCGGTGAACCAGGAGCTTAAGATCATTGGGACAGTATATAGAAGCGGTCTATGAAATTTGCTGTCTCTTTCTCTCTCATGGTATGCAAAACCCCGGAGAAAGTGATTTTTCGCAAGTGTGTATAGGTTGGGTAAAAATAATTAGCTCTCCCTCCATATATTGTTACATCAAGTTTAAGGCAGTGTAAAAGCTCTAGGACAGATATTCCAATTGAAAGAAGTACCTCCGAACGGTATTAAAGCTCACACTCCCGATCGTTTTACTACGTTAAATGACGAAGATATCAAAAGCTTTCCATCTCGTTGAATCCAATTCTCGCATTCTACAACGACTATTGAAACATCCTCCAATCACGGTTTGTATAGCTTTGTATCTATTTGTTAAACGTCGTACTGCAAATAAAATATTTACTCAAAAACATTTGTTTTTCAATGCATAATATAATTTTATAATAGTGATTTTAAAAATGGCCTCGGTTTTGTTCAAATGAGTATATTGGTTTTTGTTTTATTTTTGTATTTTTATTTAGATGTATGCAAATATTTTTTTTTTCACATCTAGTCAGAAAAACATTTATACATTTCACAATAATAGAACAAAGCACATACAGCGCCCTTGAGGTGATTTTTCACAAAAAACGGCGCTTTACAAATTATCCAAATATTATTATTATAAGGTTCCTATGTAGCAGATATAAATTGAAATCTTAGTAATCTTAAGAATCATATGTTTTTTTTTAGAAGGTATACAAGTTCGTAAGAAATTACCGACTTGAAATTTTTATTTTTCCTTCCCTGTGTTTAGTTTTAATAACTACGAGTATTTTTTCCGAACCCCTTTTCATTATTAGCGCTTTTCAATTTTCACATACCGTAAGTTACATAATCAAATAACTAACATTTTTTAGTTTCTTAATAATGTGTTTAATGAGTTCATGTATTTTTCAGCATATATCCTCTCTTTATCACTGTTATTTAAATTTTTTTCACATTTCCTACAAAATATATGTAGGACGGCCTCCGTGGTCGAGTGGTAAGAGCGCAGACCGCGGGTTCAAACAAGGCACGCGCAAATAACTTGTATTTAATTAATTTGTATCATAACAAATAGTAGATATATTCAACTGCACTGAATCTAGTTACAAGAAGGCTATAATAACATACCTCTTTCTAAAATACTAGTGTTAATTTTCTTGGGCGTAATCAAATCGTCGCATCAAATGTTTTTGGGCGCATTGTTATTTTTTATGTCATTGTTATTTTTTATGTCACTGTTATTTTATTTTATATCTATGTTATGTAAAAGCCCATGTGGGCGTATATAAATAAATAAATAAATAAATAATTTATATAAAATAATATATAGTATATTTGCGACAAGTATCACCCCGGTAAAAGACCACCATTCAGAATCGAAACGTTGTTTAAAATGGCTTTAGCGGTGTTTGGTGGCCAGATCTGAATGGCCAATTACTTCCCAACCTTACTCTTCCCCATCTCCTTCCCCACCCCACTACCTTCAGCCTCACAACATACATCCCAATCGGGGATGTCATAGTCCGTCAGTTGGTCGCAGTTGGGACTCCTGTATGGTATTCAGTATAAAAAATATATTTTTTACGTATTTTATTTTACTAATACTGTATTTTGGTACTATTAGTTCATATTACTCACTCAATTGTTATGAAAAGGCCCATGGGCGTTTATACAAAATGAATTAATAATGTCAAAATTTATAAACATCCTTTAGGATATAAGGGACCGGAAATGAATTAAAAGTTATATGAAATTAATTAAATCGCAACACGTAAATATAAATTACTCGTATAAGAGTTGCAATGAAGTTTCATTCAGTCAAAACATAATCCCAACAAATTATAATCTTATTTTACAAATTTCAAAAATTTCTACGTTGCAATTCACCTATGTATTATTCTCTCGTTTATTCGTAAGGTGGAATTATTTATCAACATTATTTTTAATAGTTGAGGAAAGCGATGTTTTTTGAGTTTAAGATTAAAAAACAGTATTTTTTTAAGGTAAAAAAAAATTGTTGTCCGTTGTATACAAATGATTTATGCAGATTTTCAAAAAATCGGGACGACAATCATAATACGACAAAAGAAATTTCAGGTATTAGAAGAAAAAAAAACTGTATTTGCCATTTATATATATTTTTTTAATATGACTGTACAAGAGTCCCAACTGTCCAGAGCAAGTGAAACTATGGCATCACCAATTAGAGTAGGTTATAAGGCTGGAGGGATTGAGGAAGGTCGATAAATATCTGTATATTTATATCTAGTCACAAAACACGACTTAAGCCTTTTCAAGCAACGTTTTGATTCTGAATGGTGGTCTATTACCAGGGTGATACTTTTCCAAGAGTTGGACGGTAACAATGACCTGCATTCTACTTAGATTTGAATCAGTTCTTAGCTTTCCGTTGTTGAAAGATGTTTCGTAATCTTTCTCCGTGCAAATATTATAGTATAACAGAGGCACTTACCGAAAAGTCCTAATTAGACCGGCGAGTCGGTGACATACAAATAACAACTGTAAAAAACTGACATTTATCGTATATCTAAACATGTTATGTGGGGCGTGCAGTGTCTAGACTATATGTGCAAATGTATTGTATATGTAGGTAGAGTGCATTGACCGCCATACCTCATTGCTGTATGTCACACATTCATCTATCTTTATAGAATAGGGCAAATAGGACTCTTGACCACCATCTGCCGGGCTCTTCAGAACTGGGCGTGGCTAAGACTAGGGCTAGGGTATTTATACATTAGCACATGTCGACATAATGTTATGTTTATTCGTATAACCACTTTTTCACAGTATTGTTATCAACAAAAATATAGCATATAACCTAAAAAACCGTCTAGTTGTGTTCAGTCTAAAAACATGTGGGCGGAGTCCCCGGAGACGCGGGAGACCAAGATCATCCTTACAGTACATAAAAGCGGTGTGTTATTTTTGATGTCTCTTTCTCTCTCAAAGTGTACGACGTGAAAACCTGGAGAAAGTGATTTATCGCAAGTTTGTTTAGGTTGGGTAAAAAAACTTAGCTCCCTCCTCCCTATATACATATTTTTACTCCGAGGTTTCGGCTCTAACTGAACCTTCTTTAGGGTTGAATAAAGATGTGTTGTATACATATAATATGTATATAAATATATATATTTTATTATATATAAATTGATAAATTGTATTGTTGAAATTTTGAACAGTGCCAGGGAATATTTGTCCCTCTTCCTGTGTCAATTGTGGTTGAATCAGTGGCGGCTCGTGAGTTTTAATGTGCTAGAGTTTTAAGATTGAAAAATACGATTTTCATAGGGTTGTTGTAGCCGAAAACGATTTTTATTTTTTTTCGAGATTTTTTTTTTGTATCCAGATTTTCAAGATTTTTCAGTTTTGGTGGTGCACTGCACGGATTTCTGAAAAATCTTCATACGAAAACTTGAAATTTTGAAAAAAAAATGTTTTCGGCTACAGCAACACCAATAATGACGTTTTTTTAATCTAACCACTCAAGCACACTAAAAAGTCACGAGTCGCCACTGCTAGCGGGCGGGCAGGCTTTTGCTACTGTAGGGTTTTTTTGTGTAGAGGAGTACAAGTAGTTGAAGTGAATTTTGTAGACTGTGTTTTTAATGAATATGGCAATATTTTATTTAAGCCCACTCACTAAGGTTAGGGAAGGAATAAGATGGAATTTGGACGGAAACGAAGGGGTCCGTACTGAGGATCCAGCAGCTAAGGTTGAAAAAAAAAAAGATTCAGGTATAAACTCATAAGATTTCTTTTAATTTTAAAAGTAATCTCCAGCCTGAAATAGTAACTTCCAGTCAACTTTTTTTACACTCAAAGAGTTAATGATCGTGACTCACATTTCTGAGAAGCAATTCACGGTACCCACTCTCAATGTGGACCCATAAATATATCGACGAAATGACGTCGCGTGGGAGGAATTGGAGAAAAACATGACGTTTCAGGTGTTGGCCCTAGTTATAGCACCCGATACCAGTAACGAGTCGCCAGCGATAAGCTATTGTCATAAATATGACGTTATCTGTAGACCGTTGTTGCTTGTAGCCCTGAAGAGGATATATAAGGTCGAGTGGATATACACCAGCTGTTCTCGTAGCACAAGGCTTTTCAGACACGCGCTAGGTCCTGTCGTCGGGAGCTTTTACTGATAAAAGCTTTCAGAACGAGTGTATATGCCATAATATATTGGTGCTAAAAGATAAATGTGTCATGAAGGTAATTTAGTACACGAGTGTGAGATGTATTATAGTATAATAATGAAAATGAAATAATATATTTGTATAAGACCGCAGATTTAATTAGAATTTTTATGACCGTCCGGTTTCGCTTAACCTAAGCATAAAAATGGTCATGGCAACAGATCAAATAATTAAGAACCACTTGAAATAAAGAAAACCATTAAAATTAAAAGTCATTTTTTTAAATTTTTTTTACGTCCGTTATAGGCTTTTACATACATTTTAACAATTTTTTTTAAGCAATAACCTCAATAGTGCAAAAAATTGTGTAAAATAAAATAAAAAAGAGTATTGAATAGCAGATACAAAAATAACTAATAATATTCAATAAATAACAGGTTCGAAAATTCTTAACCATCAGTGAAATTTGTCCAGTAGTCCAATATTTAGTATATTTCTCGTAAGCTCATTTAATTTCTCATTATTCTTTTTAATTTTAATGTTATTCTTTTGTTTTCTTACTGTTCCCTTGTTTTATTTTATTTTGTGTTCTCCCTCTGTATGTATGAGTATATATAACCACACACTATGTTTTTTTTAAAGTTTAATTTTGTACCCTGATGATGCTTAGACTAAGCGAGACCGGTCGGTCATAATTTTTTTTTTTTTATCTGTGGTCTTACACAAAGTTATGGTTTCATTTTCATTAAATATGTCAAACCACAAAGTGATTACTTTCTACGAAAATACACAATATAATAAATCTAAAGTAAGGCGTTCTCGTACAATTAGAAAAAACAAATTGTCTGGATTCTTATTAACTCGCCTTTATAACTGTGGGATCTAGCAGTTGTGCAAAAAAAAGTCAGAACCTGACGCTGAATTTATCGATTTTTGTTGCTTCCAATTTCAGGTTGTTTTGTGTATTTCGACAACCCGAATGTGATTAAGGTTCCGCACCCGAAATTGCGCTAAACGTCACTTTGTAGCATTCTAATAGAAGCAATTCTGCACATGACTTACCTGTATATTTTACAAGGGCAGTTAAGAAAATGTCTAAGGTTTCCAGTGAATACAAATTTTAAGCTGTTATCTTTTAAATTCTACGAAAAAATACTAAAATGTCAGTAAAAGGTGCAGTTTGAAAACCAACGCAGCCATTTAGGAAAGTTTTACCAAAAATTCTAGCATGCATTTCAGAAATAATTTAAAAGATAACTGTTTAAAAATTGTATTCACTGGAAAGCTTAGACATTTGCATAAATACTCACATAGAATTAACAGATTAATCATATCTGGTATTGCTTGTATTAAAAAGTCAAACATTGAGAATTTTTGGGTTCTGACCCTTAACTAATAACTGTTTAAAAATTGTATTCACGGGAAAGCTTAGATATTTGCCTAAATACTAATATAGAATTAACAGATGAATCATTTCTGGTATTGCTTGTATTAGAATGTGAAAAATTGAGAATTTTTGGGTGCTGACCCTTAACTAATAACAGTACAAAAATTGTATTCACTGGAAAGCTTAGACATTTGCCTAAGTACTCATATAGAATTAACAGATTAATCATTTCTGGTATCGCTTGTATTAGAAAGTCAAAAAGTGTGTATTTATGGGTGCTGACCTTTAACCAATAAACACATTTACATTAGATCGAAGACACTCTGTTTAAGCTATTTAAACGTTCTGTACAGATCACTTATATTTTGTATTATTATATAACGTGTAGTTGACCCTGAATTTGATAGATTAGAATCTGGTCTGTTGCCCCTAGATACTTTAAAAAACCTTCGGAAAAAAACTGACGATTGGTCAGATCCCCTATCTTATTGGACGGAAACCAATCGTTGCCACACAAACGACAAATGGGAATGCCGTGTTTTTTCTACTAGTATTAAACGATGAGGTTGATGCTGAGAAAAATTATCGATCGCTTAGCCACCTGTGTACAGCCGGAAAAATGCCAAAAATCGTCGCTAACATTCACGTGAAGACATTTGTTTGAGAATGTGTCACATTTTCCTTTACCTTAAAAGCTTCCCCAACCGAATGTGTTCTCAGTTTGTAAAATAGTGGACTATAAACAATAAACTATACTTCTTGATGGAAGTGTCTAAATTTAGTTTGTGGAAAGATTATTGGAATGAAGGAAAATGTGGATAATTGTTCATCCTCTCCCATTAATTCATTTTTGACGACGTCAGGATCATCAAACTCTTCTGTTTTTGATTGTCAATTGTTTCGAACACGGTGTTGTTGAATATAGAAATCGAATATTGCTAAATGGTTGGATAGGTGGAAGCTGGACGAAAAACACTAAATACCTAACAAATCATCACTTTGAAATCCAACAGTGGTGTCAACAAAAAAATAAATATAGAACACGAAAAACAATATAAGAAAACATAAATCTAACACCCTGACAGAGCGACCTGCATTTTCAATTTGCATCATCGATACATGATATTTTCTAGCGTTCCTTCGATATTATGTCATGTTACATGAATGTAGGGTATTTTTATTTGCATGTACAGTGCACATATGCATACAATGAAGGCTGCAGCGCCCTCTAGCATTTCCGCAGGCAACTTTTGCTGCATGACGAAATAACATTTTATCCATTAAAATGAGTCAGTGTTGTCAGCCCGTGTAATTTAAATGAAAGTAATCATGTTAGATGTCTGGGAGTCGGTACCAACTTTGCATATAAAAGGTATCTGAACGTCCGTATAGAGGTCGCCCTAGATTTACTGGGTAGAAATAGATGGAAGAGTTAAGAATTTATTAATTAAATTTATGATTCTTGGGGGTATTGGATAGTTCGTTTTTACCTTAGTAAAAACATTTTCAATTTATTGTTTTTTTTAGAAAAGAAAAATTGTAAGAAAAAAGGACAAGTCTTTTTCAAATCACAATGTCACAAGCTATACCATTTTATAAAATGAAAATGTTTCAGACATAAAAACAAAAAAAAACTTTTTTTTAGCAAACGAGGCCTGTTCAAAAGAAAAGGAGAATTTTGAATTTTCGCGGGCTGTGTACATTCGATTATCTATTTTTTTTTGTTATGTTGGTAAAATAAATAACTTTACCAACAAAACATAAATAATTTTACCCTTAACATGTTGACTGTGGCATTCGGCGAGTCTACTTTGTCTCAAAAAAGTGTTTATAAGTGGTACAAGCGCTTTACAGAAGGCCGAGAAGATTGTAATGACGATGAGCGTTCTGGAGTTGGGGAAAAACAAATTATGGGTTTTATTCTTTAATCCATTTTTTTCAAAAGTGAAAAATCGAAGAACACACAAAAACGTGACTAACCTTTCCAGTTGTCAAAAACAAACCACTAATCTAAAATGGCTGATAATGCTAACATGATTCTAGTTATGAATGTTAATAAAAAGCTAAAGAGACTTAGATTTATTGCCTTATTCAATGTAGATTTTAAAATGCACCATCTAATTTGCTTCCGATTCGCTCGCTCCACCAATGCTGAGAGAGAAAATTAACACTTATCAGTCGACAGCGCGGGTGGGGGCGTGGGGCGGGCGGTTTCTTAGCTGAGTGACCAGTGGCGACATGTGACAGTAGTATTTTTTTTGTTTTTAATTGAAAAAAATGTCACCAAAGATCAAAAGAGTGGTAGATACTCTAAGTATCGCCCTGGTGACCACCATTCAGAATCGAAAGGTTGCTTAAAATGACTTTAGCCGTGTTCGGTGACTAGATCTGAATAGTCAGGTACTTCCTAAGCTTCATATTTCCCATCTCCTTCCCTCACCCACTGAATTCCGCCTCACAACATGCCCCAATTGGGGATGCCATAGTCCCACTGACTCCAGACGTTTGGGAGCAGTTGGGACTCTTGTGCGGTATTCACTTATAAAAAAATGTCATATTCATTTTTTACTCCAGATAAGCTCATTGGAAACCAAGAATTGATGGTCAAAGTCGGGTAAGTCCTAGAACACCTCGTATACGTTGGAGAAGAATAGATGAATAACTTACTTTGGGTTCATATTCTGCTATAAATAGATGTACGACATACCTGAAACAAAAGAAAATATTTTAATTAGTATCTAAATTCATTTTATAATGTTGCACAACAAAGTTACGAAATTTTATAATCCATTGTCTTGTGTTACAAAACTTTTAAGAAATTTGAAATGCCGAAAATAACTTTTTTATTTTTAACGAACTCCCTGTAAACTGAAGTAATCTTCCATGAAAAATAATACTTTCAGAAAGGTCATTGTACTAACGAAGAAGACAGAATTTATCATTCAAATAATAGTTTCATATCAAAAAATATATTTCTGTTTTTTTTTTTTTAAATATTATTTACACACCTGTATATTGTGCCTGTTGGATTTGTGAAGGTGAATATTTTCACCCTTCTTTACAGATAGAAATTAAAAAAAAACATTTTTTTAAAAAGCTTTGGCATTTAGAGCGGATGAACGAAGAAAGGGGTGTAAGGAGAATATATGACGCGAAAATGAATGTAGAAGATGTCGGAGACGCCCGAGGAAGACATGGCAAGATTAATGGCTGATTCACACCAACGTCCGGATCCGCTCAGTTCTGATATTGTTCCGCATGAGAGTTTATTGATATGGTATGAATATCAATCAAGGAGTATGTGCCAAGACAAAGTTGTGTGGCGGTATATCTTTCTGCCCACCCTTGTGCTTTTTAACTACTTAGTTAGTTAAATAATTATTTTGAATTGTAAAAATACTAACATCGCAGATTTTTTTTTTCAAAAACCATTTTTTTATCCCTAAATAATATTTTTACTAATTATTAATTATTAAAAATATTATTTAGTGATATAAAAGTGGTTTAAAAAAAAAATCCGCGTTGTAAGTATTTTTACACTTCAAAATAATTATTTAACTTAATAAGTAGTTAAATATCACAAGGGTGGGCAGAAGGATATACTGCCACACAACTTTGTCTTGGCACATACTCCTTGATCGATATTCATACCATATCAATAAGCTCTCATGCGGAACAATATCGGCACTGAGCGGATCCGGACGTTGGTGTGAATCAGCCTTAAGTGAATCAAATAATAAAAGCTTAAAAATAACATGCTCCATAAATATCTGCCAAATAATATTATTTACTTGGAGTAACAATATATGGAGAGAGAGCTAATTCTTGGCATCGGCAAACAACTGAAATCACACACTCCCACGTAAAATGTAATATTTACAACAAAACCATTCTCATTTTCATTTGATCTTGAAAGCGGTCAGTTGCGTAACATTTATGTAGCTTTCATTGCAACTTGTGACTCGTAAATGTCGTGTTTGGTGGCTTTAACGACCCGAAAATGCTACGAAAAGTAAACACTCTTCAGTTTTATGTTCTCCCGATGTTATGGAAACCATTTCACATACTCGGGAAGGTTTCTCGGGCCGATGTATCAGCCTCTCGTCAACATCAATATTTATTTTCCGAAGAAGGAAAGGTCAAGTGATGATGTCGGCAAGATTGCAAAATTAGCGAATTTTCAGAGGATCATTTTATATTGATGCAAGTTGATTGGTAAGATAATGTTTATTTTGTATCGCGATTACACGAGCAAATATTTTAATTAAATTTATGTATTTTCAGCAAATATAAAACCAAGTCTCAAGGTAAAAGCAGACTAACTAACCATCACGCCGTTTCTCCGCAGGGGTAGGCAGAGAGGACGGATCGCCATATAACTCTGTCTTGGCACACACTCATTACTTCATTTACATTCATACACCGTCTCATACATATTCTTTTGTTATTCTGACTCTTCACATGACCCGATTCAAGTATTTGATTTACTTGATCGTGCTATGTCTTTCTCGGGCGTCCTCGACTTCTTCTTCCATTCACTTTCGCATCATATATTCTTTTCACACTCCTTTCTTCGTTCATTCGCTCTACATGCCCAAACCATCTAAGCATCCCTTTGTTGATCCTATTCATTACGCTCACAGCAGCCTTGCATTCTTTCCGGATATCCACATTTTTAATACGGTCATACATGGTTTTACCGCACATACGTCTTAAAGATCTCATTTCCACAGCATTCAGTCTACTTTCATCCTTCCTCTGCCAGCTCCGTGCCTCACTGCCATACATCAGGGTTGGTATAAGCACTCTATTGTGGACTGCTAGCTTCGCTTCTTTTGACACTTTCTTATTTGCGCAGTTCAGTCCTCCATTAATGGAGTTTCCTGCATTCACTCTTAAAAGCACACGATTTATTTATTATGAAAATGTCAACATATACTCCGAATTAGGAAAACTGCAGCAGAACTTTGGCTCGTCAATCCTAAAATGTATTTCATCTCTGGCCCGCACTGGAAAAGTTTGTTTACCAATGGCGACTATTTGATATTTTGTCCAAAATAACAAAATATTTCCGTTCAAAAATTGACCAAAAAACGGTTACAAAATATCAGCCCCGTAACAATACAAATATTTAAAATGATTTTAGTACACCATTTTGAAATACAAAACGCTTGCATTTAGACCAGCATATATGGATGCCTAAAAATACAAGTAGACCATGTCACAATTTTTTTTTAAAGATATTTTAATCCAAAGTAATTTCGCTGTCATTAATTTATTTTTATCTTTTTTGGAGGGAATTTTCTGTTTTAATTTCTAAACTAACTAATGGGTTATTACGATATTTTTTTAATGGCGCAAATAAGAAATTTGAATGAAGCAAGGAGTGTGTGCCAAGACAGAGTTATATGGCGATCCGTCCTCTCTGCCTACCCCTGCGAAGAAACGGCATGATGGTTAGTTGTTAGTCTAAAAATATTCTCATTTAAAAGATAATGGCGTTTTCTATAAAAATGTCGTTTATTAGTGGGAATACAACTAGACCAAGTCACAAGTTCGTTGTATGTTTTTTTAACATTAATTCAATATTTTATACAAATTGATACTTATATTCAATAAAATTAAATTAAAACACTTGCTCTCAGGTTCCGAGATCCATAAAATTTTATAAAAACATTAAAAAAACGCTAGAAAAGTGCCTAATATGTATATATTTATCTAAATGCATAAATTTCGATTTCAAGTTATCACTGTTAGAAACAATTCTTCTAAATTAGCCGGTTGTTTGGTCCAAAATCTTGTAAAAACTCGTTTCAGATGAAAACTACATGTTTTGACTGCGACAGTTACTTCTAAACTATAGACAAAATTAAACATTTTGGCTTTTGGTCTACTAGTATTCTGAAGTAATCTAGCGAATGGAGTTAGTCTAACGGTTTTTTCACAAATATAATAAAAGTAAATTTATTAAAAAAAACACACATTTATACACCTTTTGGCGTACCTTACTCACTTTTGCATAAAAGTGGACATGGTCTACTTGTATTTCCAGGCCTCCATATGGGTTTTTCATCCAGGTATCAAAAGAGAATTGTCTGTGAACCAAAGAGTAATTTAAAGAGTTACAAACATCCTGTTCACATTTCAACTATGTAAATCACGGTTACATTGTATTGTACCTTGAATGCCATGAAAGAATTTAACTTCGAAACAGTGTTTGTTTTTACCAGCTTGACCTTAGGAAATTCGCAGAACGCTTTTGATTTCTTACCGGGGTGCCATGTCATGAATTAACATTCACGCTAACAAGTAAACGACGATTATGATTTTAAGGTTTCTTAAGTTCTTAAGAATATTGCGTAAAATAAAATAAAATCATTTCTCATGGTAATGTGGCACGATGCTTGCTTGTATAGCAAAATGTTTTGTATGCCTAGATAAACACAAACTTTTGCTACATGTTTATTTTGCTCATTATGTTTCGTGCTTTATTTGTGTAGCGTTGACTTGTAAGACAAGCAGAATATGTCGATATTCGATATCGATCGAGATCGATATATTCTGCGTCAGTGAAACTGCCTTTAAGGGTCAGCACCCAAAAATACACACCTTTTGGCTTCGAGTACAAAAAAAACTACATATTATTTATCTAATTCTATAAGAGTAGTGAGATCGTCGATTTATCGTAATTCTTGAGTGCTAACCCTTAAACAGCAAGCCTTGTTGCTGCTTGCTTAATTACTGTATATTATTTATCCATCATGTGTATGACGGCCTCCATGATCGAGTGGTAAGACGCTCGACTACGAATCCAAAGGACGCGGGTTCAAACCCGGCGTGTGCCGATAACTTTTATTTAATTAATATGTGTCATAACGCATTTAATTCATATGAAAATAATAAAAAGTATATTTGCGGCATATTCCAGAGTGGTTGATACTCTAAGTATCGCCCTAGTGAAAGACCACCATTCAGAATCGAAACGTTGCTTGAAATGGCTTTAACCGTGTTTGGTGACCTGATCTATATAGTCAGGTACTTCCCACCCTTCCTCTTCCCTATCTCCTTCCTCTCCCCACTACCTTCAGCCTCACAACATACCCTGTTTGGTAATGCCATCGTCTCACTGGCTTTAGACGGTTGGGAGCAGTTGAGACTCTTGTGCGGTATTCATATTAAAAATATTTTTAAAAAATAATAATTATTTTGAAAAATGTTAGAACTATTTCTATCGTTTTTATCACTTATTTTTCTCTATATTTTCTGTATTTGCTTTGTACTCTGTTGTACATCCTTATACATTTTTTCTCATCATCTTTAAAATTGCAATTTTGTAATGTTTTTAAAAAGAACAAATAATTGAATTCAATTGAAATATACTAGAAAAACGTGAATATAAAAATAAACTACATTTTTTATTGTAAAAGTAAGAATCCGCGTGTGTAAATAAAAAAAAATAAAAAAAATAACAATAATATAAATTGAATTGGTTGAAGTATCGAACAGTTCTCAAAACACCAGACCAAGGTAAATGTCTATTTTTACTAACCGGCGTGTTAGCAACAGATTTTGGGAAGGTATTTTAATTAACCAGCAAACTCGGTTACCTAACAAGTGTTTACGAGCTTGTATAGCCAGAGATAAAAATACCTTTCGGAAGGTAATTGAGTTACGTTGTCTGGTTGCTGGCATTATTTAGATAATGAGTAGACATCAAAGAAATAAAATAAAAAAGGGGTCGTTTAGTTATATGCTGCGGTAATCACACGCCCTTATTTAAAAGACTAAGTCACAATTTTGTACTTGAGTCGGGACAGAAAAAACAAGTAAGTTTTTATAGATAAAAATAATTCAGGATCCAAAGACCGGTCGGTAGCTGAGGGAACAAACGCGTCGGATTCGGACCCGGGCATCGTGGGTTCAATTTCTCTGCTGGCTAAGTCCTCCATCATAGCACATCTTCCGCTAATTATGATGGCAGTAGGAGTTTTTCAAATATTGTCAGGTTATTCGTAACCCGGGAATGATTGTCTTTCTTTTAAAAAAAGAAGATAAAAAGAAGAAAGGTCGTCATTTGTAAAGAATGATGACAGTCCTCCGTGGTCGAGTGGTTAAGACGCTCGACTACGACTCCAGAGGTGGCGGATTTAAATCCCGGCGTGCACAAATAAATTAGATTTAATTAAAATGTTTTTTTTTTCACATTCAATGAATATAAAATAAAGTGTGGTATTTTTGCGACTCGTTCAGAGTGATAGATATTCTAAGTATCGGTCTGGTGAAAGACCTCCATTCAGAATCAAAAAGTTGCTTGAAATGGCTTTAGCCGTATTTAGTGACCTGATCCGAATAGCCAGGTCCTTTCCAATCTTCCTACTCCCCATCTTCTTCCCCTCCCCACTACCTCCAGCCTCACAACACACCCCAATTGGGGATGCCGTAGTCTCATTGGCTCCAGACAGTTGGGTGCAGTTGGGACTCTTGTGCGGTATTCAATATAAAAATGAAAAAAAGTGTAAATTTACGTTTCTAGTTCTCCGTACAAGAGTTTCCTTACGGCAGCTATATCTTAAAAAATTCTGCATTGTTGCCAACAGTGAAATACAAAACTTTTGTGATTAATCATTAAAAGTTTTATTTTGAACTATTTAGAATGTTTATTCTATGCTTAGTTTTAAATGTTAGAACGGAATAAATTGTTGAACTAAACCGCGGTTTAAAGATGAACCAACCTTACCTAAAAGCACACATGTGATATATATTGATAGGTCCGCTTTTACATTGATAAAATCTATTTTAAAGTGTAAAAAGAATATATAATGCGCAAGTTAATGGAAGAAGAAGTCGTGGACGCCCGAGGAAGACGATAGTACTTGGAGTAAGAATATAAATGGAGAAAGAGCTCAATATTTTCACCCAACCTGTACAAATTTACGATAAATCACTTTCTCCGGGATTTTACGTCGTAAGCCGTGAGAGAGAAAGAGACAAGATAAGCTGTTACATAATATCGCACCACCAGGTATGTAAGCATGTTTTCCGTCTCCCGCGTCTCTGGCGACTCCGCCCACTACGTTTTGTTATGCGATATGACTCGATTTTTGAGGTAATATCCTATTTTTTTATAACAATACTGTGAAAAAGTGCTTGTTTTTTTTTTTTTACAATAACTCCACACAGAAGGCCTTGAGGAAAACAATTTCCCTCAGGGCCTATGTCATCTTTGGGGATGCTGTGTGGAGGGTTTTTTTGAGGAAAGGAAGGAGTGAACTTGGGTCTTGAAGAGGCCCATGTTGAAGGAGGGAGGAAACACAGAGGCCGGCAAATCGTTCCATGGCCGAGCTGTTGAACATAAGAACGAATCGTAAAAGCGACCCGTTCTCATGTATTGAATGTCAACCGTGTACAAATGTTAGGCGTGCGTTTGGTGAGTTTCCCGACTATGCACCGGTGCCGAAGGGATCAATGACGCAAGTTCCTCGGAGCATCTTCCATTGAAATACCTGTAGAACAAGGACAGCATTCCCACCTGACGTCTGTGCTCCAAGGTTTGTAATCCGTTTGTTAAGATAGGAGAATCTATCAAACGGGCCGCCCGTTTCTGCACAGAGTCAAGGGTTTTTTTCAGGTATTTAGGGGCTCCAAACCAGAGGTGGCTGCCAAATTCAACAGTGGGGCGTACTTGCGATTTGTACAAGGTCAGCAGTTGTGTACTAAACAAAACATTATGTCGACATGTGCTATGAATGGATGTTAAAAGGTGTGTCCATGAAAACCCTAGCCACGCCCGAGTCAGGAAAAATCAACAGTCCTGACTACACTGTTTCGCAAAGCTATCGCTCCTGTAAATAATTGCTCTGAGACATGGCACGATCAAGTGAATCATATACTTGAATCGGCCCATGCGAAGAGTCAGAATAACAGAAGAGTATGTTTGAGACGTTGAATAAATGTGAATGAAGCAAGGAGTGTGTGCCAAGACAGAGTTGCGTGGCGGTCCGTCCTCTCTGCCTACCCCCGCGGTGAAACGGCGTGATGGTTAGTTGCTTAGTTAGTTACATTCATTTTAGAAACATTTTTTATTATTATTTTTTTATTATTGTACAACAGATATAAACCCAATTACAGTACAATGGAACAACAAGTAAGCAATTTCAAATTATAAAATTTTTAAATTAATAAGTTTTTTGAACTTTTGTAAATTATCTGAAAATATATCAATATATATAGATGATGTATTTAACAGAATTATACCTCTTGTCATGCTATGCTGAGCCAAAACATCTGTCCGACCATAGGGTATTCTAAACATTGCATGTTTTCTGCTGCGACATACTATTGAACATGGAAACACCAATATTATTAACATAACTCGTAGAAAACGTCTTATTTCACGCTTTGAGCTTACCATAGTGCTATAAATACTAAAAATTCTCACTTTAAGTACTGACCACGAGCATAATATTGATTAATTTACCAACTTACTTTTACTAAATTGCCTCATCACGGGATTTATGCGGCATTTATACTTTTAATTGTCTAGATTAAAAACATAAGTCTACCTTAGCAAAGTATTTCTTATAATTGATAAACAAGTGAGATATTCATTCGTATCGAATGTCCACGTTAAGACAGGGACAGATAAGACAGAAATTCAAGAAAATTAAAAGATTATTTTTAAAAGGATTTCTTATTTTTTTAAAGTGAATACCTCACAAGAGTCCCAATCGCTCCCAACCTTCTGAAACCAGTGGGACTATGGCATCCTCGGTTAGGGAATGTTGTGAGGCTTAAGGTAGTGGAGAGGGGAAGGAGGTAGAGAGATTTGGAAGTACCTAACTAAACACGACTGAAGTTATTTTAAGCATCTTTTCGACTCTGAATGGTGGTCTTTCACCAGGGCGATACTTAAAGCTCACCACTCTGGAACGCGCCACAAATAAACTATATGGTCGTTGGAAAGGCAAAAGGGCTTAAGCGACAATTTGGTAGAAAATAAGTAAAAATGTAGTTACGATCAGTTTTTTTTCTGCATCGAATGCTACGACTCTCATTTGATTCTCGTTTGATCTCTCACTGGGTTACCTGAAGCGACAAAAAGTCCCAAACTTGGTCGCTTAAGTCAAGCCTTCTCCCAAATGGTAAATTTATTTTAGATGGCTTAAAGGTCACAAAAGTCTTCAGAATCAAACGAGAGTCAGAGAATTAGATGCAGAAAAAAAACTGATTGAAACTGCATATTTAACTGTTTTTTTTACCAAAGTGTTGCTTAAGCCCTTTTGCCTTTTCAGTGACGACACATTAAAGCGTCCTCGAGGTGATATTTCACAAAAATGGCGCTGTATAAATTAGCCAAGTATTAATACGATTCGCTCTGCATATCTTCCATCCATTCTAAATTTTTCGTCAAATATTTGGAAGTAAATTAGCCTTTTTTAGTCAGTTAGAATAAATTCTTTGAAATGTGGAAATTCTTGTAAAGCAGCAGCCATTTGTCGATAAATGATTGTAAAATAAATCATTCCTTATCGTACACTTAAATATATTGCTCAGCCTATCAAATAATTATGCACGTTATGTAAATTATTGACAAGTGTATAAATAAAGGCTATAGAATATATAAAAATACTATAGCATGCTACGTATTGCAATATGACTTTTTACCTTGAAAGATAGATTTGGGTTACATCAACATTGGTAGACGGACTAACAAACAACTTCAAATTGGAAATACTTCGGGTCTACTTGACCACATCTAGAGCAGGATGAGATTGATTTAACTTGTGCAGAAAAAAATACGGAACGAGACTTATCACGTGATAGGCACCGATTCCTCTTTCGGTAACCTCGTTTGGGGGTGTTGTGGTTTCGTGAAAAAAAACGTTAATAGTTTGCAAACAACTGAATTGGCGTTGTTTTAAATTAGATGAAGCACACGTGCACATGTTTCCAATGGCGTGCAGAGTTTTTGATGAGGGTAGGCAGTAGGAAAAACAGCGGATTAATTGATAATAGAGATTGGTATCAACCGATGTCACTGATTGCTATTGGATTTGTTCTGTAAAAGCACTGCCTTAGACACTTACAAATTTACTAACGCAAACGAGGATATTTTGTGTGGTCAAGGGAACGTAGAATAATTCAGTATGACGTTTGCAGGGTTTGAGCATATGTAGTTACTGCTTTTGACACGTTATAGTAGGAAGGTCGGTGAGACGCTCGTAGGGGTGCAATTAGTTAAATTATCTTTGTATTTTTAATGCGTATATTTATTTTTTGCAATAATTTCATTTTATTTAATTCAATATTATACATATTTTTATGCGAGTACGGCAGGGTAGGCAGTGCTTATGTACTTTAATAGAGTGCTCGCCTCAGCATGTAGGTGTAGGTACGTGGCACTTCAACCGAGAAGTCTTGTAAAGCAGAAATAAATGAAAGAAGAAAATAATGCATGCGAAGTACCGGCTTATTTATATAGTTACCAAAGCTTCCTCTATCAAGGCGTCATCTCTATATTATTCCACTGTCATCTGAGTTAGTAAATGGGACACCATTACCAAGAAACAAATATCATATATACAAATTATCCAAAATAGAGCCAAGGAATATATACCATGAATAATATCAAATATACAGCGCCCTTGGGGTGATTTTTCACAAAAAATAGCGCTATACAAATTATCCAAATATTATTTAAGATATATACTCACAGACACAATTCTTCCCTTAGAGCAAGAATATATGTATGGAG
The DNA here is from genome assembly GCA_022651775.1 of Drusus annulatus. NCBI lineage: Eukaryota > Metazoa > Arthropoda > Insecta > Trichoptera > Limnephilidae > Drusus > Drusus annulatus. The sequence continues at coordinate 413,146 of JAGWCC010000361.1, read as the reverse complement.
AGACAGCTAAACATGTTTACCTAACCTATACAAATTTACTTTCTCCGGGTTTTTACGTCGAAAACCGTTAAAGAGAAAGAGATGAGACAAGTTATCGCACAATATAGCACCGATTTTAGGTATGTAAGCATGTTCTCCGTCTCCCGCGTCTCCGGCGACTCCGCCCACTACGTTTTGCCATGTGAAATAATAAGACAGAACTTGACGGTTTAGAGGTTATATCCTACATTTTGTTGATAATAATACTGTGAAAAAACAGTCATTCAAATAAACGCTACATTGTGTCGACATGTGCTATGAATGCATGCATAAATACTCTAGCCCTAGCCTCGCCCCAGTCAGGCAAAAATCACCAATACTGACTACACTAAACACTTTGACGGCCTGCATGGTCTAATAGTAAGACTACGAATCCAGAGGTCGCGGGTTCGAACCCGACATGGGCAAATACATTTTATTTAATTAATATGTGTCATAACACATTTAATTGATATAAAATAAAATACGGTATATTTATGGCACGTTCCAGAGTGGTAGATACTCTAAATATCGCCCTGGTGAAAGACCACCATTCAGAATTGAAACGTTGCTTGAAACAGCTTTAGCCGGTGACCAGATCTAAATAGCCAGGTACTTCCCGACCTCCCCCTTTCTCATTTCCTTTCTCTCCCCACTACCTTTATCCTCACAACATACCCCTATTGGGGATGCCATAGTCTCACTGGATCTAGACGGTAGAGAGCAGTTGAGACTCTTGTGCGGTATTCAAACAAAAAAATGTTTTATATTCGTAAAAAGCATTAACTTTGTGGCTTGCCATATTAGACAAAATATTAAATAAAAAAGTGGTTAAAAACAAAGTATATGTGTTCTATTTATAAAAAAATGTTTATTTGAAAAATGTTAGAACTGTTTCTATCGTTTTTTATCACTTATTTTTTTCGATATTTTCCATATATTCTTTGTACTCTGTTGTACATCCTTTATACATTTTTTACATCTTTAAAATTGCGATTTCGTTATGTTTTTAAAAATAACAAATAATTGAATTCAATTGAAATATACTAGAAAAACGTCAATATAAAAATAAAGTACACTGTTTATTGTAAAAGTAAGAATCCACATGTGTAAATTAAAATAAAACAAAAATAACGATAATATAAATTGAATTGGTTGAAGTATCGAACAGTTCCCAAAACACGTAAAAAAAAACACTAGCGCTCTCTACTGATATAATATTGCTCTGAGATTCTTCCTAAAAAATAATATAATTTAGAGCAAATTATCATTACGACTGAGACATGTACGAGAAAACCGAAAAACTTCAAATGTATGTTAGTATTTCCAGATCCATCTCTGTCGAAGAGAAAACTGGAGCAAGAATCTGTGCTTTTGAGCAGACAGGCCGAGATTGCGCCCGCAGAACTCAGCCAATCAGGTGGTTGCAGATCAGGTTCTACTGCGACACACGCGCATTCCGACAGGCAGGTTGACATTCAAGCGATTTTTTACACGATTGCATAACCCTCATCAATATACATACACACGTATGTTACAACAAACCTGACTAATTTGAGTCCAAACATAACAGACGAAGAATTCAAAAATAATTCAAATGCTCAGAATGGGAATATTATTACATTTTCGTAGAAAGCAATCACTTTGTGGTTTCACATATTTTATTTGAATTTATTTGATTATAGTGAATACCGCACAAGAGTCCCAACTTCCCCCAACCGTCTAGAGCCAGTGAGACTATGGCATCCCCAATTGGGGTATGTTGTGAGGCTGAAGGTAGTGAGTAGAAGGAGGAGATGGGGAAGAAGGTTGGGAAGTATCAGGCTATTCAGATCTGGCCACCAAACACGGCTAAAGCCATTTCAAGCAACGTTTCGATTCTGAATGGTGGTCTTTCACCAGGGCGATACTTAGAGTATCTACCACTCTGGAACATGCCACAAATATACTTTTTATTATTTTTATATGAATTAAATGTGTTATGACATATATTTATTAAATAAAAGTTATTGGCGCACGCCGGGTTTGAACCCGCGACCTCTGGAGGCTCAAGGTAGTGAGGAGGGATAGGATATGGAGAAGAGGAAGGTTGGGAAGTATCTGCCTATTCTTAAAATGGCTTTAACCGTGTTTAGTGACCGGATCTGAATAGTCAGGTCCTTCCCAACCTTCCTCTTCCCCAACTCCTACCCCACCTCGATATGTTCAGCCTCACAACATACCCCATGGGAGATGCCATATTTCTACTGGCTCCATACGGTTGGAAGCAGTTGGGACTTTAATGCGTTATTCACTATAAAAATAAAGTTCTTTTTTTTATTATTATTTTTGATGATGTATTATATTACTGACGTGTTATTTGTGTTTATTACATTCAAAATATTAATGTCTATCTAAACCTACACCGTCGGAATATAAATCAATAAGTCGAATAGTAAAAAAAAAATTATAGGCTAGTTAGAAATTATTAAAACTTAAGTTTATAAATTTTGATTGGTCGTTTATTATTGTGCTAATGTTTGGTTTTTTTTTAAACCTCTTACGACCAAATATCGAGACAGAGATAGCGGAGCCCTGTGGCAATTCTCGTTTCATTTACATTCACATATTGATCTTTCAATAACATTTTTACACTCTAAGTAACGCCCTGGTGAACGAGCAACTATTAAAAAACAAAGAGTTGCTTGAAATGGCTTTAACCGTGTTTAGTGACCAGATCTGAATAGCCAGGTGCTTCCCAACCTTTCTTTTCTTCATCTCCTTTCCTTCCCTACTACCTTTAGTCTCGCAACATACCCTAATTGGGGATGCAATAGCTTCACTGGCTCCAGACGGTTGGGAGCGGTTGTTACTCTTGTGCGGTATAAACTGTTTAAAAAACATTGGTCAAAGACTTTTGTTTACGCGGAGAATGGACCACTCGGCTGACATGTGAATTTGTCGAGTTTTAATTCCACAGCGGGTACTAACTTCCTACCTTATAAACAGTCGCTACGCTTTTCGAAAAGATCTGAAATATAAAATTTTGTTTTTATATATATATTTGATGAAACGGAAATAATAACACAGATTTTATTCTAATTTTTACGACCGACCGGTTTCGCTTAGTCTAAGCATCATCAGGACACAAAATTAAACTAAGCGAAACCGGTCGGTCATAAAAATACAAATAAAAATTGTAGTCTTTTCCAAAGTTATTATTTATTTTTCATTAAATATGTCAAACCACCAAGTGATATATTTAATGATTTCACACGAAAGTATCTATAGTTAGACAATGGCAGCCATATTTGGAGAAAACCTGAATCAATTGGGAGAAGGGGAGGAGATAGGGAATGAGACGATTCGAAGTATCTGACTATACAGATGTGGTCACTACATATAACTAAAGGTATTTGAAGCAAAGAAACAAATCATATTGTAAATGGTGGGCTCTCACCGGGGCAATATAAAATATCACCTGATTCATGCGCGTCCATTTTTTTTCTTCCGCAGCTAAAGTTATTTCATTAAGAATAAACATTGACACAATAAAAACCACACTATAATTTACACATTATAACCTGAGTTTTTTTTAAGGTATAATATTTATTTAATACTGCTTTTCAAATGACAGTAATCAACTCTCTTTTGATGTACCTAACTACCGACAAACATTTTTTTTTTACATTTAGCACTCACTTTGTGGTAAGACATAATTAAATTTTGAATAAAAGTAACTTTGTTTTGACACCACTTTATTAGATACATATACCAACCGGTTTCGGCTCTAGCTGAACCTTCTTCAGAGTTGAACAAATATGTATTTACTAATATGTATTTACTAATACATATTTGTTCAACCCTGAAGAAGGTTCAGGTAGAGCCGAAACCGGTCGGTATATGTATCTAATAAAGTGGGGTCAAAACAAAATTATTTTTATTTAAAATTTTAACATAAATTTGTTTATATTGAAGAAATAAATTAGAAACGGGTGGTCCGTTTGTGAGATTCCGCTATCTCAAAAGACATAAAGAAATGCTGTGTTTGTTCTATCGCTATTTCGATGAAATGCGTTTCGAAGAACTAGCGCAATTAATCTCCTCGACATGGCTGGGATGCATACCAAACGCGTTTTCAACTTTTGTAATGACGGCCTCCGGTGTTCGAGTGGTTTAGACGCTCGACTACGAATCAAGAGGTCGCGGGCTCAAATCCCGGCGTTCGCCATTATTTTTTTTGATCAATGTGTGTTATATCACATTTAATATGTAAAATAATGTATAGAAAATTTTTGACACGTTCCAGAGTGGTGGATACTCTTAAGTATCGCCCTTGTGAGATACTATAATTCAGAATCGAAACGTTGCTTGAAATGGCTTTAGTCGTGTTTGGTGAGCAAATTTGAATAGCCAGGTACTTCCCAACCTTTCTCTTCCGCATCTCCTTCCCCTCCCCACACTTCAGCCTCCCAACATACCCCGATTGGGGATGCCATAGTCCCACTGGCTCCAGATGATTGGGAGCAGTTGGGACTCTTGTGCGGTATTCACTATAAAAAAGCTATTGTCATTTTCTGCATGAGAGTATTATTGTGTTGAACGGCTCGACTTAAGAATTATTTTCATGATTTTGTGTTTCGCCATCCTACAACAGGGTCTCTTTAAGAGTCGGGTTCAGTTCTTACTTAAAAATACCTTAAACACTTTTACATTATGAAAGATGGACTAGCTTGTCCATCCAATAAATATCCCATAGGATTTGTTTATTGATTTTTTTTTTTTAAGTGTGAACATATTTTCTATGGGTATTTGCAGCAAACATAAAGTAGAGCGCTTATCTTATTAGCTTCTCTAGAAGTAAAACACTTGTCTGGTAATAGCATTATAATTTTCACATCGATGCACTTTATTCAATTTCGTCTATAGTGGTGTTGATAAAAGCTTTTAAGATTAATTGGTTCCTCCTGAACAAGTCAGGTTTTTCCAGCAGCCTTCCTAACATTTTAAATATTGGCATTCGCCCCTGCATTTACCTTATCGAATTATTATAACAATGTAACAAAATTAGTTTAGTCACTTTCATAGTAGATTTTCTTACTGCCACATTTGACATCGTCAAAATTCAATTAAATAATAATAAAGTTTTATTCCAGAAGGTATGCAGGAGTAGTGCAATGCAATACCTTCCATAATTAATAATAATACATAGTAATAATAATAATAAAATAAAAGTTGTAATACACACAATAATAATACTAAAGAAAAATAAAAATAAACATAGATTAATAAGAAAAAAATAAAAAATAAAATTGAAATAATACATGTGAAAATCATGGAGGATATAAGGTCTCATTTCTGCAAAAAGCCATCAAGAGGGAGTCCATCCTGGCAGCGTTAAGATTGATACTCCAATGCGCTTCTGTACTAGAATTCGGGATCTGAGGGGATTCCATGATGAGGTCATTTTTGGAGTTGTTGATCCTTTCCCTCATTCCTGCCACCCTGGTTCTCATAAGGGCTGCAAATCCTGGAACTCGCCCCTCGGTGAACATACCGGAAGCACTGCAGTGCCTGGAAAGACTGAACATCATGCGGTAGGCGTTGTTGTACTGGACCCGAAGCCTTTCCATGCTAGTCTTCTTAAAATTGGTCCAGAGCTCGCACGTGTATAGGGTAGTACAGAACGTCAGGAAGAGTGTGCTGTGCACCGGCGGACTACGACTACTTTAAGCGCCATTTAATTTTTTTTTTTTTTTTTAATTTTAACGTTCTCGTTAAACGTCGATTGTCGTTTAGTTTCAGCTTTTCAACAAATTATGATCAGCTGAGAAGTATTGCGGGCATGTCTCTATACTTATCAGCTGATTACAATTTGTTCTAAAGCTGTAACAGGTCAAGAATTGACGTTTAACGAGGACCGATAAATAATCATTTTTTTTTGCAAAAATTGGCGCCAATGGGAATTAGCATCTGATGACGTCACATGGCTGTCAATCGCTCCGATTCCAATGACGTCAGAAACAAGCTGAAGCGTACAGACCTGTTGTTTTTTTAATCAATTATCAAATTATAAATAATATATAATTTATAGTGAAACTTAGGTATGTATGTTTTATTCAAAGAATTGGCGTTTGTTTTTGTACGTGATTTTAAAATATACGAGGCCTGTTCAAAAGAAAAGGTGAATTTTGAATTTTCGCGGACTGTGTACATTCGATTATCGATTTTTTGTTGTTGTTATGTTGGGACACAAATGTTTATTATATGTTAGCATTATCAGCCATTTTGGATTAGTGGTTTGTTTTTGACAACTAGAAAGGTTAGTCACGTTTTTGTGTGTTCTTCGATTTTTTACTTTTGAAAAAAATGGATCAAAGAATAAAATCCATGATTTGTTTTTCCACAACTCCAGGACGCTCATCGTCATTTACATCTTCTCGGCCTTCTGTAAAGCGCTTGTACCACTTATAAACACTTTTTTGAGACAAAGTAGACTCGCCGAATGCCACCGTTAACATTTTTTAAGTGCGTTAGAGCACTTTATTCCATTTTCAACGTAAAATTTAATACATATTCTTTGATCCATTTTTTTCAAAAGTAAAAAATCGAAGAACACACAAAAACGTGACTAACCTTTCCAGTTGTCAAAAACAAACCACTAATCCAAAATGGCTGATAATGCTAACATATGATAAACATATGTGTACCAACATAACAACAACAAAAAAATCGATAATCGAATGTACACAGCCCGCGAAAATTCAAAATTCACCTTTTCTTTCGAACTGGCCATGTATATAATATTCATTACTGCAATCCTCCAGACAGCGAGTCAGTCCTTGTTTTTTTTTTTAATGTTGCCTAGTGAAATAAATTGGTAATATTACACATTTATATGTGATTAATTATCTTCTAAAAATGCCGTGTGCTAATTTACACAAGTTTACACAAAGTGTGCAAAATTAAATTTCTGCATTCACATTTAAAATGGCATTAAGTACCAATAAAACCCGAGCATGAAGTGGTTAATAAAATAAAGTACAAGTTTTAACTATTAATGAATTATTTACGACGACACCATCAAAAATGTTGTTAATTTCTTACAAACCAAACAAAAATAACGCTTACCTCAATAAATACTTTTAAATACTGAAATAAATAAAAAATTCAATGTACTTTTGACCTTCGACAAGAATTATAATTTGTAAAAAAAAATGCTTGTGCAATTTATCCAGAACATTAAAATACCAACCTTGGAGTAAGAATAAACATGGAGAGAGAGCTAAATATTTTTACCCAACCAACACAAATTTGCGATAAATCACTTTTTCCGGGTTTTTACGTCGTACACCATGAGAGAGAGAGAGAGAAGAAAAGTCTTACAAAATATTACAGCACTTCTAAGTATGTAAGAATGTTCTCCGTCCGCGCAAACTTCACATCATCGAGTCGTATAACTTACATCAACGGATTTCGAGGTTATTTTCTATATTTGTGTTGATTACAAAACTGGCAGTGAATTCATCGGTGAGTGAATCGGCTTAAATCTTCATTTTACCCACAATATATATTCGAACCTTCCATTAAGTAGTCTTTGTTTTACAGTCCATTCTAATTGAAAGCTCATTCGAAGCTGAAACGCATTCGGTGTTTATCGCAGCTTTGGATGCAGCAGTAACAATGTTCAGAGCTTAGAGTATATAGAGTGGTACCTATCCAAGGCAGTGCAGTCAGTTTTTGATGATTTTTGCCGGACTCGGCAGACCTGGACGTGGCTAGAACTAGGGTTAGGGTATTTATACATCCATTCATAGCACATATCGACATAATGTTTTTATTTATTCGTATAACCATTTTGTTCACAGTATCGCTATCAAAAAAAAAATAGCATATAACCTAAAAAACCGTTTAGTTGTGTCATGTTTAGTGGCATAATAAAAAATGTGGGCGGAGTCCCAGGAGCCCAAGATCATTGTGACAGTACATAGAAATGGGGTATTATATTTGTTGTCTCTTTCTCTCTCATGGTGTACGACGTAAAAACCCGGAGAAAGTGATTTATCGCAAGTTTGTATAGGTTGGGTAAAAATAATTAGCTCTCTCTCCATACATTGTTACTCCAAGGTTCTAAGCTTCATCCACAATTCACTCACTTTCTTGTAGTTAGTTGTACTTTCTCCTGGTTGATTAATGAAAGTCCGAGTATCTACATCGTCAGAGCCATCCATGGAAAATGGATTTCGTTTTACAATAGTTTATAGATCTTTGAAATGGTATTTAACATAATAGTTCTGCGTGTTTATCAAGTATTTATTTATCGAACTTACATCGTGGACCGTGATACGGGCGATTCTCCACCTTCGTACGATTTGCTATTTGGTACATATTTTAAATTTATATTTTGGTTGACTTTTGACTTCGAGGAAACTCCTAATACGTTGATATAATTAATGAATTTAACTTCAATGCCAACAACGAAGATATCGAAGAGTTAATTGAATTTCACTCAGAACCTTTGTAAAATGAAGATTTGATTAATCTACAAAAGCCGGACGGCCTCCGTGGTCGAATGGTACTACGAATCCAGAGGTCGCGGGTTCAAACCCGGCGTGCGCATATAAATTTTATTTGACTTATACGTGTCATGACTTTAGAGCACATAGAATGGTACCTATCCAAGGCAGTGTAGTCAGTTTTAAATGATTTTTGCCGGACTCGGCAGACCTGGACGTGGCTAGAACTAGGGTTAGGGTATTTATACATCCATTCATAGCACATGTCGACATAATGTTTTTGTTTATTTGTATTGCCACTTTTTCACAGTATTGTTTTCAACAAAAATATAGCATATAACCTAAAAAACCGTTTAGTTGTGTCAAGTTTAGTGGCATAATAAAAAATGTGGGCGGAGTCCCAGGAGCCCAAGATCATTGTGACAGTACATAGAAATGGGGAATTATATTGTTGTCTCTTTCTCTCTTATGGTGTTCGACGTAAAAACCCGGAGAAAGTGATTTATCGCAAGTTTGTATAGGTTGGGTAAAAATAATTTGATCTCTCTCCATATATATTCTTACTCCAAGGCCAGTCATATCTGGTTCACTAGTATACCATTCTCACATGATCCGCCTCCAGTATGTATTTGATTCACTACACATAGTAATAACACTGATATGTGTATATAAGACAATCTAGAAAACTTATTTCATAATTCTGATAAGTGCAAATTAAAAAACATATTAACATCACGAGTTGACAGTGAAAAATACATGGATTACTTTTCGTTAATACGGACGGAGTCTTCAAAATACTTCCCTCAAAGAAGAAACACATCTTAATTATTTACTTCCGTGCCCTAGTATAAATAAAGCTTCAAAATGCGGACCCTTCGAGGGTAATTCATGCAAATGAATTTATCGTTTTTAAGTGAACATTGAGAAAATTGAAAAAATTGCGGCAGATCGTTTTGATGGTAACGCGAACGTGCATTGATCCAGTAATGTTACAATATAGACACATTGTAGAGCTCTCAAGGTGGCAAGCAAAATATACTGTAATAGCCTTAGAGTATACTAAAGGTAGCCCAAGCCAAGGCAGTGAAGTCAGTTTTGGACTTGTTTTTGATGATTTTAACATGACTCGGCGCAAATGGGCGTGGCTAAGACTAAGACTACGGTATTTATACATCCATTCATATCACATATCGACATAATGTTTTTGTGTATTCGTATAGCCACTTTTTCACAGTATTTGTATCAACAAAAATATGGCATCTAACCTAAAAAACCGTTTAGTTGTGTCAAGTTTAGTGGCAAAATAAAAAATGTGGGCGGAGTTCCGCCGTTAACCGGCGAAGATAGCCAGCTTAAGATCATTGCGACAGTATATAAAAGCGGTCCAAGAAATTTGCTGTCTCTTTCTCTCTCATGGTGTACGATGTAAAAACTCGGAAAAAGTGATTTATTACAATTTCGGATGGGTTGGGTAAAACAAATAAGCTATCCTTCCATATATTGTTACTTCAAGGTAATAGCCGTGCTTTCGATTTAGCGAATTAAGTAATAAACGCGTCGATTGAGGTCGTATACTATATCTAAAAAAATTGCATAAATAAGTGCCAAAATGCCCTCGTGTGTGTTGATAAATTGTTTCTATTACACTGCAAACACTATTAAAAACCTAGGAATAACATTTCATTCTTAAGTACACGCAAATTACTTACTATTTGAAATAAAACGATTATTTCTACTGTCTCTCGAAGATTTCAACCGCCATTAGAAAGAGTGAGATGGTGAACGTAGCAACACATAAGTATAAGAAGGACAACCTACTGGCCGTAGGTCGACTACCTATTCGTTGATGTATCCCCGGTAGAACCGCCCGTTCCTATATCTATTTCGTCCATACACACATATTCATTGAATGTTTATCTTTGTCATCCATGACCAATGTTTGAATTTACTGGGAACGTACGTGTGTTTGTTACTTGCCAAATTTTGTGTAAATATTCTAAGTTAATAACGTGTCTTTATTTTTGTAATTTATTTGTTTATTTCATTTTTGCAAAAAACAGTTTTACATCAATACATTCCAAAAAAACACAAACACGGTAATCATAATTATACAAAGATAATGATGAAAATAGGTAAAAAGAAGTTAAAAACCTAAAATAGGTTTTAAGAAGTACATAATATAGTTAGAACTTAATAGCTAGTTCGTGTTTAAACTTGTTATAAGTCATATGAAAAATATCCACGTTTCCTGCGAGGCAGTTAATTAACCTAGTAAGTCTTCCCGGGGGCATCACCGTTGGTAAGTTAGTTCTACACCTGGAAAGAAACAGAAGCCTGTGTTGGCGGCCTCGCGTGTAATTATCAGGGACATAGAATCCAATTTTCGCCAGGATGTCAGTTACTAATAATACAGCGTTCAACAGTTTACGACTAAAAATAAGTAATTTGCATTGAGCTGATAACTTAGCGGTCGCTCAGTTTGATTAAAGAAAGAGGCTGTAAATAACTAGATTCGTCAATCCTCTGAGCGACGTGTTCTGCCTCTCGCTTTTAACATAGTGTAACACCAAATAATCAAAAAAAAAAATAACAAAAATTATCATTCCGCAAGCATATCATAAAACGTACATAACATCACTTTGCGACATTTCGGTAATTATGCCTTGCAACGATTTATTGCTGGAACGACATAAAGCATTAAGCTGCAGCGACATATGAGTGCAACTGTCGTTAATGATACCAGCTATTACATATGATTGTTCGCAATGTAATCTAGAATCTAGTAATGCATGGAAAATTGCGTCTAGAACCGTCCACCGTTGTAGGTTTCTGCAAGAACCGGGAATCGACCATTTCACGCGTTACGAAGAACTGTTTCAAATATTCACTTCCTGTTAATTAAAACTAATTTGCAGTAATGTTGCAGGCTTGGGACTTATTGCGTGCAGCGTGCAACGTGCACGGGCTGTTGCATTTTATGTTGTGTCATATTGTAATGCCAAATGTAACGTTGGGCGTCGAATTTAACCTATTCTCTCTATATCAAGAAGTGGGATGTCATCTCGATTATATTGTAAGAGATCCTTGGTTACAACCTTACACTTACATCTGTTAATAACATCTGTTAATAACTTCTATTACCTACCTCAGAACAGGTTACACCTAGTGAGGTAGGTAATGTAAACCACACAATTAAATCACCTTACAAAAAAAAACCGTACGATGATAATAAAGTTTTCTTGTCTTATTTATATTGCGTCATTTTTGTGAAATTTCACCTTAAGGGCGTTTTTCAAAACCCAAAAGCTATCGCTAAATTTACCATAAAACTATCTAAATTCCTTAAACAAAGCTAAAATTATCCTGTTGATATTTACATATTTGCTATTTAAATTTTTCGCGGGCTGTGAAAAATTGACAAACTTTTTGTTTAGCAGTAGATCAAGGATCATTGCATAAAAAAATATTATTATACTGGTGAGTTTAGATGCTAACGGGTTAGCCTAGCTGTGTAAATTACGGCAATTCTGTTATTTATGGATATGATTTTCTGAAAAGATGAATTTTGGGTTTAGCTCTGAACTTTGTTCAGTCATTTATTATTCTCAGATCATGTGGCACTCTATTCCAGGCTTTAGGAGCTGACACTCCTGCAGCACGCTCTCCGAACTTCGAGTCTGATGTGCGCTTTGGTTCCTTCAACCTTCCGATAGCCGATGACGTAGCTGATCTAAGGGTTGACTGTCACGAATTGAAATCTTCAGGCATACACAGTTCCGACAAATAAGCCGGAGTCATTTCGTTAATTGATTTAAATACCATCCAGCAAGGCTTAAACTGGATTCTTTGGGGACATTGAAGTCAGTGAAGGTTTATGAGGTCCTCTGAAATATGGGAAAAATTTCATACATCAGTGATAAGTCTTGCCGCAGCGTTGAAAACTAGATGATATTATTGTTAAATACATATATTGTATAGCATATAATTAATTAACGTCGATTTATTGACATTGAATTAAATTTAACCTCGTATTTAATAGTTGAAGATTAATATTTTATTAAAAAAATGTTGCCTACATAAGAAGCATACTTTACCACCTATCAGATAGTGGAACATTTTTCTTGCCATTCGTCAAAAATATGAAAATGCTGCAAAGCTCACGACTCTTGAAACAATGGCTCTGAAAAACAAAGAATTTTCTTTGTTGGAAATGCTCTATGCTAGGCTTGTGTTCCGTGCCTCTGTGTTAAAAAGAACTCAACCCATGTGTAACATGTACGAAAGATCTTCATCTTAGAATATTACTTGGAAATTTGTTACCTACGAGATGAGAAAGCTGCCACGAACTAAATTAGGTAGATACCTACTGACAGTATTCGATTTTACCTAAATTATATGAATTAAGACCTCTGGAAAAAAAAATTACATGCCTATCTACTGTTGGCCAATATGACCAACATTATGTATTTTTTTAATTGACAAAGATCTCATAAAAACAGTTGTTCACCAAATACATCAAGATATGAATGATATTAAAATATTGTAGATACGTGAATAGTATAAAAAAGGAACCAAACATTTATGCACACCTCACTTATAGACAAAGTTTTATATTATTTCTAATTTTGAAACTGTTAATTCGTGGTAGAACTCAATTTTAATGATTGTAATAATACTAGGTTTTTAATTTTATTCCACTATTTTTTTTATTTAAGACCTGACTGGTTTCATCTTATGACGGGCATCTTCAGACTGGCACAATTTTAAGTAAGTCTACGGAATATATGCTATTAGGTCCGGAAGGGATGGATATTGATATTCATAGTGAATCATCTGGGACTTAAGGATTTTAGTTTTATGGCTGACAGAGGTGGCTTTACCATACCTTCAAAAATACATTCGGGTAGTTTTATTATCTTCTGGGAGACGGTTTACACAGGGTGCGTCAGATGCGTTTGTGTTTTTTTAAAATTATATAATATCTAAAGTTGTCAGCTTTATTTTTAACAGTTGGCTATTTTTGAATTTACTATTTGATTATCCCGTCTCTGTTTGGTTAATGTATTTTGTAGAAGGTATATTTACATTGGTGGTTTAGTAGAATATCATAACATATTCTGTATTATTTCGGGAACTTATAAATTATATGTTCGTGTCTGAAAAGAGGAGACCGAGTACCAACATGCAATGTAGCACACAGGAATATGTGTCCCTTGCTTGTTGGAATCATTTGATATTGTAAAAATTTATCGAATATTGAACTGTGTTAGGATATACCGAATTGTCGGATAGTGAAAAATTGAACATTATGGACTCTCAAAAAAATACGATTCAAATTAATCACAAAATTAGGACATCGTGAAATGTGTCCTTGTGCTACCACGAATAAAATACTAGATCTGAATATCCAGGTACTTCCCAACCTTCCTCTTTCTCATTGCCTACTTCCATTACCATCAGAACGTACCCCAAGTTGGAGATGACGTAATCGCACCGACTCCGGGGGGGGTAAGATTATTGGGCGGTAGTAACATAATATTATAAACAAATTCGCTTCTCATGCCATTTTTATAGTTATATGGAAATATCAATGCTTAATCGAATAATCGTCCGGTTAATAGCTAAATGGACAAACCCGTGTGATTCCCACTCGGGCGTCGTGGGTTCAATTCTTCTACTAGTCATCCATCATTGCACAAGCAACATTTTCCGCTTATTATGATGGCAGTAGGAGTTTTTCAAATATTGTCAGGTTGTTCGTAACCCGGAAATGTAAAAAAAAAAGGTTTGTGATTTGTAGAAAAATAAGCTGTAGGGTAAAAGCCGTCAAATTTATGAATACATACTACACCTTTCCTATTATGCACATTGCACGGGTATCCCCTTGAGCGAGTCAATTCCATACGAGTTATTTTCATGCTCACTAGTGTGAGAAGTTAAGGGAAGTGGAATACTCCTGGTCTGGTGCATTCGTTACCCGTCCCGAGCTGGACTTAACTGGGATTAACACATTCCTCCCTTCATTCTCTTCGTCCGTCTGCCACACATGAGCTTATGATTATTTTCTCTTGTGGATGTTACGTCCACACGTATAGCACCGGGTAGGTAATTATATATTAGTTTCCAAGTCCCGTGCTGCGGAAATAACCAGCCAACTGAAAACCTTAATTTATTGTGCACACTTTTGAAAACCTTTTTTTTTAATCCATGTATTCTTTGACTAAAATCTTCAGAATCTTAAAAAGTAATAGAAAGAGATGTAAAAAAAGAGCCTGATGATATTAAAGTTACAAAATAACCCATTATATCCGGTAAGAAACAAATAGCGTGGGACCATTGGATCCAATAAGGGAATAGAAAGAGACTACAAACAAAATATGACGACATTAGAGCCACAGTAGAAATTAAAATTAACACAGTGACAAATAAACTGGCGTCTGTGGAATAAAAAAGAGAACAGAGAAAGACCGTAAACAACGACGCTTAAGTCACAGATTTCAGAACCCACGAACGATAGTAAAAACATAGACCTCAAACGAGATGGTCTGGAAACCTTAAACACATAGCAATATCCAGAAGACTGAGACGAAGACAATACGTTGGCAATGACCAAATAATGAAACAGAAGAGACCTCGAACAAGACGACCTGATAATGACATAGAGAAAACTGCAACAAGGTAGTCTGACAATATTAAATCCATATACCTAAATCCTAACAACGAAAGACAACGATTAAAAAAAACTGACAACAGAAAAAGGCTTCGAACAAGATTGACTGATGATTTCTAAATCACAGATGAATCCAGATGGCCGTAACGTCATACATAAAAAAGACAGCGGGTGCAAATTTAAGGAGATGAAAATGCAATTGCTCAACGAAGGACTGAACAGCAAAAAACTGGGTAGTGACTTGCCTTCTTCATACACCGAGTTGACCTGCTCGCTCTCCACGCTCTGCAGGTTCTCGTCGCCCGTGTCCCCCGCATCCTGAGCTTCGTCCACCGCCTCCTCGGCGCTGTTCAGCTCGTTGGGGCGCTCCGGGGGCGGCAGGATGTCGGCCAGAGAGGGAGGGCGCGAGCCCCCGGAGCGGTGCGGGAACAGTCGCCGCTGGAGGTAGTGCTCGAGGATCTCCTGCGTGATGCGGTTCTGGCGGGCCAGCTCACCTGCGGAAACAGACGTCAGGAAATGCTTTATTCTGTATTTTAGGTCACTCTAACAAGCGATTCGATCAATTGTGCGTACTCTCATTTTGGTGGGGTGTGTGTATTGCGTATAATGTTATAATTATTAGAACCGGTTTAGATGTACGTAACTACTACTGTTTTTTATGGCTAGTAAATTATCGACAGTAAAACATTTAATAATCGGTTGTTCATAAAACGATGGTGTGCGAACATGTTTTTTATATGTGTAACGAAGATGGAAAAAAGTGTTTTGTGTAGAGCAGTTACATAATTTAAATAAATTAATACTTGCTATTTATGTACCTGCATATCATGCTGATTGGTTAAAATATAAAATAAAACATTTCCTTCAGTCGTTGTTTCCTTTTCTCTCCATCGTTTGGAGAATTTATCGAAATGGAGAGCGGTTTTACATTCATCTCAAAATTACCAGATTACCAACTTGTTTTCTTCTCTGAAACATTATTACTGGATAGCGCAGTCCAGAGCTGTAGCGCCACATTGCCACGGGGTTGGGAGGTCTGTAAATCTTCAACCCCCTAAGTGGTGGCATTTACTAAAAAAACACATGTTTATTTAGATTCTTTGAAAACAATATTGTCTCCAAATTGGACACGGTTATGAAACGGATTGGAGAAGGGACTAAAATAAGGTATTTGGTAATCCGGATCATGAAAATGAAGGAGTAATATGATTATGATTTATTTTTATAGTGAATATATAAGAGTCCCAACCGTCTGGAGCCAGTGAGACTATGGCATTCCCAATTGTGGTGATATGTTGTGAGGCTGAAGTTAGTGGGAAGCGGAAAGAGATGGGGAAGAGGAAGGTTGAGAAGTACCTGGCTATTCAGATCTGGTCACCAAACACGGCTAAATCGATTTTAAGCAACGTTTCGATTCTGAACGGTGGTCTTTCACCAGTTGCTGACAATTCGTTCCACCTACAGACCAGATCGCTTCATTCTATACTAGTCAGCAGAGTGGATGGAACGACACGCGATTGTCTGTCCTGGCTCACAAGTACACTTTATTTTATTTGAAAAACATACAGGTGCATATTAATTTTGATATATTGGGTAATTACATTGTTGTAACTTTCCGCTTATAAGGTTCTTGTTTCATCCACATTCATCCATTGTCATAAATACCCACCCTTCTGTTTTTCGAATATTGATATGACTTGACTCAAGCATTTGAGCCAATTGATCGTACCGTGTCTTCTATTATTAGTTATTTATTTTAATAGATACTTTCTATTGGGTGTTTATTGATTAAATTCGTGGAATTTTTTTGACAATGTATGTTTTCATGAAATGCAAACATTAAAAGATAAATTTACACAGTAATAATAAATGTCATGAACAGAATTAAAATTATGAAACTCAAAGTGAATATGAAATATCCACATGAATTATTATAACAAAAGACATAAAATTAATGCAAAAAATTCAGTAGTGATTACACATTTTCCATGAATTTAAACATTTACTGTGAAATTAAGTCAGTTTTAAGTTGATTTAAACTAGTTGTTAACTTGCCAGGAAAAATTTTATTTGCTTTAATCCACCTGTTGGATTTCAAAGTATTGTTATTATAAATATTTGTAAGGTTCTTACCTTGATGTTTTTTTCACATAACCTTATCCAACCATTTCGTTGTATCGAATTCCGATTCAACAACACCGTGTTCGAAACAGTTGACAGTCAAACAGAAGAGTTCGATGTGAAAAAATGTTTGCCCGCTCGTGTCGCTTGTTCGACAATTTGTTGTTTGGTTCTCCAAATAATATAAAATAACTGTGGTGTTTTGTGAATAAGAATACTTAAATCAGTGTGGCGTATTCGTTTCGTTAATGATACAATTGTGTAAGAAGACTTTAAGAACATTCAACTTCAACTACATCGGTGAGTGAATGGTTTCCCATTTTTCCTTCATTCCACAATCTTTCCACAAGCTACTATTAGACACTTCCATCAAGTAGTATAGTTTGTCGATTATTAATAATGTTATTAATATCACTAACTTGCGGCATGCAGTTCGTTATTAATGATTAAGCGAGGAGTCGATTTATATTATAAATATAGCGGACCGAGTTTAGAAAGCATTTCTAGTAGGAAGCAAGTTGTTTGTATGTAAGTGCTTATAAATTACTCTTGGACGATGGAGGTCATTTAGGAAACTGCTCTACTAAAACCTTTCACAGAGCGCATGCGCATTCCGGACACTCAAATGAAAGTTAAATGCTGACCCATTGTTTAAACTGTAGAAATATTTTTCATTTAAAAATATTAAACTAGCGTTATTTTTTTATAGATTTTACAGTGATGTGAAATGATTGTTTTCATTGAAAAATAATTGATTGGAGAAAATTTTAACAGGATCTTCCAATCAATACCAGTTTTATTAACTTTCATTGTCAATCAATTAACATATAAAAAACGTATGTTACAAAAATGTATTTATTTATCAAAATATTAGCATACATATTATGACTGGCCGTAGTAAATTTTATTGCAATTCCTTTTTAAAAAAAAAAAGTAAGTGTTTTATAAAAATTCGTAGATTGAGTATCTCACAGATAGATTCAGTGTATGGCAGTCTTATTTAAAGACGATTTAATATGTATTTTGTGCATTGAACGAGTTCATAAGTGACAATAAATATTTTAAATTAGAATTAACCGAGTTTTATGATTTTTTTAAATATTGATTTTTGAAATAAATTATTTTAATTAACTATTACATAACTTGTATTAATAACAATTATCCATAACTTTCAATGAAATATGAAACAGAAAAAAACATGTAAAATATAAAGAATTAGATCGCGACCGAGAGTCGAATTCGAAACCTTTACATAGAGTAAAGTAAACCCTTTCCTAAAAGGGTTTCGGTAGCTCAATTGGCAGAGATGTAACTCGCGGATAGAGAAGAGGTTCCGAGTTCGAGTCTCGGTCTCGACCTAATTTTTTTTATTTTCTGTATTTTGTTCTGTTTCATATTTTCGTTGAAAATTATTGATATTATTTCAATAAGAAACAATTGACTTATTTAAAGAATTCTCTTTATGCATTCATTGGAGTTGTGTCAATGTTAACCTTTTAAATAAATGTAAAAATTAGTGGCCACATAATCTCTTACATCTTGTCGAACGAGTTGTAAAACTATATAACATAGATTTTACCCTTAGAGTACATAGAGTGGTGCTTATTTAAGGCAATGTAGTCAGTTTTTGATGATTTTTGCCGGACTCGACAGACCTGGGCGTGGCTATGACTAGGGTTAGGGTATTTATACATCCATTCATAGCACATGTCGACACAATGTTTTTGTTTATTAGCATAACCACTTTTTCACAGTATTGTTATCAACAAGAATATATCATTTTTTAACCTAAAAAACCATTTAGTTGTGTCCAGCTTAGTCGCATATCAAAAAATGTGGGCGGAGTTCCCGGAGACGCGGGAGAGCAAGATCATCCTTACACTACATAAAAGCGGTGTGATATTTTTGCTGTCTCTTTCTCTCTCGTGGTGTACGACGTAAAAACCCGGAGAAAGTGATTTATCGAAAGTTTGAATAAGTTGGGTAAAAAGAATTAGCTCTCGCTCCATACATTGTTACTCCAAGATTCCACCCGTGGGGAAAGCGACCTCTTGTCTAAAAACAATCAATAGAATTTGGATTTCTACGATGACTTAACCTCTGTAATGCCGGATTCCCGCAAGGCACAACTTTCATCGCACCTTGCTGACTGTGTCATTTCGTAATAACTCACTTGTGTTTAGCAAACAGTTTTTTTGACAAATATGTAATCTTTTCAGATAATGTGTTTATATATTGCAATCTGTATGTTAATGGTATAAGTGTTATTTTCTGAAAAAACTATATACATTTGGAGAAATGGTTTTTACCTCATGCCACTAAACAAAGTTTGATGAAATGTGAAGATTTTTTGTTGTTTTATTGTATTTTTGTGTAGCGGATGTGTTTTATGGGGTTTTCCTGTAAACTACTCTTTCCAAATTTTTATTTAGTTGTAACATTTGTTACCGGCGCATAGTCGGGAAACTCGCCAAACGCACGCCCAACATTTGTACACGGTTGAAATTCAATACATGAGAACGGGTCGCTTTCACGACTCGTTCTTATGTTCAACAGCTCGGCTATGGAACGATTTGCCGGCCTCTGTGTTTCCTTCCTCCTTCAACATGGGCCTCTTCAAGACCCAAGTTCACTCCTTCCTTTCCTCAAAAAAACCCTCCACACAGATACTCGCTTGTACCTAGGTTGCATGTAGTTGGTAATACATACGCAGAGGTGGCTGATGTATTTGACTGCACGGAATGTAGATACAAGAAGGGTGTAACATGATATATCTTTAATCAATAATATTTTTTATGTATCTAAACACTATTTTTTACAACTATTCCTTATTTTATTTGTGCATATAATTCTCATTTTTTTCACTGTGAATTGTAAATCTTTTAATGTAAAAGCCCTCTCGGGCGTATACAATAAAATAAATAAATACAAACAGTAATATCATTTTGAAAATCGTTTTCAAGAAATCAAAAATATTTATTACTCGACTTGTACCGAAATGAACGCAATGAAAAATATTTATATGGATTGATTATTTTGTTGAAAAGCGATTACGGTTCATTTAAATATGCGAACAACGTGTTTTAAAGGCTAAAACTCCTGAAAAGATAATGATAAATGCCCGGTGACCATAGGCACCTCCGGCACACTACAGGTTAGTCAGGTTATTGATTTTAAACATTACACTTTATTTTTTATAAAAATACCGCACAAGAGTCTCAACTGCTCCCAACCGTCTAGAGCCTGTGAGACTATGGCATCCCTAAATAGGGTATGTTGTGAGGCTGATAGTGTGGAGGGGAAGGAAATTGGAAAGAGGACGGTTGGGAAGTACCTGGCTATTCAGATCTACACCAAACACGGCTAAAGCCATTTCAAGCAACGTTTCGATTCTGAATGGTGGTCTTTCACCAGGGCGATACTTAGAATATCTACCACTCTGCAACAACGGTTCATTCTCAGAGCAAGAATATATATGGAGAGAGTGCTAAATGGATGTATAAATACCCTAGCCCTAGTCACGCCCCAGTCAGGCAAAAATCATTAATACTGACTAAACTAACCCTCCCTCCTGGTATTTTATTACTCTGAGGGTACATTTATAACGATTTATATATATTTTTAATTGATTTATTGTGATAATGTGTATAAATCGATTGAATGATGTATAAATATTAAATAAGGATAAGCTTTGGTTCAATTTTATTTGTTTGACGTTTCAAATTACCGAATATAACACCTGCCAGATTCTGCGAGATGAAAATACGACATATTGGATATCCTCGGTTGATTGCACCGGATATGCGGCTTAGTGATCCGGCACCTACTTCCGCTGAACTGAGATGATCCCATCACCGGATGCGGATGTTCGCTTGCCGGAAGGAACTTGCCGAGACACCTGGAATGAGCTCATTACGATTTTTGAATAATGATTTTTTAACAATATTTTTTTTGTACATCTCGAAATAAAGAATAAAACTTTGCACAAGTATTTTCTTGTCAACTCGTACGAGAGTGGGTAAGAGGAAGATTGGGAACGCCTGGCTATTGACATCTGGTCACCAAACACGGCTAAAGCCAGTTCTAGTGATGTTTCGATTTTGAATGGTGATTTTTCATTCTGGAACGTGCCGCAAATATACAATATATTAATTTGGTATTAATTAAATGTGATATGACACATGGTGATTTAATTAAATGTATTAGCGTAGGTCATGACTTGAACCCGCGACCTCTGGATTCGTAATCGAGCGTCATAACCACTGGACCACGGAGGCCGTCAAGTTAATTATCTACCCACAGGTATTATCGTATAACTGTAATGTTTTAAGCATCAACATGTTAACTGTCCTCAATCTAATTTCCTTTTCTTTGATTTGACAAATATGTTAATATGAATTCATACGTTTCATCTGAATTTTTATACCCTTAGCTTCTGGTAAATTGTTTTTTTTAATCTGTTGAAGTACAAATGCCCTGTTGTACCCATATCTGAACCTTTTTCTCTCATCATTTATGATAACGATCATGATTTTAGATAGTCTTAATTTGTATACATATTATGTATTATTTTCTCTTATTAGCATAATTAATTTATTATGAAGCGCACTTGAGGTGAAATATCACAAAACTGCGCTATTTGAGTTCACTGTTATTATTATTATTATTAACTAGTCTTGCTTTTATACCCGATCTTTTTAATTATATTATATATTTTGTAATAAGATGGAGCCTAGGAATCAAGATTTGTACAGCACCTTTGGGGTGATTTTTCCCATAAACTGCGCAATACAAATTATCCAAATATTATTTTTGTTCCAGAGTGGTAGATACTCTAAGTATCGCCCTGGTGAAAGATCACCGTTCAGAATCGAAAGGTTGCTTGAAATGGCTTTAGCCGTGTTTGGTGACCAGATCTGAATAGCCAGGTACTTCCCAACCATCCTCTTCCCCTCCCCACTACCTTCAGCCTCACAACATACCCTATTTCGAGTTGAGACTCTTGTGCGGTATTCATGTAAAAATAAATAAAAAATAATAATAAAACAGATAATATTATTTCTACGCCAAGGCTTCTCAAGAGATTGTCTCAAATTAATTAAATATTTCCTACAAGCGCGATGGAATTTTCGTCACTAAAGTTTTGCATGGAATCTGACAGGAGGGCGAAAATGGATGACTCAACTCATTTTTGGGTGCTCCTTAATACGTTCATTGCTAACTAAAATTCGTACTTATCAATACTATATGAATGACGGATCAATTTAAACTGACGAACAGTGACGGGTTTTCCTGTGCCCTGTGAAACGACTCAAACCCACATGACTGGATATGCAGAAGAGGCGGCACAACGCGCGTGGTGCGTTGTGCGCATACCGGTTACCTGTTTGTCAACGCGCGATGCACGGTTTCAGCAATGGACGTGTAAGCAACACCTTGGTCACAAATTATTCAAATATGCAGTTTAGATTATTTTTATTTTCTGTATCGAATGCTCTGACATTCGTTTGATTCTGATGACTTTTGTGACCCTTCAGCAATCTAAAATATATTTACCGTTTGGGAGAAGGCTTGACTCATGCGACACAAGTTTGAGACTTTTTAAAACTTTTTGTCGCTTCGGGACCCTCTATATGAGCATTCTGTTTCCTGAGTTAACTTTTATTTTCAAAATCCTAACTGGTACTGAAGACTTGAATGAATTTTATTGAAACTCAGTGAGAGCATTGACGGCCTCCATGGTCGAGTGGTAAGACGTTCGACTACGAATCCAAAGGTCGCGGGTTCAAATCCGGCGTGCGCAAATAACATTTATTCAATAAATATGTGTCATAATACATATAATTAATATTTAAAGTATATTTGCGGCACGTTCCAGAGTGGTAGATACTCAAAGTATCGGCCTGGTGAAAGACCACCATTCAGAATTAAAACGTTGCTTGAAATGGCTTTAGCCGTGTTTGGTGACCAGATCTGTATAACCAGGTACTTCCCAACCTTCCTCTTCCACATCTTCTTCCCCTCCCTACTACGTTTAGCCTCACAGCATACCCCACTTGGGGATGCCATAGTCTCACTGGCTCCTGACGGTTGGGAGCAGTTAAGACTCTTGTGCGGTATTCACTATAAAAATAAAATAAAAAATTGAGTTTCCTGGGTTAACTTTTGCCTCAAAATCCAACCAGGCACTAAAGACTTTTGAAATTTAATGTAAAACAAACAAACAAAAAACTTTTTAAGCGTTCTGGTGTAAACTTCCCAAAATGGCGCTTCGTTATCAACGGTATGTTGTCTTTGTTCAACTAATACTATGCATTAGCGTTATAGCCGCTCCGTGCGAACTGCTACAAAGAACTACTTCATTTAGTGGTAGTTCACACTTCACACATTTTTTTAATGTGCGAATACTACAATTGAAGTTACAAAGAAACGTGAAGACAGTTTTCCAGGTTCCCCAGTTCCAGTTCTTCTGGATTTCAGATCTCTTTCACAAAACTTTGAAGTTTTTCCCAACGCTACTATGCATACATATTCGGTAGGAAAACGTTTTAAAAAAGTAATGTGGACATTGATTATATTGACACTACGTCTGTATGAAAATCCTTGATTCGCGGAATGTAAACAATGTTTAACTAACAGGCTCTATCCTCTAGCCATGCGATGATACCCACGCTGAATAATTTCATTTCCATGTGAACAGGGCTTCAAAGCAAATATTGGAATTATTGAAGGTCGGATATCGTTCAATTCCGGTAAAGTTATGGCAGTAAATAAACGAAAAAATTACGTACCGACTAGAATAGCATTACCTAGTCATAATGACTAAATCATATAAAATCAAAAATGAATCGAAAAACACATCAGTACTTTCATATCACGTATGTCCGAATCTCCATCTTTGCACGTACGAGTATGTAGGCACCTAACTTAAATCAGCGATTAAAAATCTTCTTTATTACGCAAACGCTGCATAAATCATACAATTTACATAGACACACTACGATAAATACATCATCTATTTCGAAATTCATATCAACATATTTGAATACGCACACAAAAGATCTTTGTCGGGAACTTGCAAAGCATTTTCTATCCAAAAATGTGACTTTTGGGGAAAGTAAGATGCATTCGCCCGATTGACATGCTGCGCTCCTGGGAGTTAGTTTTGGATTTCTGCCTGCTTGTGTAAGAAGAAAGGACCCATTAGCTTGCACCGTGACAGTGTGCAGTGTTCGCACAACGAATGGCGATATCTCTCCCACTGATCGAGTCTAGAATAATTCAATGTGGAGTAATACGTTCGTACGCGCATATTTTACCGTCGTATAAGAGGAAGCAAATTGCGTTAGATTTTCATTTATGCTGTAACATAATAAGTACGAGTACTTTCCGCACTATACTGTTATATGCACAACTCTAATCGCATATACGAGTAGACGTGACTAATGAAAAGCCGCGCATAAGACAGAATATGGGCGGTGCGCATCCCGTTGAAAAACAACTGACAACGGCTTGCCAAAAGGAAATCGACTGCCAACAGACTCGCAGTGGTGAGGGAGGAGAATTAACGGGTTCAATCCAAGGGATCAGAACCCAGAAATTTTATGACGGAAGTCTGAATAAAGAGAGGTGTGTTTCTCTGGAAAACTAGCAGCTGTGGAGTCGCACCTACGCCAAGGTGGTCGAACTAACCGGCAATATCGCCAGGGGCAACAAAATGACCAGGAGCATTCTCCACCATATGCAGCAAGCCATACGCCACGACGAGGAGCCCCACAAGCTGCTCTTCGGCATGATTATCGCCAGGAAGGTGTTCTGTCTAACATCCCGGCCGTTCTTGATCGTTCAAGAGGACCGAAAATATAAAGTACGTTTTTACAAAAAAAAAACATTTATTTGTGAATTAGTGTTTTCTTCCTCTCACATACAAAAAAAACTGATTCCTGAATACATGGAAATATATAGTGTGATTATTATGAGTATTTTTTACTATTTACAACCAAGGGTCCCCCTCCAATATGATCAAGATGATATTCCACTTCTTGAGATAGAGACTAGGTTACACTTGACGCCTAACATTACATTTGGCATTACAATGCTGCAAATAATACGTGCGAGACATGTTGAATTATTTTAACATGGAGAAGAAAGGCGCCCATTGCGTAAAATGTCGTACCTCTCATCCAATTATAACAATGTTATGTTCGCTTGAAATGTACCCGAGTTACAATCATCGTCATCATCAGGTGCTGAATTTGCATTGAAATTGGGTGACCAGCGATATAAATTATTTCTCATCGCCTGCGACACGCTTCACACGCTTTCCTGGTAGTCTTACAAAGATACCCCCAAATTGACCCCTCTCCCTCCCACAGGATCAAACTCAGACAGTCATTTTACCTTCCCCCCCAATTAGGGGTGTCCCTAGAATGCGTAATTAGGTTTCACGATAGATGGTAAATGCAGACTGATGGCATTTTTAGAATCGTTTTCTTATAATACTTTAATATGGATTTTTTCATGTAAAAACACGTTAACTGTCTTCAATATTCTTTTCTTTGCTTTCGGATTTTTTATCATATTTATACATACTTTTTATTGCATTATTTAAACATATCTTCGTCGAAAAGGCAATAGCGCTGAAGCACCATTTTGGGAAGTTTACACCAGAGCGTTTTTTTATAATAAAATTCATAAGTCTTCAGAACCTGGTTTGATTTTGAAAAAAAGGTAACTCAATGCTCTCACTGAGTTTCCCGAAGCGAAACAAAGTCCCAAACTTGTGTCAATTAAGTCAAACCTTCTCCTAACTAGCGAATATATTTTAGTTAGCTGAAGGGCCACAAAAGTCTTCAGAATCAAACGAAAGTCAGAGCATTCGATGCAGAAAAAAATGCCGATAATAACTGCATATTTAACTCATTTTTTTAATCAAAGTTTCGCTTAAGCCCTTTTGTCTTTCGAGTTTAAAAAAAAACTTAATTATAAACAGAGACATCAGACATAAAAAATATTTTTTTGAAAATAATGCAGTTTTTGTTTTAAAGTTTATTTGGTAAAACTCCATTCTAATTTTGTTTAATGTTTAATACGTTTTTAAATTAACATAATAATATTAATAATTAATATAAAATACTAGAAACTTAAAACAAAATAATACAGCAGTTTATTCAGAAGCACCCTTAGTTTGGGGTATTTTCATTAAGGACGCTGTTTTCCTGCATCCGGAACGGAAGCCCATTGATTTAGGTCCGCCACATTAAACCTGTTTTTCAGAACACTATTCCCGGCTCCTTGTGGAGGCTGTTGTTTTCACGTGGGATTAAGTTGGGTGAACGTATTAGGTATTCATTTCCAACCCCGAGGAAAAACAAGAACCACATTTATAATCTCTTCTTCGTTGCATTTTACTGCCTTTCGCGAAATTGCCATTATTTCGGTTCATATAAAAGATTTATTACTAAGAGTTTTATGGTACGTTTATTATAATGCTCGCCCAAAAAAAAATACAGATTATTTTTTTTTTATCTTTTGAAGATCTGTTTGTTTTACGTAAAATGCATATTTTTTGCGGAACATAAGTTTCTTTAACAAATGTGTGTTTAATTTACCGTGAAATCGTACTGTGTCTAAACCATAAGCAGAAAATCTGTGTGCTAAAGTAGAAAAAACTCTCGAATGATTAGCTCTTGTGTCATAAAAAAATAACAGCTGGAAAAGCTAAACGTCACTTTATAGCATTCTAATACAAGCAATACCACAAATGATTTATCGGCAAAATTTAAATAGGTGGTTAGTAAAATGTCCGATGTTTCCAGTGAATACATTTTTTTTGCTGTAATCCTTTGATTTTTCATAGATGAAAAAATACTAAAATGTCAGTAAAAGGTGCATTTTTAAAACCAGCGAAGGCATTTTCGAACGTTTTACCTAAAGTTCCAGTGTGCATTTCATAAATAATTTAAAAGATTACTGTTTGAGAATTGTACTCACCGGAAACTATAGACATTTTCCAACTATCCGTATAGAATTAATAGATAAATAATTTGTAGTTTTTCTTATACTAGAAACCCTTCAGGTGATTCCATTTGTAAAAAGATCATTAAAAATCGTACGAAATAACGCACTCCTTACGCTGGTGGCGACAAGGTTTAAATTGCCACATAACCCCGGCCTGTTTTGATTTATTAAACATGTTAAAATGTTGTTCCATCGTACTCTGCAAAACCCAAATTACCAGATTTTACATTAAAACTATATCCGAAAAAAAGGGTTGTAAGTAGAAGATTTAATACTTTACAGCATTTTCACAGGCTTAATACCGTATTTTTTTCAGGGCCTCCTGTGTGGAGTTAATGTCAAAAAAGGCTTATAAAAGACTCGCTAAAACCCCAATAAAACATAAGCTCAAGATGTATTCTACTCGCAGTATTTAATAAAAGCATCTTTAATATTTCTAGGCGAAATTTTCAAAATAAAAACATGAGATTTTGAATTATTTGGCAATGCATCGCCATAGTGGTGAGAGGCTCGACGACAAATCCAGAGGTGGCGGATTCAAACCCGGCTTGCGCAAATAAATTTTATTCAATTAATAAAAGTTTCATAACACATTTAATTCGTATAAAAAAGTTTATTTGTGACACGTTCCAGAGTGGTACACACTCCAAGTATCGCCCTGGTGAAAGACCACCATTTAGAATCGAAACGTTGCTTAAAATGGCTTTAGCCGTGTTTGGTGACCAGATCTGAATAGCCAAGTACTTCCCAACCTTCCTCATTCCCATTTCCTCCCCTCCCCACTACCTTCAGCCTCACAACACACCCCAATTGGGGATGTCATAGTCTTACTGGCTCTAGACGGTTGGGATCAGTTGGGAATCTTGTTGTGCGGTATTCACTATTAAATATATTTATAAATATGTACTATCTAATAGCATTTTTTACAGTTTGTAGACGGTAATAGGTTTTTTGTGATATCGATAAAATTATTATTTTTAGATAGGGGGATAACTGTTTTTTTTCTGGGAAATTTATCGCTTAATTTATACGACATTTCGTGCTTCTGTAGTAATTTTAAAATTATGTAAGACTAATGCAGGTGTCATGGGCATTTGCTATCAATAACTTTTAATTCAGATATAAATCGCAGCGCGTGCAATACGGAATCATTTCTACACACTCTTCACCACAATATACACATTTGTCCTGATTATGGAAAATGCAGATATAAACACATTACCAATCCGTTATTTCGTCAAAAACCTCGTGAAAATAATTGGTTTAGCATTTAAAAGTTAAAAATAACTTGATAATTTATTTTGAACATAAAATCAAATTACTTTGATGAGTTATTTATTTACTGTGATATGCCAATCATTGAAAACTTCATTACATTGTAATTATTAATTTTATCGCATTGAATCTCACTTCTGAATTCGCGTGTTGGCAGAGTATGACATTCACCATACCACGCAATCGATTGCATCACGGATCTTACCGTACAGCCTTACGAAATTCTACGAAGGAAGCTCCGCAATCGAAAGCTCAGCCAATTAAAAAACAAGTGGCTCATTCATTACTAAATGTTTCCAGTTTTTTTTTGTTTTGATAAACAAAGGTGTGTGCAAACAATGATACTTCTTTGATGGGCAGGCCGAATGCTCATTAGCTTTCTTTTGGGTCAGCACCCAAAATACACACTTTTAAACTTTCTAATACAAGCAATACAACAAATGATTTTTCCAGTGATTCTATACGCGTAGTAGGGAAGTGTCTAAGGTTTCCAATGAATACAATTCTTAAACAGTGATCTTTTAAAATTCTTTATGAAATGCATGCTAGAATTTTAGGTAAAACGTTAAAAAATGCCTTGGCTGGTTTTCAACCCTTTTACTGACATTTTTTAGTTGAATTTAAAAGATTACAATTTAAATGTTTTATTCAATGGAAACATTAGACATTTTCCTAGCGACCAGTAGAAAATTTACAGATTTAAATAAAACAGATAAACTTCGTTTATAACCACTTTTATTATTCAATATTATGCCGACCGGTTTCGGAACCACACTTCCATCATCAGGACAATATAAAAATTTAATTAACAATTTTTTAATTTAATTAATTTTAAAATCAATTTTAATATTGTCCTGATGATGGAAGGGTGCCTCCGAAACCGGTCGAAATAATACTTAATAATAAAAGTGGTTATAAACAAAGTTTATCTGTTTTATTTATAAATATGGCAAGCCACAAAGTAAATGCTTTTTACGAATATGTAATTTACAGATAAATTATTTGTAATATTATTTTTAATATAATGCTACAAAATCACGTTTAGCGCCATTTTTTAATTCTAAAGCTCAAAGAAAACCGGTTTTGAATTCGAGAGTTTCAGGTTTGATTCTATGTAAGTGCATCAATATATGCAAATAAGGATAACATTTACATATACACCATATTATTCAATTCAACGACAGTGAAACCAACTTCTACTATCATTAACGCAAACTTTTGTAATAACACGTTAACAGTTAGTTGATGTCGATTGCGTGAGAATGGGTAGTTTCCCCGACCCGATCTTATGAAAAATGGAACGCGCGTGGAACAAGTTACTGGCATCCGTCTTTCCTTCCTCATTTTGATCAGGCTTCGTCATGACCCCAGTTTTAAAATCTTTACCAATAACATCTTCCTTAACCCGCCTCATAAATTTGCCCAACCAGAAAGCGATATATGTTTCCTAGTTGTACAAAGTAACTAAATACGTCGAGGCTCTTGTAAGGTATCACATAAAAAAAAACTATTCGGCAAAGAAAAAACACTACGAAAAATTATATGTTTATAAAATAGC
The DNA here is from genome assembly GCA_022651775.1 of Drusus annulatus. NCBI lineage: Eukaryota > Metazoa > Arthropoda > Insecta > Trichoptera > Limnephilidae > Drusus > Drusus annulatus. The sequence continues at coordinate 382,989 of JAGWCC010000361.1, read as the reverse complement.
TATGTTTTCCCCACGGCGTTGATGCACAGTTTGACAGTTAATTAGAGTAGTAAATACTGTCAGTATCACCCTGGTGTAGGACCACATTTCAGAAACGAAGCCATGTTTAACTTAGCCATTTTTAGTTTTTTAGTGACAGCTGTTTCGGCGTTTAGGCCCATTATCAAACTGTCGAACTGCCGAAACAAACTGTCAATAAAAAACAAAAAAATAAATACAGCAGAACTAAATAATAATAATATTAAATTTAATTCAACTGAATTAAATAAAAAATAAAATGGAATTCTACAAATTGAACACAAAAACTAAAAATAAAAGCCTTAGCCATGTTTGGTGGCCCGATACTTCCCAACCATTTTCTTCCCTATCTCCTTTCCTCTCCCCCCTCTCTTCATTCTCACAAAATACCTCAATTTGGGATGCCGTAGTCCCACTAAATCCGGCTGTTGGAACTTCTGTGCAGTGTTCAAATAAAATAATTACAAAACACATTTTCCTCGTGAGTATATGCGAGTGAACTTTTCAAAATTGGAACCGACAAATATGTTAGACCAAAAAAAATCTAATTAAATATAATCTTTTCAAATCAACTAATAAAGTATCTACTTATAATGCATTTTAGAAGACATTATTCTATATTTGAAATGAGTGGATTTGAAACAAATATTTATTCTTGACAAGTCAAGTTACATCCCGTGATTTTCACGGAATGATAATCATGACATTCTAAACCATGGTTTAACCTATTCCACTATCATATCAATCGCACGTCTACTATCTTATAATGGTATATCTGGGGCATTGCGTTATTGAGTTAATATCTTCATGAGAATCAGATGAGAAGCCAATTATCGTCCAAGGAAAATGCGAAGGTAAACTAGTAACATCTTCTATATTCTATAACTGCGTTGGCCGGAGGAGTGACCAGTTGTGGCTATCCATCTAAGGTTGTACTATCTGGGCCCCTAGCACAAATACTTCAAAGTTTTGTCGACAGTATTAGTTATTTGTTTAACACTCCCGAGCACGACCATAAAATCCTAAGCGAACAAATAACAGTTCACGACGACTAAATTAAGCAGCTTTGGCTGACATGAATGTAAATAACAAATAAAAGTTCCAGTCAACTAAATTAAGCAGATTTAGTCGACGTGAGTTGTTAACAAATAACAAAAAACAGGTCACGTGGACTAAATTAAGCAAATTTAGTCGCCCTGAATTTTTGTTTACAAATAAAAAATAGCAGTTTACGTCGAATAAATTAGGTAGATTTTGTCGACGTAAATTGTTGTTTGAAAAATAACAGCTAACGTTGACCAAATTAAGCAGATTTAGTCGACTTATTTGTCATTTGCAAATAACAAAAGACAGTTTACGTAAACTTAATTAAGCAGATTTTGTCGACTTGAATTGATATTTGCAAATATCAGTTTACGTCGGCTAAATTAAGCATATTTTGTCGACGTGAATTGTTAGCAAATAACAGTTCATGTCGAATAAATTAAGAAGATTTAATCGACGTGGATTGTTTGCAAATAACTGATAACAGTTCACGTTGAAGAAATTAATAATTATAATATATTTAATTATTATAATAATTATAATAATTTTGTTCAAAAGTAATAAAAATAAGGTTTTTTAGCGGGCCCTGTGATCAGGTAAATTCGTGTCACAGGTGAGTTAATTACTAATCAGCTCGTGCTAATACCTCAATCTCGGACCGCTAAGTTATCTCCAATTGCTATACAGCGAATCAATTAGTGTGAGAAGATTACCAGAGGCCAGACGCATTCACGCACACTGGACGAAATAACGACAAGTTATATTATCAGTTGTACATTATGTTAGCAAATATGTAGGTAACTCAGGTCGGGGTCAGGTCTTCGGAAATTCACATATCAAAGAATTGCATCTTATTAAATATTATTGTACACCTGGTTTTAGTTTCATTTCAAGTGATAAATAGTAAAATCAAGCCAGACAAATTTGTAGTTGGAAATATATAATCTAATACATAATTGACAACATCGAATCAGGCTTCGATGAGTTGACTATGAATAATTTCCCTTTGAAGTACGTACGACCATACCTGTGCGAGCTTTAAAAATGTAGAATTAACGTTAGTTGAATTTATCAAATTTAAAATAGAATCATTTCAAATCTTTACCTACCTAATAAAGCACCTACCCACAATGTATTTCGGCAGAAATTATTTTATATTTGAAATGGGTGGATTAAAGCCTTAGAGTACATAGAGTGGTACCTATCCAAGGCAGTGTAGTCAGTTTTTGATCATTTTTACCTGACTCGGCGGACCTGGGCGTGGCTAAGATTAAGGCTAGGGCATTTATACATCCATTCATATCACATTTCGACATAATGTTTTTGTTTATTCGTATAACCACTTTTTTCACAAAAATATAGCATATAACCTAAAAAACCGTTTAGTTGTGTCAAGTTTAGTGGCATAATAAAAAATGTGGGCGGAGTCCCGCGGTGACCCAGGAGACCAAGATTATCGTTACAGTACGTAGAAGCGGTGTATTATATTTGTTGTTTCTTTTTCTATCATGGTGTATGACGTAAAAACCCGGAGAAAGTGATTTATCGCAAGTTTGTATAGGTTGGGTAAAAATAATTAGCTCTCCCCACATATATTGTTACTTCAAGATTTAATAAAAAATAATATTGTTTCTTAGCAAGTTAAATTATACCCCGTGACTCTTCACGGGTAACAACTAGTAAGAATATAATATGTATCTCTTCATATAATGAATCTCTTAAATAGTCTTTAATTATATTTTTTAAATGGCTTTAGCCGTGTATGGTGACCATATCTGAATAGTCAGGTACATCCAGGGATGTACCTGATTAAACCTTCCTCTTCCCCATCTCCTTCCCCTCCCCACTTCCTCCAGCCTCACAACATACCCCAATTGGAGATGCCATAGTCCCACTGGCTCCAGACGGATGGGAGCAGAACTCTTCACATTATTTATAGTTTTTAAAGTTTATTTTTGCAGAACTCCATTTTAATTTTTATGTTTTTTAATTTTATTTAAGCAATTTTTATTTAAAATTTTAATAAACAATGTTTGAATGTCAAAAGTTCTGTTAGGTGATTATTTTTACGCGTGACAGCTGTTTCGCCTTCTGAGGGCATTATCAAACTGTCACTATAAAAAATATATTTAAAAAATAAAGAGGTCTGACAATGTTTAATGAGATGCCCGAAAGTGTGAAAAGTGAAGGAAGAATGAGTGTATTTAAAAATAAATGTAATGCTTACTACAAAAATGTAATAATACACAAATAAAAATTAACACGTACCCACACATTTTACTAGTTTATCATATATTCAATTTGTCCCATTCATTTTTAACAAAAGTGACGCTTAAGCCCCTTTGCCTTTCCAGCGAAGATATGTTTTATACCACGTAATATGAACTAACTCAATAAATACATTTTATAAATTAAAAAATGTTGATAATTTTAAACTCCACTTCAATCCGACCGATGGACAGGACTTCACCACTCTTCAAAGTCCGATAAGTAAAGATGCAAATCTTTGATAACTCCAAGATGTTAGTCAAGTTTTCCGCCCACCGCGTCACGAGCCAATGCTGGTTATAAGCATTACTACTCATCTAATATTCTCGTTACAAATTGATATCACTTTTAATGCTCCGAGAGTTTATTTCGCAAGATCACAATTTGTGTCACCGTGCGTGGGCCTAAAGTGGCAACTGCGTTATTAAAACAACAATGGCAGAACGAAAAATATTATCGTGTATTGCAGATCACACATAATTACAGAGTGCGATTTCTAAATGACTTTTTAATGAATAACGAATTATTATTTTGCAATAAGTATATGTGTCGTGCAAATATGGACTCTCAAAGAAAGTTGTAATACTCGTAAACCACACAAAGATCCATAGAGAGAGCCTTGGAGAAACAATGTATGGAGAGAGAGCTAATTATTTTTACCCAAACCCATACAAACTTGCGATAAATCACTTTCTCCGTGTTTTTACGTCGTTCACCTTAAGAGAGAAAGAGAAAAAAAAATAACACACCGCTTTTATGTACTGTAAGGGTGAGCTTGGTCTCCCGCGTATACAGGGACTCCGCCCACATGTTTTCATATGCGACTAAAATCGACACAACGAAAACGGGTTTTTAGGTTATATGCTATATTTTTGTTGATAACAATACTGTGAAAAAGTGAATAAACAAAAACATTATGTCGATATGTGCTATGAATGGATGTATAAATACTAAATACCCTAGCCTTAGTCTTAGCCATGCCCAGGTCTGCCGAGTCCGGTAAACCTCGTAAAAACTGACTACAGCTCTCCCTACAACGCTCTCTCTTGTATATTATTGCTCTGAGGTTACTACTTTGAGAATTACAATTAGTAAATACTTTTCGTTAATAAGTTATATTAAAAAGATAAGAGCTTGACAATGTTATATTTGTAGGCTACAAAAGGAGGAACTAACGAACCAACAACATATTTTTCAAATTCTTTAGTTATTTAAATCCACCAAATCTACACCAGCGATCCTACTGACTGCAAAGTTGTATACTATACTAAGTATCGCCCAGGTGAAATAGCGCCACTCAGAATCGAAACGGTGTGAATGGCTTTAGCCATGTTTGGTGACCAGGTATGAATGGAGAGGTACTTCCTAACCTTCCTCCTTCACATCTCCTTACCCTTTTCACTACTTTCAACCTCACTACATATCCCAATTGGGGATGCCATAGTCTCGCTGGAATACTAGATACAGGTGGTTGAGAGTACTTGAGACTTGATGCGGTATTCACATTAAAAAAAAAATTACACTACGTAATCTCGTACTTGCATTAACAACTTAATTAGTCGGTATTAATTTAAATTCACCACATATTTATTTATAAATTATCAATGGTATTATAGACAGCCTTGATTTATTGAACCTTATGTCGTTTTACATACCAAAGAGAACTACTCGATTCACAATTTTATTTAGCTGTAACAATAACATCAGGACTGAGTCTTTCAGATACTCGCTTGTACCTAGATTGCATGTAGTTGGTAATACGTACGCAGAGGTGGCAGATGTATTCAATTGCACGGGATGTAGATGCAAGAAGGCTATAACATCATATTTCTTTAATCAATAATCTTTTTACGTATTTAAACACTATTTTCTACTACTCTACAACCATTCCTTATTTTGTTTGTGCATATAATTCTCATTTTTTCACTGTCAATTGTAAACCTTTTAATGTACAAGCCCTCTCGGGCGTATACAATAAAATAAATAATAAATTTATAAATGTATTTTTTATTTTTCATTGTTTATTGTGCATAAGGAGGCGATTATTCATATGATGAAATTGAACAATTATTGAAAATGTCTTCATTTGAAAAGCGCAGGAAAGACTTTGATTTAATTTTCATTTACAAAATTATTAATTGTTTTATTGACTCACCTTCTCTTTTGCAACTTATCCAGTTCAACATTACTTGTCGTAAACTCAAAAACAACGAATTGCTGTTCCTCAATCATCACAATACTAATTATGGGTTATAATTCTCCAATGTCTAGAGTGTCAAGACTTGTTAACTCAAGCCATGGTCTTGGAATTTTTGGTAGCAGTCTAAATGATTTTTGTCATTCTTTACGACTCTACCAAAACTTTGACTAGACCATGGCTTGAATGTTCTCTCTTATGTTTATTTTGTCTTATTTTTGCCATCGCTTCATTCACTATTATGTTTGTGCTATTCCTTATCTGTTGCTCTTTTTTCATTTCGTGTTTTATGTATTTTTTGTAATTGGACTTTAAGTCCGTTAATTTATAAATAAATAAGACATATTTAATTTTTAATTATTAAAAACGATATTTGGTATAATCCATAATGTTTGTTTTATTTCATAGTGCTTCCAAATGAATACTAGTTAGTGCACTATACACTTGAACTACTTCTGAGTAGAAAAAACCAACAAAACCAATGCTGTCATTATTTATAAAGAGTAGCCTTCTACCGCTGTCAAGAGCCTTTATACTCCATACGAGGTGAGTCATCATCGTTTCGTCGGGTTATAAAACTTCAAAAGATTTTTTTTTTATTCGCGTACGACTGCCTAAGTAATCAAACTATAATTAGAAGTTACGAAAGTAATCACATTCTAACCTGACTTGAACTCGCCTATCAAAATATTTAAGAATGATACTGTGTTTATTGATGGATCATTTGTGAATGAAAAATTAATAATCGATATATTTATTAGATGCTTTATAACACCACGGTTAAGAGTTGCAATATTTTTAATAGCATAATTAAAAGTAGAAATAATTTATATTAGGCGTTTCTATTATGTGTACTAAAGAAATTGATGTATTTTTGTACTATATTATGCTGCACAGTGCATCATAGTATTGTGTAATAGTATATCAATTTTATAAGATGAATTTTAACAATATGTTTAAATATTGATAATTCAAAAGATCATCTATATTTACCTTGTATTCAATATCCTGTTGACAAACTATTTTAATGTAGTTTAACGGGATGATGATTTTTCGAAGAACAATAAAATAAAATAAATTAAAATGTGTCTTTTATAATATATAATATAATATGTGAATGAAGCAAGGAGTGTGTGCCAAGACAGAGTTATATGGCGGTCCGTCCTCTCTGCCTACCCCTGCGGTGAAACAGCGAGATGGTTAATTAGTTAGTTATAATACCGTCGCCGGAAAGACAAAAGGGTTGAAGCGCCATTTTGGGAAGTTTACACCAGAGCACTTTAAAGTTTTTTTTGTTTTACAAATAAAATTCATAAGTCTTTAGTATCTGGTTGGATTTTGAAAAAAAAAAATCAGATAACTCAATGCTCTCAATAATAATAATAACAGTGAACTTACATAGCGCAGTTTTGTGATATTTAACTTAAATATTTAACTCTTACTGAGTTTTACCTGAAGCGACAAAAGTTTAAAAAAGTCGCAAACTTGTGTCGCTTGAGTCAAGGCTTCTCCCAAATGGTAGATGTATTTTTTAGATGGCTGAAGGGTCACAAAAGGCTTCAGAATCAAACAGTCAGAGCATTCGATGCAAAAAACTGTATATTATTTAACTAATTTTTGACCTTTTGTGTCGCTTAACACGTTAATTGCTGACACAGCGCGCCGCGCGTTGACATACATGTGACCGATATGCGCACAACGAGCCACGCACGTTTTGCCGCCTTTTCGCTTTGAACCGATTTAAAACAGACGCAGCCACGAGATTCGTTCCACAGGGCACAGGGGAACTCGTCACTATTCGTCAGTTTGAATTAATCCCTCATTAATATGGCATTAATATGTACGAATTTTAGTTAGCAATGAACGAGTTTAGCTCTTCTGCCTTTCCAGCGAAAAAAATGTATTTTTTGTTAATTGATATTCATTTAACTCTGAACAAGCAGGTTGATTGCTGAAAAACACATTTAATTTTCAGATAATGTCGCCGCAGGCGGCTCGCTTTGCATAATAAACAAAGATGATAATCCGAGCGCTTTTCTTCAACATTACGACTACAACCCAGTACGGAATTTAGTAATATACCAATAAATAGTCCAGCTTTAGCCTTAATTAAGCCAACATGTTAATTAAGGGGATAACTTATGCGGCGAAATAATGAAGCTGTTGATCTCGTTATTGCCTTGGAAACAATCTTTTTTATGTTGGTTTTAAATTTCAGTCGCTTCAAGGAACTATATATTTAAAGTTTGTCTCTATGGTGCAATGAGTTTGTACCGTCTAGGTGTCGAGGGAAATTCGTTTTGGGTTATTTTTTATCCCAATTTATGAAGAAGAAGTTATGCATTGTGCTCTTTTTTTCCTAGTTTTATTTATAAATAAATTAAAGGTCACTATAAACCCTCCACAAAGGGCCATTAAGGGGGTTTGGATTTATGGCTGCTATTTTATTCATATTTTTACAGTGTCACACGAATAGCAATTTGTGAATCAAAATTTTATAAAATAATTCAATTGATAAATTCTACGTGCGAGACAGCTGTAAAGCGATGTTTATCGCACTTTTCCAAAATGATGAATAACTAATTTAAACTTTTTCTCAGCTTTAAACTCTGTCTCAAATGTGTGGACTATATAATTAGATAGAGCGTACGTTGACATTTTTGTTGATAATTTGTATAGTTTCAGAAAAAATGTCCTGCTATTGCTTAAGTACGTAACAATGATTGGGATAATTATATTGTTTATTAATTTTAACTATCTTTATGTATCTTGCTTTTGTTTCTATTATTTATTATTGATTGAGTTCGTAACTTTATATTTGATGTATCCTTTGTGTTCTTAAAAATATTTTTACAATTGTACACCAACTGAGTTTTAACACCTGGATTTTTCTCACGTAAGTGAGACCATCCGTTAAAACCAAGTATAAATAAATATTGCTTGTAAAGTTAACACTTATCGTAAAATTGTCCTTTGTTTCTTTTCTTGTTTTCAGCTTTATAATATGTTAAATATCCCCGTTTATCGTAAAGTTTACATTGGTACATTTTAATTGCAACGAAACGGGGGTTAATATATAAATACAGGATTCCTGAGATGAGGTACTTCATTAAAGACCAGTGCATAATATTTAAATCATTTCTGCATAAGTTAATTACTTCTGTCGATGAATTTCCGGGTTATTAGTGACGAATAAAACCTAGAGTTTATTAGGCGTATTCAATTCGTAAACGGGTTGGCAGAGAGTGTTCCTTTATAAGAATCGGATTCATGATGGTTCTATTGGTAGTATTAATATTTACCTCTGGCCACATTTGAAGATTTTGAAGCAGATCAAGCTGGAGTTAGTTAAATACTCTATAGTGGTAGATACTCTAATTGTCGCCCTTGTGAAAGACCACCAGTCAGAATTGAAACGTCGCTTTAAATTGCTTTAGTCGTGTTTGGTGACCAGATCTGAATAGCCAGGTACTTCTTAACCTTCCTCTTCCCCATCTCCTTCTCTTCCCCATGGCAGGGGAAGCAATAGCTGGGTTACAGTTTTTTTAATACACTCTTATCAGATTATACCGATACACCCTCAGATCAATAATACACAAGAGAGAGCACTGTAGAGAGAGCTGTAGTCAGTTTATGCGAAGTTTGTCGGACTCGGCTAGACCTGGGCGTGGCGAGGACTAGGGCTAGGGTATTTATACATCCATTCATAACACATGTCGACATAATGTTTTTGTTTATTCGTATAACCACTTCTTCACAGTATTGTTAAGAAAAAATAACATGTAACCTAATAAACCGTTGAGTTATCTCAATTTATTTCGCGTATCATAACGTGTGGGTGGAGCGAACGGAGACTCGGGACAAAAAGAACATTCTAACAATACTTTAAAGCGGTGTGATAATTCGGGAAATTTGTTGTTTCTTTCTTTCTCATGGTGTACGACGTAAAAACCCGGAGAAAGTGATTCATCCCAAATCTGTATAAGTTGGGTAAAAATAATTAGCTCTCTCTCCATATATTGTTACTTCAAGGATACATCATTTCAATTGAGACATTCGCGAGGTGAGAATGGTAAATATGCTTAGTATCCACCTGGTGAATGACTAGAATTCAGAATTGAAATGTTGCTCGAAATGGCTTTAGTCGTGTTAAGTGACCAGATCTGAAAAGACAGGTACTTCCTAAACTTCTTTTTTCGCATCTCCTTTCCCTTCTCTCACCTTTCAAAATCACAAAATAATCCGATCGAGGATACCTTAGTCTTACTAGCTCCGGGCATCCGGGAGCAGTGTGCGGTATTAACATCAAAAGAAGAAGAAAAAATGCTGTAGAGTTTTCAATGAATTGGAGGAAGGACATTTACAAAGCAATATATATTTAAATACAAGTACGGCAAGGTAGGTATGCTTATGTGCCTATATGTAGTGCACGCCTCTGAGTGTATCGATATGTAAAATGAGGATAATGAAAATTCCACGGCGCTACAATCATAGACATAAAATACAAGACACGTCATATTCATACAAATCGAACGATAAATGTGGTACGGTCTTGATTTAAGTTTCAAAGCTCATAACTCTTATGAAAAGGATAGCAATACTAAACAGAATGTGATAGCTATATGAACGTCCCGCGTTACTGTTATAATCTCTCTTCTCCGACGAACTTACTGAGCGACTAACCAAGTAGAGTACGACGTACGGAAACGGTTGTCTTCCACACACCTATGTATATCTGCATTCGCTATCTCACATTATTTCGGTTTAAGACCTCCCATTTTCCCGTAACAGCTTGTCTGTCGAATGTTTGCGTGGTACTAAACGCAGTAAATCTCTGGTACGTCATTGGACTCGGTCTAGTACATTTATGCGCGTTGTCTCGGTAACGTATCTACATTATTTAATTCATCTAAGGCTACAACAGTCAATGTGTGAATGAGGCTTTAAAGGTTTTGGTCAGTGTCGCAATTCTTTGGCAGTAATATTGTCAAGAAGACACATTTCAATTAGTAATATATTTGACAAGTAGAATCCCATTACATCTTGTGGAAAGATGACTTATTTGAATCAATGCAAACAGTTCAAGAATTCTCAAATTGAAAATGAACTACTGATAATAAATACTGCAACTACAACACGCATTCGGTTTACCGTTCCCGTGACTCATGTCAGAAATATATATAAACAAGGGTCATTCCTTATCAGAAAGTAAGGTTGCAAGGGTTTCCGTGGCCGGGGAAAATTTTTGGTTTCGAAGTTGGCGCACCTGGCGTGTAGGGAAGATTCTGACGGTCAGTTCGTTTGGTGCTGCGTGTTTGTTGGCCATTTTTTCAGTCACAGTAAATTCTTCTGGTGGAGAGGTCTTCCTGCGCTCCCGCCACCTCCCGTTTGTGCGAGATCTGTCTTTTGACTTTACAGAACAATACCGCCACAAATATCTATCGGAAACTCGTGGAAGTTTATGGGAGTGACGTGATGAGTCGACACCATGTCATAAAGCGGGATAGGTTTTTCAGAAAAGGGCGAACTGATACTCATAACGAGTCAAGGAGTGGGAGACCATCAATGATTTCTGTGGAACTTTCTGAGGAGTTCTTTTGGTGTATTTTTACAATAGCTGCAATACCCTAAAGAGCCATTCAGAACCGCTGAAGGTGACCCAGGGAGTCAGCCTCCTGCATGACAACGCCAGGCCCCACACCGCACGAGCTTTACAGGAGCTGCTGACATCGTGTGGATGGGATATTGTCATCCCCTATTCACCCCACTGGGTTCCTATGGACTATCACCTTTTCACTAAGCTTGGGGAGTTTTTGGATGGGAAACGTTTTTCCAACGGTCAAGAGGTCGAGAAAGTGGCTGAAAGAGCTAGCTGCGGAGGTCTATGACACTGGTTTACAAAAGCTGGTGCCCCGACTACAGAAATGTATCGATCTCGACGGCAATTATGTTGAAAAATAGTTTAATATATTTGTGAAGTATCCTGTGAATTTCAATTAAATACAAGCATATTTCGAACCTACATAAATTTAGCAACCTTACTTTCTAAATCACCCTTTATACATGGCCTTTTCAAAAGAAAAGGTGAATTTTGAATTTTCGCGGGCTGTGTACATTCGATTATCGATTTTTTTTTGTTATGTTGGTACACATATGTTTATAATATGTTAGCATTATCAGCCATTTTGGATTAGTGGTTTGTTTTTGACAACTGGAAAGGTTAGTCACGTTTTTGTGTGTTCTTCGATTTTTTACTTTTGAAAAAAATGGATCAAAGAATAAAATCCATGATTTGTTTTTCCACAACTCCAGGGCGCTCATCGTCAATAACATCTTCTCGGCCTTCTGTAAAGCGCTTGTACCACTTGTAAACACTTTTTTGAGACAAAGTAGACTCGCCTAATGCCACAGTCAACATTTTAAGTGCGTTGGAGCACTTTATTCCATTTTTAACGCAAAATTCAATACATATTCTTTGATCCATTTTTTAGAAAAGTAAAAAATCGAAGAACACACAAAAACGTGACTAACCTTTCCAGATGTCAAAAACAAACCACTAATCCAAAATGGCTGATAATGCTAACATATGATAAACATATGTGTACCAACATAACAAAATAAAAACAATCGATGATCGAATGAACACAGCCCGCGAAAATTCAAAATTCATCTTTTCTTTTGAACAGGCCTCGTATATATCACTATCCGGTATTGCACTATTTCCTAGACAGGCCCGGCCAGACACAATGCATGCGGCCAGTGTTGCAATATTATTATTGTGCTCTGCGAATTAACTGGCGCCATTGTTTTCTAGCCATTAGTGGGTATGAATGATTTGTCATGACAAAGACGGGCGCTGCTATACCGACTCCACCGCGAAAAGGCAAATTGAAGTGATTGCGAAAATAATTGCACTAATTGGAGGAAAGTGACAGGTTTCGTTTTGTTAAGTCACACTTCGTTGTATACAATGTTTGCACAGAATAAAACATTGTTATCATTAATTTACACCTTGAGTTAATATATCGAGTGGCGAGCAGGTATGTATGGCCGGTCAGTGTTGCCAAAAAACTATTGTAAAGAAGTTATGACCGGTTTTAGCCGAGTGGACACATGTGTCGGGTTCCCATAATTCGTGAGTTCAATCATTTATCTGCTAGCGAAGTCTTCCGTCATTGCACAATAAACATTTTCCGCTTATAATGATGGTAGAATGCCTATAATGACGGCCTCCGTGGTCGAGTGTTTAAGACGCTCGACTTCGAATCCAGAGGTAGCAGGTTCAAATCCCGGAGTGTGAAAATATTTGATTTAATTGATAGGTATGTGTTATTTTATATGTAATCCCATTAAAATAGTATACAGTATATTTTCAGCACGTTCCAGAGTGGAAGATACTCTCAGTATCGCCCTGGTGAAGGACCACCATGCAGAATCGGAACTGCTTTAAATGGCTTTAGCCGTGTTTGGTGACCAGATGTGATTAGCTAGGTACTTCCCGACCCTCATTTTCTTTATCTCCTTACCCTCCCCACTACCTTCAGATTTTATTTATTTATTTTAACAAAAAAATAATATATTACATTGGGTAAAACCTCAAAGCAATAATATACAGGAGGGAGCGTTTCTGTATTATCTGTAGTCAGTATTGATGATTTTTGCCTGACTCGGCTAGACTTGGGCGTGGCTAGGACTAGGGCTAGGGTATTTATACATCTATTCATAACACATGTCGACATTATGTTTTTGTTTATTTGTATAACCACTTTTTCACAGTATTTTTATAAACAAACATGTAGCATATAACCAAAAAAACCGTTGAGTTATGTCCAGTTTATTCGCATTTCAAAACGTGTGAGCGGAGTCCCCGGAGACGCTAGAGACGGAGAACATCCTTACAATACATAAAAGCGGTGTGATATTTTGCGAATTTTTTGTTGTCTCTTTCTCTCTCATGGCTGACGACGTAAAAACCCGGAGAAAGTGATTTATTCCAAATTTTTATAGGTTGGGTAAAAAGAATTAGCTCTCTCTCTCTATATATTGCTACTCCAATGGTAAAACGAATTTTAAAAACACCTTTAAATTTTAAGTCGAAAAACCTGTTTAATAAATCCTTAATAAAAATTTATTGATAGCGTCTTTGAAGTGCGAATTAAAAGCAAGCATCATTTGACAATTAGTATATATTACAAAAATAACTTTTTGGTACGACAATAAGCCCTAAAAATAAAAATCAAAACAAAAACGATATTATCTCACTTGTATTCTGTATAATGACTAAGCAAGACTTGACAAGGTGTAAAACATACAATATTTCATGCATTACAGGTTGTTTAGGCATTCTATCATTCTATAGAAAGTCTGACTGGTGATTAAAATGAAATTTATAAGTCTTCTCGACTTTGTGGGTATTACAAATAAACTCGCGCATTATGCATGACACCTTGGAGTACGAATATACATGGAGAGGTACCTTTGCGAAACAGTGTAGTCAGTATTGTTGACTTTATACTGACTCGATAGAAAGAGACAAAGATATGTCAAAGGAAGTTGGATAGCCTATTAGTTACCGCCCACATGAAATTCGGACATATTTAAACACAAAAAAGGCGGGGGAGTGCCGATCTCGACCGACTGTTCCCGAACGCGAGCGAACCAGGCATCCAACAAATCACCCAAGTGACACCCTTACGACAGCCAGATGACATTTGCCCACGTTGGTCTAAATCTGTTGGGGCGGCCGCATTCCATCTTACATAAACATTACAATTTAACAAGATCTGTACAGCGCCCTTGAGGTGATTTTTCACAAAAACGGCGCTATAAAAATCATCCAAATATTATTATTATTATTATAAAAAAACCGTATCAATTCACCATTAAAATGATTTATTAAGTCAAAATATCACACAAACACTAATAACAGAAGGTTGGCCTAAATAATGATGGAAGTTTTTTTTTTTAAATTTTTACGTCTTTATATTTATATATCATAAAAAATGAGAAAAAAAAATATTTAAAATTATTTAAATACCTCTGAAAAGTGATGTTTTATAATCTTTGTTTGGTCTTATTTGAACATTCACGCATAGCACATATCACCATCATGTTTGATTAATTTATATGACCACTGCAAGTTTTTTATTCAAAATAAATATAGGAAATAATCTCAAAATCCGTTCACGTAAGTTATACGACTCAATGATGTGAAGTTAGCGCGGACGGAGAACATTCTCACACACTTGGAAGTGCTGAAATATTATGTGAAGACTTTTCTTGTCTCTTTCTCTCTCGTGGTTTACGACGTAAAAATCCAGAGAAAGTGATTTAACGCAAATTTGCATAGGTTGGGTAAACATATTTAGCTCTCTCTCCATATATATTCTTACTCCAAGGTTTTAGGCATTCTAACATTCTTTAGAAAGTCTGACTTGTGATTAAAATTATATTTTGAAGTCTCCTCGACTTTTGTATAATCGGTATTACGAATAAACTCGCGCATTTTGCACGACACCCTACTTATCACTCGGTCGTATAAAAATATAAATTTTATTTCACAACAAGTTTAAGTTTAAGTTTACCAGAAAGAAATGCCACATTTTCACCGGAGATAAAATAAGTACATGCCGAAATACGGTCAATCAATTTAAGGGTACCAAAATACAGACATTTTGACTTCCTAATACAAGCCTAACTTTGCTATTTGTTAATTTTATACGGGTAGTTAAGAAAATGTCAAAGGTTTTCAGTGAATATATTAAAAACAGTAATATTATAGTAATATATATATATATATAAATAAGAATTAACTTTAAAGCTGTATACTTTTTATTTTGATATTAATTATTGAAATAATATCAATAATCTATCAGAAAAAGCTGGCAGCCTATTTCGGAAAAAATTAATAATAATATTAAAATAACATTAAAGATTTTTGATATTTATTGTTTTAAAGTTTATTTTTTCGAACTCAATTTTGACCTCGTTTCCCAAAACTAATTAGAAAACACCAATGCCCTTCCTCAATGACCTTTTGTCAAATCCAAACAATAGAATACCCTTAGTTAGGGAAACTTCCCATGTTAATAGGAATCAACAATAATAATAATTTATCCGGAAATTTTAATGGGGACATTGGTAGTTAAAAATAATAATATTAAATATTTGTTTATTATAAGATATAAATAGTCCGTCTGTATGTTGCTTCTCCACAGTTTGATAATGTCTTCAGAAGACAAAACAGCTGTCAAGCGTAAAAGTTATTACCTAGCAGAACTTTTGACTAAAATTTGTTTTTTAAATTTGAAATAATAATAATTATTTAAAAAAAAAAGAAACCTAAAAATAATTGATATTATTTCAATAAGAAACCTTTTCAATTCTTTATGAAATACACACTGGAATTTTAGGTAAAACGTAAAAAAATGCCTGTGCTGGTTTTTTTATTATTATATAGTCGACAAATTTGAGACAGGGGGCTAAAGTGGGTAATATTATTTATGAATCTACTCAGATGGAACGTGCTATGCCGTCTTAAACAATAAGAATTAGTTACATTTATTTCAATACTGCTAAGACATACTAGTATTGAGATGACCGTGATTTTTTTTTATTAAACATAATCAGTTATTTGCCTTCTAGTTTAAAGTGAATTTTTGATTAACATTATTTGACGGCCTGCATGGTCGAGTGGTAAGACGCTCGACTACGAATCCAGAGGTCGCGGGTTCGAACCCGGCGTGCGCATATAAATTTATTCAAATAAATGTGCGTGTCATAACACATTTAATTGATACAAAATAAAATAAAGTATATTTGCGGCACGTTCCAGAGGGGTAGATACTCTTTCTCTTAGCATCGCCCTGGTGAAAAAAACCATTCAGAATTGAAACGTTGCTTGAAATGGCTTTAGCCGTGTTTGGTGACCAGATCTGAATACCCATGTACTTCCCAACCTTCCCCTTCTTCATCTCTTTCTTCTGCCCACTAACTTCAGCCTCACAACATACCCCTATTGGGGATGCCATAGTCTCACTGGCTCTAGACGGTTGGGAGCAGTTGAGACTCCCTTAAATAGAACTGTAGTTTCTTATGTGTGACCCGAAGAAGCCTGAAGACAGACAATTTATTAACTTTCCACATAAAATTTACAGATAAATCATTTATTGTAGTATTACTTGTAAAAGAATGCTACAAAGGAACGTTAAGCGCCATTTATTCGTGTTGAGGCTTGAGCATTTTATGATGTCATTCGATGATTGATGATTTCGCAATGGTGCACCCGTAACACTCGCAGACGGCAAACTGTCGGCTGTCATTGTATGCAAACAAAGATGGCCAACCTCCCGTTACCACTTTCTCTCGGAATTTCCGCTTGCAATGTTTCAATTGTTAATTATTCTGGGAGATACCGTGAAATCTGATTGTAGCGATGCGTGTGGGGCCACCTCAGATCGGTGGTCCGTTTGGCTAGCGGATGCTGAAAGTTAGAGGCCATAAGATTAGTGGACCGTGCATCTAAACGCGGTAGCGATTGGGCTGTTATTATTGAGTTTTGTGAAGGCTTTCCTTTGTCTGCTAAAATGAGTTAATTTAAAATGAAGGAAAGTGCATGGATTTGTTTAATTATGTCTGTTTGTTCTAAACACGAAAGATAGATGCCTTCGCAATATGGATAAATAGGGTTCCCCATAGCGATGGGAAAAAAATTGCGAACGCTTCACGAACGAAGTTCTTTCAAATGTACACTTCGGTGAACGCCTCAATTGAACTAACAGTTCAATCGCTCAATTCGCACCGTGGTAGGTAGTGTAGCATGTAGTCTATGAACTAGGAACATTGTTTAGTTTAATTTTGTACCCTGATGATGCTTAGGCTAAACGAAACCGGTCGGTCAAAAAATTAAAATAAAATCTGTGGTCTTATACAAAGTTATTATTTCATTTTCAATAATTAAAACTGCCTAAAATCATAATCGTTATCATAAATCACGAAAGAAAAAGGTTCAGATATGGGTATAACAGTGCATGTGTACATCTATAGAAGACAGACCTGTCTAAAAAACATGCAATGCGCTAGGATTTACCATTGTTTTCTAATTAGTCTTGGATAGCTACAATCAGCTCATCTGCCATAGAGAATAGAGATGTTAAACTTCCAGTGCAAGCTACGTGTCAAAACAATGAATGTTTCATTTATTGCGATTAGAAGAATGTTCTTAGTTTGCATTGTTCCCTGGCCTTGACCGACATTTTGAAACAATGCCTCAAATAACCGACCACTGATATCGGCATATGATTCGTCTTGCTAATAATTAACATCGCACCCCTATTCATTAATTCTATTGTTTAATTTCCAGGTGAAATTCTGCGATCGAGAATCAGTTTACACGCATTTAATTTGGAGAATCATTTGCCAATAGCGAGATGTAGCAATAAAATCAGGTTTTATAATTATTGTTCGTGAATAAACATTGATCGTTTGGATTTAAACCTTCTGTTTTTAACTGCAAGCACAAATGTGTATATCGAGAGATAATAAATTGATCATTATTTATTTATTTGCATACTAACGGACTATTATTCAATTACAAACAAAAAAAATACATAAAACGAAATAGGGAAAAAGAGCAACAGAGAAATAACAGAACATACATCATATTTTAATAAAGCATTGACAAAAATAGGACACAAATATACATTATAAAGAACATTCAAGTCAAAGCCAAAGTCAAGTCAAAGTTTTGGTAGAGTCGTAAAGATTGACTAAAATCATTCAAATGTGTACGTCGAGAGATATAAAATGATACTTATTTATTTATTTGTATACTAACGAATTATTGTCCAATTGAAAAAAAAAAAAAACGAAATGGGAAAAAAGAGCAATAGAGAAAAAACAGCAAATTCATAATATTTTAATGAAGCAATGACACAGATATACATTAGAAAGAACATTCAAGTCAAAGCCAAGGTCAAGTCAAGGTTTTTGTAGAGTCGTAAAGAATGACTAAAATCATTTAGGCCGGTACCAGAAATATCAAGATCTTAAATAAGACACAATCCATGATGACACAAAATACTGTAATGAAGCAATGACAAAAGAAATTTCAAGACCATGACTTGAGTTAACAAGTCTCGACGTTCTGGACAGTGGAGAATGATACCCATAATTAGTGGAGTGATGATTGAGGAACAGCAATTCATTGTTTCTGAGTCTACGGCAAGGAATTATTGCTGGTAATGAATCCATTATGTATGTGTGTAATGTGCAGAAAATTACCTTTTCATACTCTCATATCCTTGAATCTCATACACCATTATTATGTTGCTTGCTTTTCTAATTATAACTTTGTTTTGCAGATTTTCTTTATATGAATAACCTCATTAAAAATTCACTAACGAGAGTACAGTAATGAACAAAACTTATTTACACTAAACTGATCGGGCGAAATTTAAAGTGCAAGTAGTCCGTCCATGGGTATTGTCAGTGGAAGCTTTTCACCATAATCTACCTCCTATTGAGTGATTAATCACCTTTGGATATATACATTTTAATCGAATCCCTGTACTGTTCTATAAATTCAGAAAGCCCATATTTAATTTGCTCTCATGTCCTAAAATCAAAATAAATATCAACTATAATTTTTCGAATATCATGTACATGATATAAAGAAATATTAATATGGCATTTGATTAAAATATGTACGAGTATAGTTAATAATATAGAGACTAGGAATTAAGATTTGTACAGCGCCCTTGATGTGATTTTCCACAAAAACGGCGCAATACAAAATATCTAAATATCATCCATGTATAACCATTATAACCGAGTGGTCCAAAGCGTTAGGTTCCAAGTAAAGCGTCGCGGGATCAATGAGATCCTTGAGACGAATGTGCGGTAAAACTATGTATGGCCGTATTAAAAATGTGGATATCCAGAAAGAATGCAAACCTGATGTGAGCGTAATGAATAGGATCAAGAAAGGGACGCTTAGATGGTTTGGGCATGTAGAGCGTATGAACGAAGAAAGGAATGTGAAAAGAATATATGATGCGAAATTGAATGGAATTAGAAGTTGAGGACGACGAGAAAGACATGGCACGATCAAGTAAATCAAATACTTGAATCGGGTCATGTGAAGAGTAAGAATAACAGAAAAGTATGAATGAGACGATGTATGAATGTCCATGAAGCAAAGAATGTGTGCCAAGACAAAGTTATATGGCGGTTCGTCTTCTCTGCCTACCCCTGTGGAGAAACGGCGTGATGGTTAGTTAGTTAGTTAGTGGGATCAATAATTTTCTAGCTAAGTCTTCCATCATTGCACAAGCAATACTTTCCAACCATAATTATTAGGTGAAATTTAAATATTATCAGGCTATTCGTAATTATCGGGGTACTTTTTCTTTCTTTGAAATAAAACACATTTGCAGAAGATTAATAAAGGGACCGTTAGCTGTCTACAGACTATATAATGTACAAGTGGGTGTATAGTTAAGTCGAGTCATGTCCAAAAACCGTAAGAACAAAATAGTATATATGAGACGATGTATGAATGTGATTAAAGCAAGGAGTGTGCGCCACGACATAGCTGTATGACCGCGAACTCTTCTCTGCCTAACTCTACAGGTTTTTTATTTAGCATATATCTCAAATCTAGAACACAATTAACGAAAATCAGTTTAGGAAATTGAACATTTATATAAAACGATGATTTAAAAAAAATAAATAATAATGATTTAATGCGATGTGATAGACGCGACGTATTTTAAGGTTATAAAAATGATCACGAAGAATAATATGCATAGCTTTCTCTCACCTCTGGCTATGTTTGCGTTAGACAAATTGCTAATAAACTTTAGCCCGAGGCGTTAAGCGAATAACCACAGAAATATAAACAAATTGTAGACGTGTTTCATTTTAAAAATATCTCTTTGTATTTCATAGAACAGTTGGGTAGGTACTATGTATATTTCTAAATACTCGTTTAGTGACGTTTATAATAACTAAATTTATGAGTTTGGTTTTCGCAAATCATCCAATCAACATCTCTCACTTTCATATCTTGTTCCTGGTCGGGTCGCGAACTCGTAGCTCGGATAAGGAACCCAGTGACTGATATCTGTGGGTATCACATTGCAGATTCCACGGCTTTATCTGAGGTGACTTCCGGGATTCAATCTATAGTAACTTCAGGGCAAACTTTTGTGGTTACTACTGTGGTAACTTCTGGAGTAACTTCTGTTGTTACTTCTCTGATAACTTCTGGAGTAACTTCTGTTGTTACTTCTCTGATAACTTCTGGAGTAACTTTTGCGGTAACTTTTGTAGTTTTTTTTGTAGTTACATCTGTGATAACTTTTATGGTAACTTATGTGGTAACTTCTTGAGTAACTTATATTGTTACTTCTGTGGTAACTTTTGTAGTAATTTCTGTAGTTACTTCTGTGATAGCTTTTATGTTAACTTCTGTGGTTACTACTGAGGTAACTTATTAACTAACTCCTGTTGTTACTTCTGTGGTAACTTTCATGGTAACTTAAGAGTTTACTACTGTGGTAACTTTTATGGCAACTTAAGTGTTTACTACTGTGGTAACTTTTTGAGTAACTTCTGTGATTACTTATGTGGTAACTTACGTTGGATCTTCTGTGATAGCTTTTATGGTAACTTCTGTGGTTACTACTGTGATAACTTCTGAGGTAACTCCTGAAGTAACTCCTGTGGTAACATTTTTAGTTACTTTAGTGATAACTTTTATGGTAACTTCTGTGGTTACTACTGTGATAACTTCTGGGGTAACTCCTGAAGTAACTTCTGTGGTAAAATTTTTAGTTACTTTAGTGATAACTTTTATGGTAACTTCTGTGGTTACTACTGTGATAAATGCAGGGGTAACTAATTTTATTACTTCTGTGGTAACTTCTGTAGTTAATATCCTGTCATTTTCTGAGATAAGTGGAGTATTTATTTAACTGGACCCATTACCTATGAATTTGTCTATGAGAAGCTGTTACATCTAATATCAAAAAAGAAACAAACAGATAGCTTCGTTTTTTAACATCGATTCGTACAAATTAGATATCCTTGAGGAATTATTTATAGCATCAAACACATATTCGGCGCTTTTGATACTGCTTTTTATACCGAATGTTATGGACAGCAAATGTTTGACGTTAAATTACTAAACAACACAAGCTACTTGAGTATATATTATGTCCAAAATTTACAACTTGTTGTAATACTAGTTGTTACCAGTGAAAAATCAAGGGATGTAACTTGACTTGCCAAGAAAAAATACTTGTTGCTTTAATCCACCCATTTCAAATAAAGAATAATGTCTGCTCAAATACATTCTAGGTAGGCACTTTATTAGGTAGAGTAAACTAGGAATTAATATTACCTAGAACTTAAGAGTTGTACAGCGCTCTTTTGGCGATTTTTCACAAAAACGGCGCGATACAAATTATCCAAATATTATTATTATTTTTATCATTAGGTAGGAATTTTAAAATACGATTATTTAAATTTGATAATTTCAAGAAATGAAAAAATAACTTTGTATAATACCACGAATATTATTTTAATTTTTATGACCGACTGGTTTCGTTTAGCCTAAGCATTATCAGGATACAAAATTAAACTAAAAAAAAAAGTTAAAAAAGTGTGCGATTATATTTACATACAGAGGGAGAATAAAATAACAAAACAATGAGAAAATAACAAAATAACATTTGAACAAAGGAACAGGGAGAAAGAGACAGATAATTATTAAGAATATGCCTATTAATTTGAATGACTTTTGTGTTTCTAAATTATTTAATCTGATGCCATGATCAATTTTGTGAAGAATATGAACACCGGTGCTTTTATTGAAGGCATGATCTTTATCAATAAGATGATTAGCGAATTTAAAAAAAAACCGTGATTATTTAAACATCCAAGATGTTCTTTGATTCTAATATTGACATCACGTTTTTTTTTACCAATATAAAATGCATTGATAATTTATTTTTTCATTTCTTTAAATTTGTCAAACCACAAAGTGATTGCTTTCTACGAAAATATAGATTGATAATTTCAATCAACATCAGTCAAAATTTGAAAACTACACACTCGAACGTACTCGCAAAGGAAAATTTTCATAGTTAACTATGTATGCAAACCTCTTCCTATGTTAAATAAGTATGCAAAATCAAAAGATAAACACAAATTAAATGACTGTTGTCTTCTGCTTTAAAATAAGGCAATTTTTAAAAAGCACAGAGTTGTCAAGTATTATTAAAAAAACATTGAAAAAATGGCGAGATTTAAAAACAAGTATAAAATAATTGCCTCATTATGAAACTGCCACTTGATAAAGCCATAATATAAAATTCTTGTTTTATAAGCAGCCGACTTCATAATGAGCTCACATTAATAATTACTGTGCAATTATTGTGCAAGCAGCCTGCAGCAGACTAAATTGTTTTAAAAAACACCCGATAGCAATCAACACTCATTTTCGACACACAACTTTTTCCAAAGAGCTTTTTTGCCGGTTGCAGGGTAGTTTAATTTTTGATTCGACAGTTGTGGGATATTGTACCCAATACCAATCACGTTACATATATATAAACACGTTGTAGCGCTCTCAAAGTGGCAAGCAATAATCACGCTAGTTGGTGTGATCGGTGTTTAAGCCGATTTAGTACTACGGTCACGCGTCGCTTGAGGTCGTTTCAAGCAAGTATGGAACGCGGTCCGAACTTCGGATCTGTTTCGTTCATACACATATATTCTATGAATGTCTATCTTTGTCATACATGACCGATATTTAAATGACGAATTTACTGGTAACGTGTGTGTTTTGCTCGCCACATTTTGTATTAATATTCTACGGCTCTAACGTGTCTATATATGTAACGTCATTGCCCAATACACGATTGTTTTGCATACAGCTAATTGAATACACATTTTTTTATACACGTATGAATTGATGCAGTGTTTTAGCAGATAAATTGTTTTCCTAATGAAAACCCTAAAATAATTCTATTTTTGAAACGGTTAATTCGTGGTGGAATTCCATCGAAATAGTTTTATAACACGATTTTAAACGTTTCATACTGTTAATTGTTAAACTGGACTGGTTTCATTTTCATTCTGTCACTTCCGGCTGGTACATACAACACCTACACTGCACAAGGGTCCCAACTGATCCCAACCATCTGAAGCCAGTGGGACTATGGCATACCCAATGGGGGTATGTTGTGAGGTTGAAAGTAATGGGGAGGTGAAGAAGATGGGGAAGAGGAAGGTTGGGAAGTAGCTGGCTATTCAGATCTCGTCACGGGTAAAGCCATTTCAAGCAATGTTTCAATTTTGAATGGTGGTTTTTCGGAAAATAAATATTATTAAAAGTATATATTATTTTATATTTATTAAATGCGGTGACATACATCAATTAATTAAAAATTATTTACGCACGCAGGTTTGAACCCGCGACTTAGTTGAGCGTCTTACCACTCGACCACGCAGGCCGTCAACAACAGATTTATATATTTTTGGGTCTCAGGGGTGGATAACAATTTACTTTATTGTATACGACCAAGTGGGCTTTTACATATAAATTTACATTTAATACTAGTAAAACGGTATAAATTGGTGTTTATTTACTTTTAATTCATAATGATTGAAGATATATGATATTATTAGCGTTGGGAAAAACTTCAATGTTTTGTGAATGCTTCACCAACTGCTAGTTCTTTAAATTGAACCCTTCGCAGTGAACACTTCAATTGAAGTCGAACTCGCCAAAAAGAGATTAGAATTTGATTTAGCCAGGAACCGGTTATTTGTCCAGTTCTTTTTGGAACCGGTATTTGAAATTGAAAGGAACTGGAACCGGTTCTACTACAAAATAAAAATTACTAGTCGGTAGAGATTTGAAAACGAGAAGAACTGGAACTGGTTCCTCGCCCAAAAAAACGTAGAACTCGAACCAGTTCCTCGCCCAAAAAACACCTTAAAAATACACGTCCCTAAAGACAATAAAGGAAGTAGGAACTGCCACCAAAATAAGTAGTTCTTTCGGAGCGGTCATAACGCTAGGTATTATAGTCTACTTGTATCTAAATTCCGTGCAGTTAAATACATCAGCCACCTCTGCGTATGTATTACTAACTACATGTAATCTAGGTACAAGCGAGTATCTGAAAGACTCAGCCCTGATATTATTGTTAGAACTTATTATAATTTTGGATCGCTATATCATGATTTAATAAACTGTTGAAAAGATATGTAACTCTCTAGTATTGTATTATATACCAGTCTGTGGATGACCGTAACAGATTGAAATCGGTCCGGTCTAACAAAATACAGTGGTAAAAGTTCAAATTTGCTTTATTAAATCATGAATACCCTTCTCATGTTTAATAAACCACGTCCAAACTCGTAGGGATGGAAAAAAATAATCACAAGAGAAGATGTAACGGAGCGTATGAGGAAAGGGGAATAGAAATATGTTGTTATGACTGTTATATTTCAAAGTCATAATTTATTAGGTTCTTACCTTGATGTTTTTTACCCAAGCCTTACTTTTCCTACCATTTCGCTGTACAGAATTCCGTATTCAACAACACCGTGTTCGAAACGTTTTATATTATTTTTTCTTTTCATTTACAATATTTTTGTACATGTTATTCAACATTACTTTTTATTTTCTTTTACAGTATCTTTTGCACTGCTTATGAGTTTATTGTTTTAAAAAAATGTTAATATCTGTGTAAAAGCCTTTGACAGGCGTAAATAAATAAATAAATAATCAATACAAGAATCTTGTAGTAAAACAGAGACTGGGTCAATTTGTAAGTTGACAATTCGATAGCACACAACATTAACAAGCAGACTTGATTTGCCAGATGCCTAGTGTCTGGTGTCTAGTGCCTAGCGTTCATGAGGTTGAGAAGAGGTTCACATACTTCAACTTTTACGTAACTTTCTCAGTACCTGTTTCAAATGCCACGATGGTTGCGGAGAATTAATTATGCAGAACGTATGGACACATTGAATACAATGTTATTATTAATACGAAGAAAGTCTCCATTTGGGTGTGGTATTTTGGTTGCTCAGATAATATGAAAAATTGTGTTCAATAAAGTAAGTCTGATTGATTGTGTCACTACCTATCGATTGACTGTCTCATCATAAGTCATCGTCATCGGTAACAATCTGCTTCCAATATCTTAATTTTTAAAATTTCATGATCCCCCTATGTTCAATTTATCTAGTCAATTTAGGCT
Source organism: Drusus annulatus (assembly GCA_022651775.1). NCBI lineage: Eukaryota > Metazoa > Arthropoda > Insecta > Trichoptera > Limnephilidae > Drusus > Drusus annulatus. The sequence continues at coordinate 357,180 of JAGWCC010000361.1, read as the reverse complement.
CTTAATCGAATGACGAAATTTGTTTAGCATTAAACTGAATCAGCTATTTTTTAGAGATGGTCTATATTCCTATTCCGGTTAAAAGGAACTGGTTTCTAGCCGGTCATTGGAACCGTCGATATTATTTCTCCGAGGAACCATTTTCGCAAATAAAAATGTTTCCGTTTTTTCGTGTTTTTTTGGACGAGGAACCGGTTGCAGTTCTTTTTGTTTTGGGAATCGCTAGAAACCCCCCCCCACGAAAAATCATTTTGGCGAAAAGAACCGGTTCCAATTATTCTCGTTATCAGACCCCTCTTATTCATAACCAGTTCCAGTTATTTTCGTTTTCAAATCCATAGCTTTTATGTAAATTCCTTTTGTATGTGATAAAATTTTGATTGTATTTTGTACTTTTATAAGAGGCATTTGCTTGTGCATAAACGAAGTGTGTACAACAATACAAAAATTTATTGACAGTTAAATATTAAAGCTGTATTTTCCTGCTCACAATAATTTCCGTTTTGGCCTCATGCATTCGCATTTATTATTGATATGTTAGGAAAAAGTTGCGCATTTGAATATTTATATTTTTGTTAATATTCCACACTATTGGTCTCGAAATGTTTTTGATTTCACTACCCTAGTTGTTGGATTTTTAAGAGATATTTTTTAAGGTTCTTACCTTCTTGTTATTCATTCAGTTCTTACCTTATCCAACCATTTCACTATATTCGATTTCCGTATTCAACAACACCGAGTTTGAAAATATGTGACAATCAAGAAACAGAAGAAGAGTTATGTGAAAAACGCGTTCGTTCGTTGGTGTCTCGTTTGGTCGTGCGTTTTGTTGTTGTTCTTCTAAAAATATCAACCTGAGTGTTTTTTTGTTGTGGTGTTCGTAAATAATACAATGTGTAAGAATAATCAAGAACTTAAACATCAATTTCATCGGTGAGTGAATTGGTTTCCTTACTTCCTTCACTCCATAATCTCTCCACATCCATAATTAGACCCTTCCATCAAGTAGTATAGTTTTATCGTTTTCCAGTCCACTATTTTCAAAATTCATCTGAAGCTGAAAACACATTCGGTGTTTTATCGCAGCTTCGGATCCAACACCAAGTTTACGAAATAATTATTTACAAACAAAACAAGATTAATACCATAATATAAGTACTAAATTATGCCCATCAACAGATTCAAAATAGCCTGTAAAAACTATTTAAAATGCATATAAATCAAAATGATATGTAGTATTTAAATTAAAATATTATAAAGTCGAAAAGAAAATAATACAAAAAAAAAACTAATAGAACGATATTAATAAAAAAAAATTCCATACATTACCAAATATTAATTTAAAAAAACTCTTCTAGATTTAAATGAGTAGGTATAACTAACTAACTAACTAACTAACCATCACGCCGTTTCCCCGCAAGGGTAGGCAGAGAGGACGGACCGCCATACAACTCTGTCTTGGCACACACTTCTTGCTTCATTTACATTCATACATCGTCTCATACATACTCTTCTGTTATTCTGACTCTTCACACGACCCGATTCAAGTATTTGATTTACTTGATCGTGCCATGTCTTTCTCGGGCGTCCTCGACTTCTTCTTCCATTCACTTTCGCATCATATATTCTTTTCACACTCCTTTCTTCGTTCATTCGCTCTACATGCCCAAACCATCTAAGCGTCCCTTTATTAATCCTATCCATTACGCTCACATCAGCCTTGAGTAGGTATATAAAGCACTAAAACAACCACAAAAGAACGATAAGAAAATATCACAGTAATTATTGAAAAAAATTGATACAATTTTTACTACGTAAGTTCTAGAAAGGAAAAATAAACGAATTTCATACAAATTACTATAATGACTTTACGTTTGATTTCACCATTTGAATGTTTGATTTGGCCGATATTAACGACTTACGATAATGTTCGATTATTTGATTGATTTTGAAATAAAAACAGGATCATTTTTCTACGTTTCGATAGAACTTTCACTGGCCATAGCTAGAATAGGCAATAAGACGGAATGAGCCGGTAAATGATCAATTAAATATCTCATAAAAATCTGTACTACAGAGTGTATAATGTTTACACAAATCGATTTATTTGTTTTTAGAAATCAATACATTATTTTCATTGGTCTGTACTGTACTCTATACGAGTATATGCATAATACTTTTGACGATAAAACAGAATGTTTCTCTGTATTCGACGGCCTCCGTGGTCGAGTGGTAGAGACGCTCGACTACGAATCCAGAGGTCGCGGGTTCAAATCCCGGCGTGCCTTAATACATTTTATTTAATTGATAAATATTTGTTCCTTCTTACTTCACATTTAATCAATGTAACTAATTAACCACTAAGCCGTTTTCCCGCAGGGCTAGACAGAGAGGACGGCCTGCCATACAACTCTTTCTTAGCACACGCTCCTCGCTTCATTCACATTCATACATCGTCTAATACATACTCTTCCGTTATTCTGACTCTCCACATAGCCCGATTCATGTTTTTGATCGTGTCATGTCTTCCTCAGGCGCCCTTGACTTCTTCTTCCATTCACTTTTGCATCGTATATTATTTTCACACTCCTTTCTTCGTTCATTCGCTCCACATGCCCAAACCATCTAAGCGTCCCTTTTTCGATCCTATTCACTACGCTTACATCAGCCTTGCATTCTTTCCGGATATCCACATTTTTAACACGGTCATACATGGTTTTACCGAACATACGCTCCAGGGATCTCATTTCCACAGCATTCAGTCTACTTTAATCCTTCCTCTGCCAGTTCCATGCACCACTGTCATACATCAGGGTTATTATACGCACTCCATTGTGGACTGCTAGCTTCGCTTCTTTGAAGAATTTTTGATCAATGTAAGGTGGTAATATTTGGTAATATTTTATATATATTTGCAGCAATTTCAAGTTTTTTTTTTCACCCTGGTGAAAAGATGTAATTTATTTGCGCCCGCCGGGTGTCGAAGGTGGCCAATGTGTCAGGTACAAAACGCATTAGCACATAGATATATACTATATCGACGTCGGAAAGGCAAAAGGGCTGAAGCGCCATCTCGGGATGTGTTTACAATAGGGCACATAATTCAATGCTCACATCGAGTTACCCGAAGCGACAAAAAGCCAAAAGGCGCAAACATGTGTCGCTTAAAGGCTTTTTCACTTTCTTTAGTTAAATATCACAAGGGTGGGCAGAAGGATATACTGCCACACAAATTTGTCTTGGCACATACTCCTTGATTGATATTCATACCATATCAATAAGTTCTCTTGCGGAACAATATCGGCACTGAGCGGAACCGGACGTTGGTGTGAATCAGCCTTAAGTCAAGCCTTCTCCTCAATTGTAAATATATTTTAGATGGCTGAAGAGCCACAAGCCTTCAGAATCAAACGAGAAAAAAAACTTGTTAAAACTGCATGTTTAACTCATTTTTGACCAAAGTGTCGCATAAGCCCTTTTTTCCTTTGCAGCGACGATATGTTTACAATAAGTTTTCGTTTTAAGTCATAATATACATATTTATATACACACATATATTTTATTTTTTTATAGTGAATACCGCACAAGAGTTCCAACTGATTTTCGTCATTCTTTAAGACTCTACCAAAACTCTGACTAGACCATGGCTTGAATGTTTTCTCTTATGTTTATTTTGCCTTATTTTTGTTCATCGCTTCATTTATTTTAATGTATCTGCTATTCCTTCTCTGTTACTCTTTTTTCTATTTCGTGTTTAATATGTATTTTTGTAATTGGACTTAAGTCCGTTAATTTATAAATAAATAAATAATAAATAACTGCTCCCTACCGTCCAGAGCCAGTGAGACTATAGCATCCCCAATTGGGGTATTTTGTGAGGCTGAAGGTAGCGAAGAGAGGAAGGCGGTGGGAAAGAAGAAGATTGGGAAGTATCTGGCTATTCAGATCTGGTCACCAAACACGGCTAAAGCCATTTCAAACAACGTTTTGATTCTGAATGGTGGTCATTTACCAGAGCGATACTTAGAGTATCTGCTACTCTGGAACGTGCCGCAAATATTATTTTTTTTTTATTTTACACGAATTAAATGTGTTATGACACATATTAATTGAATAAAAGTTATTTGCGCACGCCAGGTTTAAACCCGTAACCTTTGGATTCGACGACTTACCACTCGACCCCGGAGGCCGTCAAAACCTAACCTAACCATTCAGATCTGGTCACTAAAGACGGTTTAAGTAATTTAAAGCAAAGTTTCGATTCTGCGTGGCGGTCTTTCACCAGGGCGATACGAAGAGAACCTATCTACCAACAAAAAAACACTATTCTTAATCGAAATGTGGTTTAAAATGGCTTTTCCTTTTTACTCTCTACCACTGACTGCAGGAAGTTGAGACCGAAAAATCACATTGAAAAAAACAATATAGGGCATGGTATAAAATTGCATTTAAAATATCTGATCACCCATCATCAAGATCAATTTACTCATTTTGCACTAGAATAATGATTATGGATCGATGAAGTCGTGTTTTGAATTTTCCCTAAATTATGGGGTATCATTTCATTGACTATAAATTTGCATCGATTAATTGAAGATTTAATGATGAATCCTTGACCAAAATAATTCTCGTTCCTCGGAGAGCTGCCATTAAACAGTTTACGACGATGGCAATAAAATGCATTATTGCACATTTTTATTGCACGAGTTTCGGACGAAAGGTAGAGATGCTTTAAAACAAAAACTTTTTTGATCAAAGCAATGTCACCTTGAAGGAAGATCCGGTGCTAACCAGTACCAACACGTTAATTATCTTAAAAATTATTTCATTTTCTTTGCGTTTATTTTTATTTATACTTTACATCTGGGTTTTTTACACCCTTAGCTTCTTCGCTGGTGTTTGAAAGAGAGAGAGTACGCGAACAGATTTATCAGATTACCTTGCAAGTCAAGTAACATCCCGTGATTTTTTTACGGGTCATAATAACCAGTATAAATATAAATAATATAAAAGTTTATATTGACGTTGAAAATTTGTATAAAATGATATTAAAATAGGTTTTAACCCGCGACCTCTGGATTCGTAATCGAGCGTCTTACCACTCGACCACGGAGGCCGCCAAATAATCTACACTAGTGACGGCACCGACTGCAAATTTACTCGTGTATAGTAAGTATATACGTACACATAAATAGACATTTAGCTTAAGTTTAAGTTTACTTGGAAATGGTTTCCATTGAATCTTTTCAACGATGAACGGATGAATGTTACCTAATGCAGGAACCACCTTTGAATGAACTTACTCTAATACATTAAAAATGTTTGCAGCTTTTCCTGTGTCCCATGAAGTCCTTGCTTCCGTAGCAAAATATGTTTAGAACTTACCTGCAACAAAGAAAATAATTTTTTTAGACAAATAGAACAAAAAGTCAAGTATGGAAATTATCGACAATTTAATCAAAATGTGATATTTTAATACAAATAATTGTGGAATCCAGTTATTTACTAACTAGCTAACTAACCATCATGCCGTTTCCTCGCAGGGGTAGACAGAGAGGACGGACTGCCATATAACTCTGTCTTGGCACACACTTCTTGCTTAGTTTACATTCATACATCGTCTTATACATACTCTTCTGTTATTCTGACTCTTCACATGACCCGATTCAAGTATTTGATTAATTTGATCGTGCCATGTCTTTCTCGGGCGTCCTCGACTTCTTCTTCCAATAACTTTCGTATCATATATTCTTTTCACACTCCTTTCTTCATTCATTCGCTTTACATACCCGAACCATTTAAGCGTCCCTTTCTTGATCCTATTCATTACGCTCACATCAGCCTTGCATTCTTTCCGGATATCCACATTTTTAATACGGTCATAGATGGTTTTACCGCACGTACGTCTTAAAGATCTCATTTCCACAGCATTCAGTCTACTTTCATCCTTCCTCTGCCAGTTCCATGCCTCACTGCCATAGATCAGGGTTGGTATAAGCACTCCATTGTGGACTGCTAGCTCCGCTTCTTTGGACAATTTCTTATTTGCGCCAACAGCGTTGTTTAAATATTGTAAAATCATTAAAAAAACGTACTTTTCGTCACCCGATGTAATTAATTTTTTTTTAAAAAACAGCAAACAGACAGAGAAAAAAGGGTTTATCGCTTTATTTCAAAACGCATTTGATATTTTGTATTATTGGGCAATCCCACGCAGTCAGACTAGTGAGGAATGTGTTTCAAGGATTGATTGCACGCAATGGGCAGAGATGGACCAGTGAATCTGCCCAGTTTACACGAAATCTAGAGATTTCTCAATTGTTATTGATGAAGACCGGCTTCGGCACATCTCAAATTAGTAGTAAATCAATAAACTTTTGTGTAATTGTGTAATTTTATAAAGCATTTACGTTTATGGGATCGCGTGATCAGAGTTAATGCTTTATTTCGTTTTATATAAGAAAGAGAAGTTAGTGCTAACCTTTATTTTTTTGATTTAGTATTAAATTTTTTAAATTTAAGTAACTATCATAAAACATATAAAGTTTCCGAGAAGCAAGCCATAAAAGTTTTAATAAATACCCACAAGAGCAAAGTTCTTAATCTCGGAATCACATTTAAATCATAGCAATAAATACACTTCATTCGGCTTGCTGAAACTAATATTGTCTCACAGATAAAATTCAAAATTAATTAAATTGCCAGCAAGGAAAAAATCAAGCACACAGAAATCTCTCATGTACCGGGCCGTCCAACTATATAATGAAATTCCATCAGAAATCACTGCAATAGACAATATTCGTCAATTTAAAAAAGAATTAAGAAAAATTGTTTTCCGTAACCATTAATGTTGGTATATTGTATGTTCATTTTGTTGTAACCCGATATATATAAATATATTTTTTTAAATTATAAGTTTGTAAAATGTCATCAGAAAAATATGTTTGAAAAAAATCATGTCTGTATATACATTAAATCTTTTATATTAGAACACACAATGATGTGAACTAACTTAAGATAAATAAATAAATATCTGACACTTTTACCAGCCTAAAACATTTGTAAATATTAGTTTTTTGTTCATATATATATTTACGTGAATACCGCTCAAGAATTTCAACTGGTCCCAACCGTCTAGAGCCAGTGAGACTTTGGCATCCCCAATAGAAGTATGTTGTGAGGCTGAAGGTTGTGGGGAGATGAGAAAAGGAAAGGTTGGGAAGTACCTGGCTATTCAGATCTGGTCAACAAACACGGTTAAAGCCATTTCAAGCAACGTTTCAATTCTAAATGGTGGTCTTTCACCAGGGCTATACTTAGAGGATCTACCACTCTGGAACGTGCCGCAAATACACTATATTGTATTTTATATCACTTAAATGTGTTATGACACATATTAATCAAATAAAATTTATTCGCGCACGCCGGGTTCGAACCCGCGACCTCTGGATTCCTAGTCGTAATCCATGTAAATAGCAAAAAAATCGTTGGCCGTGGTGAAATTTTAACGTTAGTAAATTTGTTTACATTGGTAATAAAAATCACCCCGATAGGTCATCACAAAGTCAAGGCAAAGCTGTTAAATTAAATAATATTTTTTTATTGAAAAAAAAAACATTTAAGCAACAACGAAAAAATGATTAGTGAATGGTGTTGAATAAGACAGTTAATAGAAGTTATTTTGCTTGGAAAATAAACTATATACCATATATGATTTCTTGTACACATCTTTTTACGAAGCATAACTAAAAATAGGAGAGAGATTGAATCACTAAATCAGATGTGTTAGTAATAATATTTTCATTATTTTAAGAAATAAGAAATTGTCCAAAGAATCGAAGCTAGCAGTCCACAATGGAGTGCTTATACCAACCCTGATGTATGGCAGTGAGGCATGGAACTGTCAGAGGAAGGATGAAAGTAGACTGAATGCTGTGGAAATAATATTTTTGAGACGTACGAGTATGTGCGGTAAAACCATGTTTAACCGTATTAAAAATGTGGATATCCGGAAAGAATGCAAGGCTGATGTGAGCGTAATGAATAGGATCAAAAAAGGGACGCTTAGATGGTTTGGACATATAGAGCGAATGAACGAAGAAAGGAGTGTGAAAAGAATGTATGATGCGAAAGTGAATGGAAGAAGAAGTCGAGGACGCCCGAGAAAGACATGGCACGATCAAGTAAATCAAATACTTGAATCGGGTCATGTGAAGAGTCAAAATAACAAAAGAGTATCTATGAGACGATGTATGAATGTAAATGAAGCAAGGAGTGTGTTCCAAGACAGAGTTGTATGGCGGGCCGTCCTCTATGCCTACCCCTGTAGGGAAACGGCGTAATGGTTAGTTAGTTAGTTACTTATTATTTTTTTATTATTTCTATTATGGAAATATTGTTGGAATGGATGAAAGTAGACTGAATGCTGTAGAAATGAGATCCCTGAGGCGTATGTGTTGTATTTCAGAAAAGAGTGCGAGGCTTGATGTAAGCGTAATTAATAGGATTAACAAAGGTACGCCTAGATGGTTTGGGCATGTAGAGCAAACGAGCAAAGAAAGGAGTGTGAAAAGAATATATGACGCGAAAGTGAATGGAAGAGGAAGTCGGAGACGTCCGAGGAAGACATGGCACGATCAAGTGAATCAAATACTTGAGTCGGGCCATGTCAGAGTATTTATGAGACGATGTTTCTTCGATATGAGTTTAAAATATATTGCCTATACATTATATAACTCGCTTCCAGATAAATATAAAAATAGCCAACTTAATAAAAAAAAATCCAAAATAATGTTTGAAAAGAATATTTAAAAAATTCATTTAAAGATGAAAATACCTAATTTTCAAATCAGTTTTCTTTTACCGGTAGAGTGAAAACATCCTCATTTACTGCGCTTTGGGGTTTGTTTCTATTTATAATTGAGTTGTATCTTATATTGATCTAATTACCCCATTTTTCTACTGCATTTCTTATTTTTTGTTTGATTTATTATGAGTTATGTTAGTTCGATTACTCTGTTTTTGTATTTTGTTGTAACTCATGTTTTTCTTTAATTTTCCTCGTCTCGGAGTGAGTTTTTATAACTCATCGGGATTGCTATGATTTTTTTTTAAATGTAGGAATGTGAATGAAGCAAGGAGCGTGTGCCAAGACAGTGTCGTATGGCGGTTCGTCCTCTCTGTCTACCCCTGCGAGAAAACGACGTGATGGTTAGTTAGTGATATCAAAAACAACAAAATAATTGTACCGTAGTCATAATATCTATTACCTACATAATACATGGCCTGTTCAAAAGAAAAGGAGAATTTTGAATTTTCGCGGGCTGTGTACATTCGATTATCGTGTTTTTTTTTGTTATGTTGGTAAACATATGTTTATCATATGTTAGCATTATCAGCCATTTTGGATTAGTGGTTTGTTTTTACAACTGGAAAGGTTAGTCACGTTTTTGTGTGTTCTTCGATTTTTTACTTTTGAAAAAAATGGATCACAGAATGTGGATGAAATTTTGCATTAAAAATGGAATTAAGTGCTCCAACGCACTTAAAATGTTGACTGAAAAAAAATGACAAATTTGTTACGATGATTTTTTTAATATTCGTTTAAATTCCTCCCTTAAGTGGTGGGGACCACTTCATTTTTGTAGAGATCTAATTCTTGTAATTTTCTTCCGGTTTGAAATGAGTTATGTTGATTCGATCAAGAGGTTTAGTAAATCAAATATTTCTTCATATCGAAGAACAGATCGCCATTCCACCAGTTTTAACGTTCTAAGTATACATTTAGTATTTCGACATTTTCAGTCAAATAGAGATTAAGTGAAGCTTTGACTGAATAAACAATACTTGTATGAAGCCCACTCATGATTTAAGCACAGGCGTCATCTTCAAGTATCTGTTCGTGGAAGAATTTTGTTTGACCGAGAAACACCGTAAGGTAATTCAAAACCAATCGTGTCAAGTTCAAAATTCCGAGAACTTTGAAAACTTGAAAAAACCTAGATTTATTTTTTATATAATAGTAGATAATACAAAACAAATATAAAACATTATATTGGACAGTATTATACTATTTTTATTTTTTAATTTTATTTAATCAATAATTATTATTATTATTTTATTTTTTTAAACAATTTTTAGTTAAAAGCTCTGCGATGTAATTATTTTACGCGTGACAGCTGTTTCGTCTTCTGAGGGCATTATCAAACTGTGGAGAAGCCACATACAGACGGACTATTTATATCATGTTTAATGTTATTATTATTTTTATTTTTAACTACCAATGTCCCCATTAGGTTTTTCCGATAAATTGTAATTATTGTTGATGTCATTAACATGGGGAGTTTCCCTACCTAAGGGTATACTATTGTTTGGATTTGACAAAAGGTCATTAAGGAGGGGCATTGGTGTTTCCTTATTCGTTTTAAGAAACAGGGTTTTTATTTTTATTAATTTGGGGTATAAATATATCTGATTTTTTTTTTCTCCCTCAGAAGGCGAAACAGCTGTCACGCGGAAAAATAATTACATCGCAGAACTTTTAACTAAAAATTTATTTAAAAAAAAAAAATAATAATCATTGTTTGAATAAAATTAAAAAACCTAAAAATTAAAATGGAGTTTTACAAAATAAACTTTAAAACCATTAATAAGTATTATACTAGTTTATAATATTTATATCTAAATTTTCATTATAAAGTTGTACCCTCAGAGCAAGAATATACATGGAGAGATGGCTAAATATTTTTACCCAACCTATACAAATTTACAATAAATCACTTTCTCCGGCTTTTTACGTCGTAAACAGTGAGAGAGAAAGAGACAAGACAAGTTCTCACATAATATAGCGCCGCCATTCGGTGTGTTAGGATGTTTTCTGTCTCCCGCGTCTCCGGCGACTCCGGCGACTCCGCCCACTACGTTTTGTTATGCGACAAAACGGTTTTTAGTTTATATCCTATATTTTTGTTTATAACAATACTGCGAAAAAGTGGTTTTACAAATAAACAAAATATTATGTCGACATGTTCGATGAATGGATGTATAAATACCCTAGCCCTAACCCTAGCCACCTCCGAGTCAGAAATCATCAATACTCACTACAGAAGCGCTTCATCCTGTATATTATTGCTCTGAGATTGTACCCTCATAAAATGTGTGCTTGTGTGTATGGGGGAAAGAGGGGTGTTTCGATTTTTTTCTTAAATATTGATTTTAAGTTTTTAGTGTATTTTTTCAATTGTATTTAGAATTCTTTGAGATCTTCATTATTCAATTTTTTTTCCTGTAAAATATTAATAAAAAAATATTCCTAGATATATATATAACTTGGCTGACCCACTGTTTTTTTTACATATCGGAATCGGTAACGTGAATTTTTGCCTCAGTTAAAAATACAAATGGATACATTAATACATTTGTAAGTTTGCTTGTCTTGTAGCTGAAGATTTGATAAATATGTTGAGCCTGAGGGAAGTTTTGAGGTTAAGTAGAAGAATAATAATGTGGTTGGAATGTACCTGCCTAATCAGATCTGATCACATAATCCATTTCAAGTAACGTTTTGATTTTGGAGTAGTTTTTCGCCATGACGATACTAAGACTTGAGAGAATCTTCCACTCATATTGTAACGAGGTGCAAAAAGAAATCCTTCTATAGCCAGTGGGACTATGGCATCCCCAATTTCGGTATTTTGTGAGTCTTAAGGTAGCGGGGTGATCTATATATTCAGATCTGGTCACCAAACACGGCTAAAGCCATTTCAAGCAACGTTTCGATTCTGAATAGTGGTCTTCCACCAGGGCGATACCACTAGAGATACAAGGAGATGAGAAAGAGGAAGGTCGGGCAGTACCTGGCTATTCAGATTTGAATCTATGTTTATTTATCCTATTTCGATTCAGAATGGTGGTATTTTACCAGGGCGATACTGATAATAATAATATTTTCATAATAATAATATTTTTTATTAAATTTCTTATAAATGACAAACTTTTTAAATGTAATGCATATAAGAAATAGAGTATCTACCACTCTGAAACGTGCTGCAAATTAATAATTATAACAGTGAACTTATAGAAAGCAGTTTTGTGATATTTCGCCTCAAGTGCGCTTCATACTAAATTAATTAAGCTAATAATACTACCTAACAAGGAGAAAATAACATACAACATGTATACAAATTAAAACTATCTAAAATCGTGATTGTCATCATAAATCATGAGAAAAGGGTTCAGATATGGGTATAACAGTGCATGTGTACATCAACAGGTTTTAAAAAACAATTTACTAGAAGCTAAGGGTATAAAAATCCAGATGAAACGTATGAATTCACTTTAAAATCAAAGAAAAGGAAATTAGATTGAGGACACTAGGCATGTTGGTCATTAAACACATTAATATTCAAGTATTATAAGTAAACGATTCTAAAGATGCAAACAGTGTACATATAACATATAACAAGTAACAAAATAATAATAAATAATTTATTACAATGAGTAAATTTTTTATTTTTTTACATGAATACCGCCCTAGAGTATCAACTGCTCCCAACTGTCTAGAGCCAGTGAGACTATGGCATCCCCAATTGGGGTATGTTGTGTGGCTGAAGGTAGTAGGGAGAGGAAGGAGATGAGGAAGGGGAAGGTTAGGAAGTACCTGGCTATTCAGATCTGGTCACCAAACACGGCTAAAGCCATTTCAAGCAACGTTTCAATTCTGAATGGCGGTCTTTCACTAGGGCAATACTTAGAGTATCTACCATTTTGGAACGTGCCGCAAATATACTTTATATTATTTTACATGAATTAAATGTGTTATGACACATATTCATTAAATAATTTTTATTTGCGCACGCTGGGCTTGAACCCGCGACCTCTGGATTCGTAGTCGAATGTCTTACCACTCGACTATGGAGGCCGTCAAGTGGTAAGGTTAAGTGATAAATGGTTATCAGTAGACAGTAAGGACGGACATTTAGTTGTAAGGATACAAGTAAAAGGAAAACTAAATTTAAAGTATATTTTAAAATGATTCATTTCTTTGCCAATATTATGTTCTATATTATATTTTTTAGGAATTAATTCATGAACACACAACATTTTTCAAATCGGTGGTATTTTTTTTTTGATATCCAAATCAACTATGGCCATATCCGAGTTGTTCATTCAAAACACCAATCGATTTTCAATCGCGCCTGTCACTACTGTAAATCCACATTGAATTGGTCCATAGACATAATTTGCCCAGGTTTTCCAAAGGTGGGTATCTCACGAATGGAGATTTAACGACCATCCGATCATGTACGTGATAAGACCCGAAGGCTATTTTTGCTCTATTTTCCACACCAGACTGCCGGATAGGTTGTTCGCTGAAAGAACGTTGTTAGAACCATAGATTTCATGTTGCAAATACGTGCAATCTAATGTCTAGAGCAAGGGTATTCAAACTTTGCGAGGAAAAACATATTTTTTTAACTTTTTGGGAGAGCATATTTTGCGACCTACAAAGCCTTACGAAACACGATAAATGGTAAGAGAATTTTCTCGAACAAAACTAGTATTTTTTTTTTCACTCAAATACTTATTTATTTTACTAACTACCTAACTAACCATCACGCCGTTTCCCCGCAGGTGTACGCAGAGAGGACGGACCGCCATACAACCCTGTCTTGGCACACACTCATTGCTTCATTCACATTCACACATCGTCTCATACATACTCTTTTGTTATTCTGACTCTTCACATGATCCAAATCAAGTATTTGATTTACTTAATCGTGCCATGTCTTCCTCGGGGGTCCTCGACTTCTTCTTCCACTGACTTTCGCATCATATATTCTTTTCACACTCCTTTCTTCGTTCATTCGCTTTACATGCCCAAACCATAAAAGCGTCCCTTTCTAGGTTCTATTCATTACGCTTACATCAGCCTTGCGTTCTTTCCGAATATTCACATTTTTAATACGGTCAAATATAGTTTTACCGGACATACGTCTCAGGGATTTCATTTTCACAGCTTTCAGTCTACTTTCATCCTTCCTCTGCCAATTCCATGCCTCACTGCCATACATCAGGCTTGGTATAAGTACTTCATTGTGAACTGCTAGCTTCGCTTCTTTGGTCAATTTCTTATTTATTTATTTTATTATATACGCCCTTATAGGCTTTTACATAACTGTGCAATAGATGATATAAAATTATGGTGATACAGAAATAACATGGAGTAAATGATTAGTACACAAAAGCATGACTAAGTTATTAGAGATATTACAGTGGAATTAATTAACAATTAGTATTTTTGTAAGAGATATTCTAATATAGCCTTCTTGTAACTAGATTAAGTGCAGTTGAATACATCTACTATTTCTGCCAAGGAATTACAGACTGCATGCAAACTAGGTACAAGCGAGTATCTGAATGACTGAGTCCTGATTTACACTTTTAAAGTGGAAAAAGATTACCTGTGCCGCACAAAGAGTACCGCACAAGAGCCTCAACTGCTCCCAACCGTCTAGAGCCAGTGAGACTATGGCATCCCCAAATAGGGTATGTTGTAAGGCTGAAAGTAGTGGGGAGGGGAAGGAGATGGGGAAGAGAAAGGTTGGGAAGTACCTGTCTATTCAGTTCTGGTCACCAAACACGGCGAAAGCCATTTTAAGCAACGAAACTGGTGAAAGACTACCATTCGATTCTGAATGGTGGTCTTTCACCAGGGCGACACTTAGAGTATCTACCACTCTAGAACGTGCCGTAAATAAACTTTATATATTTTTGTGTTATGACACATATTAATTAAATGAAAGTTATTGGCGCACGCCGGGTTTGAACCCGCGACCTTTGGATTCGTAGTCGAGCATCTTACCACTCGACCATGGAGGCCGTCAAATAGAGCGATAAAAAAAAAACTACGATTTAGAATACGCAACCCACCTAAAATTGGATCGCGGTCAACAGTTTGGGCAGTTGTGGGTCTAGGATATAGGAAAAAGGTAATGTATCACACATTCTACCGGTTGCAGTGCAAAATCTGTTGGACCAATATTGACCAACATGGTGGATTGTTTACTGATTACGGATGAATGGTCAGGTGGTCGTACATGTGGAGGGCAGTAGAGGGGCAAGGCGGTGAAAGCAAAGGATTACTAACAACATTATGCCAGCGGTGAAAAATCACAGGAAAACTTTTAATTAAAAATAATTTAAATAATTTTGAAATGATGGTCACAATTTCTTTGCATTTTTTTCAGTGCCCATATATAGTTATGTCCATAGTGTATTGCAGGTCAAAACACCCAGAAGAATCTTATTTCAAGAATTCAAGTAAAGTGCCGAAACTAAATAGGTACCTACTAGCGTTGGGAAAAACTTTAATGTTTTGTGAATGCTTCACGAACTGCTAGTTCTTTAAAATGAACACTTCAATTAAAGTCGAACTCGCAAAAAAGGGATTTGAATTTACCGGTCGGTAGCTGAGTGGACAAACGCGTCGGATTCCCACCCGGGCGTCGTGCGTTCAATTCCTCTGCTGGCTAAGTCCTCCATCATCGCACAAGCAACACTTTCCGCTTCTATGATGGCAGTAACAGTTTTCCAAATATTGTCAGGTTATTCGTAACCCGGGAATGTTTGTCTTTCTTTTTAAGAAAAAAAAAAATTGGACTATTAATGGCTTTCTTTAGTGTTTCTAAATTATTTCATGTGTTGCCATGACCATTTTTGTGAGCCTTATCTAATTAATCTTAGCACTTTAGCACACTAAAAAGTCATGACCCGGCACTGGTTACTGAGGATGTCATGCAATCGAGGAACCCTTATTAGAAATAAAAGTATTCGCTATTTTAAATTCGTTTTTAAGTTCGTAGGTACTAATAAAAAATTCTGTTTTCATATAATTGAAATAGATTACTAATGTTAAAACAATGAATAAAATTTGTAATAAAATCACATCGACGTTGTATACATGCAGTTGGCGGAAAGGGACTGATATAAATTCTTTGGGCTGCCATGACCAAACTAGAGAGTATTGGCAAGTATTCGGTCACATCGATGCCAACAAACTGTGGAAGTACATAACAAAAGCACGGTGAACTGGTTCCTTGCATACGGGCTTCACATACGCTGCACCCATTTGGAGACACGCACCTCACACACATATAAAAAAAACTACAAACCCTACAAAACAAAGCCATTCGACTTGAGTTGGGTGCGTTCAGATGGATCAGGGTTTCCACTCTACACGAAGACACAAACATTCCTCTGATAAAGGAGTCAATTTTTACTCAATCTGTAAAATTTTATGCCAGCCTTGCCGGACATAATAACCCCACCATAAATTCTCTAGCTAGATGTAGCGAGAATGACAACTTTAAGTATAAAAAGCCGAAAATAATCCTCCGCAACGAGTGACACCCTGTCCAAGAGGCAGTTAAATTGTTATTGTAATTTTATTAAATGTATGTTTATTATTATCTTATGTTTATTTAGTTTATTTATCGAATTATGTAATGTATTATTTATATTATCTTTATATATATATATATTTTTTTTTTGTCATACAACCCCTTATAAAATTAAACTCAAAGTAAAGTATCTTTTTGATAATCCCCTTTGAATAGGTTAGAGTCAGTAAACTTATTGTTTAGGAACTTTGTGTACGAGTATAAAGAGTATCCAAGTCTAAGGTTCCTTGCTTTAGAAATACGACTACACAGGAAGCTTCTGAGAATTTCATGGACGTATCGGATAACCGAAAAGGTGCTAAAAAGCTTAACTACAAAATTCTGCACTTCAGAAGGTAGACAAGAAAAACGATGTACTACAGAAACACTGCTTTAATATATTTTTCATTGTCAATCGTATTATAGACAACCCTAATTTACTGAAACTTACACCAACGAGAGATGCTCAATCCAAATTGTAATTATTTTTAACAATAATATCAGGACGGAGTCTTTCAGATACTCGCTTGTACCTAGATTGCATGTAGTTGGTAGTACGTACGCAGAGGTGGCTGATGTATTTAACATGGAATGTAATACAAGATGGCTATAATGTCATACATATCTTCAATCAATATTAGTTTAATGTAATCCCACAAATATGATGCATAGAATACTTATGTTTGCTACTAATTCTTACTTTTCACATAAAAAAATAATTTTCACTTGTATTACTGTAAAATGTACCATTGTACGTAAAACGCTCACTTGGGCATTAAAATAAAACAGATAAATACAAATTAGACATGAAAAACGAGGCTGTTAACAGTGTAGGAAGTTGGATATTTTTAAAACCGAAGAAAATTTTTCGGTTTTTTTTTTTAATGATGAATACCGCACAAGAGTCTCAACTGCTCCGATCCGTCTAGAACCGGTGAGACTTTGGCATCCCCGATTGAGGTGTGTTGTAAGACTGAAAGTAGGGGGTATGGGAAGGAGATGGGTAGGTCTGGAAGAACATAGCTATTCAGATCTGGTCACCAAGCAACGTTTCAATTCTGAATGGTGGTCTTTCACCAGGGCGATACTTAGACTATGGAGTCTGGAACGTGCCGCAAATATATCGTTTTGTATCAATCAAATGTGAAATAACGCATTTCTATTGATTCAAAATTGTTTGCGGACGCCGGGATATGAACGCGTGACCTTTGGATTTGTAGTCGAGCGTCTTACCACTCGTCCAAGCTGGGCGTCGGCGAACAGATGTGAATTTGTCGAAGAATTATTGCAGTTGGTTTGAAAACTTAACTAACGACCACCTGAAGAAAAAAAAATAGTGGAGTGCCATTATTTTTTTTTTCAATTTACGCTTTCTTCTGGAAATGTTTTTTTTTTAAGTATTTCAATTATTCAAATAAGACATTTTTCCGAAGATTACAGTTTTTTTCATACGCATTGCAAATTTGACGAATCGCCATCTTTCGTGTGGGTAATCATTTAAGTGTCAGACCATCTGAAAAAGTTACGAAAATCATAAAGTCACATCGTCCTGCTAGTACTCGCGTTCATATTCAGTTACTTTGCCTTATAGACATAACAACACGTGTGACAGAACGTACCGTAACCGCATCTGAGACGACTGCATTATGGCCAGTTCTTGCGAAACGCAGCCTTAAAGCGATCGAATATTTTTTGAGTGGAAAATACACGCCACAATAAACGTAGGGTCTTAATTATAGGCCCGACGGGAGATGAAATGCAAAAGCTGCTTTTAAATCTTACTTTGTGGCATTTTCATTTACGTTTTGGCAGAAACAACTTAATTTGATTTAAAACTTCGTAGGATTAATTCATTTCTTTGGAAACGTTACATTAACACTTCTCATTAACGATATTTATCAAGACATATTATTCATTTAAACATATGGTGTAAAATACTGTTGTTTGGTAG
This sequence comes from Drusus annulatus, assembly GCA_022651775.1. Lineage (NCBI taxonomy): Eukaryota > Metazoa > Arthropoda > Insecta > Trichoptera > Limnephilidae > Drusus > Drusus annulatus. Next base: position 338,790 of record JAGWCC010000361.1, on the reverse strand, counting down.
TCACAGCGTACGTTAAAATGAATCGTTTCCAAAAAAAAATGTTTTGTGTGTTCTCAAAATATATTACGATATCGATAAATGAGATCCCTGAGGCGTATGTGCGTAAAACCATGAATGACCGTGTTAAAAATATGGGTATCCGGACAGAATGCAAGGCTGATGTAGACGTAGTGAATATGATCAAGAAATCGACGCTTAGATGGTTTGGGGATGTAGAGCGAATGGACGAAGAAAGGCGTGTGAAAATAATATTTGGCGCAATAGTAAATATAAGAAGTCGGGGACACCCGAGAAAGACATGACACAATCAAGTGAATCAAATACTTGAGTCGGGCCATGTGATGTTATATGGTTTGGGGATGTAGAGCGTTAGATACGTTCCACAGTGGTAGATACTTCAAGTATCGCCCTGGTGAAAGACCACCGTTCGGAATCGAACGACAGACGAGCAAGTCCTAACTTGAGATGTCCTAACTCGATCGGTTTCAAGTCTTATTTCCCTTCGCTCCACTGTTTCTGAAGCTCGTGATGCCTCTATCTTTCTTTCTTGACTTTTAGATCGACCAATAGCTTTTTTTTGTTCCATAGTTAATTTGACAACGAAAGTAATGCATGTTGACAACTATTACTATCTATACACAAAGAATCAACAATTTGAAAAAAATATGTCATTCTAAAAATTTATTAAACAACAAAAAACTTAAGTAGGTACTTAATTTTGTTTTCCACTATGAAAATATTAATACTCATTTATATTAGTATTAATATTTGATTTATCTCTAAATTTTATTTCATTAAAAAAATATGTTTTGAAAAAAGTAAGTACCTAATTGTGTCCCATTTTGAAAATATTATACCTAAACAAACCTTCTTCTGTGGAATATGTAATGTGTCAGAGAACGGTATAATATGTATGACTAACCTCAATACAATATGGCGGGTTCAATGTTTTTCACACTGATTTTAAAATGTTATAGCAAGAGTTTTACATATAGGAAATAATTCAAACTACTCTCTAAACCATCTCGTCACTAACAAAAATAAAATGTGTTATTTTAAGAAAAATCGGTTTAGTAATTTTCAATAAAATCGAAAACAGACAGACAAACATTCATTTTTATATATAGAGAAGATATATAAATCACATTTCCGTGGTCGTATACAAAGTTATTTTTTCATTTCTTTAAATATGTCAAACCACAAAGTGATTACTTTCTACGACAAAAAATGCTAGAAATATGTTGATGATCATTAATGTAGTTTTGATTCATCGCTCATTATTTAATACATTCAATATGCAAATAATATTTAGAGGGCCTTAAATTATCGTTGGCAATTTGGTGATCAAGACACACTTTGGCGTTTGTTAAAAAACGTCCCGAAAATAAGAGGTGTCAAAGAATGTGAACGTACCTACCAATTTGAATTATGCAATAATGAATTCGCACCGACGTAATACGTGAAATTATCGTTCGATCCTTATTGAACGGGCAATCTGTCTCTTGTGAAACCAACTGGATTTCTATATACAGGGTGTAACGTGGAGACATATTATTTAATACTTATATAGTTGAAACTGTTTATTCGTGGTGGAATTCCATTTGAATGATTTAATAATACAAAATTTTATGTTCTCCCACTGATTTTTATTAAGGGTCAGAACTCAAAAATGACACTAAACGTTACTTTCTACCGTTCTAACACAAGCAATCCTACAAATTATATACCTGGCAGTTCTTTATATGTGGTTTCTAGTAAATAAAATTTTACAACTGTAATCATGTAAATTCTATGAAAAACATACTTAAATGTCAGTAAAAGGTGCTGTTTTTAAACCAGAAAAGGCATTTTGAACGTTTTACCTAAAATTCAAGTGTGCTTTGAATTAATTTATTTTTTATATGAATTCCGCACAAGAGTCTCAACTGCTCCCAACCGTCTAGAGCCAGTGAGACTATGGCATCCCCAAATAAGGTATGTTGTGAGGCTGAAGGTAGTGAGGAGGGGAAGGAGATAGGGAAGAGGAAGGTCGGGAAGTACCTGGATATTCAGATCTGGTCACCAAACACGGCTAAAGTCATTTCAAGCAACGTTTCGATTCTGAATGGTGGTCTTTCACCAGGGCGATACTTAGAGTATATACCACTCTGGAACGTGCCGCAAATATACTTTTTATAATTTTTTGTATGAATTAAATGTGTTATGACACATATTAATAATTAAATTCTAATAAAGAATTTATAAGATTACTGTTTAATGATTGTATTTAATGAAAAACTCCGACATTTTTCTGAATACCCGTATAGAATTAACAGATGAATCATTTGTATAATTGCTTGTACTATTAAGCCAAAAAGTGACTATTTTTGGGGGCTGATCCTTAATACCGGCTTCAATTTTTAACGGTCATGTTCAGACTGGTACATTCATTGCTTTAACTACGGTATTTATACATTTGAGGCTGTCAGGGGTGAATGATTTAACGTAAGTTTTATGATGAAGGAGATGAGGAAGAGGAAGGTTGGGAAGTACCTGGCTATTCAGATTTGGTCACCGAACACGGCAAAAGCCGTTTCAAGCAACGTTTCGACTTTGAATGTTGGTGATTGTTTACTAGGGCGATACTAAGAGTATATTTCACTATGGAACGTGCCGCAAATATACTATATATTAAGGTATATCAATTAAATGTGTTATGACTCTGCTAATCAAATAAAATTTACATGCGCACGCCGGGTTTGAACACGCGACCTCTGGATTCGTAGTCGAGCATTTTGCCATTACCACTCGACCACGGAGGCCGTCTTGCCTGTTGACAGAATACAGTTTTAAATCCCCTCTCCTCATATTAACTATCTTCAAATTATATCCTTGAGCTCTTCGTTTACCATTAAGTTTTTACCACTTTCAAATTCACAACAAACATAAATATTACGAAAAAAGACCACACACTCGATTTACTCGTAACACTAACAAAGATTTACTCCAATATCCTGTTATCTCTACCACATTTGGTCAACGGAGCTTTAGGTACATTGCGACAAGAATCTTCAATATTCTTCCAGAAAATTTAAAACAAAGTCAAACATTAAATAATTTCAAACATAACATAAAAATTTGGATTAATAGCAAAGACAGAGCATTTACCGGTGCACTCACCCAAATTCGAAGTCATTGAATAAACCAATCACAGAACAAATAATTACTTATTTATATATGTACGATTTTATGTAACTATTTCTATATGAATATTAAATGCACACTTTCAAATAATATTAACCATAGATAAATTTAATTTGAAGTAACCAAAACAATCGGCAAAAATTACTGCCTCAACACAGGCTTGCCTAGTGAGGCAGATTACGAGAAAACAAAAGTAATAACTGTATACAAATACACAAAAACTAAGTTATATGTATTAAGGTAATACGGATAATGGTCTGTATTTCTATTTAATTAATGTTTCTGTAATATATATTTACATACTGTTTACAATGTATAGGTATCTTGTTAAAATATATAAATGTACCTACACCTTTATACACCCTATGTATTTTATATGATTATTCTACTTTTATTTTTATTATTTTGCTGTTATTACTGTAAAATGTATTTAAATAAAGATTTATTATTATTATTATACTAAATTAAGCATGTTTAGTCGACGTGCGCTGTTGTTCGTTCGTTGGCGATGTGCAGCCACGCTCGGGAACGATTCCAAACTACCGACAGTGTCGATAAAACCTTACAGCGAATCGGTAATTGTAAACTGCTAAAAACACCGCCGAACAGAGAACACCATGTATTTAATCGAGTCATTTGGCAACTAGATTATTGAATTTTTTAATGTTCCTTTCATTGCGGAGGTGAAATGTGGACGACATTAAATCATTACGGTCACATCACTCAACAGCTGTAAGTAGGACACCGATGTGCTGTATTTAAATAAATTTATAAAAGCATCGGAGGCATATCGTGGACAATATAATAAAATACCTCTCGTGCAATTTGATGCTCAACTTTTGCAGCAACGAGACGATAAAATATACACGCTGAGTCACTTATAAATTATAAACAATTACACCTAAAATCGGTGGTTATTAATAATAATAATACTAATATTTTGATGATTTGGATAGCGCCGTTTTTGTGAAAAATCACCTCAAGGGCGCTGTACAGATCTTATTTTCAATTATTACATATAAATTCCTAGTTTAAATAAGAAAATATACAGGAACACACTTACCTGGCAGGTCCCATCAGATACACACACTTATTAACTTAAAATTATAATTATGTTTTTTTTTCCGATTTACGGCATGGGAGAGAAATTAAAAAAATGACTTTCTGAATTTGTCGTACAGTACAAGATTTGGTTAAAATGTGTATATCTAAAGGCAGAGGCGGCTCTGGGGGTTCAGAAGTGGAAGGTCAATTGAAAGAAAATCATAATTTTTTTCGTAAGAAGCAATCACATGGTGGTTAGACATTATATTAATAATAAAAGAAAACTTTGTTTTAAACCACAGAATTTATTATAATGAAGGCCAACCGGTTTCGCTTAGATCAAGCTTCGTCAGGGCACATATAATAACTGTCGAAGTTATTAAGCGAAACCGGTTGGCCTTCATTATAATAAATTCTGTGGTTTAAAAACAAAAGTGTTCTTTATTATTAATAAAATCATAAATATTAGCTAATCCAACCTTTACGCCTCTCGATCCTTATGTAAACAATATTATATCTTATATGCGGCATTTTTTTTAGAACCTTAACTCATAATTTCTGAATTCGTGATGTGTTGACGGTGTTCATCTCGGATTTGTAGCGGCATAAAATAAATATAATACAAAATACCAATATAATGAATTTGTCGGTACTCACCAATATCCGAAGCCGGTAACACAATATTGTTTTTTTTTCAGCGTTATTTATCTTATCACTAATTAACTTGATTTCAACACGCTTTTCGTGGTTCAATGAACTGCTTGCGACTGCTTTTAATATGAAATCAACTGAATTATACATATTTAATTATTAAAATGCAAATTACGTACATCAGCAAAGGTAAACAAAACCCAACTGCCAACTGCCACAATAAACACATGTTCAAAATGGCCATTGTTTCAACTTTCAACCGTATTAAAATTTTATCGACATCTCTTTCAAGCATCTTTCATAATTGTATGTCCATCTCTGCTGGGTCGTGGCCCGCGTTTCTCATCAGATAGCAGCGGATTATGAAATTTTGCATACATGAGACATGTTAGTGTTTATTCTATGTATTATATCGAATAGAAAGAGAAAAAAGATTGCTCCTGGGTCAATTTTAATTTTGGCCACGACGCATAACCAGATAAACTTGATTTTTGGACGCTAGATGGTGATACTCGCGATTATTCACAATGATAATAATGAACAAGCGGACGCTAGATGGTGCTAATACCCGCGATTTTCAAAATTTTCGACTTATAATAATGATCAACCATCAGTTGGTTTGTTTTAAATCAGATTTTTTATTGATAATTGTCGTTGCATATTTTTGGGGGGTCAATGTCCAAATGACCCTAAGGAGCGGCCGCCACTGTCTAAAGGTGAGATTCGTCGAGAGACAGATAATGTTGAGATTCTTTTAATGAATTTAAGGATATGAGAGTCTGAAAAGGTAAGTTTTCAGTTTGGACCGAAATTCTGTGGGGCTCGTTATACATCTTAGTTCCGGATGGAGTTTATTCCAAACCTTCGGCCCCGATACTCCTGCAGCGCGATCTCCAAACTTATTATTTGGATTGCGTTTGGGTTCTATCAGCCTTCCTATTGAAGAACACACAGAAACGTAACTAACCTTTCCAGTTGTCAAAAACAAACTACTAATCCAAAATGGCTGATAATGCTAACATATGATAAACATATGTGTACAAACATAACAAAAAAATCGATAATCGAATGTACACAGCCCGCGAAAATTCAAAATTCACCTTTTCTTTTGAACAGGCCATGCAAATAAAGATAACCTATTAAAATATAAAACAAACTATCTGATTACGAAACCTTTCGTTCAATCATCGATCAATTAATATATCGTATATTTGCGACACGTTCCAGGGTGGTAGATACGATAGGTAAAAGACCACTATTCAGAATCGAAACTTTGCTTGAAATGGCTTTAGTCGTGTTTGATGACCTGTTCTCAATAGCCAGGTACTTCCAAAACTTCCACTACCTATTCATCTCCTTCCTCTCACAACATACCCCAATAAGGGATTCCATAGTCTCACTGGCTCCAGACGGTTGTAGTTTTATTTTTATTTTTATTAACAGTGTCATTGAATACAAGTTGCGTAACTTTTTTTACGATATGCGATCATACAACGCATATAGAAACGTCTATCGCTACCCAATACACTGATAACGTGCGTAGATTAAAATATTGACCTTAGACTAAGAATATACATGGAGAGGTACCTTTGCGAAACAGTGTAGTCAGTATTGTTGACTTTATACTCACTCGATAGAAAGCGACAAAGATAAATTAAAGGTTGTCGGATAACCTATTAGTTACCGTTCACATGGAATTCGAACATTTATAATAAACATATTTTAACACATTAAGCAAAACAATATCAATACACCAAAAATGATTTATAAAGTCAAAATATCACACAAAAACTAATAACATAAGGTTTGCTTGAATAATAATGGAAGCTTTTTGTTGATTTTACGTCTTTATATCACTTAAAATGTGAAAATATTTAAAACTGTCGAAATACGTGTACCTCTGAAAATTCATGTTTTAAACTATTAGTTTGGTCTTTTTTGAACATTCACGCATATCACATATCACCATCATGTTTGATTTATTTGTATAACCACTGCTAGTTTTTTAATCAACACAAATATAGGAAATGACCTCAAAATCCGTAGACGTAAGTAATACGACTCGATGATGTGAAGTTCTTAGAAGGAGAACATTCTTATATACTTAAAAGTCCTGCGATATTATGTAAAGACTTTTCTTGTCTTTTTCTCTCTCATGCTCGATCCCGAGAAACCATTGTAATGCAATTCCAAAGGAAAAAGATAAACGCCCTCGAAATGTGATGTTGGAGGAAAATGCTCAAAGTTCTACTGCCAGCCAGGAGCACTAATCTATCCATTCTGGAAGAGCTAGGCATCCACAATTGTCTGCCGACTGGGTTCTTTTTGAGGAAAGGGAGAATTAAACCTGCGTCTTGAAGAGGCCCATGTTGTTGTTGTTTTTTTTTACGTGAATACCGCACAAGAGTCTCAACTGCTCCCAACCGTCTGGAGCCAGTGAGACTATGGCATCCCCAATTGGAGTATGTTGTGAGGCTGAAGGTAGTGGGGAGGGGAAGGAGATGAGGAAGTGGAAGGTTGGGAAGTACCTGGCTATTCAGATCTGGTCACCTAACACGGCTAGAGCCATTTCAAGCAATGTTTCAATTCTGAATGGAGTATCTACCACTCTGGAGCTTGTCGCAAATATACTTTATCTCTTTATGTGAATTAAATGTGTTAAGAATTGAATAAAAGTAATTTGCGCACGCCGAGTTTGAACCCGCGACCTTTGGATTCGTAGTCGATGGTCTTACCATTCGAGTATGGAGGCCCACAAGGAAGAGGAGAGAGGAAATAGAGAAAAGGTAACCCAACTTTTTTCTAGTTAGAATTAGTGTGTTTTATTTCGCATTGGCAGGACCTCTACGTCGCTCTACTGTTTCAGTTTGCAAAATACTTCAAACACTTGCAATTTTTATAGACTTTGCGGGTTGTCTCATTTAGATTTTACATGTATTTATTTATTTATAAAATAAATTACAAAAAAATACAAAACACGAAATGGGTAAAAAGAGCAACAGAGAAAGAACAGCACATATATATAATATTAAATGAAGCAATGACAAAAATAGGAAAAGATATACATAAAGAGGACATTCAAGCCGAGGTCAAGTCAAAGTTTTGGTAAAGAATGACAAAAATCATTTCGACTGCTACCAAAAATTTCAAGACCATGGCTTGAGTTAACAATTCTCAATATTCTGAACAGTGGAGAAAGATACCAATAATTAGTAGAGTGTTGATTGAGGAACAGCAATTCATTGTTTATGAGTTTACGGCAAGGAATGTTGAACTGGATGAGTTGCGACAGAGAAGGTGAGTCTATAAAATTATCAATAATTTTGTAAATGCAAACTAAAACAAAGTCTTTCCTACGCTTTTCTAATCAAGAAATTTTCGATGATTGTTTAATTTCATCATATGAATAATCGCCTCTTTCTCGCCTTAATCTCCATCCAATTCCGCACAAGAAACGATGTTGTACGGATTCAATATGATAAAGAACTATCACAGTACCATATGTGTTATTTATTTTTAAATTCTTTATCATTATGACTTTCGAGAATGTTCAGCTTACAATTTACTTATTGACAACCGAATGATAGATATGTTTTTTTTTTTATATAATCCGATTCTAATCTGTTATTTATTTGTGCGCAATTTTGGATGATTTTGCCATTATATAAAATATCTGATGTGGACTCTGTGTGCATTATCTTTCCTATATTCAATTTGTATCGGGAATTGATAATAATAAATAAAATTGTTCTTAATTACTTTTTCACTGTTGCCAACAATATAAATTAATAAAATTTAAAAAATGTGAATACCGCACAAGAGTCCAATGCCCGGCAACCAGTAGGACTATGGCATCCCCGATTTGGGAATGTTGTGAGTCCGGAGGAGTTTTGAGGGGAAGAAATGGGTAAGACGAAGGTTGGGAAGTATCTTTTTTATTTCTTCTCCGATGTAACCTATTTTTCTAAGAATATCAGCCGATCGACGACAGCTGTATTTTAGTCGTACAGCTTTTTAGAAAAGACAATTTATGGTTGTTTTTAAATATTTAAACAAAGAACTGCGTAAATATGTTTTTAAGTCATTTTAAAAAAAAATTTGTGAATCTGTTTCTGGAGAAATACGTTCCATAATCATAGATTAAAATTCGTAAAAATCGTTTTTTTATTTATTTTAATCTCCCCCTGTAAAATTTAGTGTATGTGAAATATTGCACTTGACCAAAACACAGGTGATATGGAAATCTTACACTTCTAAGCCGTTCACGTCCATATGAAAATCCTGCACTTCCAAATCGAAACTGCTTGGTACACTGAATACCGAATGCAAAATGGTTTTTCTCTCCCATGTCATTAAAAAAAGTTTGATTAATAAATGTAAACATTTTTTTTTCTTTTTTATTGTATTTTCGTGTGGCTGAATAAAGTTCCTTCAAAATTAAAATTAAATTTCGTGAGGGTTTCCTGTAAATACAAACAGTAATGTCACTTTGAAATCGTTTTTTTTCAGCCCTATTGACGTAAGCAAACTTCAAATACTTACTAGTCGACTTGTACCGAACATAACGCAATACAAAATATCTCTTTGGATTGATTGTTTTATTGATAAGCGATATCGGTGCATTTAAATATACAAACAACAGGTTTTCAAACAACGTTTCAACAAAGTATAAGAACTCCTGAAAAGATATCGATAAACGCCGGTACACTAGAGGTTAAGCACCCTGAAAGCGATATTTAACAAAAAAAGGCAATGTGTATACGATCCAAATATTATCATTATTCATTCATTGAATCGTTAATCATCTTTAACTGAAAGGCGCACATGCTACAAAAACAAAGAACACTAACTAACCATCACGCCGTTTCTCCGCAGGGGTAGGCAGAGAGGACAGACCGTCATATAACTCTGTCTTGGCACGCACTCCTTGCTTCATTCACATTCATACTCTTCTGTTATTCTGACTCTTCACATGACCCGATTAGAGTATTTGATTTACTTGATCGTGTCATGTTTTTCTCGGGCGTTCTCGACTTCTTGTCTCATTCACTTTTGCATCATATATTCTTTTCACACTCCTTTCTTCGTTCATTCGTTCTACGTGCCCAAACCATCTAAGTGTCCCTTTCTTAATTCTAATCATTACGCTCACATCAGCCTTGCATTCTTTCCGGATATCCACATTTTGAATACGGTCATACATGGTTTTACCATACATTCGTCTCAAAGATCTCATTTCCACGGCATTCATAAAGAACACACACGCCAAAATAGATTACATTGTGATACGCATGTATCGATTGCCTGACAGCATCGATGTATAAACTAATAGATTCGGTATCTCATACAAAATTAATAAACCAAAGCGACCAACCTATTAATAATTTTATAACACTTCCTATCGAATTCCGTCGTCTTACTTCCAACCCCTAGTTCTTTGAACACCGATTCCCTACCGAATAAAACAGAACATCGAGTTTTTGACAAACCTTATAAAACATTTTACAAACATATTTTTTTAAATAGAGAATATAAATAAAATGCTAAAATATGATTATTTAATTAAAATAAACTTTATTGTAATGTTAAATGGTATACAAAATATCATCAATGTCCTAATAATGTAAAAAAACACTGACTTGATTTAACTTAACATACCGACCACCAAAATTAATCAAAATAAGATCCCCTTAGATAATATTATGTAGTTTAGTTAGTATATATTAAGTAGGTAAATAAGTATCCAAAATCTAGAAATCAGGAAATGTAAAAAGAAGAAACAAATTGAAACATTTTTTTTACACGATCTAACTCTTTGTTTTGCCTGGTGTTGGGCATCATGGCATCCCAGTTGGCCAAATTGAGTGCTCCGCTATCTCGCAGGAATTGTGTTGTGGAATTCCTAATCCTTGTTTAGAAATTATGTTGGATGGTGGCAGAGTACACAAACTGCGTGGAATAGGTCTTAGAAAAAATCTCTCTCTAGCTGCTGATAACTGTAAGTCAAAGGTTGTCGACATTGTCATCACAATATTCAAACTCAAGGCTGGGCACTTGACAAGATACAAGTACAGTGCAGATCACGGTTGGAATCATAATATCATTGGGGGCGTCCGTGCTTGGGAGAGAAAAGCAGATGCGCCTGGGGTTAATGTGGGAAACTTAAAGATGGTAAGGCTTTATTCGTGAAAGGTAAAAGCTTGATAAACTGTTGAAAATATCACCCCCGTCTGCCTCAGTATTTAATGAAGACATCCTTCAACGCTTGTTATTGTTCTTGCTGAATAACCATAGTCCTAAAGCGGCAATTCCCACTACAGCAACACCTACGGCAATGGTGCTATTAACGTTTGTGTCCATTTGGTTTTGAGACGTGTTTCCGGCGTAGGCTCGAGTGTCTGATTCTTCTTCTTCTTCCTCGTCCTGTTCTCCTCTATTTCGAAGGGAGGAGCTCTGGTTCCATGCATCTAATGACTGGTTATTAAAATATTCTTCTATTTCTTCTGTAACGGGAGAGTTCAGATTTAATTGACCAAAAATTTCGTGAATAGTCGATGCCAAATTTTCACAAATAATCTTGTTTGAACCATGTTCAATTATATGAACGATAATTTCTGGATTTTTTGGGTAATATTTTTCAATCGCTTTGAAGACATTATTAATTTTCCTCAAGTAGTCATCAAGTTGATCAGGTTTCACGTTTTCCAATAAATTGAGGTGACGATACCAAAAATAGGGAATGTTCTTTGTTTCTAAACAATCGCGAAGTCTCTTAAGCATGTGCACGAACAGGAAACTCAGCCTTTTATTCCAGTAATTTGGGGGCTGCGAATCTATTTCCCACAAGAAGACAGTTGTAATATAGTAGGTGCTGAGGGCAGGCATATCGTGTTTATTTCTCAGTTGCTTCATAAATCTGAGAGTACTTTTCAAATTGTTTTTCCCCAGCAACATTTCCTTTTCCTGCTCAAGAAAAACCACCCGCCAGTGCCGGTTGTCTTCCTCGCCTTCGACTCGTTTAGCAATCAGGAACCATTCTTTTGAAGTGTACTTTTCGGCCGTTTTTATTTTACAAATTGGAGGCCAAACGGGATATTTGAAGTAGAAACATGGCACTAGGTCCACATCAAACTCAACGGCTTTGTTAATGCAGCTCTTCACATTTATACAAAATGCTGGATTGGACTTTCGAAAGGTCAGACTGTAATAATCATTTTTACATCTGAGGATGTTCATTGCGAGTCCATTCAATGTCTTTTGAATCAAGCTTTCGAACCACTTGCGGAATTTGTTTTGAAGTATGAAATTCTTGCAGTCCAACCATTTTTCTATAGATTTATATTTTTCTTCATAATTACATTTTTTCTTGAGGCCTTCAACTCCATATGTTTTGAGTTGAACGTATGCGTCGTACGGGCTGTTGAGTATGTTCACATTCAGCTCATCGGGTAATTTGATGCATATCATCATATCGAATTCGTCGGCATCACCAATTTTGGTACCGTTAGCGTGGCTTCCTGAAAATTTATGCTCCTTAAATAATGTGAGAAATGGTTGTTCCAACATTATTTTATTTTTGAATTCGTCGAAAAACTCATTAAAAGCTGACACGTGCTTCCTTTTTTCATCTTTCCTGCGGTTTATGTTTCTACTGATTTCTTTTAAATACTCATCAAAAAGTTCGTATTTTTTTTCCTCAATTGGTTCCATGTTTTTTCACTTTCAAACGCACATATAAAACCAAAACTCACACTCAAAACGACAACCAACATATGGATAATTATGTATTCGACTGATAATTTCGAGCTGTGATCACTTTATTTTATTCCTCTTATCATAACGTAAGTTTTTATGTCGTTGATTATCACTTTAAATAGTGATATGCGTAATAAAAGATACAAACATGTTGATAAATGAAATTCCTAACATTTATTGTGTTTACTGCAAACAATGTAATATTATAGAGATGGTCGATATTCCTGTCCCGGTTACTTTGTCCCGGTGACTTTGCTGTCACTGGAACTTTCTATATTATTTTTCTGAGGAACCGGTTATTTTTTTAATTTTCATTAAAAAAAGCGTAATTGACACCCGATCGATCTTAAGGAACCGGTTTCTTTTCTTAAGAATTTCCTCCCCCCCCCCATGAATTTTCCAATCCCATTTCAGATATCAACCATATATATGTAATAAACTTATTCGCCGGAGCCAGTTTGATATTAATTGCACTACCGATTGACGAGTGTTGTAAGGGGGAAGGAAATTGAGAGGGGAAATCAAAAGAAGAGAAACCGTTTCTATGTATTTCATCCGATCTGATGCCAATTGGCAACATCTTCCACTCCTTTTCAATAAAGTATCATATCTAATTCTATAATGTCAAAAGCCTGCAAAAGTTATTGATATTTTAAGCATTTCGAATTATAATTTTTTTTAATTATAAGAATATATTTCGCCAATTTATTTTTCTCTGAAAGTGAGTCCAGGCTTTAACATTTTAGCCCACTTTTGCCAGGACCTCGAAACAATAATATACAAGAGAGAGCGCTGCTCTAGTCAGTTTTGATGAGCTTTGCCGGACTCGACTAGACCTGGGCGTGGCTAGGACTAGGGCTAGAGTATTTATACATTCATTCATAGCACATGTCGACATAATGTTTTTGTTTAGTCGTATAACCACTTTTTTACAGTATTGTTATCAACAAAAATATAGGATATAACCTAAAAAACCGTTGAGTTATGTCGCATAACAAAACGTAGTGGGCGGAGTAGCCGGAGACGCGGAAGACGGAGAACAAGCTTACATACCGAATGGTGGTGCTATATAATGTGAGAACTTGTCTTGTCTCTTTCTCTCACGGTTTACGACGTGAAAACCCGCAGAAAGTGATTTATCGCAAATCTGTATAGGTTGGGTATTTATTTTTTGTCGTCTCTTCAAATATATTCTTGCTCTGAGCGTTTAATCGTACTACATGATATTTGCTGCTTACTGCAACCTCCAGCTATATGGTTATAGAAGCCTTCTCGTGTTGTGTCATTGAAAGTCGGTGATATTATTTATATCTCGGACTTGGCTCGCGGATCTCGGATGTGTATTGAGATTATGGAAATAATGATCTCAGCACAAGGAGCCGCTGTGCTTGTCCAATATTCATACTCACGATTTCCATGTAGGACCTAACGACCGAGTTTTCATAATAGCGTTTTGCAAATGGACGCACGAATTGTCACGTTTATTGGATAATTCGTAGCTTTGAATTGAATAGTTTATATTACACCACGGAGATTTTATATCTCAGATTGTATTATCTGCAATATAAAGCTGAAATCTGCACGAGTCATTAAGAACTTTACCCAAGTAAAAACCTATAAATAGTCATATTCATACTAGCCATGTAATATTCTACCTAATTTATATGTAAACTGTTGGTCTTCCAAATAAAGAAAAAAATTTAAAAAATACATAGCAGTTTATTTTTAAGTCCCGAAAAAGATTCAGTTGAATTGAAACTAGTCGACGTCTTTATACCAAATAAAGTGGATTCAACCACAGTGTATTTTTATTTAATTCAAAAATAAAATACATTCTCTCCTATTATTCTGACCCGATTCAAGTATTTGATTTACTTGATCATGGCATGTCTCCCTCGGGCGGCCTCGACTTTTTCTTCTATTCAATTTCGCATCATACATTCTTTCCGAATATCCACATATTTAGTACGGTCATACATGGTTTTACCGCACATACGTCTCAGGGATCTCATGTCCATAGTAATCAGTCTACTTTCATTATTCCTCTGACAGTTCCATGCCTCACTGCCATACAACAGGGTTCGTATAAGCACTCCATTGTGGACTGCTAGCTTCGCTTCTTTGGACAATTTCTCATTTGCGCAACAGCGTTCAATTCTCCATTGATGGAGTTTCCTGCATTCACCCTTTTTTCAATATCCTTATCAGCCTTTCCGTCTCTCGTAAACATACTTCCTAAATACACAAACTCATCCACTCGGTCCAAGTTTTCATCATTCACAAGTATATTGCACGCTGTTGGCGTACTCTCTCTTTCAAACACCGTGACTTTGGACTTACTTACATTTATCGTCAACTCATTCTGCATACATACTTGGTTCATCCTAGACACGAGAAACTATAGATCTGTTTATATTTTAGAAAAACACCCCGTTTAATATAACTTAACCACCTCGCACACCACACAGAAAACTACCGGTTTCGATCACTTGTGAGTAGCCCGCGTGTGCGGAGTTGCGTTACTTAAGAGTTAGTAACCGCCTAGTGAATTTCAATCACAAACCAGTTTAGTTTTTTTTTAGTAACTCCGTGCGCATACGGCCTTACGATATAAAATTTGCGCAGCTTTTTTCTATCTGTAATTTATATATCGATGTTATAATTTTCAGTTGGAAACATAGTTTCCTTCATTAGCTATGGAGCAATACTTTTTACTGTTTAAATATAAGATAGATTAATATTTTTCCTATATTTTTAAATAGCACTGAAATAGCTTACAAAAAATCATTACATATATTTTTTAAAAGGTGTTACTAGTATTTATACTTCTTTTAAATTGCCACATTATAAATAAAATTGGTATGTTTTTAAATTGTATTGTAATCATTGAATGATTTGTTTTGAGTAAGGATATCTACTTGTACCGTAAACCAATAAATAAATAAATAATTCAATGAGAAAAATTATGTCGAAAAAAGTGTACATATGTATAATTTCGTTTAAATATGTTTTTACGTGAATGCCGCAAAAAAATTGAATTAAATTTGACAGTTTTATAATAGCCTTAGACGCCGAACTCCCTATTACTAAAAATAAAAACTAAAACTAGCAGAACTAAATAATAATTATTATATGTGCCCTGACGAAGCTTGATCCAAGCGAAACCGGTTGGCCTTCATCATAATAAATTCTGTGGTTTTAAAACAAGGTATTCTTTTATTATTAATATAATGTCCAACCACCATGTGATTGCTTCTTACGAAAAAATTAAATAATAATAAAAAACTTTAATATTTAAAAAATGGAGTTCTACAAATTAAACAGAAAAACTATAAATAAAACCGTAAAAGATTCCCAACTACTCTCAACCGTCTAGAGCCAGTGGAACTGTCGCATTCCCAAATTGGGGTATGTTGTGAGACTGAAGGTATTAGGGAGTGAAGAGGAAGGTTGGGAAAGACCTGACTATTCAGATCTAATCACTAAATACGGCTAAAACCATTTTAAGCAACGCATTGATTCTGAGTGATGATCTTTCACCAGGGTGATACTTACAGTATCTACCACTCTGGAATACTTAGGCCATGCGCGCACGGGTGACTTTTGTCACGGCTACAGTTTCGTCAGCATCTCCAAATCTATTGGAGCGTATGGAGGTTCGCGTACGCAGCGACTTGACATAAGGGTGACTTTTGAGTGACGAAACTGTCACCGTGTCTGTGGAGAGTACTTTTGTATAGGCGTACGCGCACGGGTGACAACATGTCATTCGGTGACTCATTCGCCTGTTCGAAATTCATTGCCGTAATGACAGGGTGACGGGCGACAGTCACTCACCGTGTGCGTGCTCGATTGGAAGACAGTGACAGTGACGAAACTGTTGCCGTGACAAAAGTTACCCTTGCGCGTTGGCCTTAATGTAGTTTTGGTAGACACATTACAGAGGTTGTCAATTTGCTTGCCCATTTAAATAATGGTGAAAAGCATTTTTTACGATAACTATAGCGAAGGTTATGTTCTTCCATTATACAATTACGAGAATTTTAGAAAATGCAAATTAGGTTATGTATCTAATTGTTTGCTGACCTGGAGCTTTGAAATGGCCTAAGATCGGATCTCCCAAATTGAAACTCTCTGTACAAAGAAATATGTTAATTATTACTGGCCCATGTCTTTGTCAATTTGAATATTTGTTTTCATCCGATCGATCATAGTGATTTATGTGGGTATATACTATAAAAATAGATGAAAATAATACGACTAAAACGGCATCTGTTGTGGAGTTTGGGAAATAATATAACTGGAATAAAATAAGGTTGAAGCCGGGTAAGGATATTTGTTTTTTCATAAATCTTGATTAACAAACT
Source organism: Drusus annulatus (assembly GCA_022651775.1). Taxonomy (NCBI): domain Eukaryota; kingdom Metazoa; phylum Arthropoda; class Insecta; order Trichoptera; family Limnephilidae; genus Drusus; species Drusus annulatus. The sequence goes on along the minus strand of JAGWCC010000361.1, from coordinate 321,790 downwards.
AGAAGATATCACGTCATCAAAAATAGCTGAATAAATTTCTCAGCAGTTGCTTAAAAGTGTTCTATTTGTTTTGCAATAATCGTAATGATATGCATTTATTACAAAAAACTAGTCATTAAGTGCAAGTTGTTTCAAAGCTTCGTCACATTTGACATTGTCACAATTCAATGCTTAGCCATAAACATACTCGTAAAATACAAGACACCTCATATTCATACAAATCGAACGATACATGTGGCACGGTCTTGATTTAAGTTTCAAAGCTCATGACGATTATGAAAAGGATAGCAATACTAAACATAATGTGTGTGTACGGATGAGATAGCTATATGAACCCCCCGCGTTACTGTTATAATCTCTCTTCCCCGACGAACTTACTGAGCGACTAGCCAAGTAGAGTACGACGTACGGAAACAGTTGTCTTCCACACACCTATGTATATCTGCATTCGCTATCTCACATTATTTTGGTTGAAGAGCTCCCGTTTTCCCGTGACAGCTTGTCTGTCGAACGAATGTTTGTGTGATACTAAACGTAGTAAATCTCAGTTATGTCTCTCGGACTCGGTTTGGTACATTTACGCGCGTAGTCTCAGTAACGTATCTACATTATTTAATTCATCTAAGTGCTTAGCGCCATTTTGCTTTTTTGACATTTGAACGGTCCTCGTTAAACGTCAATTGCCGGTCAGTTTCAGCTTTTTTAAGAATTTAAATCACCTGAAAAGCATTATGATCACATCGTGATCATAATGCTTTTCAGCTGATCGCTGATTCAAATTTGTTCAAAAGCTGAAACTGGCCTGGAATCGACGTTTAACGGAGACTATTAAAAAGACGAAAAAAAAAACAAAATGTCGCTAATCGTCGAATTGCGACGGTGAAAAATGTGACGAAAGTTTAAACCGCATTAACCGTGGTCATCATTATAATATCAACAGTATAATATCGTTATGTGATGTGAGTACGTAACACTAACTATAAATAATTACCTTTGCGAATACGTACGACCGTGCGAGTGTAAACTTTTTAAAATTAGGAACTTATGTTCATTGAAATGATCAAATTTAAAAAAATATCTTTTCATATCTCTACCTACCCAATAAAGTACCTACCTATAATCAGTGGCGGCTCGTGACTTTTTAGTATGCTAGAGTGGTAAGATTGAAAAAAAACGTCATCATTATTGTTGTTGTGGTCGAAAACATTTTTTATTATTTTTCAAAATTTCAACTTTTTGTACGATGATTTTTCAGGAATCTGTGCAGTGCACCACCAAAACTGAAAAATCCTGAAAATCTTCAAACAAAAAAAATCAAAAAAAAAAAAAATACATTTTCGGCTACAACAACACTAACAATGCCGTATTTGTCAATCTAAGCACTATAGCACACTAAAAACTCACGAGCCGCCACTGCCTATAATGTATTTCAGCAGACATTATTCTGTATTTGAAATGGGTGGATTGAAGCAACTAATATATTTTCTTGGCAAGTCAAGATGGATCCCGTGATTTACTGGGAATATTGTAATGGCGATTTTAAGAGGTCGTTTGCATGTAAGAGTATGTAAGTATATAAGTCGAGGATAATAAACGGAAAAAAGGTTTTTTTTTACTACAGTGAATACCACACAAGAGTCCCAACTGCTCCCAACCGTCTAGAGCCAGTGAGACTATGGCATCCCCAATCGAGGTACGTTGTGAGGCTGAAGCTACTGGGGAGGGGAAGAAGATGGGGAAGAGGAAGAGGAAGGTTGGGAAGTACCTGACTATTCAGATCTGGTCACAAACGGCTAAAGCTATTTCAATCAAGCAGCGTTATTCTGAAAAGTGCTCTTTCACCTGGGCGATGCTGATAGTATCTACCACTCTGGAACGTTGCGCAAATAAACTTTATAACATTTCATATGAATGAAATGTGTTATGACACATATTAATGAAGCAAAAGTTATTTGCGCACGCCGGGTTTTATTTGGATTCGTAGTCGAGCGTCTTACCACTCGACCACGGAGGCCGTCAAATATTAATAAGTCAATTACAAATTATTATTGGAATCTTAATAATGCTGTTAGCAGTTACTGTACAAAACACTTTTTTTTTTTGTAATTGACATATTGTAAAAAAGTGTTTTTTTTTATTACAGATGAAAAATATGTATTGAAAAAGTTGTGGAATTTATAAAATTTATTGAAAAACATGTCGATGGCAAGTCAATTATTTTTGAGATGAGAGAAATTTATTAAGTTATTACCATTGCAAATGTAACCTGTTATCATGGGTACTACGTTCTTGCTCGATAAGATTGGCCCTTGGCTCAAAAATAACATGAAATATGTCTGCGGCGCAGTTTTTACATTAAACTGCTGATTTTCTTCCCCGGTGAATCATTTCATCAAATTTTTCAAACATTCAAAACAATTATCGATGATATTATAATGAAAAAAAAAAAATGTTTTAAATATTTAACTAACTTACTAAACGTCATGCCGTTTCCCCGCAGGGGTAGGCAGAGAGGAGGGACCGCCATACAACTCTGTCTTGGCACACACTGCTTGCTTCGTTCACATTCATACATCGTCTCATAAATACTATTTTGTTATTCTGACTTTTCACGTGGCCCGATTCAAGTATTTGATTCACTTGATCGAGCCACGTATTCCTCACTTTTGCGTCATATATTCTTTTCACACTACTTCTTCGTTCATTCGCTCTACATGCCCAAACCATCTAAGCGTCCCTTTCTTGATCCTATTCATTACGCTTACATCAGCCTTTCATTGCGGATATTCACATTTTAAACACGGTCAACGTGGTCTTCCTCTGCCAGTTCCATGCCTTATTGCCATATTAAAGAAAAGAAAAAAAATGAAGTTTTCGAAGTAAACTACAAATGACCATAGATGGTGCGATCGTGCGAGCTGAACTACCAACTTCATTTGAAGTATTTGTTCAATGAGAAATGAATTAAGTTTTAACTGCCGCAAAACGAAGTAGATCTTTGTAGTAGATCGCACGGAGCGGCCACAACGCTAGTAAACACCCCAATTTGTCAAAAGCAGAGGAACTGTTGCATGTCTCACTGAATTATAATGGATGCTTGCTGCGGGTGATGCAACGCTCTCAGCTCAGTAGGTCTTGCCCCGTCGGATGCGCGAACCGCTGCTCTACATTCTACGTTGCCGCGAAGCCTTCGCGCCGTAGACATTGTGCAACGGTAAGCCGTAAATACTCGATGGAGTGCGAGAACAAACACGTAGAAGAGGGGTGAATTGCTGCACGTTTGGGCTCCTTGACTCCGGAACAGAGTCGTTTGGGAAACGAACGGTTTCCACGTAACATCAATTTTCTTGCACATAAACCAAAGCTGTAAAGCACTATAAATAAAATAAAATAAAAATAAATAAACCAAAGCTGTAAAGTACAATATCGTCGCCGCAAAGGCAAAAGTGCTGGAGCGCCATTTTGGGAAGTTTACACCAGAGCACTAAAGTTATTTCGTTTTTCAGTACCTGGTTGGATTTTTGAAAAAAAAGTAAACTCAGGTAACTCAATGCTCTCACTTAGTTACCTGAAGCGACAAAAAGCTTTTTTTAAAAGTCCCTAACTATTGTCGCTTGAGTCGAGCCTTCTCCCAAATGGTACATATATTTAGATGGCTGAAAGGCCACAAGTCTTCAGAATCAAACGCGATTCAGAGCGTTCGATGCAGAAAAAAAACTGATCAAAACTGCATATTTCACTTATTTTTTTTTACCGAAGTGTCGCTTGAATTGAATGAATTTTTCTGCAATATAATATGATAACAGTGAACTTGTTAAGCGCAGTTTTGTAATATTTCACCCTAAGTGCGCTTTATACTTAATTAATTAAGCTAATAAGACTAACTAACAATGAGAAAATAATATATAATATGTATACAAATTAAAACTATCTAAAATCATGATCGCAATCACAAGTCTGACATATTTGTTAAATCAAAGAAAAGGAAATTAGATTGAGGACAGTTAACATGTTACAAAAATAATAATAATATTTGGATATTATGTATGGCGCCGTTTTTGTGAAAAATCACCTCAAGGGCGCTGTACAAATCTTAAGTTCTACTAAATATTAATTCCTAGTTTATATAAGTATACAGCAACATACTTACCTGACAGGTCACTTCTGGCAGGACACAATCACCATATCATAATAACTAAAAATTTAGCTGATTCTTACGTATATTTTTATTTTTACTTATTGTATTTTTTATTTTTATTTTTAGGGCATGAGAGCCAATTTAAAATATGGTATATCGGAGGTATTTTTTAAAATTTTTCGTAGTGAGGAACAGATAATGATGAAAATCTTCTAATGAATTTAAGGAATGAGAGTCTGAAAAGCTGTCTTGGTTTGAACAGAAATTCTATTGGGCTTGTTACATCTTGATTATGGATATGATTTTCTAAAAAAATGGGTTTTGAGGCTTTAGGACCTGACACTCCGAAGGCGCGCTCTCCGAACTTAGTGTCTGGTGTGCGCTTTGGTTCCTTCAACCTTCCGATAGCCGATGACATTGCCGATCTAATGGTTTTAGGAATACATAATTCCGATAAATAAGCCGGATGTTGGTGCTTAAAAACAACAATATTCTAGTATTATAAGTTAACGATTCTAAAAATGCAAACAGTGTAAATATAACAAAAGAACAATGAGTATTTTATGACAATGAGTATAAGGTTTTCAGTAGACAGTAAGGACATTGAGTTGTAAGGATACAAGAAAGGAGAAAACCGAAAAAAAGCAAATTAATTTATTTTAATAAGTTACGTTTTATGTGTAGGATTTTTAAACAATTAGGGTTTTAAGACCCGTTTGAACTCTGCTAGGTTCTGTATATTGGCAATTTTTGGAGGTAAATGGTTTGTGTGCGAATTTTATAATGCTGGCCCATCCCATAATGCCATATTGATGTATGCCTTACTTAACATAGCCAGTGTTTTTTGTAAAGAGAATTAAGAAAACCGAATGGAAAATAAGACAGTATATTGTGTAAGTGCATGGTTTTGTTTTTATTATGTTTCGGTCGTGGTTTTGCAATTTAAGCCCCAGAGTCTGTGAGAGAAGATAGGGACATTCCGATGGTAATTTGATCTAGATTTTAATACAGGTAGGTACTATCGCGTACCTAGCTTTGCGTACTTCTAGAATCGCTGGGAACAATCGTGAAAATGGCAAATTATAGGATGTTAAAATACACATCTGCATTATTACTCTAACGATCGTCTAATTCGATTGCTAAAATGGGCATTCGAGATGATATCTTTGGAGGCTGATAATTGAACTATAAGTCCGATTTTAACATGGTGATTTTATTAAGAAATATATTCAGCCTACTTTTTATAGCAATGGGTGGTTACTGATTGGGTTAACTACTTGTTGTGATTATGTTTTATATTCCTTAACCACTTTCAAGGTACCTGTCTATTCATCACGTTTATCACGTTCGATCTAAACACAATAATCTTGTTAACTAGACATATTGTTTATAATATATTAAATTACACGCTTATTGGGTACCTATTTAATCAATAAATTACTCGTGCCAACTCGTAGTTTTGTAACTAACCAACTAACCATCACGCCGTTTCCTCGCAGGAGTAGGCAGAGAGGAAGGACCGCCATACAACTCTGTCTTGGCACACACTCCTTGCTTCGCTCGCATTCATACATCGTCTCATTGATAATCTTCTGTTATTCTGACTCTTCACATGACCCGATTCAAGTATTTGATTTACTTGATCGTGTCATGTCTTCCTCGGGCGTCCCCGACTTCTTCTTCTATTCACTTTCGTATCATATATTCTTTTCACACTCCTTTCTTCGTGCATTCGCTCTACATTCCCAAACAGTCTAAGCGTCCCTTTCTTGACCCTATTCATTTCGATTACATCAGCCTTACATTATTTCCGGATATCTGCATTTTTAATACGGTCATACATGGTTTTACCGCACATACGTCTCAGGGATCTCATTTCCACCGCATTCAGTCTACTTTCATCCAGGCTCATAGTTTCGCTTCTTTGGACAATTTCTTATTTGCGCCAACAGCGCTCAATCCTCCATCAATGGAGTTTCTTGCATTCACCCTTCTTTCAATAGCCTTATCAGCCTTTCCGTCTCTCGAAGACATGACACAATTGAGTGAATCAAATACTTGAATCAAGCCACGTGAAGAGTCAGAATAACATTGCCGTCGTGGCGCTTTGCAGCTGCCTGACGTGTTTTAGTCTTTCTTTTTATTTTTTACCAAATAAGTAGGATATTTCACAATTTTCTCCTTTAAAATTACACTAAAATTACCGTTGTTGTGTATAGGTTAAGTGAATAAACTGTAAATAATTTTAAAGTGACTAGTTTCGACGTAATTTCGATTTTTAAGAAAATATTTTAATCATTAAATTTCAGTGTTTCAATTGCAGTGCCACAGCCCGAGAATGTTTACATGTTTTGATGGACATTGGCCACATGTTTCGTCCGGACCGCCGGCGCGGGAACCGGCAGGGGGGCGGGTTAGTGTTCCCGAAAGCGAGCGATGTTTTCAACAAATGGTTTTTTTTTTTTTTTACTGAGAGAGGGGCCTGTCAATTCAATACAATCATCATTACAATAAATATATATTTTTTTTTGTTCGTTAGTTCTATTTTTTGCCTGCGCATATAACCTATGTTAGATATGTCGTGGCGCTTTTGCAGCTGCCTGATGTGTCTTTCTTGTTATTTTTCGCCAAATAAGTAGGATATTTCACAAATTACTTCTTATGACAAATTCAGAAAGTCCATTCTTTTAATTTCGCTCCCATGCCCTAAATCGAAAAAAAAAATAATAATAAAAAAAATAATAAAAAAAAAATTAAATAAAAAAAAAAAATAAAAATAAAAAAAAATAAATAAATAATAATCATAATTTTAAGTTAATAATTGTGTCTATCTGATGGGACCTGCCAGGTAAGTATGTTCCTGTATATTTTCTTATTTAAATGTAATGATAGAAAGTAAGATCTGTACAGCGCCCTTGAGGTGATTTTTCACAAAAACGGCGCTATACAAATTGTCCAAATATTATTATTATTATAACAGAAGAGTATGTATGAGACGATGTATAAATGCGAACGAAACAAGGAGTGTGTGCCAAGATAGAGTGTGTTATATGGCGGTCCGTCCTCTCTGCCTAGTTAGTTAGTTAGTAAAAAATATTATATTTATAAAAAAAGTCAGGTTGTGAACATAGAATGACACATCATTTTTTTTAAATACAATTTTTTTCTGAAGATGGGTCACAATTCCAATAAAGATTGTGAAACATAACCTGTTTTGGTTTTGAATCATTGAAATACCTTCCATCAAATCGAATACGCAATGACGCACCTACCAAGTGCATTGTTTGGAATTTACCTTCACGCCATGGAGTAATTTTATCATGTATTGCTAAAATAACAGGTGAACTATAAACCTGATAATGCAAATAATTAGTGAATGGACTTTCAAATGTCAAAGATTCTCTCTGAATCAACTTTCAAGTTAACGCTGCATCTACCTGTGCTCGCACCTCGATTAAATGTTCTCAAGCTCTGACTGCCTCAGGCAGAATTGATTCAGTATGGATACCGCTAATAAACAATCGTATTTGATTTAAATACATACACTAATAATATAATAAACGAACAGCTCAAATCTACCCAATCTTGTATCCTGTAAATCTACACGACACGATTAAGAATTCAACAAAGGGTGAGAGTACCATCGATGAATACTTCCTTTGGACAACGATTGCAAATATTCTTAGCTCTTAAGGCATTAGAACAGAAATGCAAAAACCAAAGCACATACTTAAAAACCAATTACAATACGACTAATAGAAACTGGACAAAAAAATTGGAGTTTTTTCTCAGTAAAATCATACTCTGAAAAAAAAACTCAATAGTCGCTTATTTCAACAGCCTCCGTGGTCTAGTGATAAGACGCTCGACTACGAATCTAGAAGTCGCGGGTTCGAGCCCGGCGTGCGCAAGTATTTTTTATTCAATTAATATGTGTCATCAGACATTTAATTCATGAACATGGGACGAGAAATGCAAAATTAATTACATTGCCAACAAGGAAAAAATCAAGCACACAGAAATCTCTCATGTACCGGGCCGTTCAACTGTATAATGAAATTCCATGAGAAATCACTACAATAGACAATATTCGTCAATTTAAAAAAAAATAAGAAAAATTGTTTTCCATAACCATTAATGTATATTGTATGTTCATTTTGTTGTAACCCGATTTATCTATTTTTTTTAATTTTAAGTTTATAAAATATCCTCAGAAAAATATGTTTGAATAAAAATCATGTCTGTATGTATACACGTATACATTAAATCATTTATATTAGAACACACAATGATGTGATCTAACTTAAGATAAATAAATATAAATATTTAAAAAAATGTGAAATCCTGAAAGAATGCAAGGCTGATGCGTAATTAATAGGATCGAGAAAAGGACGCTTAGATGGTTTGGGCATATAGAGCGGATGAATGAAGAAAGGAGTGTGAAAAGAATATATGATGCGAAAGTGAATGAAAGAAGAAGTCGGGGACGCCCGAGAAAGACATGGCACGATCAAGTGAATCTAATACTTGAGTAGGGCCATGTGAAGAGTCAGAATAACAGAAGAGTATGTATGAGACGATATATGAATGTGAATGAAGCAAGGAGTGTGTTATATAGCGGTCCGTTCTCTCTGCCTACGTTGCGGAGAAAGGACGTGATGGTTAGTTAGTTAGTACTCTATAATTTGACGGCCTCCATGGTCGAGTGGTAAGACGCTCGACTACGAATACAAAGGTCGCGGGTTCAAACCCGGCGTGCGCCAATAACTTTTATTTTATTAATATGTGTCATAACACATTTAATTCATACAAATATAATAAAAAGTACATTTGCGCACGTTCCAGAGTGGTAGATACTCTAAGTATCGACCTGGTGAAAGACCACCATTCAGAATCGAAACGTTGCTTGAAATGGCTTGAGCCGTGTTTGGTGACCAGATCTGAATAGCCAGGTACTTACCAACCTTCCCCTTCCCAATCTCCTTCCCCTCCCCACTACCATCAGCCTCACAACATACCCTATTTGGGGATGCCATAGTCTCACTGGCTCTAGACGGTTGGGAACAATTGAGACTCTTGTGTGGTATTCATATAAAAATAAAAATAAAATTAAAACGTGTGATGGTTTTAAGCGTGGATTTTGATCGACAACGCCGCAAATCTAAAAGCTGTCGAAAAGAAAAACACGAATACACGTGGCCGGCTGTCATTCGAAATCTATCGGAAATCGTATTACGTAGTTAAACCGTTTTTTTAATAACTATCGACGTGCTGGATAGCACAAGTGAAAGGTGAAAAGATTCAATATTAATTTAGTTGGAGACAATTACACCGATTACATTTGTTTTCAGAAATTAATTCTCATTTTAAAAATGTGTGTGGTTATAAATGATGCGAAACCATCATACGGGTGTCCCAGAACTCGACGTCAAGCCGGAAGCGGGTGATAAGCCGAGTCATAATAGTTATCAGAAAATATTTTTTTAAATCTAAGCTTTGTATTTTTAAAATTGTAGGCATTTAAAAAAAATCGAGAAAATCTACACCCACAATCCCGTTACTACAAAACTTTTTTATTTTTTTAATTATGTCATCCTAAATAATGCTTCTTTATATTGTTACCTAAATTTTTAAACCAACTAACCCAGCTTGGAAGAAAATGTCACTTTTTTCCTAACTAAGTTTTCAAAATGAATACTTCGCCCAATTTTAACTGTCTACTGAAAAAAAAAAAGTACTACGCTAGCTTGGCAAGTAACTTTAAAAGTTGGCGCATTTAATAAGGATTTCAAAATTGTATGATAATTGCTAGTAATCTAGCAAGTTTCTTGGATATATATATTTTTTTGTAAAGAATCCCAGTTGTGAACAAATTTTTCTTACATACTTAAAATGATTACAGTGTACTTAAGGCTTTCCTCGAGGCCGTAACTTTAAGATTTTAGTTGAATGAGACGAAGAGAGTAACTCTACGAAGTGTGAGCGAGGCAGATAGTGACGCCACGGTTATTAACCTATTAAATGCCTATAATTTTTAAAATACATAACTTAGATTTTAAAAATTATTTTTCTGATAACAATTACGACTCGGCCTATCACCCGCTTCCGGCTTGACGTCGAGTTCTGGGACACCCTGTATATTTCTCATTCTATTAACCGTTCAGCACAATAACCGGCGACTACTATATTTAAATCACTAAAGAGATAATCTGATAGATAAACAGTGATGTGGGCTTGTCTGGTGTGTCCACAGTACAATCGATTTCCCTTACTTTGGGGGAAGATTGATCAAACTTTTACAAATATCGAAATTATTTTTTGAAAAGTAAGTAGTGTTAACTGACGACATCTTAGCCCCTAGAACTTAACATCGTAAAGGTTTTACCGATAATGTCGATAATTTGGAATCGTTTCCGAACGTGGCTGCAGATTGCCAACGAACGAACAATAGCTCATGTCAACTAAACACGCATAATTTAGTCGATTTGAATTTTCGTTTGTACGAAATTTCATTTCATTTGTACGAAATCTCCTCCATCGTTGCACAAGCAACAGCTTGTGCAATGATGGAGGACTTGGCTAGCAGAGGAATTGAATCCACGACGCCCGGCTATTAACCGGTATTTGAATAGATCACACTTGTAGGGATTATGTGTTCAGTGATGTAAATCAATTGGATATTGGAAGGGAAATAAATAAGTATGAATTTATTATAGACGTTAAAAAGTTAAGAGAATAATAAATTATTAAGTTAATAGTTTGCTCTAGTTTTAAATATGTTTTCCAATGTCAAGTTCCTCAGGAAACCTGCGCCGTTGTCACGATGCACTCGGATTGATTCGTGCAAAACCATTCGTGTTTCACATTATATATTTCTGAATAATTACGTGAATGGCACTTTTTTATTTTATTAAAACTATGTGAGGTTTGTTTTATTTATTTATTTTTTATATTAACTGACCCGTTGGATTTCAAAGAGATAATTTGTTAGGTTCATTTTTAGGTTTTTCATCCAGTTTCTACCTTATCCAACCATTGCACTTTATTCGATTTTCGTATTCAACAACACCGACTTTGAAAACAAGTGACAATCAAGAAACAGAAGAGTTATTTGAAAAAACGTGTTCGTTTGTTGGTATCTCGTTTGGTCGTTCGTTTTGTTGTTGTTCTTCAAATAATATATAACTGACTGTTTTGTTTTGTTCTGTGTAATAATGGAAATACAGATTATCTTATTATTTAAAAATACACGTATTATTATAATTCACACATCTTAAGAAACTGACAGACTAGTACACCATACCATGCACTGTGCAGCATAATATAGTACAACAATACATCAATATTTTTAGTACACATAGTAGATATTACATATTTATGTGAGCGCCTAATATAAGGTATTTTACTAGTAATTCTTACTTACTTAGTTATTGACTCCTCACATGGCCCGATTCATTTTTTTTTAAAAGAAAATATAAACATTCACGGGTTACGAGTATTTGTAAAACTCTTACCGCCATCATAATAAGCGGAAGATGTGCGATGATGGAGGACTTAGCCAGCAGAGGAATTAAATTCACGACGCCCGGGTGGGAATCTAACGCGTTAGTCCACTCAGCTACTAGCCGGACATAATATTTGATACATTTGATCGTGCCATGTCTTCCTCGGGCGTCCCCGACTTCTTCTTCCATTCACTTTCGCAAATCTTAACGGACGCAAAATTCCTACTGTTTGGAAATCTTTTTATTGCGACAATTCCAATTTTTTATTAAAAAATATATAAAACGAGTATTTCTTTTATTTTTTTTAGATTGGACGTTCCGCCTAAACAAATACGGCGCTCGAATTATTACCTTTCCGTCCATATTTCAAGTTTATGCCTGGTTGTTTTTTTTTTAAATTATATTTCAATGGAATGTTTCGTTTACCATCCTGACCTTTCCAATGTCTGCCTAAACAAGATGGACTTGATTCATAGCCAGTGTAAAATGCAGTTACGTTTTTTTGTTTTGTTTCAAACTACATCTTTTATTATAAGGGGAAGAATGCGGATTGGCGGAGTCTGATGTTTTCTTGAAGCATAACCCCAATTAATTGTAGGCGCTTTAATATAATTATATATTGACAGTGGTATTTTTGTGAAATACGATCTCAAAGACGTTTTGCTAATTCAATACATAATTAGTTGTTACCTGTGAAAAAATAGAGGATGCTACTTGACTTGCCGAGAAAAAAATACTAGTTACTGCAATCCTCCTATTTCAAATATAGAATAATGTCTTCTAAAATACATTATAATATATGTGATATAAATTATTACAATTTGATCATTTCAATTAACATCAGTTCCAAATTTAAAAATTTACACTCCTATGATCGTACGTACTCACAAAGGACAGTATGCTTGGTTAATATTACGTACTCACATCACATCACATCCGAAATTATAGTATTATAATGATGACTAGGGATAATTTCAATTGACATGAGTTCCAAATTTGAAAAGTTTACAGCCGCAAAGGCGCACTTTCTCGCAAAGGAGAGTATTTATAGTTAATGTTACGTACTCACATCACATTACATCCGAAATTATAGTATTATAATGATGACTAGGGATAATTTCAATTAACATCAGTTCCAAATTTGAAAAGTTTATAGCCGCATAGGCGTACGTTCTCACAAAGGAGAGTATTTATAGTTTATGTTACGTACTCACATCACATTACATCCGAAATTATAGTATTATAATGATGACTAGGGATAATTTCAATTAACATCAGTTCCAAATTTGAAAAGGTAACAGCCGCATGGGTTTACGTTCTCACAAAGGAAAGTAACATGTGTATAGTTACAGCGCCCTTGAGGTGACTTTTCACAAAAACGGCGCTATGCAAATCATCAAAATATTATTATTAATGTTACGTACTCACATCACATCCGAAACTATACTGCTCATATCATAATGACGACTAGGGATAATTTCAATTGACATCAGTTCCTAATGTTAAAAAATTATACTCGAACAGATGTACGTACTCACAAAAAAAAGTATTTATAGGAAAAAGGGAATAAGTTAGCTTATTTTTAATTAACTAACTAACCATCACGCCGTTTCCCCGCAGGGGTAGGCAAAGAGGACGGACCGCCATACAACTCTGTCTTGGCACACACTTCTTGCTTCATTTACATTCATACATCGTCTCATACATACTCTTCTGTTATTCTGACTCTTCACATGACCCGATTCAAGTATTTGATTTACTTGATCGTGCCATGTCTTTCTCGGGCGTCCTCGACTTCTTCTTCCATTCACTTTCGCATCATATATTCTGTTCACACTCCTTTCTTCGTTCATTCGCTCTACATGCCCAAACCATCTATGCGTCCCTTTCTTGATCCTATCCATTACGCTCATATCAGCCTTGCATTCTTTCCGGATATCCACATTTGTAATACGGTCATACATGGTTTTACCGCACATCCCTCTCAAAGATCTCATTTCCACAGCATTCAGTCTACTTTCATCCTTTCTCTGCCAGTTCCATGCCTCACTGCCATACATCAGGGTTGGTATAAGCACTCCATTGTGGACTGCTAGCTTCGCTTCTTTGGACAATTTCTTATTTTTAAAATACAATAATAACCTTGATCAAGAAATAAAAGGGCATTTTTTAAATTTTATTGTAAATTTGGGTTAATCTTTTCTGTTCTTTTTACAGAAAACTAAGCAAAAAGGCGTCACATCTTTGGGAAGAACAAAATTTAACTTTTAAAAGGCGTAAAGATGTAAATTATTACACTTTTTAAGCCCTTGCAAATTTTAATGGAGGAACCGTTCAGGTGAATTTGTTTGAAAATTTATACATATCGCAAATTGCCATTTTGTCAAAGGATTCAACTGTGTGGGATGCGAAGGAAAAAATATTCATTAGATATAAAAATGCATAGTGAAAAACTGTGGTCGAGGATGCAATTTATTTCAATTTTAAGTCTTTGGCGCAATGTTTGATTTGTTGTATGTCCAGCCAACTCCGCCGTTCCCCATATGCCTTAGTGTATAACATGTTTTGTTTTGTTAATGTTTGTTAGACGGAGGATACAAGTTGGCATTGGCTCTCCCAGAGGTCACCACTAACCGATGCTATTTGGCACACACATCATATACATTCTGTACAATGTACGGCTAGGTCTTAGAGTAACAATATAGAGAGACCGTCCTAATACGAGTCAAACCTTTGACATACAAAATACAGCTCTCTCTTTATGCTCGGTTCTATAAACGTATGAGAAAAAGAGACAAACCTTAGAGTATACTAGAGGTAGCCCAAGTCAAGGCAGTGAAGTCAGTTTTGGACTTGTTTTTGATGATTTTAACATGAATCGGCGAAAATGGGCGTGGCTAAGACTAAGGCTACGGTATTTATACATCAACAAAAATATAGCATCTAACCTAAAAAACCGTTTAGTTGTGTCAAGTTTAGTGGCAAAATAAAAAATGTGGGCGGAGTCCTGCCGTTAACCAGCGAAGATAGCCAGCTTAAGATCATCGCGACAGTATATAGAAGCGGTCCAAGAAATTTGTTGTCTCTTTCTCTCTCATGGTGTACGATGTAAAGACTCGGAAAAAGTGATTTATTACAATTTCGGCTGGGTTGGGTAAAACAAATTAGCTATCCCTCCATATATTGTTACTTCAAGAGACAAACAATTGCTGTGAAAAATATACGATTTGGGGCGGGCTAAACCTAAACGCCGTGTAATCAGTTCTTAGTGTCGACAAACTTCACACTTATCACTTATGTTAGTCGAGCCGACAGTAAAATATGCGTAAAAATATCATAACTTAAGTAAATTCAGGGCAATCTTCAAAAAAAAAGATATGGCTATATGTGCAGTTGATGGATGCTTCAACCGAAGTACAAAAGGACCAAAAAAAAAATCAGTTTCCATAGGTATGTATCAAAGAATTCGCCTTTTTTAGTTCCATCTCAAATATTTAACATCCTAACCTACAAAACAATTATTAACTTACACCAATATTTAATCGATCTTTGCACTATTTGTTTTAATATAATAAACTTCCGTTCGAAATGAGTTTTAATGCATTTTTAATATGTTTTACTTAGAGAGATATACGGGATTCTTACGTAAATTTGTAAGAATGGGGATTCCCTGATTAGTCCAACATCTGAACGTATCCATGTCTCTTTCTTTCTCGTGATACCAACGCAAAATTGTTCGCGAACAGATAAAGACGAAATAATGTTTTTCTTTACGGTTTTCTTTGCCTCCCATTGTCTGGTAGCTTATAGGCCATACCTCCTGTGGTCAAGCTTGGTCATAAACTTGCTACAATATTTCGCAAAGTTAGGTCTCTAGGTTACTCTAAGGGCTAGGTATATTGGCTATTCGATACAAGTATATTGAATGGCGTATATACCTACGTATACTTCTGTGGTCGAGTGGTTAAGACTCTCGACTAGGAATGATAACATGGACAAAATATGGAAGAAAAAAGAGACAAGTTATACGGTCGTCTTCTTTGGAAAAAAAAACTACAAATCATTTCATTTCAATAAAAGATTGCTAAAAGCACACAAAACCCAGTCTAAAAAAAAATTGAAAGCACTTGTCTTAGATTACATAGAATGGTATCTATCTAAGGCAGTGTAGTTAGTTTTTGATGATTTTTACCGGACTCGTGGCTAAGACCAAGGCTAGGATATTTATACATCCATTCATAGCACATATCGACATAATGTTTTTGTTTATACGAATAACCACTTTTTCACAGTATTCTTATTGTATACGAGTATTGTATTGTATTTTAGTCTTTCTTGTTATTTTTCGCCAAATAAGTAGGATATTTCACAAATCACTTCTTTAAAATTCTTGTACTGTATGACAAATTCAGAAAGTCCATTCTTTTAATTTCGCTCCCATGACCTAAATCAAAAAAAAAAAAAATAATAATAATAATCATAATTTGAAGTTAATAATTGTGTCTATCTGATGGGACCTGCCAGGTAAGTATGTTCCTGTATATTTTCTTATCTAAACCAGGAATTAATATGTAATGATAGAAAGTAAGATCTGTACAGCGCCCTTGAGGTGATTTTTCACAAAAACGGCGCTATACAAATCGTCCAAATATTATTATTATACTACAAGGATGTTAAGTAATTTTCGTCTGTTACTTTTGGCAATTATAATATATATATACTCGTATATTGCGATGTGTGTGATATTTCTTTGTCACAATTTTTGAAATATACATTTTTCTTGGACGTTTCTAGCATAAATCGATTAATAAAGAAGAGTATTGACGGCCTTCGTGGTCGAGTGGTAAGAGCTCGACTACGAATTCAGAGATCGTGGGTTCAAACCCGGCGTGCCCAAATATTTTTAAATTTAATCAATATGTTTTATTTCACATTTAATTGAAATAAAATAATATATAATATATTTGCGGCACGTTCCACAGTGGTAGATACTCTAAATGTTGCCTTTGTGAAAGACCAACATTCAGAATCGAAATGATTTTAGACATGACGACTACATACATGACTTTGCTGACCGGATCTGAATAGCCAGGTACTTCACAAGTTTCCTCTTCTCTGTCTCTCCCCCCCTCCCCTCTCACTACCTTCAGCCTCGCAACATTTAATATTACACTTTAAAAAAAGATATAAATATATATATATATATATATATATATATATATATATATATATATATATATATATATATATATATATATATATATATATATTATGTGTACATATATATGATGCGCAATTACTGAAATAATAATAATTATATGCTTCAGTTTCCCCATAATAGCACCGGCATGAAAATCACGATCTTGCTAATTATCATGTTTTTATTATTCACTCGGATACTAATTATTAACTTTTTAATGTTTTCATGTTGTTGAATGTTTTTTAAGTGTTTTTTTAAATCAATATATTATGTATGATTTTTCAAAAGACAAGTGTTAAATTTTATGACAGAAGCCATTGGGACTATGCATACCCAATTGGGGTATTTTGTGAGGAAGGAGATGGGGAAGAGGAAGTTTTTAGGAAGACTGTCTAGAATGTCTGAAGATACCCGTCATAAGGTGAAACCGGTCAGGTCTTAAATAAAAAATAGTTGAATAAAGTTAAAAATTTGGTATTACTAAAATCATTAAAATGGAGTGCCACCACGTATTAACAGTTTCAAAATTCGAAATAATACAAATATTAAATTTACGATGTTAATATGAAACATGAATCTACCTTCGTTCCCATCACAGATACATCCAATTATATTCACAGCTTCATAGATGTGGCGAAGGTCGAATATAAATAGTATCATGTTCATCTCTATAGATAAACCTGTTTTAATTGCATATTATAAACGTAGCTGCTACATATAATTTATTATTCAGTCAATGAATTCCTTGAGAACAAAAACAACTCCGTTCTAGACCAGATTGTTTTATAATAAACCATGCTGTAATCTAAGCGTTGACCGTTTCTTAATTTATTTTTTTGCTGAATACATTTTCGTTAGTCATTTGGTGAATATTATCAAATGATTTAACCATATACGTATAGCGATAAATTGTAACAACATAAATTGTGTTAAGTACAAGTACTTGCCGCACTATACCATGTGTAATGTCCCAACCAGTTTAGCACATCTGCAGCTTACCCATGTCACTAAGGATTCTTACCAAATCTCCTATTGTATCCTAATTGCATCCCTTATTGTATTTCTGTCTCGTAAATTATATCCTAACATCGCTTTCTAAAATTTATTTTAACATGTATTATTCCATAGACCACATGTTTGGACTCTGATACTTTAAGTTTGACCATGTCTATAATGAGGTATAAAACCAGAGCTATTCTGTAAAAGCACCCACTACTACTATAATTTCACTGTTCATTCCTATTCTCATCGCACTTATGTGCAGTAGTAAAACATGTTCGGTTGAAGGTTTAATTATAATTTTATATAAATTCTTCCAATAAAAGTATTCAAGAGAAAGTGTTTATATTTTATTCAACATCCCCGAACAAAAGCGCGCCTTACCCAAGGAGCATTCTGCCGGTCACACCAGCGATCATTACACATGATACGCACTACTCAGAAGCGGTGTAGAATACAGAAACTGGGCGGCGCTCAGCCCGCCGAACAACAACTGACAACGCCCTTGCCGAGGGATTCACGGAGGTGAGCGAGGTGTTATTAACGGGTTCGATCCAGCGGATCGGATTCCCGAAATTTCTTGGAGCAAGTCTGAAAAAAGAGAAGTGTGTTCTCTCGGAAAAAACGGACACCGAAGGAAAGGCAACTACGCCGAGGTCATCGAACTGCCCGGCAATACCGCCAGGGACAACAAGACGACCAGAATCATTCTCCGCCATATGCAGCATGCCACCCGAGAAGCTCTACAAGTTGCTCTACGGTACAACCATCGCCAAGGAGGTGTTCTGCCTAACATCCCGGCCGTTCTTCATTGCTCCTGATGACCGAAAATATAACGTACGTTTTACTAATTTGTAAATTGGTGTTTTCTCCCTCTCATATAAAAAACCTCATTATTTAATAGATTAAAAATATTGGGTGATTATTATGAGTATTTTTATTATTTACAACCAAGGTTCTCCTTCAAATATGATCGAGGTGACATTCCACTTCCTGAGATAGAGAGGCTAGGTTACAATTGATGTCCAACGTTACATTTGGCATTACACAATAATTTTGAATTGTTATTATCAATTTATTTATATGTTTTTATTATTAAGAAGGGAAAACGTCCGTCATCCATAAGATTTAAAAAAAAAAAGATTTTTTATTGAACACGTAAACCAAAGTTAATATATTATTTCAGTGATAAAAAATAACTTAATTGTTCTATTTCAAAGGAGATGAGATCTGTAAAAGATCGATATAAGATTTTTTTTCAATCATCACAATTTAAATGAGTGCTACAACTCTTAAAGAGTCGTGGTCGGGTCCAGGAAACACCTCGCACCAATCTCCTGTTCTCTTCTGCAAGCTTTCTATACCCAAGGACGAGTTTTGTCTTCAATGGTTTCAACACGATTCACTTAAGTTCAGAACTCCCGACATTCCTCCGTTCTGCAGGCTTATTAAAAAAGCCTTTTTGGTGGTCGGCTATATTCCATCCTTCCTATACAAGCCTTACCCTGCGGAGTCATCCTAATTTTTTTTATATCTTACTGCATAGAAATCCTGATGATATATAAAAACTCACTTTGGGACAAGAGAAATTTAATACAGACAAAATTAATACAAGTATGTATAATTTTTAAAGCGAAATCAAACTTATACATTTTACATAAAATACAGCATAAAAATGAGGAAGTTAGTAATAAGAAGAGGAAATACGAACTAAATTATAAAAAAATAGAAACAAATAAAACACTAAAGAAGTTAGACAATAATAAGCACATGCCAAAAGTAGGCATTCACAAAAAAACTAAATTGGTAGAATAAGTAAAAACAAAAGGGTGATCATGTTTTATTATAAAGTAGTCGAGAAGAAGAATACGACATAAGTTTTGAATTATACACACATGTACAGTATATATATATCAGATATACAATTAGTCCTTTAGTGAATTTAATTTATGAGAAGAGATTACAAAACCATTAAAATAATAAACAATAACTCCCCAGCGATAAGGCTTTAGGATAAAGTCCAGCGTAAAACCAGCCTCTTCTGACCTTTTCTCTACCCTTAAGTACATAGATCAGAGTGATAAGTGGCAGGCATTGTGTAGATCCTACAACGACCTTCGATGCATAGTTATATAAAACTTGTTATTGACAATTATTCTTACAAAAGTTGGTGCAACTCTTGGCTCGTTAGTGCAATGGCCACTGGCAGTTTTGTTAAACATTTCTGCAAACGTGTTGCACTCCTAGGAATATCATAATTTTCAATTAAACAATATCCCGTGTATTTTGCTATTCTCTATAAGTGCCCAGTGCTTTGGGTTGAGTGAGTTTGGAATTGTTTTTTTTCCAAGGCATGTCTAGAAAAGAAGATTTAAAAAAAATGCATTTATTTATTTACACTTTTTTTATTACATAATTTTGCGGTTTTAAAGAATGAAGAAATAATGTTTTGTCAGTAAAACTTTTAATGCAATAACGATACGACGTTGTGATATTATTATTCGCGATGTTTTGTGTCATTTAAATCACGAAACGTATTGTTTTTGCAATTATTTAACTGCACAAGGAAATAATCGGTTTCGTTAACATCTTGGATTACTATAACTACCCCAGAATGGTAGAAACTCTAAGTATCGCCCTGGTAAAATATCGCCATTCAGAATCAAAACGTTGCTTGAAATGGCTTTAGCCGTGTTTGATGACCAGATCTGAATAGCCAGGTGCTATCCAATCTTCCTATTCTTCTTTTGACAACTAAACAACATTTAAAACTTTTTTTTTAAACTCAATTTGTTCATAAAACTATGGTTAAAATCGCCTTGTTGATGGCTAATCTCTGATGGATGGGGCCAACAGAAGGCAGAAAATTCAGTCTCTAGACGACTTAAAAAGTAAAGTAAAGAACTTAAAGTAAAGTACTCAAAGAAATTACTGAAAAGTATAAAACTTAAGCGCATTCAGATTTGGTTAAATTTCGTCCCGCGACTGTTTAAACCTGAAATTAAAAAAAGTTATTTGTTAATGTTTAAACCTTTTTAATACATTTAACTCGACTACCAATCTAGAGGCCGCGGGTTCAAACCCGGCGTGCGCAAAGAAATTTTATCTAATTAATATGTGTCATAACACATTCAATCAATATAAAATAATTTATGGTATATTTGCGGCACGTTCCGGAGTGGTAGATACTCTAATTATCGCCCTGGTGAAAAACCACCATTCAGAATGAAAACGATGCTTGAAATGGCTTTAGCCGTGTTTGGTGACCAGATCTGAATAGCCAGGTACTGCCAACCCTCCTCTTCCCCATCTCCTTCCCCTCCCCACTACCTTCAGCCGCACAACATACCTTAATTGGGGATGCCATAGTCTCACTGGCTCTAGACAGTTGGGAGTCTTGTGTTGTATTCATCGTAAAAAAAAACAACTACAACTTTGAAGGGGGAGGGTTTTTCGGCGATAGCATATAAAAAATAATGAGGCTGTAATTGTGTTACCGCATTTCTCTGCCATAGGTAACGCAACCAGAGTTGAAACAAACAATACATGCTTAGCGTCGAGTGTATTGTGTATCGGTATACGCTCCAGTGGCGATGTATTTACGATGCGTCATAAAGAAAGAGCCATTTGTCTTGTTTACGCCCACTTATTGTCACTAGTGGAAAAGGGACAGTAAGTGTTTACGATGATTCTTCTAGTATATTGAAGAAACAGTAATTAGCATCCATGCTCGTGCTCGAATTACTGGATACCTCGCATTATTTTTTTGAATATTCCTTTAAATTCAATCCTTTATTGAGAACTGTATTTTAATAACAATCAAATAAAAACACCTTTTTCATTTCTATATGAATACCGCACATGAGTCTCAACTGCTCCAAACCATCTAGAGCCAGTGAGACTATGGCATCCCCAAATGGGGTATGTTGTGAGGCTGAAGGTAGTGGGGGGTGGAAGGAGGTTGGGAAGAGGAAGGTTGGTATGTACCTGGCTATTCAGATCTGGTCACCAAACATGACTAAAACCATTTCAAGCAACGTTTCGATTCTGAATGGTGGTCTTTCACCTGTCTATCTACTACTCTGGAAGGTACCGCAAATATACTTTTTATTATTTTTATATGAATTGAATGTGTAAAGACACATACTAATCAATAAAAGTTAGCGCAAAAAGCGCCCGCCGGGTTTGAACCCGCGACCTTTGGATTCGTTGTCGAGCGTCTTACCACTCGACCATGGAGGCCGTCAAATAAACATACATATTAAAAAAACTTTAATATAACTGACTTCAACACTCTTTGGCTTCAATTTCTATAGTGTTAAATAATCAGTAATTGTTTTTAAAAAAGTTTCTAACGGAACACGTACGTACGTAAGCTATGTATCTGTGTGAGTGCTGTCCGGGCCTCAACTCTGATTGAGAGACCTATACCTGCTACAATGTTGCAGATATGCGCCGCGTATATTAATGCGAGACGAGGAAGATGTTACGAAGACAGAGTAATTTTCGGCGGCGAAGACCGCTTTCTTTTCGCAGACGGGTTATTCGAAGTACCTGGTTAACGCACCTCTGAGAATGGCCCCGCAGCCGGGTGCCCGAGTCGCGCGATGCTTTACAGAACTATCACCGGCGAATCTCCAATCATAAAATTAATCGTTTTTGATCACTGCGTTGTACATTAACCTCCTTTTGTGCGGAAACGCTGGCCATAGGCCAAATGTGAGGTTAAGTAGACGTATAGCTTTGTAAAGTAGTTAGTTCTATTGTAGCAATTGAAGAATCGAATCTTTTGTATAGAATTACTGACCTAACACACCGTGATTATCTGCAGTATTTACCTAACCTAACCTCATTTGGTACAGAGATGCTAACCATAGGCCAAATGTAAGGTTAAGTAGAAGTGCAGCTTTGTAAAGCACTTAATATTATTGTAGCAATTGAAGAATTGAATCTTTTGTATAGAATTACTGACCTAACACACCGTGATTATCTGCAGTATTTACCTAACCTAACCTCATTTGGTACAGAGATGCTAACCATAGGCCAAATGTAAGGTTAAGTGGACGTGCAGCTTTGTAAAGCACTTAATATTATTGTAGCAATTGAAGAATTGAATCTTTTGTACAAAATTACTGACCTAACACACCTAGATTATCTGCAGTATTTACACTAATCTAACCTCATTTGGTACAGAGATGCTAACCGTAGGCCAAATGTAAGGTTAAATAGACATATCACTTCGTATTGGACGTACAATAACTATCATAGTAAGTATCAATTGAAGATCATTTTGTGTAGATTTACTGACTTAAACCACACCATGGTAATAATATTTACTTAACTTAACCTCATTTCGTACAGAGACTGTGTTTATGGGCCAAATGTAAGGTCAAATGAACTTTATGATAAACGTAAAGTATTAATTTAAGTGGAATTGCTGACCTAACACAATAAGATTTTTGTATTTCCATAATATCATCCTTCAGGTACAGAGATGCTGGTCATAAACAAAAGTCACAGTTTAAATCATCCTTTAAAATAAACGTGGAAAAACTGAGAACTGCCATTTAAAATAAAAAAGTGAAGAATCTCTCACCAACCCCATCATTTTTTAGATACACTGCTCATAGGCCAAATATAAGGTTAAATAGGTCTATCAACATACAGTTACTATTAATTATTGTACAAATTTGAAGGGTATTTTGTGTAAAGTTGCTGACCTAACGCACCACAGTAACATTGTTCACATTAGAGATATTTTGTATGTAAATAACCTTGCCCAATGTTTACAAAACTTCACCTATTGACTTATGCTAGTTACTAGCGAGGGCCATAATCGCAACACTGACTTAAAAGAATGATGTTTCCAATTAATCGCTTCGTCACAGTGAGCAACATTCCAAATAAAGTATGTAGGTACCTTTCATATTAGTTCTGGACGTTGAAGATGATTCGAAACTGATGACGATGTTGAATATAACTGTTGAGAATAACGCCGACGTTAACGCAACGATATTGATTTTAAAACAGTTGGATTGTTGGCGCCGTTGAGGGTGTTATTTTATAACAGATATATATTACTTGCCATCGGTAGATTAACTTGACGCTAGGCGCCGTGTATCGGCCGTTTCGGATAGGAAAATCGACAAAGACGTCTCGTAGAAAGGTATACAACCAAAAGATAATTCCAAATTACGCATAATATCGTTCACTAAGTATACACTCTTACTCATTTTTGTTTATTTGGTGCTAAAACAATAGTTACATACTCAGTTAGTGTTGAGACTGCGTTGCATTGGATAATATTAGTATGTAGCTATTGATATCTAAAATTTCGTCAATAACGTTGAACGTTGACGGCATCGTTCAACGGCTAGTTATATCTTGATACAGTTCTACTTCATATATGTGGTTGCGACAGGTAATATCAAAAACAGTAGGTATGTAGTTTTCCAACTAAACAAAGATTGCAAACTAATTTTGTTTGACGAAGCGAACCTAGAATGAAATTGCTCGGGGGTCCGAAAGTTTGTCTCTATGCCACTGAAATTATATACTCCTGATCGTGTGGAAAGCGAGTAAAAATAATTTTATATTAATAATTGAAATAATATCAATAATCTTCAACGTAAATATGAAACCGGAAAAAAAAACAAAGATGGCAGCCAAATTGGAAGAAAAAATTAAATAAACGATATTAATAATTTTCAAATGAAGAATGAGATCGATTAAAAATGCCGGTTTCTTACAAGGAATCGGTGGCTGAATTGTCAGAAGCTCCCGGATAGAGTAGAGGTTCCAAGTTCGAGTCTCGGTCGCGACCGTTATATTTTTTTCTGTTTCATATTTACATTGAAGATTATTTCAATTATTATAAAATAATAAGCATAAAAGCGTTAAAGTTTATTCTAATTGAAAAATAATTTTGGCCAAAGTAAAAATACACCTATGAAATAAATTAATGAAACATTACAAACGTGTAGTAATTAGGTGTGAAAACAGTTTTTGAATCTTCAGACAACGATCCGGCCGTTGTAACCTCAAAGCAAGCATATACCAAGAAGGATAGCTTTGCGAAACAGTGTAGTCAGGATTGTTGATTTTTTCCTGACTCAGGCTAGGCATGGCTAGGGTTTTCATGGACACACCTTTTTCACACATGCATATCACGTGTCGACATAATGTTTTGTTTATTTGTATAACCACTTTTTCACAGTATTGTTATCAACAAAAATATAGGATATAACCTCAAAAACCTTTTGTCCTGATATAAAAAGTAGTGGGCGGAGCCGCCCGAAACGCGGGAGACGGAAAACATGCTTACACACCTAAAAGTAGTGCGATGTTATGTGAAGACTTGTCTTGTCTCTTTCTCTCTCACGGTTTACGACGTAAAAACCCGGAGAGTGATTTATCGTAAATTTGTATTAGTTGGGTAAAAATATTTGCCACTCTCCATGTATATTCTTTCTCCAAGGTTGTAACTCGTTGAAACTCTGCCGAAAACGAAAGTGGGCGCATTACGCATAAAACAAGATGAGTTTTGATGTTACGCGACGAGAAAAGAAAAGTCCGAAACCCGTTGCGTAGTCTCTCGGCGGAATTCGCCATGACTTTTTATAGCATTGTGGTGAAGTGAGTGGTCGCTTGCCTTCTGCCGAACGAGTGAACTTGGACCCGATATACGAGTATCCATGAATATTGAACGCGGTTTCTTCTGGTACATTGGACGGGTAGTTATTGACTAAAAGCTTTAAACTTTAACGAAAAATCTCCGGAAACGCGTGACCTGTTTATGCAAGTGCAGATAATCTGAATCGTGATTCATGTCATTTTATATAGGCCACGCAAAGGTTAATTAATTTATTCAATCGTATACGCCCAAGTGGACTTTTACTTGTGAAGGTACATTCAACAGCGATACAAATGAAAATTATTTGCTTATGTGAAAAGTAAAAATAGTGGTAAAATGGTAAAGAATACTGTTGTTTACGTTGCTGGTTTAGTCTCGACACACGTCAAAAGAGACATAGTCAGTAAATCGTAAAGTAGCGTAATCGGAATAAAATTTCAGTCATATTTATGTATGAGCAATTTTCCCCATGTATCGTTTGTTTTCGAATGGAAAATTGTACAGATGACCCTAGTTATTGGTTTAGTCACAACACACACGTCAAAAAGAACATAGTGAGAAAATCGTGAAGAACCGTAATCAGAATAAAATTTCAAACTTTTATATGCATGAGCAATTTTTCTAGTGTATGTTTCCGAACGTGGCGGAAGACGCGCCTACACTCTAAGCGTATTAATACCATCACATAGTATTTGATTACATTAAATTAATATTGATTGAAGATATATGATTTTATAGCCTTCCTGTACCTCCATTCCGTGCAGTTAAATACATCAGCCACATTTGCGTACGTGTTACCAACTACATGCAATCTAGGTACAATCGAGTATCTGAAAGTCCGGATATTATTGTAACAACTAGAATTTTGGATCGATTAGTTCTTTTTGGTATATGAAAGGCAATAAACGCAATCTCAACACCAATTTCGGAGACCGAGCTTTTGCCGTAGCAGCCAGCATGCCCCACAGCTTGGAATAACCTCCCTTCACATTTGCGAAAGATCGACAGCTCAACTGAGTTCAGAGCAAAACTAAAGACGCATCTTTTTAAATTATCATACCCAATAACGTCAATTTGCTTTATTAGAGTTTTGATCACTCAGTCCGAGTGCTATACATAGTTTATATTATAGTTTACTATTACTTACTCCATTTTTTTCACCCTAGGTCTGACAGCACGGGCAATATTTGTTAATGTAAATATGTTAGTTGTAAGTCACTAGTTACAAGTATTAGGCATACGTTAATATTAAGTTTTAGTTTTCATATTATGTTAATTATGATGTAAAGCGCCCTTGAGGTGATATTTCTGTCACGAAACCGGCGCTATATAAATCAGCCAATTATTATTATTATTATTAAGGTTTAGTAAATCAAGGCTGTCCATTGTCAATTTAAAAGATAATTTTGATACATAGCAGTGCTTCTAAAGTGCACCGTTTTTCTTTTCTAAATTCTAAGGTACTGCATTTTTTTGCTAAGCTTTTATTGAAGTTTAACTCATTTATAAGTATTGCCTTAAAAGAAGATTGTAAAACTTAAAGTTGTAGTTATTGTTTATGTCAAAGAAAACTTTAAATTCGAAAGCATGGATAAAATATCAACCGAATTCGAGTACGTTTACGGAGCCATTATAGCCAAATACAAACACATACATTTGTTGACAATCCATCGACCTACAAACACCATAAAAAAAAATTCCTTGACCAGCTATCAACTATCTTAGGAACATTGATATTAAATTATCCATTTCCCTACTTGGATATATTAATTTAAACTTATTGAGTGAACACGACTCAAATATTGCAATACGAAAATTGAATGGCTAACAACGGTCCAATTAGATGCATACACGATACCACGCGAGTAGCAGTGTTAACAAACAAAGATAGGAATTCAGAGCCAACGTAGAACATTGGTAATATACAGGTAAAATTATTATCAACTAAAAGTGATGTTTTTACAGCACCTTTCAATCGCACTCCAATACCTACTTATAATTTGTCACTTACCAATTTATATTTGTTGTGTTTTAAATTGATTAATTTTAAATTACAAAATTAAAAGAAGTCAATTTGACGACCTCCGTGGTCGAGTAGTAAGACGCTCGACTACGAATGCAGGTTCAAATCCCGGCCTGAATTTTATATTTAATTTAATTAATATGTGTCATAACACATTTAATGTATATAAAAGAATAAATAGTATATTTGCGGCACGTTCCAGAGTGGTAGACACTAAGAATCGTCCTAGTGAAACGTTACCATTCAGAATCGAAACGTTGCTTGAAATTGACTTTAACCGAGTTTAGTGGCCAGATCTAAATAGCCAGGTATATTTATAACCTTTGTTTTCCACATCTCCATCCCCTCCCCGCTACCTTCAGCCTCACAACATACCCTAATTAGGGATGCCACAGTCCAATCAATTTTGAACATGTGGCGGGAATAATTGTTAACATAACAGAACAACCCATCCAATTGCATTGTTTGTGAGGTTGAGCAATAATTCTACGAATGCGCCACGCTCTCAATTTGACATGGCCGCCAAACCTAGACTGGCGGACGTGAAGCTATCGAGACCGTCGAAAAATAATCAAAACGATACGGGGAAAACATACATCGCGTATCAAAGAATCACCACGAATGCACAGAAAAACGGCGTTATATGACACAACGCATAAACTGCTGCAACTTTGTAAGAGGCAATAACCGTGATTAGTTATTTTATTGCAGCCAGACACGCGGGAGTTTCATGGCGAATCCAATAATGGTTCCCCGTGAGTTATTATTGTGAATTGTGACAGGCCATTAGGAATAGTTTGGCGTAGTTTCGTTGAACAGGCGGAGAACGTTCCTCACAGCGAGTAGAACTTACAACTTACAACCGTTCTGTAGTAATTACAAGTTAGGGAAATATTTCACAACTAGGGTTTGGCCAGCCCGAAGACTTTGTCAGAACCAAAATAATGCATACCTCGTAGAAATGGTCGATATTACTGTCCCGGTTAAAAGGAACCGGTCACTGGAACCGTCGATATTATTTCTCCGAGGAACCGGTTCCAAATTATCGCAAATAAAAATATCGATATCCTTTGTCCATTCTTATCGTGTTTTTTTTTTTTTATTTTATATTAGTTACTTTGTACATTCAAGTTTACAAGTAGCTAATTATTTCATTTTCTTTTTAACTTTATAATATTTCAACTTATATACTACTTATTATTTTGATTTATATGCATTTTAAAAATTTTTTATAGGCTATTTTGAATTATTAGGCTATTTTTATAGGCTATTAAGAAGTCGAGGACGCCCGAGAAAGACATGGCACGAGCAAGTGAATCAAATACTTGAATCGGGTCGTGTGAAGAGTCAGAATAACAGAAGAGTATGTATGAGACGATGCATGAATGTAAATGAAGCAGAAGGTGTGCCAAGACAGATATCGACCATCGGTCCGTCCCTCGGCGAAACATCGTCGCTGGAAAGGCAAAAGGCCGATGGTTAGTTAGTTAGTTAGTTCTATTTTGAATTTATTGATATACATAATTTTGATAGTTTCCGAGGTTTTGGGCGAGGTTTAACCAGTTCTAGTTCTTTTCGTTTTCAAATCTCTACCGACTAGTACTTTTTTGTAACTTTTTGCGATTTGCTAGTACTTTTCGAAAAAACCGTGGAACTTTTCTGGCACCAGGAACTGCTTCCAAAAAGAACTGGATAAATAACCGGTTCCTCTCCGGTAACTGGAACCGCAGGTACACCCGATTCTGATATCGACCATCTCTAATACCTCGGCGAAACATCGTCGCTGGAAAGGCAAAAATGCCGAAAAGCCATTTTGGGGAGTACACACCAGAGCACTTAAAAAGTTTTCTTTTGTTTTACAATAAAATTCAAAAGTCTTCAGTACCTGGTTGAGTTTTGAAAAAAAGTTGACTCAGGTAACTCAATGCTCTCACTGAGTTACCTGAAGCGACAAAAAGTCTAAAAAAATATGTACGATATCTACACTAGCGATGGCATCGACTGCAAATTTATTTGTGTTATTCATACTTTGGTTTCCATTGAATCTTTTCAACAAAGGTGTGATGAATGTTAACCAATGCAGGAAACACCTTTGAATTGACTTACTTATTTGCAACTTCTCTTGTGTGGGGTCCTTGCGTCTGTAGTAAAATATATTTAGAACTTACCTGCAACAAAGGAAAATAAATTATTAGATAAAAAGAAAAAGAGAAATCTTTATGGTTTGGTTGAAGATATCAAGAGACATGTTATTAAGTAGTACCATATCCCGTGTCATGCTGTGCTGAGCCAACACGTCTGTTCTGACATGTGGAATACACAGCAGATCGTGGTGTCGCCCCTGGCAGTAGTTGTTTGGCACAAACAATTTATAGCATTCCAGTAGGTATGGATTGTCTATCAAATGTTTATTTAATTTGTAAAACCCCATAAAGGCGTTAATAAAAAAATATCAAATTAAATCGTATTTCTGAGAATATTAACACTTTACTCCAATCAATGAAGAGATGAACAAATAGAAGTGTCTTGTGTGCCCGAATTAAGATCAATTATATCATACTTCGGTTAAAATTATTTTTTGTAAATCAAATATGTTTTGTTATTATTCATGTGTATTGTAAATGTACAGTCTGTAATCCACACGGAAAAAAATAAATTAACAGATGAACAATTTTATTGGGCCTGTCTTGGACCTAGTAGTCATTTTTTTTTTCTTTTTAAATTACGTTTTTATCGCTCTTTTAGGGATTTTCTGGTCAGTAGCTTTAATGTATTGAATTTATATTATCAGTTTCCTTTCAAATTTGCTCACAAATAAAGCATTTGACAGGAAGCTGGTGTGTTAAGAAATAATAAAAATATTCATAAATCCGTGCTGTTAAAGTTCAATTCAGTTTATTTTGTTGCACTATGCATACGTACCCTACAAGTTTTTTTTACCTTTCTGTGTTCTTTCATTTTTTATGTAAATGATTTAAACGCATATTTTAAAAATAATAATACCGCATAAGAGTCCCAGCTACTCCCAACCGTCTGGAGCCAGTGAGACTATGGCATCCCCAATTGGGGTATGTTGTGAGGCTGAAGGTAGTGGGGAGGGGAAGTAGATGGGTAAAAGAGGAAGGTGAGGAAGTACCTGGCTATTCAGATATGGTCAAAACACGGTTAAAACCATTTCTAGCAATGTTTCGATTCTAAATGGTGGTCTTTCACCAGGGCGATACTTGGAGTATCTACCACTCTGGAACGTGGCACAAATATACTTTTTATTATTTTAATATGAATTAAATGTGCGCACCCCGGGTATGACCCCGCAACTTTTAGATTCGTAGTCGAGCGTCTTACCACTAGACTATCCAGGCCGTCAAATCATTGCACAAGCAACATCTTCCGCTTATTATGATGCTAGTAGAAGTTTTTCAAATATGTTCAGGTTATTCGTAACCCGGGAATCGTTTGGCTTTCTTTTAAATAAAATTAAAAAATATTATCTAGTCCTGAAAAAATTTTGCAATTTAAAAATGTACGTCCCCAGGTTCAAGAAATCATAAATCAAGCTGATTTTCAAAATTCACAATAGCCTACTTTAGTGCACGGAACTCGCCTCGTTGCATTTTGACTATGCATGTTTCGTGTCAAATCGATAATTTCCGGTTTTGCAAAGGTGTTTGATTTTTTTTCCAGAAGCACTTTCACTTGGTATCTCGGCACACACAAATCACTCCGTAGAGTTTGCACTAATAATGTCTGAATGTAATGTTGTATTACAACTTTGACACATAATGTTGTTGGCTTGGAACCGCTAAAACGTGAAGTCTGGAAAGGTTCTGTGTTGAAAGGAATTGCTATAGAAAACCCAAAGAAGTCAATGGGAAAATTACTTGTTTCTGATCACTCCGTGGAATAGGGCTGTCACCACATTTATAATACTAAATTATTTGCATCTTCTGAAGAAATTTGTAGCAAGGTGATGTAAGCTGCACTACGTGACTCGAAAACTTAAGCCTGGGATCAAAAACAACGGTATTAATTATGTTGAAATCAATAAAAATAAATGAATAATCCTATTCAATGTGAGAAGCATCCCAAATAAAGATGTTGACATGTTAACATTATTAATTTATAATCAAACTATCCAATGGCATTGAGCAGAGGCGTGAACTCCATATAGGTTCATAAGCACTGCCTACCCTGCCATACTTACATAAAGATATGAATTATATTGGATTGAATAATATGAAATTATTGCTAGTAATAAATCTACACTTAATAAAAATACGCGCCAAGTTTGGATAATCGCACCGCCGCGAGCGCCTCACCGACCGTCCTACTATAACGTGTCAAAAGCAGTAACTACATATGCACAAACGCCGCCAATGTCAGAGTAGAATATTGTATGTTCACTAGACTACACAAAATATGTATGCGTGTATGCTGTGAGCTGTGTGCACATTCGAGTGGCTTGTTTCTGTTAGTATCTTTGTAAGTGTTTAGGCAGTGCTTTTACAGAACAAATTTAATAACAATCAGTGACAACTTTTGGTACCTATCTTTACTATCAATTAATCCGCTGTATTTTCTACCGCCTACCCTGATCAAAAACCCACTGGTATCAAGAAGGCACCTTCACTGTCTAATCTCAAGTGTTTTTTAGTTTTATTTATTTTATATTAGTTACTTGTACATTAAAGCTTTACAAAGTATCTAATTACTTCATTTTCTTTTCGACTTTTATAATATTTTAACTTATATACTACTTATTACTTTGATTTATATGTATTTTAAATAGTTCTTACAGACTATTTTGAATTTATTGATTGGCATAATTTTAATGATTTCCGGCAGCGCATTATAAGATTTCATCCCTTTATATAGTAGGCTATTTTGTGTGTTAGCTTTATTCTTTTCTGGTAGTCTGATTTATTTGCGTGCCCTTGGATTATGTTTGTAAATATATCAACATTGTAGATAATTTTGTCAGAAAATATTTTGGTAACAAGTTGTTCTTTATTTTATGTAAAAGACATCAATGTGTTTAATGTTAGCATCTGTTTCACTTTTAGCCAATTTAGTTCCTCTGACATTTTAGTTACTTTTGAGTATCTATTTCGCCTAAGTATAAGTGTGCATACATACTCCACTCTAAAAAATCTATTTAGATGCTGCATGCTGACTCAATTATTCTCCAAGAGGGAGGCCTTTTTTACTAAGCATTGCTTGACAAATTGCTTTGTACATTATTGTAGTGCGTTCACTTCCAAGGACAAACTGGAATAAAGTTCTGACAATTAGGACAGAATGTTGTAATCTTCAAATCGTTGTTGGGTAATTAGCTGATGGGGACTTAAGACATTAGTGCCTTGCGCATGATCTATGATAGCCATCAGGCAGAGTTAAGACTTAATGCAGGTTGTTGATGGTTCTTTTTTTATATGAATACCGCACAAGAGTCTCAACTGCTCCCAACCGTCTAGAGTCAGTGAGACTATGGCATCCCCAAATAGGGCATGCTGAAAGGCTGAAGGTAGTGGGGAGGGGAAGGAGATTGGGAAGAGGAAGGTTGGGAAGTACCTGGCCATTCAGATCTGGTCACCAAACACGGCTAAAGCCATTTCAAGCAACGTTTTGACTCTGAATGGTGGTCTTTCACCAGGGTGATACTTGGAGTATCTACCACTCTGGAACGTGCCGCAAATATATAACACTATGTATTATTTCATACTAATTAAGTGTGTTCAACCGGTTCGAACCCGCAACGTTTCGTAGTCCAGCGTCTTTCAGGGCTCTTGTGGTGATTTTTCACAACAACATTAAACTACTATCTTCCCAACATTCTTCTTCTTCGTCTCCTTCCCCTCCCTACCCCACTACCTTTAGCCTCACAACATACCCCAATTGGGAAAGTCATATAGTGATATATAGTCATATAGTCATATCATGCGTTCTGCACTACCCTATACACGTGCGAGCTCTGGACCAATTTTAAGAAGAGTAGCATGGAAAGGCTTCGGGTCCAGTACAACAACGCCTACCGCATGATGTTCAATCTTCCCAGGCACTGCAGTGCTTCCAGTATGTTCACCGAGGGGCGAGTTCCAGGATTTGCAGCCCTTATGAGAACCAGGGTAGCAGGAATGCGGGAAAGGATTAACAACTCCAGAAATAACCTCATCATGGAATCCCGTCAGATCCCGAACTCAAGCATAGAAGCGCATTGGAGTAAATTATTGGCCCCATCAATCTTAACGCTGCCAGGATGGACTCCCTCTTGATGGCGTTTTGTAGAAATGAGGCCTAATATACTCCATTAATATTTTCTTACTTACATTCTTTATTTATTTTTTACTTTTTTGTTTATTTTATTTTTTTTTTTTATCATCATTATTATTATTTTATTTCCATTTATTTTTATTTTATTATTTACTTATTTATTTATTTCTTATGAATTTCTGTTCATTATTATTTTGTTACTATTATTATTACAATGTATTGATATCAATTATGGAAGGTATTGCATTGCACTACTCCTGCATACCTTCCGGAATAAAACTTTTATTATTATTATAGTCTCAGTGACTCTAGACGGTTAGGAGCAGTTGAGTCTTGTGCGGTATTCACTATATTAAAAATATATATAATTTAAAAAATCAGAAAGGAAACGTTGCTTAAACTAGCTCTAGCCGTGTTTAGTGACTAGATCTGAGTAGCCAAGTACTTCGCTACCTTCCTCTTCCTCGTCTCCTTTGATTTCCCACTTTATTCAGTTTCACAAGATTCCTCAAATCGGGGACGCAATAGTCCCCCTAGCTTTGGATAGTTGGGACTCTTATGCGGTAATCACAGTAAAAATAAATGTTTTTATTTATTCGTATAACCACTTTTTCACATCATTGTTGTCAAAAAAAATATAGCATACTCGTATAATCTAAAAAACCAATTTGTCCAGTTTAGTGGCATAATTAAAAATGTGGGCGGAGTCCCGCGGTGACCCAGGAGCCCAAGATCATCGTGACAGTACATAGAAGCGGTGTATTATATTTGTTGTCTCTTTATCTCTAGTGGCGTACGACATAAAAACCCAGAGAAAGTGATTTATCGCAAGTTTGTTTATGTTGGGTAAAAATAATTTTCTCTCTCTCCATACATTGTTACTACAAGAAAAAAACATTAAAATATAATAAAGATATGGCTAGATTTATGTATTTTTAATGTTTCTCTTCTCGTAAGTATAATAACCTGTGAATTATGATTAATATTCAAATGACACTAGCGTATTTCAATATTTTTTTTGTTTTGTATAATCTTCAGTTTGTCTGTGCCGCAAACAAATAACTTATTGGTGGAGTGGCAATTTATTAATAATTATTATGTATAGTTTGCAAAGGTCTATTAATATTCATTAAAAATATTAACAATCATTTTCTTCCACCGTATTCCTTTTGCAGGTCTATCATAAGCTTGTAATTTTCTTTAAGGTATCGGTGTGAACCATAATCTGTGTCATGTCAGCTAAGTTTCCAAAAATAATTTCAACCACTTCAGTTTAAAAGAGCCTTCTTTTCATTTGAATTGCCGACGAGGGTGTAGTCGATTTTATCTAAAACGCTCGCGATAATATCAGTGCTTTACCGGCAGCTTTGGCACTTCAACCGGTAGAGCCTTCGTGTCAACGGAGAAAAGGCTTTTCCGAGAACGTGCTTAAGGAAATAGATTGGAAGTTGCGATAAAAAAGACTAGAAATGCTAGTCTGAAAATCCGACCATAATTTGACCAGTTTCTAAACTTGTACCCTCAGAGCAATAATATACCAGGAGGGAGCACTAGTGTAGTCAGTATTGATGATTTTTTCCTGACTGAGGTGTGGCTAGGGCTAGGGTATTTAAACATCCATTCATAGCACTGTCGACGTAATGTTTTTGTTTATTTGTATAACTACTTTTTCACAGTATTTTTATAAACAAAAATGTAGGATATAACCTAAAAAGACCGTTGAGTTCTGTCCTGTTATGTCGCACAACAAAACGTAGTGGGCGGAGTCGCCGGAGAACACGGGAGACGGAGAACACGCTTACATACCTAAAAGCGGTGCTATATTGTGTGAGAACTTGTCTTATCTCTTTCTCTCTCACGGTTTACGACGTAAAAACCCGGAGAAAATGATTTATCGTAAGTTTGTATAGGTTGGGTAAAAATATTTAGCTCTCTCTCCATATATATTCTTGTACCTTGTACGAGGCGTGGATGTCATGTCGATTTAAATAACTTTACATGAGGCCATATCGGTATTATTACTTTAATTTTTAGAAATCAGACGAAAAGTGAAAAATCTCAAACATAAACTTAGATATCATTTTAATGGTGAATTCCGCACAAGCAGGGCCGGTTCTGTGCAGGCGCAATTGGAGCAGTCCGCTCCAGGCAGCGCAATCGCTAAGGCGCTGATAGTACCTAATCAGTATTATATATTACGATATAAAAAAAAAAAAAATGTTATTTATGAATAAAAATTAAACCCGTAAGTTTTCGGCTGACGGCGCGGAATAAAAACCCGCTTCTCAAGTCTTATACTTGATACGAGTTGGTACCAATCTTCGAACGAAAATTTTACCCGAACCGGACGCCGTTTGACTCAGGGCCGGACCTGCGCACATGAGTCTCAACTGCTCTCAACCGTCTAGAGCCAGTGAGACTATGGCACCCCCAACTGTGGTATGTTGTGAGGTTCAAGGTAGTGAGGAGGGGAAGAAAGGGGGAGGAATAAGGTTGGAAAGTAGTTGACTATTCCAATCTAGTCATCAAATACGGCTAAAGCAATTGCGTGAAATATCAATCCACGTTTCAATTCTGAGTGGTGGTCTTTCACCAGAGCGATACTTTAAGTATCTACCACTCTGGAACGTGCCGCAAATATACTATACATTATTTTATATGAATGAAATGCGTTATGACCTTAGAGTATATAGAGTGGTATCAATCCAAGGCAGTGTAGTCAGTTTTTGATGATTTTTACCTGAATCGGAGAACCTGGGCGTGGCTAAGACCAAGGCTAGGGTATTTAAACATCCATTCATATCACATATCGACATAATATCAACAAAAATAAAGCATCTAACCTTAAAAACCGTTTAGTTGTGTCAAGTTTAGTGGCATAGTAAAAAAATGTGATCAGAGTCCCGCGGTGACCCAGGAGCCCAAGATTATTGTGACAGTGCGTAGAAGCGGAGTATTATATTTGTTGTCTTTTTCTCTCTCATGGTGTACGACGTAAAAACCCGGAGAAAGTGATTTATCGCAAGTTTGTATCAATTGGGTAAAAATAATTAGCTCTCTCTGCATACATTGTTTCTCCAAGATTATGACATATTAATTAAATAAAATTTATTTGGGCAAGCCGGGTTTGAACCCGCGACCAGTGGATTCGTAATCGAACGCCTTACCACTCGACCACGCAGGCCGTTAAACCGTCTACATTGTGATCAGCCGCTTGGCAAAACAGCATGAGAACGCCACGCATGGCGGCTGATCAAAATTTGACCAAACGCTGGAAAAAATGGGAATTTGTGTTTGACGGGACGGTTTAAATATAAAAAATTCTAAACGGCGCCGACCGTCGAATTAATCGTCAATGAAATATGACGAAGGTTGAAACACCGCGACCTTAGCCTTTCAACTCGGACTAAACGAGGCTTTATTATGAACGTAGTTATGCAGAAAGCATTCAACTCACAATTTGCCAAAATCGCGTTTTACATGTTTCCCTATGAATGAATACGAGATTTCCATCTGCTGAAAACATCCAAGCTACAAATGCAATAGATTTTTTACTATCCCACTTTGCAGATATTTAACTTAAATTGAAGTTTTAGAAAATAAAATGTAGGATAACATAAGAAATACATTTTTTTCAATAAACCTATTGTTATATTGTTAATGACTTATTTATAATGATTATCATAAAGAAACAACAATGATTTTTACTTTATAAATACCGTAATATGCTTTTGTATAGTCATATTTTCTAACGCCTGTTTTTCTCAGTTTCTAACTCCAGTTTTTCTCAGTTTCATCTTTTTCGGGATGGATGCTTTCTGCATAACTACGTTCATTTTACTTTAATGTAATTGGTTGAAAATTGAGACACCACTAAGCTTTTTAAAGAAGATAGACATCAAACTAGTCGACTAACTAACTAACCATCACGTCGTTTCTCCGCAGGGGTAGGCAGAAAGGACGGACCGCCATACAACTATGTCTTGCCACACACTCCTTGCTTCGTTCACATTCATACATTGTCCCATACATACTCTTCTGTTATTCTGACTCTTCACGTGGCCCGATGCAAGTGTTTGATCCACTTGGTCGTGATATGTCTTCCTCGGGCGTCCCTGACTTCTTCTTCCATTTACATATGCATTATATATTCTTTTCACGCTACTTTCTTCGTTCATTCGCTCTACATGCGCAAACCGTCTAAGCGTTCCTTTCTTGATCTTATTCATTGCGCTTACATCAGCGTTGCATTCTTTCCGAATATCCACATATTTAACACGGTAATACATGGTTTTACCGCACA
Source organism: Drusus annulatus (assembly GCA_022651775.1). NCBI lineage: Eukaryota > Metazoa > Arthropoda > Insecta > Trichoptera > Limnephilidae > Drusus > Drusus annulatus. The sequence goes on along the minus strand of JAGWCC010000361.1, from coordinate 283,719 downwards.
TACGTCTCAGGGATCTCATTTCCACGGCAAACTAGTCGACCTTAATCTAAAATAATGTGGTGGAAACAAAGTTACAGTTTTTTGTTTGATAATTTTGTAATATTATATTACAAAGTTCATGTATTTTTGTAATATAGCATTACAAAGTTCATGTATTTTTGTAATATTACATTACAAAGTATATATATTTTTGTAATATTGCATTACAAAGTTCATGTATTTTTTAAATCATTATTATAAAAACAAATTCCCTATTGAGGATGACCACGTAAACTAATAACAAAAATAATAACCGCTAAGTGTAAACCTTTTGACGTGAATTCGGTTAGGCAAAGATTTCTCTTATAGTGACGTAGCCAAGCAACATAATTCATATAAGTTTCGTAATATTGGTAAAGTCGATCAGGTTAACGCGGTCATACTAAAAAAGGAGAAATTATATTGATTCTTTATCGTAATTGGCACACGTAAAACCAAACATATAGTTAGTGAGATAAAACTAACTTCGATTTCAAAATAAGAGGCACATTAAATTGCCGTGATTTGTTGCATAGATAATCCAAACATTTTTGTCCAGATTATTATTATTCTTATATAATTCGTTGGCAATATTATAAGAATGGGCTATTCATATGAATAGCCCATTCTAAAAGGGCTGAAGCGCCATAGTAGGAAGTTTACACCAGAGCACTTGAATGTTTTTTTTTTGTTTTACATGAAAATTCTAAGTCTTCAATGCCTGGTTGGATTTTGAAAAAAAAATACTCAGGTAATTGAATTCTCTAATAATACTGAGTTACCTGAAAATCTTTTAAAAAGTCCCAAACTTGTGTCGCCTGAGTCAAGCCTTCTCCCAAATGGTAAATATATTTTAGATGGCTGAAGGGCCACAAAAGTCTTCAGAATCAAACGAGAGATAGAGCATTCGTTGCAGAATAAAAAACTGGTCAAAACTGCATACTTGACTCATTTTTGACAGAAGTGTCGCTTAAGCCCTTTATCCTTTCCAGCGACGATATGGTGAAATTAAAAATTGGAAAATTCTAAGTAATTAACAATAATCTTTCTGAAAGGCATGCAACATTTTTTATTTGACAAGTGGTAAAGACATGAATTAGTATCAGGGAGAAAGTTTGTTTCATGGAAATCCGTTGAAATTCTTCCCAACCTTCATCTTTCCCATCTCCTTCCCTTCCCCACTACCTTCAACTTCACAACATACTCCTAATTGGAGATGCCATAGTCCCACTGGCTTTAGACGGTTAGGAGCAGTTTGGGACTCTTGTGCGGTATTCACATAAAAAAAAATAAGCTAAATTACAATTTCAAATTACCTACTTAGAATTTTTCTATAACCTGCTTGGAATCATAATCGTTTTATTACTAATTTAATAAAAGGTTAAGTTTGACAAGTTCCTTTTAGCATCCGTCGCGAGAAGCTGAATCTATTTTAAGAGAATGTTGTTTTTATTGATTTACCTGTTTTGTCGAAAAAAATGCTATACGATTTTGAGTTTTAAATAAAAAAAATTATATTGACACGTCAACTATTCTACTTAACTTCTAACAAACATATTTTACAAACTAAAATTCCACCTTCTCTTAGCTGCATCAACTTTTTCCAGTCCTTCCATCCTATTACTAACATTGATAGTGAAATTAGTAACTCCTCGATCTATTATAAATATCGTCGCTGGAAATTCAAAAGGGCTTAAGCGACACTTTGGTCAAAAATGAGTTGAATGTGCAGTTTCAATCAGTTTTTTTTTGCACTCTGACTCTCGTTTGATTCTGAAGAATTTTGTGGCCCTTCAGCCATCTAAAATATATTTAACGTTCGGGAAAAGGCTCGATTCAAGCGACACAAGCTTGGGACTTTTTTTTAGCTTTTTGTCGCTTCAGGTAACTCATTGACAGCATTGAGTTACCTGAGTTTTTTCTCTCAAAATCCAACCGAGTACAGAAAGAAGACTTGTGAGTTTTATTGTAAAAAAAAAACTTTAAAGTGCTCTGTTGTAAACTTCCCAAAACGGCGCTTTAGCCTTTTCGCCTTTCCGGCGACGATATGTGCTTAATGTGTGATAAATAGTTGTATGCTGGCGAATTCTCTATACTTAATGTTTATTTATTAGTGTCTGTATCTGCGTGTTCTCCTCAATAAAAAATAAAACTTTATATCAAAGCGAGTTTTTAACAACATTTACGCAAGGAATTTAGACTTAAATGTCAAGGATGACCAAATTATACAATGAAGATCTAATTTCCAGAGTTATTTTGAAAGATTCGTGGAGAGGCGTCACCATACTCGTATATCACCGTCATAAATTAGCAGGTTCAGCACTTTTTGTTGACCAATCAATTTGTTAGCGTAATTTATTAAAAGACTAGCGCAGACCCGTGGAAAATCACGTAATGTTATAATTGTAGGGTTTGTGAAGCTGCTTGCAATCTTCTTTTCAGATGAAATATAAGTGTCACGGCCGAGAATCGAACCTCGATTCAGATTGACTGCATAGAAAACAACTGTACTGACCGTGATTATTATACCCAATGACGTTACATATATATAGACACGTTGTGGCGCTCTTAAAGTGGCAAGCAATTATCACGCTAGTTGGTGAGATCGGTGTTTAAGCCGATTTAGTACTAAACGGTCACGCGTCGCTTGAGGTCGTTTCAAGCAAGTATGGAACGCGGTCCGAACTTTGGATCTGTTTCTTTCATACACATATATTATATGAATGTCTAACTTTTTTAATACGTGACCGATATTTGATTGATGAATTTACTGGTAACGTGTGTGTTTTGCTTGCCACATTTTGTGTTAATATTCTAAGGCTATAACGTGTCTATATATGTAACGTCATTGATTGTACCACCAACTATTGTGAGAACGGCGTCATAAATTTACTATACGAGGAAAGAGTTTTTGGGTAGAAAACGTTTTTCCGGCGACCAGGAAGTCGAGGAAGTGGCTGAAAGAGCTTGCGGCGGAGGTCAATGACGTTTCTATAGCGCCGGCAACATCACTGAGCATTCAACGGTTACCAAAAAAGTGTAGGAAATATATTTTTCACGGAATTGTTTTTAAATAAATAAAAATTAGGGATGAGGAGAGAGGGGAGGGTGAAATCGGTACCTTCTGCACAGGGCGCGAGATGTCGTTGAACCGGCCCTGTCTATCTATGTCCAACTTTATTTGTCCAAAATGTGTTTATTGCTTTATTTAAAGGCGAACTCAAGGAACAAATGGACCCCTTTATCATTCGGGATGCTAAGTGCATCGTACTTTGCATACAATGCACATACGCGATCCAAATAAGTTATGGAAGCTATTTTCAGTATATCCGCACGTAATATCTGAACGAACTCGACATGGAACAAATGGACCTCAAATTTTACATTCAGAGCAAGAATATGTATGGAGAGAGAGCTAAACATTTTTTGCCAACCTTTACAAATTTACGATAAATCACTTTCTCCGTGTTTTTACGTCGTATACCATGAGAGAGAAAGAGACAAGAAAAGTCGTCCCATAATATTGCAACACTTGTAAGTATGTATATCAATGGAAGATGCTCCGAGGAACTAGCGTCATTGATCCCTTCGGCACCGGTGCATAGTCGGGAAACTCGCCAAACGCGCGCCCAACATTTGTACACGGTTGACATTCAATACATGAGAACGAGTCGCTTTGACGACTCGTTCTTATGTTCAATAACTCGCTATGGAACGATTTGCCGGCCTCTGTGTTTCCTCCCTCCTTCAACATGGGCCTCTTCAAGACCCAAGTTCACTCCTTCCTTTCCTCAAAAAACCCTCCATGACGAAGATGACATAGGCCCTGAGGGAAATTGTTTTCCTCAAGACCTCCTGTGTGTAAGTATTGTAAAAAAGAAAAAAAAAGTAAGAATATTCTCCGTCCGCGCTAACTTCACATCATCGAGTCGTATAACTTACCTCAACGGATTTTGAGGTTATTTCCCATGTTAAAAATATTAAAACTTGCAGTGGTTATACAAATAAATCAAACATGATGGTGATATGTGCTATGCGTGAATGTTGAAATAAGACCAAACAAAGATTATAAAACATCACTTTTCAGAGGTATTTCAACAGTTTTAAATATGTTTTGACCGAACTTTAGAATTTTCACATTTGTAATGATATAAAGACATAAAATCAATAAAAAGCTTTCATCATTATTTAGGCAAACCTTTTATTATTAATGTGTGCGTGATATTAAATAAATCATTTTAATGGTGTATTGATATTATTTTGTTTTTGTTCAGATATGTTTATTAAAAATGTCCGAATTCTATTTGGGCGGTAACTAATAATAATATTTCGGATGATTTGTATAGCGCCGTTTTTGTGAAAAATCTCCTCAAATAGGCAATTCAACATCCTTTAACATATCTTTGTCCATTTCTATCGAGTCCGTATAAAGTCAACCGACCTGACTACACTATTTCGCAAAGATACCTCTTCATATTTTTTTACTCCAAGGGAGATACAAATCGCCTTCGTTTTTTATCTCACACAATGGCGTGCAACAATCAATGCTATAAAAACAGGTTATTTATTGCAGTAAAAACCGCATCCTCATCTTCAGTAACAATTCATCCTTTCAATTGCTTCAGAAATTATATATACGCTATCCTTGAAAGGCTTTAAAAGGATACGCTGAGATTATTTACTTTTGAAAGACAAAAACATTTATTATACCTATGCTTATTTATTGAAACACGGGCGGTTTTCAAAACGAGTTGGGACAAGGCATTTTGATCATAAACACCTATTAGAAATGATGTAACATTCTTAATTCAAATTTTTCTTTTGAAATGTAAAACGCAAATCCTCTCCCAATTTTTGAATAACAGTAATCTCAACTAACATTTTTAAAAAAATTTCAAACAGACTTTAGACATTCGACCAAATAAAAGACAAATTGCTACCTTTTCCTAGGACAATTTTAAAACCAACTATCTGGCTCACACACCTATAAATCGACTGCAAAGTCTTTGTAATAGATTTGGGAATGTTGATGTTTTTGGTGATTCTGTATTTTTTATTTATTTAGGATACAAATAGTCATACAAGTGTAAATATAGTAAGAATTAAACATATATTAGGCCAATTAAGCTCCATTAAATAAGATAGTAGATACCTATACAATAATTACTGATTTTAAAGAATAAAATAAAATTTAAATTATCAATTCAGTTGGTTTCATTTTATATATGATTTCAAGTTACAGATGAAAATGTCTACATCTCGTAGGAGTATTATGAGTTTTACAGATGCGTCCTATTAAAGAGTTTTGTGCGTATTTGGACTTACTTATTCTAAAGGTATTTTCATATTTTAATGCATTAAAATCAAAATTCATAACAGATACAGACTTTCAACTTTATATATCTGTGCTCCAAAACATCAATGTGTTATAATTTATTTTCACAATCTGGCAGGTAGTTGTAATATAATAGTACTTATTTATGAATTCACTAGGTATCTAAATATAATAAGAATATTTTGATAATTTGTGTAGCCCCGTTTTTTGTGAAAAATCACTTCAAGGGCGCCGTGCAAATCTTTATTCTTAGGCTCCATATCATTACTAAATACATACATATAATCTATGGCATATTAATATTTACTTATATTATGTACAAAGATAATATGCAAAAGCATACTTACCTGGCAGGTCAGTACAGATAAACGCAATTGTATTAGTTATTTCTAGTTTGAAGAAAGATACAGTTTTGCACTCAGAAGACAGGATGTTGGCGAAATTATAGTTAGTATTTATTTGAATTATTGCACGTACCAGTGTACATGGTAGGTAGGTACTATCCTACAAAAAGCGCATTGATAAATAACCGTTATCTAAAAAAAAATACGTGTAAAAGAAATATTATAAACTATACATGATGTGATTTTCCCACGAGAACGGCGCTATAGACGTAATCCATGTATTAATATTATTATTAATACTAATATAAATGACCGGTTAGTAGCTGAGTGGACAAACGCGTCAGATTTCTGTACGGGAGTCGAGGGTTCAATTCCTCTGCTAGTCCTCCATCATTGCACAAGCAACATATTCAGCTTATAATGATGGTAGTAGGAATATTTCAAATATTGTCAGGTTATTCGTAACCCGGGAATGTTTGTCTTTCTTTTTTAAAAAAACAATAAAGCGATAGTACATCCAAAATAAAATATTATAACGCCTATTTAGGCGTATTATAATATGTATTTACGTGGCCAGCAACGGAGTGCACCTAACAGCCTAGCAGAGGAAAGTGTTTCTAGCGGGAAAAAAGAAATTTGCACGCTGACACTTCGGTTTACCTTTCGTGACGGAAAACACCTCTTGTTTTGTGATTACTTACGTCAGCGTGTTTTAATTCTAAAATAAACGTGATCTGCCTAACCTTAAAGACTATCATTTGACAATTAACTATTACATTTATTTACTATAGTTCCTTAGTCCTACAACATATAACATTACAAACTTGTATTTTTTGAATTTTCGCGGGCTGTGTACATTCGATTATTGATTTTTTTTTGTTATGTTGGTACACATATGTTTATCATATGTTAGCATTATGAGCCATTTTGGATTAGTGGTTTTGTTTTGACAACTGGAAAGTTTAGTCACGTGTTCTTCGATTTTTGTTTTGAAAAAATGGATCAAAGAATATGTATTAAATTTTACGTTAAAAATGGAATAAAGTGCTCAAACGCACTTAAAATGTAGACTGTGGCATTCGGTGAGTCTACCTTGTTTCAAAAAAGTGTTTATAAGTGGTACAAGCGCTTTACAGAAGGCCGAGAAGATGTTAATGACGATGAGCGTCCTGGAGTTGTGGGAAAATAAATCATAGATTTTATTCTTTAATCCATTTTTTCAAAAGTAAAAAATCGAAGAACACACAAAAACGTGACTAACCTTTCCAGTTGTCAAAAACAAACCGCTAATCCAAAATGGCTGATAATGCCAACATATGATAAACATATGTGTACCAAAATTTTCGAATGAAAATTCAAAATTCACCCTTTCTTTTGAACAGGCCTCGTATATATATAATGAGATGAGATGCGGAATGAGTCAATAAACGCAGATGTTCAGGAGAGCCAAAACAAAATTTAGGAATTTAGCTTTTTGTATGTAATCATGTCACATATCCTTTTTGAAAAATAAAAGCACATTATTTTATTTTCTGACACATCTCATTTTTTCTAAGCAACAATTCTGCATACTTATCTCAAAACTTGTTTTTTTTTTACTCATTCCGTTCTTTCTTGCGAACACAGATATAAACCATTATTATTATATACATTGTGTGTTTAAAGGTCGGTTGATTCATTATAATATTACGTACTTGAGTAAAAGGTATTTAATAACATGTGTATGGAATTCCATTGGACTTCGGTCACGCTCCTTGAAGCTATTCTGTGATCTTGAATGTTTATAAAACGTTTTATAGTCAATACTAATAGAATTAATCTGGTTTCTCCCAAGCAAAGTAGCGCTTCTCACGTTAAAAAAACGACTATGCAATCGTGAGGCTATTTGCGAATTGATTCAATGGTATCTATTATTTTGTCTATTCAAGTTTGAATAATATTCATTTGAATCACACATGATTGATTGATGCATACAAATATGAATGATGGTTGGAACTGGGCGATATGAAACATCAAAATGTCAGCTCGAACAGTGTCGTAGGAAATATTTAGAATGAATACAATTATTTAGTTAATATTATTGGTCTTGGTGGTATTTTTAGAATCTTTGAGGAAAAAAATATGGTACAATTTATTGTTTTTCCAAGGTTAGATTGTTCTTTTAAGATGATTCATTCCCAAGTTGCGTTATTAAATTTATCGTACTACCATTTTAATAAGCGGAAAATGTGTCTTGAGCTTGGAGTAACAATATATAGAGAGAGAGAGCTAATTCTTTTTACCCAACCTATACAAATTTGGGATAAATCATTTTCTCCGGGTTTTTACGTTGTACACCATGAGAGAGAAAGAGACAACAAAAAAATCGCAAAATATCACACCGCTTTTAGGTATGTAACAATGTTCTCCATCTCTCGTGTCTCCCAGCGACTCCGCCCACACGTTTTGATATGCGACTAAACTGGACATATGGTAACTCAACGGTTTTTTAGATTATATTTTGTTTATAACAATACTGTGAAAAAGTGGTTATACAAATAAACATAAACATTATGTCGACATGTGCTATGAACGGATGTATAAATACCATAGCCTTAGTCCTAGCCACGCCCTGGTCTAGCCGAATCAGGCAAAAATCATCAATACTAACTACATATAGTACAGAAGCGCTCCCTCCTGTACGTTATTGCTCTGAGGCCTTGAGCAATGATGGAGGACTTGGTTAGTAGAGGAATTGAACTCACGACGTCTAGGTGGAAACTAGATATACCTTATTTATAGTTTTTGTGTTTAATTTGTAGAACTCCATTTTAATTTTTATATAATTCAATTGAATTAAATTTAATATTATTATTATTGAGTTCTGCTATTTTAAGTTTTTTATTTTAGTTTTTAGTGACAGCTGTTTGGCGTTTAAGGCCATTGTCAAACAGTTTGACAATGGCCTTAAACGCCAAACAGCCGTCACCAAAACCAAAATAAAAACTCTAAAATACAGAACTCAATAATAATAATATTAAATTTAATTCAATTGAATTAGATATCCCTGTAGAAATGATTCACTGGGGGAATTTAAGTAACTGTCTAAAAGGTATCATAATGATATTGTATTTAAAGACGTTCAACCAAATTTTACAAAATTTGAATCACAGGTGATTTCGAAAATATTGATTTTGCAAACATGTCAATCTTATATGTTAACATTCGATGTTAATATATAAGATTTAAAAAATTATTCTACCTAATTCAATACTGAAATTTTAGTGAAAACATTAAAATTAACGGACTTATTTAAACAAAGACGAGAAAACGAATTTCAATAAAATCAAAAGGCTATTCTTTATAGCCCATTTCATTTTTAATTACATAACTTCAGACCTTTCAACCAACTAATCGATCGAAGCAGGGTTTTTTTTAATGAAATTCATCAATTCGACCGGTTAGTAGCTGAGTGGACAAACGCGTCGGATTACCATACGGGCTTCAATCTTGGGTTCAATTCCTCTGCTATCTAAGTCCTCCACCATTGCACAACCAACATCTTCCGCTTATTATGGTTATTCGTAACCCGGGAATGTTTGTCTTCCTTTTCAATAAAAACAAAATAATTTATCGATTCTGGCCCCCGTGCCTGAAGATGCGTTTCCTAACGGTAACAAACGACCTTTCTCTTTCCCATCTCCTTCCCTCCTTCACTAACTGCAGCCTCACAACATACCCCAATTTGGGATGCCATAGTTACACTGGCTCCAGACGGTCGGGACTCTTGTGCGGTATCTACTATTAAAAATATATTATATATAATAATAAAATTATAATTAAAAAAAACAGGGCTTGTGTCCTTTCCAAAAAGTATTAATTACTTTTGGGACTTTCTAATAATACCATTACGAACATTCATACCAGATGCACACGGTTCGTGATACTGGCCGTTAATTGATGCATATTATGCACGTATGAATATTTTTATTTAACGGCCTCCGTGGTCGAGTGGTTAAGACGCTCGACAACGAATCCAGAGGTCGCGGGTTCAAATGCTGGCGTGCGTAAATTTTTTCCACATTTCATTAATACGAAATAATATGTATATAATAGTATTTTGCGGCACTCCCCAGAGTGGTGGAAGTATCGCCCTGATGAAAGACCACCATTCAGAATCGAAACGTAGCTTGAAATAGCTTTAGCCGTGTTTGGTGACCAGATATGAATAGTCAGATACTGACCAATTTTCATCTTCCCCATTTCCTTCCCCTCCCCACTAACTTCAGCCTCACATAATACCCTAATTGTGGATGCCATGGTCCCACTGGCTCCAGACGGTTGTGACTCTTGTGCGATATTCACTGGCTTAATAATTCAAGCCTCGTTCACATAAAGAGTCACTGCGATTTTACCTAAGTGGCAAATAAAAAACTCTAGAGGTTGAAGAAAAACTTTAAAAAGAACTTGACTGTTTTCAACTTAACCCTCCGCGTCGTATGCAAATACTGCAATTCCAGTGCAATAGACACAGGGCCACTGATATGCATTGCACAATATTGACCTTTGCAGCTAGTGACCCAATCTCAGAGCAATAAGGTTAGCTTGTGTAGTCAGTATTGTTGATTTTTTCCTGACTCGGGCGTGGCTAGGGCTAAGGCTAGGGTATTTATACATCCACTTCACAGCACATAACGTTTTGTTTATTTTTATAACCACTTTTTCACATATCAACAAAAAAATAGGATATAATCTCAAAAGCCGTTGAGTTATGTCCGCATAACAAAACGTAGTGGGTGAAGTCGCCGGAGATGCGGGAGACGGAAAATATGCTTACATACCGAAAAGTGGTTCGATATTGTGTGACAACTTGTCTTATCTCTTTCTCTCTCACGGCTTAACTTTTCAAGTTTTGAAACTTAACTTCAGCTTGAGCGATTATCATTATTCTAAGTTCGACTGCGATCAACGGTAAATATTTCACATTGTTTACGTTGGAGCGGAAATACATATACGATCATCTTGGTACTCCAACTTTTTACCTGCTGAAAAACCCACGGTCAAAAAGGTTTCCATCGTGAAGAAGCACTCAAAAAGCAAAAGTCAAACTGACAGCGTTAGTGAAAAAAAACGTTGAAACTTTTACCGCCGAGATTAAAGGTGGTGAAGTCAGGAACTGTATTTTAATTTTTAACTTCTGGAATGCCGGATTTCTCGCAAGGTACAATTTTCGTTGTACGTTGCTGATTGTAATTTCGTAATAACTCACTTGTGTTTTACAAATTGATGTTTTTGTCAATTATGCTATCTTCTCAGATAATAGTATTTTTTCAAATTGTTTTTCAAATTAATGTTATTTGTATAATTTGTATAGTTTTTCTGGGCGCTGTAATAGCTACTTAATATTAATTCTTGAGGTATAAGTAGTTTTTCTGGAATAGCTACTTATATTCTGAGAATTGGTTTTTTTCTAGAAGACTTTTTATTGTTTTATTGTATTTTTGTGTGGCTGAATAAATTTTCTTCCAAATAAAATTGCATGCGGTTTTCCTGTAAACATAAAAATAAAAAAAATCCCGTGCACTGACGAAAGCAAACTTCAAATACTTATTACTCGACTTGTATCAAACTTAACGCAATGCAAAATATCTCTATGGATTGATTATTTTGTTGACGAGCGATTACGGTTCATCTCAATATGCAGACAACAGGTTTTAAAGGATAAAAACTCCTGAAAAGATAATGATGAATGGCCGGTGACTATTGGCACCTACGGCACACTAGAGGTTAATGCACGTTGACATTTTTTTTAGTTCCTTATTTTACAGTATACGAGTTATCAGTGGTCGGTCTGTAGAGCTTAGTGCGAATGACCGAACACCATAAGAGTATCACAACAAAACAAATGCCTTTCTAGTGAATGGGACGCCATGTCAAGAGTCATGAATAACAGAGCAGGATTAGAAAAGGACGCTTAGATGGTTTGGGCATGTAGAGCGAATGAACGAAGAAAGGAGTGTGAGAATAATATATGACGCAAAAGTGAATGGTATTAGAGTTCGGGGACGCCCGAGGAAGACGCCATGTCAAGAGTCAGAATAACAGAACAGTATGCATGAGACGATGTATGAATGTAAATGAAGAAAGGAGGGTGTGCCGATTCAGAGTTGCATGGCGGTCCATCCTGTCTGCCAACGTAAATATTTAAGAATAGGAACTAAATTCCCTCTGGAACCTTTTACAAATCTCCCGATATTTCAAGTGCACTGGTTAGCGGTTACACTTACTTGAGGTGGTCGTTAACTGGAAAAAGACACCGGAAGTTTTTTTACTCCCAGTGTGAACAAGACTACATAATAAAGTAGGTTTCTACGCCACTGCTTTGCCAATGGTACTTCCATTAGTATCTTATTGTTAAGAAATTATTAGTACGGAAATTCGTTCCACTTATATTTCCGTGATTTTTGTACTAATATTTTTACTATTTTTTTAAGTCAAGGCATGCAACCTTAAAAAAATATATTCATTACCTTTTTTGTACATGTTACCAATGACATTACAAACATATAGACACGTTATTGTCTTAAAATATTTATACCAAATGTGGCAAGTAACAAACACGCGTACGTTCCCGGTAAATTCTTCATTCAAACATTAGTCTGTATGACAAAGATAGACATTCAAAGAATAAATGTGAATGAACGAAATAGATACAACCAATACAGCCAATAGCGAAAGCCTTATAACTCGACCTACTGCCAGTAGGTTGTCTTTCTTATACTTATGTGTTGTTACGTTCACCGTCTCACTCTCTCTAATGGCGCTTAAAATCTTCTAGAAACAGTGGAAATAATCGTTTTATTTAAATTAATAAGGAATTTTCGTGTACTTAGAAATAAAATGTTATTCCTTGGCTTTTTCCTAGTGTTAACAGTGTAATGGAAACCCTTTCTCACCACACACGAGGGCATTTTGCCACTTATTTGTGCAATTTGTTTAGATATAGTATACGACCTAAAGTTTAATACTAAATCCGCTAAATCGAAAGTACGGCAATTACCGTATATTCTTTGCTTGCCACTTTCAGAGCTCTACATACAACGTGTTCTATAAGTTTGTAATGTCATTGCATGTTACATGGTTTTTTGGGTTCTAGCGACAGTCAAACAAAGTTCATGCCCATATAATGATACCCATATTATTATTTCTATAGATGCCAGTTACGATGACTTTTTCCCTTGCTCATTTCCTTTCCCATATCCGCTAGTCCCACAATATTCCCCAAATTAGGGAAGCCATAATTTAACCGGCCCGAAGGCAGTTTTCAAACAATAAAAAAGTGGTTTTTGTGATGTCGATTGTTAAGTTTGGTGACCTTTGCAATAGTGTCTTTAGAATTGTCGTAACGAACGGTAATAGATAAATAAACAAAAAGCAAGATTTTAATCATAAACATTATTACTAGAGTATTGTTTAAACAATTTATCGATGCGATTTTCTTTTTTAATAAAGGTTCTATTTTTATTCCTTGGCAAAGGTTAATAAATGGAAATTTTGGATACAAAGGTGATTTTGACGAAATATTTCGCGTTTGAATTATCTACTAGAACTGGCATTACTAATTTTTATCTCTAGATCTCTTGACATTTCCAACATTAGTATTGAATGGTTCAAGAGTCAGCGCCCTTAGAGGTGATTTTTCACAAAAGCGGCGCTATACAAATTATTAAAATATTATTAGTACTGAGCAACTTTGAAATATATTCATTCAAATTTAAATAATATGGTTATTTTCTATTAAATTATTTATTATAATATGAGACCATGAGAGGTGAAGTGAACCAACTGGCATATTCATCGCTTACACGACTCATTGCTTTTCTGTAATCAGTTTAATCTAAAAAAAAACTGTTTCATTATGTACCAAACACATCCATAAAAAAATAAGTTGAAAGCTGGTAAATTTAAAACTTGGAGAAAAAAAGTTTTACTATTTTTTTAGTTGGTTCACTTCACTTCTCATGGGCTAATATTTTACATATCGTCGCCGGAAAGTCAAAAAGACTGAAGCGCCATTTTGGAAAGTTTATACCAGAGCACTTTAAAGTTTTTTTTGTTTAATATTAAAATTCATAAGTCTTAAGTACCTGGTTGGATTTTGAAAATAAAAGTTAACTAAAGTAACTCAATGCTCTCACTGAGTTACCTGAAGTGACAAAAAGCTTTAAAAAATTCCCAAACTTCTGTCGCTTGGGTCAAGCCTTCTCCCAAATGGTAAACATATTTTAGATGGCTGAAGGGCCACAAAAGTCTTCAGAATCAAACGAGAGTCAGAGCATTCAATGCAGAAAAAAAAACTGATCAAAACTGCATATTTAAATCATTGTTGACCAAAGTGTCGCTTAAGCCCTTGTGCCTTTCCAGCGACGATATATATTTTAAATGGAGAAATCTGTAATACACAATATTTTTATTTTTTTTAAACACATCTACACCAAAATTATCGAACAACAAAATTATCCCTACTAATGTGATGCTTTTTTATAAGCCATTTCGACTCCTAGATCCCAGACATGCCAATAAAATTGATTATCTGCTCAAGAAAGAATTTCGGTATTTTAAATGTTTGATCAATTTCACCTTGATGTAAGGAAAAATTGAGCTTACTTCGGGCACACGAACACGCCCAAAATATACATCTGTCAGTTCAGCTCTTCAATGATTTGAACAATCCTCGAAATGACACTGATAACAGGTTAACGAATTCTGTTATGGACAAAATATTTTCCATAATCATTACCACCTTGATTCTAATCACGAGGAAGACGAATATTAATTAATTTATTATTAATCTAATGGAATGATAAATTGTCATTCTAGCCATGCACGAAAACGGCATTCAAAATGTATTTTTCAGAATAAATTATGGTAAAATTGTATGCATTCCGTTATCAAGTGGATTCACTTATTCACTAGAGAAAATTGTGTTAAAAAATATATGAAAATTATATAAATATTGTATTAATTATTTACGTGTCACATATATGGTGTTTGAAAGAGAGAGTACGAAAACAGCATGTAATATAGTTGTGAACGATGAATGAGTTTGTGTATTTGGGAAGTATGTTCTAGAGAGATGGAAAGGCTGATGAGGATATTGCAAGCAGGGTGAATGCAGGAAACTCCATTAATAAAGGACTGAACGCTGTTGGCACAAATAAATAAAAATAGCCAAAGAAGCGAAGCTAGTTGTCCACAATGAAGTGACATAACCAACCCTGATGTATGACAGAGGAAGAATGAAAGAAGACTGAATGCTGTAGAAATGAAATCCGTGAGGCGTATGTGCGGTAAAACCATGTACGACCGTGCTAAAAATGTGGATATCCGGAAATAATGCAAGGCAGATGTAAGCGTAATGAATAGAATTAAGAAAGAGACGCCTAAATGGTTTGGGCATGTAGGGCGAATGAAAGAAGATAGAAGTGTGAAAATAATATGTGACGCGAAAGTGAATGGAATAAGAAGTCAGGTACGCCCGAGGAAGACATAGCACGATCAAGTAAATCAAATACTTGAGTCGGGCCGTGTCAAGAGCCAGAATAACAGAAGAGCGTGTATGAGAGAATGTATAAAGGTGAATGAAGCAAGGAGTGTGTGCCAAGACAGAGTGTGTTGTATGGCGGTCCGTCCGCTCTGCTTACCCTTGCGGAAAACGGCGTGACGGTTAGCTAGTTAATTATTCACAAACAGTACGCCTCGTTAGCTTAAAAACCAAATATATAGAAGAATAGCAATGTTGTATTAAAAACAATGCAACACTCATTACACCAAATTGAAACCTGTTTATGCCGACATTCTTATCATCATCTACCCATGCAACAAAATTTGGAATCAACTCATTCTCATTACATTACAAATACATTGTAAAATTACTCTTACAATACATCACGTATACATATTATACAACTTTTAATCTAGTTAACTCAAATAACTAGTAGCTAACAAAAAAATATACGTTAAGCAACCGAGACGGGAAAATCAAATTAATGGTAAAATGAGAAATAACCAACTGTTAACCTCTGAAATGCCGGATTCCTCGCAAGGTACAACCTTCCGTCGTACCTTCTGACTGTCATTTCGTAATAACTCACTTGCGTTTTACAAAATTATGTTTTTGACAATTATGCCATCTTCTCAGATAACATGTTTATGTATGTTTCAAATTGTACGTTAGTGGCATTAGCGGTTTTTCTGGAAACTTGTACCGAACTTAACGCAATGCAAAATATCTCTATGGATTAATTATTGTGTTGACAAGTTACGGTTCATTTAAATTAGTTTAGTCTTGATACAAACGTCAAAAGGGACATAGTGAGTACATCGTGAAGAAGCGTAATCGGAACAAAATTTCAAACTTTTTTACGTATGAGCAAAAATTATCAGTATTGTTTTTGTATACATTAGTGCCGCACACAGCGATCTAACGAATCGGGTACAGAAGACGGCTTAGTGTATTAATCTTAAAGTATACAAGAGGTAGCCCAAGCCAAAGCCAGTGAAGTCAGTTTTGGACTTGTTTTTGATGATTTTAACATGACTCGGCGCAAATGGGCGTGGCTAAGACTAAGGCTACGGTATTTATACATCCATTCATATCACATATCGACATAATGTTTTTGTGTATTCGTATAGCCACTTTTTTCACAGTATTTTTATCAAAAAAATATAGCATCTAACCTAAAAAACCGTTTGGTTGTGTCAAGTTTAGTGGCAAAATAAAAAATGTGGGCGGAGTCCCGCCGTTAACCAGCGAAAATAACCAGCTTAAGATCATTACGACAGTATTTAGAAGCCGTCCAAGAAATTTGTTGTCTCTTTCTCTCTCATGGTGTACGATGTAAAAACTCGGAAAAAGTGATTTATTACAATTTCGGATGGGTTGGGTAAAACAAATTAGCTATCCCTCCATATATTGTTACTTCAAGGTATTAATACTATCAGAGTTGTTGTAAACCTGGCAAAATTGAGTGGTTAACAGTGATGATATTTTGTATAAAAGTGATATTTTTTTTAATATAATACTCATGGGTCTACGTGGAATATAGCGAAATATGTATTATTACAATTACACAATAAGCTAATTTATTATACGTACAAAAAAGGTTTTTCTAAAATGGTGGTGTTTAAATGTAGGTTTTGACAAAGGGCGCCGAACATTTAACCTGCGCCAGGCACCGTTAGGCCCTTAGGCCGGGCCTGCCCGACTGTGCATCGGTGATGCGTTCATAGCTCAGAGCAAGAATATTTATAGAGAGAGAGCTACATATTTTCACCCCACCAATACATCACTTTCTCCGGGTTTTACGTCGTAAGCCGTGAGAGAGAAAGAGATAAGACAAGTTCTCACACAATATAGCACCGCTTTTAGGTATGTAAGCATGTTCTCCGTCTCCCGCATCTCCGGCGACTCCGCCCACTACGTTTTGTAATGAGACATAACAGGACAGAACTCAACGGTCTTTTAGGTTATATCCTACATTTTCGACAATACTGTGAAAAAGCGGTTATACAAATAAACAAAAACATTATGTCGACATGTGCTACAAATGGATGTGTAAATACCCTAGCCTTAGTCCTGGCCACGCCCGAGTCAGGCAAAAATAATCAATACTGACTACAAAAGCGCTCCCTCCTGTATATTATTGCTCTTAGGTGTTTACTCAAAACCTCTGTTAGATTATTTTATAACATTGCTCGATATATTGTTTTAAGGATAGAGTTGGTAGAGTAGTATCTATCCAAGGCAGTGAAGTCAGTTTTTGACTTGTTTCTGATGATTATAAACTGACTCGGCGCACCTGGGCGTAGCTAAGAGTAAGGCTACGGTATTAATACATCCATTCATATCACATATCGACATAATGTTTTTGTTTATTCGTAAAGCCACTTTTTCACAGTATTTTTATCAACAAAAATATGGCATATAACCTAAAAAACCGTTTAGTTGTGTCAAGTTTAGTGGCATAATAAAAAATGTGGGCAGAGTCCCGCAGTGAACCAGGACCTTAAGATCATCCTTACAGTATATAGAAGCGGTCTATGAAATTTGTTGTCTCTTTCTCTCTCATGGTGTACGACATAAAAACCTGGAAAAAGTGATTTATTGCAAGTTTGTGTAGGTTGGGTAAAAATAATTAGCTCTCCCTCCATATATTGTTACTTCAAGGTTTTAAGAAAGACAAAAATTCTTGGGTTACGAATAACGTATCTAACAATATTAATTTGAAAAACCACTACTAATAAAACGTTGTTTGTGCAATGATGCGGGACTACCAGCGGAATCGAACCCGCGACACATTATGTGTCAACTCGGCTACGAACCGGTCTGAAAATATCAAAACAAACCGATAAATAAATAACGATAAACTTGAAACATGTTTCATGTTGATTTTAACGTTTCAGACAGCCTCGCAGCGTCCATCATCGCGGCAGATGAATCCTTAATCATATCCGTAAAATATGTAGGTATCATGATCAATTATTCAGATTCGCGGATAAAGCATTTGCCCGTAGGTCAATTAATTAATGGTTCAAGTTTTTCAGTTGAATATTTTGACAAGATATTTCCGAAAGTCTCCCATCGCGCCTTGTCAGGCAGTGACGCCCCCTTGAGAAAGTGGCACGATTGGATATCAAGCCCAACTCTCCATATGCGAATTTTAATTCTGCGAATTTACGACAAGAACAACATAATTATTATACATATTTTAAAATTATTATTTTAAAAACTTAATGTGTTCTGATATAGCCTTAGAGTATATAGAGTGGTATCAATCCAAGGCAGTGTAGTCAGTTTTTGATGATTTTTTACCTGACTCGGCGGACCTGGGCGTGGCTAAGACCAAGGCTAGGGTATTTATACATCCATTCATATCACATATCAACAAAATGTTTTTGTTTATTCGTATAAACAATTTTTCACAGTATTGTTATCAACAAAAATATAGCATATAACCTAAAAAAACATTTAGTTGTATCATGTTTAGTGGCATAATAAAAATGTGGGCGGAGTCCCGCGGTGACCCAGGAGCCCAAGATCATTGTGACAGTACGTAGAAGCGGAGTATTATATTTGTTGTCTCTTTCTCTCTCATGGTGTACGACGTAAAAACCCGGAGAAAGTAAGTTTGTATCCGTCGGGTAAAAATTATTAGCTCTCTCTCCATACATTGTTTCTTCAAGGATATAGCTTTGCATACCAATACAAAGATGCCTTTTTTACAGTGAATAACCGCACCAGAGTCTCCAACTTCTCTCAACCGTCTAGAGCCAGTGGGACTACGGCATCCCTAATTGGGGTGTGTTGTGAGGCTGAAGGTAGTGGGGAGGATAAGCAGATGAAGAAGGGGAAGGTTGGGAAGTACCTGGCTATTCAAATCTGGTCACCAAAAACGTTTCAATTCTGAATGGTGGTCTTTCACCAGGGCGATGCTGAGAGTATCTACCACTCTGGAACGTGCCGCAAATATACTATTTCTTTTTTTTTCTTTTGTAAAAAGAAAGACAAACATTCCCGGGTTACGAATAACCTGACAATATTTGAAAAACTCTCACTGCCATCATAAGAAGCGGAAGATGTTGCTTGTACAATGATGGAGGACTTAGCCAGCAGAGGAATTGAACGCACGATGCCCGGGTGGGAATCCGACGCGTTTGTCCACTCAGCTACCGACCGGTCAAATATACTATCCGAGTATACATTTTATATCAATGAAATGTGTTATGACACATAATAATTAAATAAAATTTATTTGCGCACGCCGGGTTCGAACTTACGACTTCTGGATTCGTAGTCGAGCGTCTTACCACTGGACCATGCAGACCGTCAATGGCGTCCATGGCTGCCGATATTGAAAGGGAAAAAAAATATCAATCATTTTCAAAGAAATATGAGATTGATAAAAATGACAGTTTCTAAAAAAGGTTTCAGTAGCTCAATTGGCAGAGACGTTACTCCCGGATATAGTAAAGGTTCTGAGTTCAAGTCTCGGTCGCATCCTAATATTTGTTTTATTTTCTGTGTCTTCTTCGTTTCACGAGTACTTTTATTAAAATGATAATATATTTTTTTAAAAAAAATTGTTTGGTTTATTATTCCTAAGGAGTTAAAAAACTCATTTACTTAGTGATGAAACTTCATTATCATTATTATTGTTAAACTAACTAACTAACCATCACGCCGTTTCCGCGCAGGGGTAGGCAGAGAGGACGGACCGCCATATAACTCTGTCTTGGCACACACTCCTTGCTTCATTCACATTCATACATCGTCTCATACATACTCTTCTGTTATTTTAACTCTTTACATGACCCGATTCAAGTATTTGATTTACTTGATCGTGCCATGTCTTTCTCGGTCCGAAAATTTCTAAATAAAAGCCTAGCTTTGTTTTTACAGCTTCTTCAGTTGCGGATTAATTAAATGAGGAAACTGAAGCATTACTTTGGGCTGAAGTGACATTTAATTGACATGTTCCCGATTGGTTCAGACAAATCCTTAGGGCGAGCTAATCCTTGGCAATATAATACTAGAGTACTATCGGTAAACGTTTGACTGACAAAACAAGGTTTGATAAAAGCATTTGCCGCGATATTTGGTACGGAAGTTAAAAACATGTATTTTCAATAATCTGAAAAAATCGTTTTTATCCTAGTTATTTTTTTCACTTTGGAGAAAGTAAACAATATGATGTATAGGCACTTTTTACGAAGTTATGTGTTCGACAATCAAAAAGTGAAAACAAAATTTGAGAGGGTACAAACATAATTAGACTTACCAGGCGTTTCTTTGACGTTGGACGTCTTCTGCCCCGACGTCAGCAAGATGAGGGATGCCAGAAACATCCCCGGCAAACTGCTAGTCCTGGCAAACATTTTGGAAAACTCTTGTATTTGGATTCGCCGCAAAGTTTCGAGTTCACCGTCTAGCGCCGATTGGAAACTTTCCTATTTACGAAACAACAAGAATGTTACGTATTTTTACAGCACTGCCGTTTATGAAAACAAATTAAATTAGCATAGATGCCACTTTCTTAAATGTTACACGTTAATGATGGTCGAAGATCAACCTCGGGAAATTTCCCCATTAACCATCGGTGGTAAGAAATAAATTATAATAAATATTTCACAATGCGCAATACACTTGAATAGTATTAAATTAATAGTTAAATCGTACACTTATTACTATTGTTTCGTCAAAATTTCCGCCACAACAAACAAAAATGTCAGTTTTTAAAAGCACCGCTTTAGTCAAATTTAAATTACAGTTCGATTTCATAGATAAAACAATATTTCATAGATAAAAAATAACGCCACTTTGATTTGTATCGTTCGATTTGACAGCAGTTTTTTATGTTGTTAGCAGTGAATTCGTTTCCCCGCCGGTTCCAGCGCACGTGTGTTCGTTTATGCTCGTGTTTCGGTGTTTACGTATTGCTAGCCAGCTGACGGCTCGCGATGGCGACTGGAAGACTATGCTGTATGGGCGCCGCTAACCGACAACAAGCAACTAAAGTCGCGGCGGACAACTTCGCGATGAAATCGAAAGAAGTTCACTCCGTCTCACGTGCCGCTGCCGGGAGAGGTGGCTTCGCATTTACATCTCGGATCTGGGCACTTACATAAGAAATGGAAATTTTATCTCGAATGATTATAGCGATTTTCAAAATTAATTAGTTAGTTGTATGGAAGAAATCTTTTTAGTGGTTAGTTGGTTTACTATTTTATTGTAGGTATTTAGATAATGATTCCCTAGGAATTTAGAAATCGGAATTCTTTACAATTTATTCTTGTAGAAGTAGGTATCTATATTATCTCCCAGAGCAGTATAAATCCGTAAATGATGTAAAACAAAAACGCGGGGTTTGTTTGAATCTCCGTTTTTTTCGTGAGGGAAGGATGCAATCAAATTAATTTTGTTTAGAACTCCCCCCCCCCCTCCCATCGATGACTGCAGTCACCGGACAAGGTCCCGGTAAACGAGGCGGTCCCGTCAAAACGAGTCGAATGCTCACTCTAGTCATACCTTAGAGTATACAAAGAGGTAGCCCAAGCCAAAATGGGCGTTATTCATTTTCGACATTTTTTTGTGTATTCGTATACTTTTTCACAGTATTTTTATCAACCCCCCTAAAAAACCGTTTATCGATGACTGCGGAGTCACCGGACAAAGAACATTACGTCCAGGAAATTTGTTGTCTCTTTCTCTCTCATGGCGTGCCGAAAACGATTTATTACAATTTCGGATGGTTGGGTAAAACAAATTAGCTATCCCTCCATATATTGTTCCTTCAAGTCATACATGATATGATTCCCTTTTGATAGAGGTGTTAGTTATAAGTTTCTTAGGTATACATTGTAAGATATAATTCAATAGAACTTGCTTCTAACTAGTGCGTACCTACCTACCTACACTATATATTTAATTTTGGGAAATCAACAGTTCACAGCAAGTGTGTCAAACTCAGAGACTCTCACGGACCTATCAAAGTCTAAGTTTTGTTTATGTGACCCACAAAAAAAACTGCAATACTAAGAGAGACATAGGTTAATTTAAAAAAAACACAGTAAGGGCAACGGTAAAATTTAATGTTTTACCAGCTTTCCTATTTATTCGCAGTGATTACTAACTTTTAAAGCTGACCCTTTTTATGTCAGTAATTTTAGATCTGACAGGAAACTTATGTCCTTTCATAAGTCAAAATAACTGCTCGCACCGATAATTACTTACAAACATGAAAATAATTTCACATGCGAATTTTAGAGTGTTTTGAAATTTAGCTGGCAATATTTTGTGGCAAATTTCAGGCACCCACCCAAACGTCATTGAATTTTATTTTTTAATCTGATTCGCATTGAATGTCGATCACCTACGATAATAAGGCACTTATTCAACATTTATCGATAAAATCTAAGAAAACAAATGGGCCTTTCAATGAATTAAAATCTGCAAGCCTTATTTCAAATGCAGTTCCAAGGCCTTACATTTTTTTCGCGTATGATGCAGGTACACCTAAACTATTTAAGATAAATTTATTTATCATATAGAATTACCTCCCGATGTTACACTGCTCTTTGACACCGGACACTTTGTATTGGGTGGGCCGCGGGCCGCAAATATATTCGTTGTGGGCCGCGAGTTTGACATGCTTGGTTTACAGTTTACAGGGTACAAAAAAACAATTACACATTTCCTACGCATTTCCACAGTGACTGTACCTCTTATTTTATAACAAGAAGCACTATTATGTTTACATATTATATTTAAAAAAGACATGAATACGTAATTCAATTAGTCGTAAATAAGACATAAGTTATTTGTTATAAATATGATGCTATTCATTGATACATACTTGCTTTTTAATTTGTTATACTATTACGTAAAAAGTAAGTTGGTGCGTTTGATTTATTGCTGTAAATAATGACTGTTTAATATACAACTTTTAGCCATAGTTATACTTACATAACCAAGCCAATAGTTGCCAGTTGTTAGTCATAAGTTCCGCTTCAGGTTTTGAAACAATAAATTTGTCGACGAAAACCTTTTGAGTCGCCATGGAATCGCCACTTTACCTAGTTTGCTTATTTTATTTTATCTTGTGGCCCATCAGGCATTAGCTTCGTCCAGACTCCGCGCGGCGAGCATTCGAGGCAGCTACCAACTAACAAATATATAGTTTTGCAGTCAAAAGGGCAAAATAAAGAAAACGAAATCGTTAGGCACTTCAATCTTTTAAAAAGAAAGACAAACATTCCCGGTTTACGAATAACCTGTCAATATTTGAAAAACTCCTACTGCCATTATAATAAGCGGAAGATGTTGCTTGTGCAATGATGGATGACTTAGCTGGCAGAGGAATTGAACCCACGACGCCCGGGTGGGAATCCGACGCGTTTGTCAACTCAGCTACTAACCTGTTTCGTATACTATAATAATATATCTGGGCCTTTCCATTAATGTTCAACAATTACTTGATACTTGTTCGTATTTGTCTAGCTCGGAGTGTGGACAAAGCTATTGAAGTATAATCGAAGGAAATCTGTTGCAAACTCAGAGCAATAATATACAAGAGAGAGCGCTGCTGTAGTCAGTTTTGATAAGTTTCGCCGGACTCGGCTGGACCTGGGCGTGGCTAGGATTAGGGCTAGGATATTTATACATTCATTCATAGCACATATCGACATAATGTTTTTGTTAATTCGTATAACAACTTTTTCACAGAATTGTTATAAACAAAAATATAGCATTTAACCTAAAAAACCGTTGCTTATGTCCATTTATGTCGCGTGTCAAAACGTGTGGGCGGAGTCAACGAAGACGCGGGACACGAAGAACATCCTTACAATACTTTAAAGCGGTGTGATAATTTGGGAAATTTTGCTGTCTCTTTCTCATGGTGTACGACGTAAAAACCCGGAGAAAGTGATTCATCCCAAATTTGTATAGGTTGGGTAAAAATAATTGGCTCTCTCTCCATATATTGTTACTTCAAGGTTGCAAATCATTTCCCAAAATGTATATAAGCAATACCTAAATATAAATAAAATGCTTAGTAAGTATTTTCGAAAAAGCAATCGGATAGTTCTTGGCACGGAACAAATGATACCTAGAAGTGTAATCTAAATGGATATTGATGTTGATTCCCATAAAACCTTTCGACTCCTAATAGCCCCCGGACAGCCAATGGAATGGGATATCTTTTCAGGGAAGAAATTAGACATTCGAAAAAGTTTGATCAATTTTACATTTTCAATTGTAAAAATTGACCTTACTTCGAGTATACCAGACACGATCATAACACACTTCTGTATGTTTACCTTCAGTGGTTCTTGGTTATCTCAAAACCAGTTTTCGAGTTTTAAGTTTTTCCGTGTTGTAAGTCTACCTTTTTTCACTCATTGAAAAAACAAACATTTTAAATTAACAGACTAACTAACGCCATTTTTTTGGGGGGGTAGGCAGAGAGGATAGACCGCCAGACTACTCTGTATTGGCACACGCTCCTTGCTTCATACATATTCATGCATCACCACTCAAACTCTTCTGTTTTTCTTGAAAAAACCTGACTCAAGTATTTGATTCGCTTGTCGTGTCATAATTTCATTCGATTTTGCAATTTTACCAAAATTTAAAAAATAATAATTAATACAAGACCCCCAACTGTTCCCAACCTTCTGGAGCCAGTAGGACTATGGCATCCCCAATTGGGGTATTTTTTAGGCCGAAGGTAGTGGGAAAGGGAAAGAGATGGGAAGGAGACAGTTTGTAAAGCACCTGGTTATTCAGATCTGTTCACCAAAAACGGGTAAAGCAATTTCAAGAAACTTTTCGATTCTGAATGGTGGTCTTTCACCAGGGCGATACTGAGAGTATCTACCACTCTGTAACGTGCTGCAAATATACTATATATTATTTTATATGAATTAAATGTGAAATAACACAATACATATTAATTTAATTTAATTTATTTGCACACGCCGGGATTCGAACCTGCAACCTCAACCCGTAGGGGAGCGGCAAGCAGAGCTGGTCCTGTACAGGCGCAATTGGAGCTGTTCGCTCCAGGCGGTGAATTGCCAAGGCACTGATTTTTTGGATCTGTTATATTTAGATATTTGTAGAGGGGAAACCTCCCAAAAACAAGTTGTTAACAGTGATGACATTTCTATAAGCGTGATGTTTTTTGTATATAATCCTCATAGGTCCACGTGGAAAATAGCGAATATACCTACTATAACTACATAGTATTTTTTTTTATTAGACGTAATTTTGGTGTTTAAATTTAGATTTTGACAAGGGGCGCCAAAAATTGTATATGCGCCAGGCGCCCTTTGGTTCAGAGTCCGGTCTGGCTATTTGTTATGACTGAATCACACAATGAAGGACTTTTTTGTTGAAATTACAACTAACAAGGCGAGCCGCTGTACCTATGATTCCTATTCATTGTTTCTAATTTTTATAATATTTTGGATGCCTTGTATCGGACGTGACACCAAATTTATTATGGCTAGGTTAAGTTCCAACAAAATATTGTATTTTTTGCCCGTACGGACGAAGTAACCTCAAGGTGCGTATCGGGTACCCTCTCCGGGCCCCGCTTACTTAGCCCCCCTACCCCACGCCGGTCTACGAGCCCGGCTGGGCCTCTGATTTGCCGGGACCGACACGTGCGCCAAAGCGAGGTTATTCACTTTAAAAGCTGTTGTACAGTATCACATTTTAGCATAAGAGCTGATCTTGATAGACATATATTATGAATAATATATTTTCATATGTATGAATTCAAATGAATCTGAAGGTTCAGAAAATATGTTTGTTTTATTAAAGAAAAACTTTTGCAGGGAAAGCAGGAACAGTTTGCTTGTCGGTTGCAGAAAAGACCCTTGAAGGATGAGCTGTGGTGTCATGAAAATTTGCACAGCTTTTTATTTATTTATTTCAACGGTACATTAGTACCTTTTATGCAGGAAACTCCATTAACGGAGGACTGAACGCTGTTGGGGCAAATAAGAAATTGTCCAAAGAAGCGAATCTAGCAGTCCACATGGAGTGCTTATACCAACCCTGATGTATGGCAGTGAGGCATGGAACTGGCAGAGGAAGGATGAAAGTAGACTGAATGCTGTGGAAATGAGATCTTTGAGACGTATTGTGCGGTAAAACCATGTATGACCGTATTAAAAATGTGGATATCCGGAAAGAATGCAGGGCTGATGTGAGCGTAATGAATAGGATCAAGAAAGAGACGCTTAGATGGTTTGGGCATGTAGAGCGAATGAACGAAGAAAGGAATGTGAGAAGAATATATGATGCGAAAGTGAATGGTAGAACAAGTCGAGGACGCCCGAGAAAGACATGGCAAGATCAAGTAAATCAAATACTTGAATCGGGTCATGTGAACAGTCAGAATAACAGAAGAGTATGTATGAGTCGATGTATGAATGTAAAAGAAGCAAGGAGTGTGTGCCAAGACAGAGTTATATGGTGGTCCGTCCTCTCTGCCTACCCCTGCGGAAAACGGCGTGATAATACAAAAGATACACATGAAATAATAGGATAAGAAAACCGGTTGAAAATATATATTACTTAAAACAAATAATATATAATAAAGATAAAATGAGTCATAATATTGATAGGAAAAATGTCTTTTTCTATCGCTTTGCAATGAAATTTCAATTTCTATGCAAAATATTTCAACTCACAACATCATTTCCACTGGATAGTGCTTTGAAATATCTACCTAACCATGAAAAAACATAAGGAAAATTGTACCTTATTTTTGCCACATTAATATACACACACGATCATCAGAGGGTTTATTTCTATGTGTTGAAACTTGGTTTGACTGTGTGAAAACTTGATTTGTTGAAATATAAAAGAGTGTGCAATGAACATGAAACGAACATGAAATGAAGAAGAAATAAACATGAAACGAATACAATACACAAAAATAGTAGTCCCAATTAGCAAAGCTATAAATTTTATTAGGATTATGAATAAAAACAAAATGTACAAGTAAAGTGTGAATAAACAATAATGCCTGGATAAGTAAGGCAAAATGAAGCTTATTAAATTACAATATAATAATATTATTCAAGTTGGCACCTTTTTTAAAAATTATTGAGAGAAGTGCTACGAAAAAAAAAACTGGCAATGATAGAATTTTATTTACCACTAGCAACACAGTTATTTTATATTTTATTTGGTTGCCATAGTTTTAGCTGGAATAATTTACAACTTTTTACAGAGTGAAAATACAGCTGCAAGAATAACAAACTTTATGTGGAAAATGTTTTTGACAACAGCTAAAATGGTGTCAAAAACACAAATAAAATACAAAAGGTGTAAAACATTAAAAGTTGATCAAATTCATTTGAAGATAAGATAAAAAGTTAATGATAATTTACCAATAATAAACTAACGAAATACACCCCAACCATTTTTTACAGACTAAATAACAATAAGGTATGAAAAAAAAACCATGTGTAATTGAACAAAATAAATTATTCATAATATTACATTGACTCCACTACAAAAATTTATACATATTTTCAGGGTGAGTTCTTTTATCTGATTACCACAAACTGTCTAATTGCACATTGCCTATGGAACTAGGGCATCCACATTTGGGGAATGTTGTGAAGCTAAATTAAATAGTGGAGGAGAAGGAAGAGGGGAAGGAGAATTGGAAAATAATAATATTTTAGATTGGGACACTAAACATAGTACATAGTTGTCATCTCACTAGACTAATTTTGTGAGTATTTTCCATTCTGTAACGAGGTGCAAAAAAGCAATACTTTCTTCTTCTAGTGCCTTCTCCTATCGGAGGTTGGCTACCATAAGAGCTATCTTAAAATAAATAAAAACAATAATAATAAAACGTGCAAATTTAATGCACGCAAATAAACCTCAATGACATTTATTTATGTAAGAAATTTATACATCTTTATTTAGTCATGCTGGATTCTGAAACCACAACCTCTGGATCCTGGGCCAAGGATCTTACCACTTCGCCACGGAGTGTGTAAAACTGACTTGAAACCAAAGAATATGTCATACAATAGAGCTACAAGCATATACATATACAATCTAAATTACTCAGTTCTGTATATGTAGTCAGTTCACAATAAAACAAACAAAAATTTCATCAATATTTCACATCAAGTCCAAGTCACCCTGTATAACATGTGCATGTCAAATTATTAAACTTATTTAGTAACACATTGATTGCCGAGTAAAGAATCACAAATTTAAACAAAAAAAAGTTGATTCATGCAAAAATACCCACAAATATGGATAATGGATAAAGGTCACTGATAACCCCCACTGCGCTCAATGTGTTAAGAAGGTAAGGTTTGTCCTGTACCGTTTACCGTATATTTCCATTAAGAACTCTTAATGTTTTATTATTATGGAAATTAAGTAGGTACCGGAATTATATTAAGGCACTGAAATTGAGTATATTTTGTATGTTAAGTTGAAGCTTAAATGAAAGTTTTCTATTAAACCTGATGATTTTTAATAATACTTGGGTAAAGGTTTGTACATCATTAAAAACACACAAAAGTTTGACATACCAGCATCAAAAAAATTATCATAAATATTTTTTTTTATATTCTCGTACTTTCTTCATTATCAAATAGCCAAAACAGTTTTAGAATTTTGGATGAACAGTCTGGTGTATTAGATTGATTTTGGAATGGTACATTGTTAGCAGATCAATCTAAATCATAATGCTTTAAGATAAAGGTAGGCACATACAAACATTTTTTTAAGCCTGAATCTAAGAAACAACATTATAAAAAAAAAACTGTAAATAGTGTTACAGTGAATGTTATACTACACCACAGTAAAACATCACAATTAAGTGAATTTTAATTTCGGCAAAAAACCTCGATATAAGATTACAGTAAAACCTCAAAATAACATTACAGAGAATTTGTATAGCAACAAAATTACAGTAAAACCTCAAAATAACATTACAAAGAATTTGTACAGCAACGAAATTACAGTAAAACCTCCAAATAACATTACAGAGAATTTTTACAACAACCAAATTACAGTAAAACCTCAAAACAACATTACAGAGAATCTTACGGTGACAAAATTACAGAAAAATACTCAAAATAACATTACAGGGAATCTTACGATGACAAATCTACAGTAAACCCCAAAATATCATTACATTGAATTTTTACAACAACAAAATTACAGTAAAACCTCAAAATAACATTACAGAGAATCTTACAAAGACAAAATTACAGCAAAACCTCAAAATATCATTACATAGAAATCTTACATTGAAAAAATTACAGTACAATTTCGAAAAAACTTTACAGAGAAATCTCAATACAGAATTACATTAAAACTTCGAAATAACATTACAGAGTAACCTTAATACAGAATTACACTGAAACCTCAAAACAATGTTGCAGATAAATCTCAGAACAAAATTTCAATAAAACCTGAAAATAAAAATTACACAGAAACCAAAATATAATATTACAGAGAAGTTTCAACACAAAAATTCAGTAAATCTTGAAAGTATCAAAATGACGAAGTAACTGAAGTGACCCGCCAGGAAAGTATGCTTATGTATATTTTCTCTGTACTTAATATAAATAAATATTAATATACCATAGATTATATGCAGTTAGTAATAAGATGGAGCCTAGGAATTAAGATTTGTACAGCGCCCTTGAGGTGATTTTTCACTAAAATGACCCCATACAAATTATTCAAATATTAATATTTCATTATTAAATCACAAAATAGTAAAATAATAGGAAAAACACCATGTAAAAAAGGAAAAGCTTTGAACAATTAATAATACCGATAAAACCACCTTAAATGTAGAAGTCCAATATAATACAACCTTAGAGTAAAACCTAGTTAAAAAATCAGATGTAAAGGTTTATTTTTATTTTTAATGTAGTTAAAAAACTTTAAATTGCACTAGGTACAGGGTGGAGAGCAAAATGAATGTGTTAATAAAATAGCTATAAGTAATTATGAGCCAACATGCTGCACTATAACCTTTCAAGTCCACAATCATAACAAGAAAAGCCACAATCAAATTGATATAATTATGTCAGTTCTAAAATATTTTTTTTACAAACAAAACACGGAATGGACTGAATTTTAATTTGTTGTATATTTTATTATTAATATCGTTTTTTTCCAATGCAACCGTATATAAAGCAGTAAACACCTGTTTCGATGCAACTATTTTCAGCTAGCACAAGGTCATTTGCACCAGAAGCTAAGGAACTTTGAAATATCCATTTAGAGAACTATTACATTTGTCAAAAAATGGAAACCCGTGATATGTAGCTACGTTATTTATAAATGGAATGAAAACCCGTGGGTCTTTTACAATGAAAACATTTACAGTACATACAAAGTGAACAGTTAGACTTATGATATAACAATTTGGATATTTGGAATAACACCCAGACAAGCTTAAAAAAGGAATTTCTAAATTTGAAAGGGTTGAATTAATGTCCGAAGTAAGGGAAAATTGATCTTACTTCCATCACACCAGACACACCCATAGAATACTTCTATTGATTTATCTCTTCAGTGGCTTCAACTTATCAAACATGTTGAATTATCAAGGTGTCAAGTTACATCTTGTTATTTTTAAATAGGGATGAATGCAGAAATCCGTTTTAACACAACATTTTCACAATGTATCTCGATAAATCGACAGCAATCTACGACTTGTTGGTCACGCTCCAGCCGAGCGAGCGCTTGAGCGCCTTCTTCCACTCGTTGTACTTGAGCTGGCGCTGCGCGTGCGTCATGCGCGGCGTAAAGCTCTGCCCCTCCTTGATGATGAAGCTGCGGTCGGGCGAGCCGTAGCCGACGGCCCACTGAGCCGCCATGGCCGCGCCGAGGGCCGTGCTCTGCGTCAGGCCCGCCTTGACCACGTCGAAACCGCCCAGGTTGGCCTGCGTCTGCAGCAGCAAGTCGTTGTTGGTCATGCCGCCGTCCACCTGGCCAGTTTTAAATATACAATTGTAATAATTATCCATTTTTATTTCCTTCGTTGTTTTTATGCGGAATGCTCGATTTCCACACCCTGCAAGCCAGCCGGAAGATGTTTTTGGGTGAACATTTTATAAGTAAATTTTTGGAGGTAAGTAGTGTAGATAACCTTTATATACTAAAGGAGATTAACTTGTTGAAAGAGTCCTAACTGCTCCCAACCGTCTGGAGCCAGTGGGACTCTCGCGGCACCCCTGATTGGGGTATGTTGTGAGGCTAAAGGTAGTGGGGAGGGGAAGGAGATGAGGAAGAGGAAGGTTGGGAAGTACCTGGCTATTCAGATCTGGTCACCAAATACAGCTAAAGCCATTTCAAGCAACGTTTCGATTCTGAATGGTGGTCTTTCACTAGGGGGATACTTAGAGTATCTACCACTTTGGAACGTGCCGCAAATGTACTATATATTATTTTATATGAATCAGCTGTGAAATAACACATTAATTAAATAAAACTTATTGGCACACGCCGCAATCTGAACCCGCAACCTCTGGATTTGTAGTCGAGCATCTTAACCACTCGACTGCAAAGGCGTGTTATCTAGGAAAAGTATCACCTACTACTGTACAGTGACAAACACCAATAAAAGGTTGTAACCTGTAACCAAGAACATGAAAATAAGCTCCTGCAATCTCTTATTCTGTTATGTACTTGCATTGTTTATGAGATAAAGGGGGTCACAATGGACCTATAAGCGTATGACGATTCCTAGTGTAACCAAAATATCACAATATTAAAAGCCAATAGGCTTTAACATAAAACAAAGTGGTGTACGTAAAACATTCGATTTTTTTAGTTATACTTTAGAATATTTTCTCCAAGTAAGTAATAATTCCTGCTGTTTGTTTACCTTCAGGCTCTGGATGCTGAGGCCGCATTGTTTACTCATCACATCCATGATGTCCTTTACCTGGAAGCAGATAGCCTCCAGAGCAGCCTTGACTATGTGATGATCTTCAGTATCTTCAGATATTCCAGCAATAACACTGTTTAGAAACAAACAAAATCACCAATCAATATTACCTAAATCTAAAATATACTAGAAATAAATTTATATGCATATATAGTGCGCCTCATTATTGAGTTTGGCAGCTACCTCTGGTTTGGAGCTCTAAAATACCTAAAAAACTTGACGTGCAGAAACGGGTGAACCGTTTGATAGATTCCCCTATCTTAACGAACGGATTGCAGTCTTTGAAAAACAGATCTCAGGTAGGAATTCGGTTCTACTGGTATTTCAACGGAAGTTACTCTGAGGAACTGGCGTCATTGATGCCTTCGGCATCGGTGTGCAGCCGGGAAACACTAAATGCATGCTCAACATTGGTATGTTTTTGACATTTGCCATATGAGAATGGGTTATTTCTAAGACTAGTTATCGTATTCAACAGGTCGGCTGTGGAATGTATTTCTGGCCTCTGTGTTTCCTCCCTCTTACAACATGAGTCTCTTTTCTTTAAGACCCAGATTCACTTCTTCCTTCCCTCAAAAAGACCCTCCAAAAATGACATGGGCTATAAGGAAAATAATTTTCCAGGGCCTCCTGTGTGGAGTCAACATTAAAAAAAATACATATTATAATAATAATAAGAAATGCACGTGGGCTTCAGTAATAATGATTCCGACTACTCTCCAAATGTTTAAGCTTATATGTTGACCTAGGGATTATAAAAAACTTGGTTCGGCTTTGATTCAGCTAAAAATTTTCATCATCAGAGGGATTTCATCAAGAACCACAAAAGTTTCAGAAGAAAAAGTTTAAAATTCAAGTACAGTGATGATAATACGGCAAGTAAAGATAGAGCACTAGATGTCAAGTAAAAAAATGTCGACCGGAATTTCCCCGTGCAAAAATAAGCCAAATGGAACTCTCTTCTGAATGCAACGATATTATCATAAAACAAAGCACTAATGAAGACATACCCTCTCGCCTCGCTCTGCCAGTAGGGAGCAAACAATCCGCTGAAGGCCGGCACGAACACCACGGAGCCGCAGTCGCTTGCCTCCTCCACCACGGCCTGCGTGTTGGCGATCTCGTCCAGGATCTGGAGGTTTAGTCGGAGCCAATCAAGGGCCAGGCCTGCCACTGCCACCTGACAAAATAAATACTATTTTCAAAAACGAACACATCAACCTCTAGTGTGTCGGAGGAGCCGATAGTCACCATTTAAATGAACTGCAATCGCTTGTCAACAAAATAATCAATCCATAAGGAGATTTTGCATTGCGTTTAGTTTGGTACCAAATCGAGTAATAAATATTTGAAGTTTGCTTACGTCAGTGCGGCTGAAAAAAATCGATTTTCGAAGTGATATTACTGTTTGCATTTAGAGGAAAACCTCATGCAAATTATTTTTATTTGGAAGAAAAATTATTCGGCCATACAAAAATATGATAAAACGACAAAAAAACTTTCACATTTCTTAATTAAACTTTTTTTAGTGACATCATTAACCAAATGACCAATTCTCCAAATATAAGTAGCCGTTCCAGAAAAACCACTTATACCATTAACATACAATTTGAAAAAATATTATACATAAACACTTTATCTGAAAAGATAGCATAATTGACAAAACATCATTTTGTAAAACACAAGTGAGTTATTACGGAATTACAGGTCAGCAATCGCACGGCGCGCAGATCGACTTTTATGCCCGGCACACAACGGAAATTGTTCCTTGCGGGAATCCAACATTCCAAAGGTTAACTGAGAAGAAATTATTTTCAAAAATAAACACATTAATGAGTCTCTTGCAATACGTTTTCAATTGGCTTAAAAAATATATGTATATTTATAAATCAACAGTCAAAAAATTAAATATAAAGGAAATGTTAAGGCATGTGCTTAACATTTTCGTACTTGAAAGCAAAAATCAAATGTAAGATGTGATTTGATCTAGCTTACTAAAGCATTTTCATGACATAATCTTTATGATATCGCACGAGACTCTCATTCGGGGTTATATTAGGACCCCCGCTCGGAACAGGAGTGTTCCAAAAATTAAACATGTATGTACATAATACAGAAACAACATCTGGTAGGAAAAGAGGTGATATGGTGTAACGGACACCGCAACAGCCCTAGTAGATCCCTTCTGAAACCCAGGAGGCACCTATAATCTACCTCATTATAATAATGTTTTTTTTTTGTATTTTAAAAGAAAGACAAACATTCCCTGGTTACGAATAACCTGACAATATTTGAAAAACTCCTACTACCATCAAAATAACCTGAAAATGTTGCTTGTGCAATGATGGAGGACTATATATAATATTAATATTGTCTCAATAACTAAAATACGTGTATATTTCTCGGTATCGAGTATGAATGAATAGAGCTCACCGATCCCTCCAAGGCGTAGCACGCGGGCGCGTTGGGTCCCAGCTGATAGGCCACCGTGGTGAGCAGCATGTCCGTGTTGAGCAGGTGGTTGGAGCCGATGTTGTAGAGGATGAAGCAGCCCGTGCCGTACGTGGCCTTGGCGTCCCCTGGCTTCATGCACTGCTGGCTCAGCAGGGCTGCCTGTTGGTCGCCCAGGCAGCCCGCTATCGGAATGTCCTTGCACGGCCCTTTTAGCATTTTGCCATAGACCTAACGGACATTCAAAAAATTCTATTTAAAATATCAAATTTTAAAAAGAATCTTTTCAAATCCCTACCTACCTGATATAGTACCTCCTCATAATGTATTTTAGCGGACATTATTCTATATTTGAAATGGATGGATTAAAGTAAATAATCTCTTGGCAAGTCAAGTTACATTGCATGATTTTTCATGGGTAACCATATTTTTATAATCAATAATATAAATACATTTTTTTTTTAAAGACAAACATTCCCAGGTTACGAATAACCTGACAATATTTGAAAAACTCCTACCGCCATCATAATAAGCGAAAAATGTTGTTTGTGCAATGATGGAGGACTTAGCTAGCAGAGGAATTAAACCCACGACGCCTGCGTGGGAATCCGACGCGTTAGTCCACTCAGCTACTAACCGGTTGTGAATGTTCTTCTTCACTTACAACTGATATATTGGAATCGTCTTTTTTTGTAGCTAGTGCTATTCCACAATTTTTGGTCACTCAAATGTAAATAGATAATGCATGCACATAAAATTTTAAAAATAATTATGAATATAATAAATTCATATCTCCCAAGTAGAGAAGGGATTAGGAAGGTAGGTGAGTGGAAATGAGGCATTACGCTTGTAGAAATAGAACCTTTTAAATTTAGCCTGAATGTTGCATTTAAGAGACCAGCCTGTACATCATAACGAAAGATTTTATCTGGCAAATATGCGGCAGTACGAACCTCAGAACTAGATCGTATCTCCGGAAGTAAGGAGAGAGGAATATCGAAGAAGGAGAGAAGTTTGTCGTCCCACGTGAGAGTCTGTATGTTCATCAACATAGTTCTCGAAGCGTTGGTCACATCGGTTACGTGCTTTCCTACAAATATCAAATGTTAAATATAGGCGCTAACTGGAGGCAAGTTAATCCACAGCTCTAAGACATATCTGTTTTATAAACATTATCGGGTCACTGACAGATAATTACTATCAAAAATTTTTCATTGGTAAGAATACATAAACAGGTATCTGTTCTTTTCTTGAGTAAAACAGTGTAGTCAGGACGGTTGACTTTACACTGACTTAAAAGAAAGAGACAAAGAAATATTAAAGGTAGTTGGATAGCCTATTAGTTACCGCCTACATGGAATTTGGACATTTTTAATAAACATATTTAAACGCATTAAACAAAACAATATCAATACACCATTAAAATGATTTTTAATAATGTCAAAATATCACACAAACACTAATAACAGAAGGTTTGCCTAAATAATGATGAAATCTTTTTGTTGATTTTATGTCTTTATATCATTGAAAATGTGAAAATTCTTAAGTTCAGTCAAAAATATTTAAAACTGTTGAAATACCTCTGAAAAGTGATGTTTTATAATCTTCGTTTGGTCTTATTTGAACATTCACGCATAGCACATATCACCATCATGTTTGATTTATTTGTATAACCACTGCAAGTTTTTTAATCAACACAAATATAGAAGATAACCTCAAAATCCGTTGACGTAATTTATGCGGCACGATGATGTGAAGTTAGCGTAGACGGAAAACATTCTTACATACTAAGAAGTGCTGCAATATTATGTGAAGACTTGTCTTGTATCTTTCTCTTTCATGGTATACGACGTAAAAACCCGGAGAAAGTGATTTATCGCAAATTTGTATAGGTTGGGTAAAAATATTTAGCTCTCTCTCCATATACATATTCTTACTCCAAGGTTCTTTTACCACAAAATATTGCCAAACCATACCCCTAAAACCAAATTAAAGTATCTAACATGGTTATCGTTCCTCTAGTTGACAAATGCCCCTTCCACTAATAAATCTTTTCGATAGAACCATGTTAGAGGGAAAGATACCGGCTTGTTATACAAACATCTAGAAAGGGAAACCAAATGTACACATTTTGAGAAAAAAAATTGCATAGTGCTTCAACAAGGTTTGTTTTTAACATAACCAAAAATAAATGAATCATCGGATTACAGGTATTAGCGTGCTGATAAGACCTATTAAATCTTTAATCCATTTATCAAAGAGTGGAAAATTAACCAACATTATCATATACTTAAGATAAACCGATAATCATCAATCAAAAAGGAGTGGAATTTGGACAGTATAATACAACTCAGTGGTGTGTATATGGCAGTAGATAACACAACAAATAGTACAAGTTACATGGCAGGTTTATTTCAAAATGTGTGCTGTTGATTCAGTCCTCATCCTTGGAAGGAGAAATTAAATCAATGGATGGGAGTTACTTATCATTGAAAAGCTGTTCTATTAAATTAACAAAAAAAAATATAATTCAAAGTTGAAAACCTGTTTATTTTCTCAGCAAAAATCTCTCACACAGCGAGCTCTGGCATCATGAAATTTGTACAGATTTTCTGTCTGAAATTTTTAGGCTCAACTCTTTACAACTTCCATCGTCAATTCCATCATGAGCTTTGAAAATCAGTTTAACAGTAAAAATATAAGACAATACACCATTTTGTTAATTCTAATGTTTTTCAATTGTTTTATGAGTTTTTTTTTGCAAAAAACAGTGCTGAAACGCGGGCAAAGCTTTCTGTTATTACAGCGGAGCTATCTGCAGTACACCTATGAAGACTATTAATTCAAAATTCAAACATATTACATTGCCAATGGGAAGGTATTTGCATACGAAAATTGAACAAGAACTGCAAAGTACGCTCACCTGTCAAATTCCACAATAACCAGGCATCCACATTTCCGAAAAGGCATCTGTCTTCCTCTACCGCCTTCCTGACATCGGCCACATTATCAATCAACCAGTTCAGCTTCACAGCACTGAAGTAGGTGGCAATTCTGAGACCACATAGAGGCTGGAAAGAAAATAGTTACATATGGTAATGAACAGTTTTTTAAGCCCGACTTCAACACGAAGAAGGGCACCTGATGAAAATGCTTTATCAAAATCTCTTCACAGTTGTTGCAATTGAAATATCGACAAATAAGATTCCATTAAATCATTTGTATTAGAACAATACATAGAAGAAAAAACAAATATTACGTCTTACCGAACTATCTCACCCACCTTCAAGCTTTCCCTAATTCTCAGATACAAATGGTCTTATTGTTACTACAAGACATCTGATAATATGCACTATCAAAGTGACAAAATATTTATTTATTTTTATTGTATACGCCCGTGAGGATTTTTACATTAAAGGTTTACAATTGACAGTGAAAAAATGAGAATTACATATATGCACAAACAAAATAAGGAATAGTTGTAGAGTAGTAAAAAATAGTGTTTAAATACATAAAAATATTATTGATTAAAGATGTATGATGATGTTATAGTTAAATACATCAGTCACCTCTGCGTATGTATTACTAACTACATGCAATCTAGGCACAAGCGAATATCTGAAAGACTCAGTCCTGATATTATTGTTACAGCTAAATAAAAAATTGGATCGAGTAGTTCTCGTTGGTATGTGAAAGGAAATAAGGTATAATAACTCAGGGCTGTCTATAATACCATTGACATACACTATCAATGCCAAAATATGCTCTAACAATGCCAAAATTTGCACTAACAATGTAAAAATATATTTATTTATTTACGGTAAAGTATACCATAAAAACAGGAATATGTCTTTTGGAACCGGTTCTTTGTGGCCAGCAAAATTCTGAATAAAATGAACAATCATTTAATGGGGGGAGTCGAGGGGACCCCACCATTTTCCCACGCCGTTTTACGAAACCAACAGTTAGTTCCTCCTATCAGATATTATTTTTTTTAAATATAAATGAAGCTAGATTTAATATATAACGATTCTAGACCCACGAGTGTCCCTGCATGGCATAGCATAACATAAATTGTTAGTAACATAACATAATAAAAAGCAATATAATAACAAGAAAAAATAAGTAAAAAATTTATCAGTCAACACGAGAAATGGACAGTCCCATTGGAAAAATACAGCGTGGCTTTGAGGAAACTGAACCAGTGGGGGAATAGCTCAACGTAACAACACCTGTTTATAATGCAGGGACAGGGGTCTAACCCACCCCCTTTAAGGGGTTGTTGGACAGAACATAATAAAAAATCATTTCAGTCATAGCCAAGATACAGGAACCCTGTGAAGTTAAGGGCATGAGAAAAAAAAGTCAAAATACAAGTTACATAGATTGTTTGGAAAAATTCCTTGTTGAAGTTACTCTAAGATACAAAGTTGAAGAAAAATTCATACACAATATTATCATAGGTTTATAGTGTTTTTATGGCTGGTACAGGATAGTTTCACCGAAAAAATAGCTGGAGTACCTAAAATATTGGGAGTAGAAAACATACATAGTAGAAATCAAACAATTAAGAGGCAAGTTCAGTGTGAGAAAGACTAAATGAAGAGTGGTGGAGAAGAGAACAAATGTTAAATCACTGATCGAGAATCAAAGACAATGAGAATGCAGAAAAACAAAACCTGTGAGGAGAGAAGATAGATAAGAAAAGAGAAAAAAAAGTGGGTATGTATTAGTGACATATGAAAGAGCTGTTAGATACATAAAATATAAAATAAAACAAAAAGATAAAATATAAGGAAATTAAATATAATACAGCAGAAAATAATAAACAAAGTATAAAGCAAGATCAAATCAATACAAAATTAAAGAGTACAAGAAAATATAAACAGAATGGAGGGAGCAATCCAGCCTTTCCGAAGGAAAAAAAAACAGTTCATAAAAGAATAATTATAATTTTTTTCCAAAAGGAACAGGTTCCAAAAATAGCCGGAATCAACTGCAAAAGATAAAAATCACATTTTTCCTCATATTTTAAGAATGGAACTGGCTGAAATATGTACTAATAACCAAAAAAGGCTCAAATATATACTAAATGCATATTATTCAATGTCTAGTCACATATGGTGTTATTATTTTAAAATTATTTAAAATCATCATTAGGCGCTGTAAAAAAACATATATTAAAAAAAAAAATAAGAACCTAAGGAAAGTAAGCTACAACAGCAGTCCAATGAAATTACGACAACTTTGAGGTGCACTGCAATTTGTAGTATGTAGCGCTAGGTTTTAGAACTTTTAAACACATTTTGTCACAACCCATGAAAATTCCAAAGTAAAAAAAGTTGACATTGTATCATACAAGCATGTGAATTTTTCCAAATAGAATTTTCAATATTACATTTTGGCTTTGAGATGTTTTCGAAATATTACCCGGCTTCTAAGGGGTTAGAAAGTTATTTTGTAAATTTATAATTATCACAAAGAAAATAATCTAAATAATAATTTAAAATAAATAAAACTTACTTTCAAAAAGTTTTCATTGCTGTTATGTGGTACTTTAAGTTTCATTAACTTATCTATTGTAGAGGTGGTTCTGTTGTCTAACCACAAGATGGCGCTATGCAACGGCTTCCCTGTGAATTTATCCCACACTATGGTTGTCTCTCTTTGATTTGTAATGCCAATTGACACGATATCCTGAAATCAAACAAAGGATAAATGTTTTAGAAGTATCAGAGGTACTGCAAGTACTAATCAAATACTTAAATTAATGAGGGTAGCACTATTTATGACCATCATTTTGAACTTGAGTTAACAATTTTTTTATAGTGAGATACTGCACGAGAGTCTCAAATGCTCCCAACCGTCTGGAGCCAGTGGGACTATGGCATCACCCAATCAGGGTATGTTTCGAGGCTGAAGGTAGTGGGGAGGGGAAGAAGGTGGGGAAGAGCAAGTTACAAGAGCAAGTTCAAGCTTTACACAAAGATGGCGACAAGTGTCACGCTAATAACTACAGGCCTGTAGCAATACTTTCCGCACCTGCAAAATTACTGGAAATAATTTTGCATAAATATTTATACGCCAAAAGTCGAACCGTTTTTTGATCGAACAGCAACACGGTTTAGGCGTGGCCGATCAACCACTACAAATTTGATGATATTTACAGATTACGTATCTAGAGCACTAGATAATAACGAGCAAGTTGACACATCATACCACGATTTTGCGAAGCTTTCGATAAGGTTGATCACCTAGTTCTCCTAAGTAGACTTGAGGAAATTGGATTATCTGTAAATTTAATGAAACTTTTTGTAACTATTTGAACGGAAGAGAACAATTCGTATCTTACGGTTCATACAACTCAAACAGCGCGTATCCTACAAACTCTGGTGTGCCACAAGGATCCAATTTGGGACCCTTATTATTTTTAATCTTTATAAATAACATTAGAAATAATATTAAATACGCCGTTTTACTTTTGCCGATGACATAAAATTATTTATTCGAATAAGGTCATTGGAAGACTGTATCTTCAGGAAGATATTAATACAATTATTGACTGGAGTATTGCTAATAAACTCAGTTTAACTTCCGAAAATGTTCCGTCATGTGCTTCAATGCACAAGACCGTATATTTCAATTACAAAATGAAAAGATACGTCTCTGAAGCATACGACTACTTGTAAGGACTTGGGAACAGTATTTGACGCTCGTTTAACGTTTCATAATCACATCGAAAAGATCTGCAAATCAGCCACAAAAAATGTTGGGTTTTGTCCTTCACAATTCAAGGGAGTTGACAAATCTTGCAGTGATAAGGCTGCTTTTTACTTTAGCTTAGTGCGTAGCATTCTCGAGAGTGGATCTCAGGTATGGGGGCCAGAGGACACCGCCTATGTACTAATGGTCGAGAAAATTCAAAAGAAATTTTACGGTTTCTCTACATGAGAGTATACCCATGGCTGTTTCCAACAGCGTTTATCTCGGGAATGCTGGGTATCTGCAGCCTTAGCTCGAGGAGGGATATAGCATTACTGCTTTTTGCTCATAAACTCCTGAACGGTGTATTATTAATACCTGACATCCTGGCAGAAATTGGATTTTATGTCCCTGATAATTTCACGCGTGGCCGCCAACACAGGCTTCTGTTTCTTCCCAGGTGCAGAACTAACTTACCAATGGTGATGCCCCTGGAAGACTAACTAGGTTAATCAACTGCCTCGCAGGAAATTTGGACATTTTTCACACGAGCTACAACAAGTTTAAGCAAGAACTAGCTATTAAGTT
Source organism: Drusus annulatus (assembly GCA_022651775.1). Taxonomy (NCBI): domain Eukaryota; kingdom Metazoa; phylum Arthropoda; class Insecta; order Trichoptera; family Limnephilidae; genus Drusus; species Drusus annulatus. The sequence continues at coordinate 241,777 of JAGWCC010000361.1, read as the reverse complement.
CTAACTATATTATGTACTTCTTGGAAACTATTTTTTTTTGTTTTTAAACTTCTTTTTACTTTAATCTTTGTGTAATTATGATTACCATTTTTGTGTTTTTGCAATGTTTTGGTGTAAAACTGTTTTTGCAAATATAAAATAAATAAAAAAAAAATAAAAAAAAAATAAATAAAAATAAATAAAAAGTTTAAAAAGTAGCTGGCTATTCAGATTTGGTCACCAAACATGCCTAAAGCTATTTCAAGCAACGTTTCGATTCTGAATGGTGGTTTTCACCAAGGCGATACTTAGAATATCTACCAGTTCGGAATATGCCACAAATATACTATTTTTATTTATTTGCGCACGCCGCAGTTTGAAACTGCGACCTCTGGATTCATAGTCCAGTGTCTTTACCACTCGACCATGGAGGCCGTCAATTAATAATAATGCTAGCACTCCAATGAAAAAATACTGATGGTCACTGATTCTCCACACAAGTTCCAGAGTGGTAGACAAGTATCGCACTGGTGAAAAACCACCATTCAGAATGGAAACGCTGCTGGAAATTGCTTTAGCTGTGTTCGGTAACCAGATCTGAAAATCTAAGTACTTCCCAACCTTCCTCTTACCCGTCGCCTTTTCCTCCCCACGACCTTCAGCCTCACAACATATGCCAATTGGGGATGCCATAGACACACTGGCTCCAGATGGTTGGGAGCAGTTAGGGCTGTTTTGTGGTATTCACTCTAAACAAAAAAACACAAATGCCTTCAAATAATTCATTTGGATAGAAACCTTAGCGCTCCCTCCCAGAGCGACCAATTTCTTCATGGCCTCCTCGATGCAGTCCTCCACCACCTCCAGTATCCTCATGGGATCCTGTTCCACCTGCCCCTCTTGCGGCGTCTGCTGTTCCAACAGGATCTGGTGCGAGGTCACTACCTCGGAGGAGCCCACCTTGAAGATGATGAACCGGGCGCTGGAGGTGCCTTCGTCAATGGCACCCACCAGTGGACCGAGCGGCGAAAACATTCTGGAGCAAACTGATGTTGACATTTAAGTATTATTAGAGAAGGGGCAATCAGGAAGAGGAAGGTTGGAAATGATACGTAAAGACCTGATAATCCAGATATAAAAGCATCATTTTGATTCAGAATGGTGGTCTCACACCAGGGGCCCTGGCACGAAACATCGATGTAGATTTTATCGACAATGTCAGTAATTTTGAATCGTTTCCCAAGCCCGACTGCAGATCGCCAACGAACAAACGACAACTCACGTCGACTATAAATGCTTAATGAAGTCGATGTGAACTACAATAATGTTTGTAAATGGTAATTGACCGTAAATAAATATGATAACTTTAAGGAGACATATTGTAAGAATCCAAATATAGGTTATTATTTAATAATTTTGAGCAATATTATGAATCAATCAGTGATAAATAAGTAGTGGGAAAATATTCAATTTAAATTATATAATTAACGTTCATAAAAATAACTAAATATTGCTTTCACTTCCCAGTATAATAATGTCAACAAGGACGTTAACATTATTTTCGATTGATTATTTTAGTTGTTGGCTTATAAATAATCCTAACCTTAATAGGAACAAATAACTAAACATTAATTAAATAAAGAAAACTTAAGAATAGACTTACCACTAGTTGTTGTGTACAGATTTGAATTCCAAATAGGTTTCACGTGTGTTTACGTAAAACAAAAATATGGAGAAAAAAAAATATGACGACGCGATAGAGCTCGTAATCATTCGAAAGTTATTACACAGATATTGTTTCACTGACGCCTAAAAGTTCAAGTATTTTAACTGAAAATTGAGCAGAGCACTTGTTGAGTTATACTTGTATTAGATTCATTCTACAAATACGAGGATTTAATTTATTTACACGGAGAGTTTCGCAAAACGTCGAGACTAAAAAGCAAGAAAATTTTGACAGCTAAATATTATGAATTATCTCGTTATTGTAATAGTCCATAGATGGCAGTAAAAACAAATAATTGTTTTAATATAATATTTATTTATTTAACAAAAATTTAAATACGTGAAAATGTGTATTTGAATAGTAAAATAAATTATATATATTGCATCCATGGACAAACTAAACAAGTTCATAAGAAAAACAAAATTGATGTTTCTATAAACATACATTAGAATCCACTTAGATTTTGCATAGAAGTTTTATATAGTAACTAAATCAAAGATTTATAATTTTATATACTGAAGTTTACCTTATGATTTAACAGATGATCAAACCACTCCAATAAACGATAACTTTACTATTAAGAAGCAATAGTTATGTTGGTAGTTGATAAGTTGAATAATTACTTTTATGACTCAAAGTACGCACTTCAAAAATCAAGACCCAGCAAACAAATCACGTTCATTTTTAAAAAGGGCGTTTTACTTTGGGTCATTGAATTCACGTTGTGTATAAATGAAATAATATTTTACCTAAGTGACCTTTTAGTACTCCGACTCGTAAGAAATGTTATCTTTGAAATTTTTTATCAAAACTTAAGCCAAGAAACACTCTGATATCAAAGTTCAAATAGGTTTTATCAAAAGAAAATGCGTGAAACGTGATTAAGAGGACACACCAGAGTCCAGAGTAGTAGATATTCGAGCTTCGCCCTGGTGAAAGATCACCATTCAGAATCGAAACGTTGCTTGAAATGGATTTAGCCGTGTTTGGAGACCAGATCTGAATATCTAGGTACTTCCCGACCTTCTTCTTCCCCATCTCCTTCCCCTCCCCACTACCTTCAGCCTCACAATATATCCTAATTGGGGATGCCATAGTCTCACTGGCTCTAGACTTGGGAGTGTTGGGACTCTAGTACGGTATTTACTGTAAAAAAAAAACACCAGCCTAGAAATAAATTTGTGAGGGCATATTCCCAAAAAATGGGTGGAGATTTCAAAATAGGTCAAATTAATTTTCATTCGTCCATGGTCTATTAAATTGTGCAAAAATACAATACCTCTTTATTTACGTGCAGGTGAAGTCAAAGTGTTAAAAGGCACAATATTTCACTGAGTATTCGTCAAAATAAATTAAGAATTGACGCTGACGGTAAGCGCAGATCCAACGTCTCGACCCGCCGATTCCCGATGGGTGACGTAAACGGCCAAAAGCAAAAAACAAAATAATAACAAAAATTTTCCTATTCTTTAAATTTTAACGCATACTTAATTAAATCTATTTTTTTAAAAGCATTTTGACTTTATCTACCTGTAAACAAAGAGTTATTGTATTTTTTTGCGATTTAGTAGAACATGTACGTAGAACATGCATGAAAAAGAATTTGTTCTAATGTTACTTTACCGAACATTTTTTCCTAGGGTAGCGTGTCCTATTATGAAATTTACAATAAATATTATCATGATCAAGGAAGATTTTTTTTTAAATTTCGTTCTCAGTTAGAGATGTTCAATATTTCTGTCTCAGTTATTTTGTCCCAGTGACTTGTCGATCACTGGAGCCGACAAAATTTTTTCTCCAAGGAGCGGGTTATTTTTGGAACCAGCTCCTATTTTTGTGATTTTTTCGCAAATATTTTAGACTAGCCGGCGGTTTTCCGTTGAAATGTCGGGACAAAACAAAACCGGTTCCGGTTTGATTTTAGAATGACCAGAAACCCCCTCACATGAAATAAAAATATTTAGAGGAACCGGTCCTCTTTTTGAATCTTACGGGTGAATCTTCCCGCCATCAGAAATAGGTTCCTTGCCGGTCTCAGCTATCAAACATCCTTAGATTTCGACGTGTTAATAACACAGTCTGAAAACTTCAGACAGGAAGAAAAAACTTTATTTTAATTCTATAATCTCATTCTCAATCGGGGCGAAAAATTGCATTTCAAAACTAAAGATGTCAGTCCTATTTTTATTTTCTACGCATGCGTCTACTGTTTACTACGAAGCTTGCAACGAGTCCGGCCTACCCACGATTAGTGTACAATGTTTTATTGAATATGCCGGTCGCAATGTCGCGTTTCTGATATTTACTTCTCGTTTTAAAGTTGATCAAAGAATTATCGCAATATTTTATTGCAAAGTCGGTTAGTATCCGAAGTGCGCTATCGTAAAAATCAAAAAAACTGAAAAAAACAATATGAGAAATCGCCTAAATCGTTTCAAAGTGAAAAGGGATTATTAAAGTGTTTTTAAACATTTTCGATTGGTATTCAAAGTGTACAGTCGGAAAAAATATTATATACCGAAACCGCGTTAATTTTTATTTTCATTCAATCATAATAAATGTCCACTATTTTAAAGTTCGGTGAATTATGTTTTCTCTTACAAAAATTTTCATAAAAATAATAAAAAAACAGTTACATTTAAAAACGATTTTTTTACGAAAAGTTCTGCCACGTAATTATTTTATGCATATCAGTTTTTTCGCTTTCCAGAGGCACTGTTAAAGTTTTGAAATAAACTTTAAAACAGTAAAAAAAATATTTAAAAAATCATTTTAATCGGAAACTATGTACTACATAAATAACTTGCCTAATTTTTATTTTTTTATAGTGTGGTAGTTAAAAAATAACAATAGTAAGATACGCTTTGTAAAACTATATGTGATACAAGTGAAAGTGAATTATTTTTTGGAATATCAGTGCTACAAGCTGAAAAAATGCGGTATCTTCGAAAGGTAGGTCCTAGCTGAGCAGTCGAGGAGAATCAAGAATAAGTAGTGAGTGCTTTTTTTCTTTTAATGGTTTTCAGGATTTAAGGTTCACCATTGGGTTAAAAGGTATAAATGTTTATTTATCAATTTATTTTTAACTGGTTTTTAACATTTCAAAAGTTATTTAAAGAATAAGGGAACTTGTACAATTAGTTAAGTAGGTTTTAACAAAAAATATCTATTACCTCTATATAGAGGTGCATATTTTCATTATTACTGTATTGGTACATTATTAAAATAAGTGTTGGTGTATAATATTTAATATTGAACTGTCTTTATTTTTTCCAGGTGCATTTACATAAAAAAGTGGACATCTATTTGTGTTCTTATTTTTAATCAAATAATTTTAACATGTAAATGAGGGTTTTTTTATGATTTATGTTAAAGAGTACTTTATGGGCCGCCATATCGCTGTGTTATGGCGTACAAATCCGTGATAACATTTTTTTCACTGACATCAAATCCACATTATGTTGTTGTATGTCTCGGGCAGATTTTAATATAACACCGTTTCCTTTCCTGAACTACTGAAAGAGATGCATGAAAAAACTTTGCAAAAATAGCAACTGCGATGGGATAAATCAAAGAGCAGATGAACTTTTTCCTTCATCTCGTCAGTTAAAAGCAGAATAGAAACAGCCTTCATTTAGCTAGATTTCAGGGGAAGGCTGCATAATCTCTTCCTCTATCTCCTCACCCAAACTATGCTTGTTGTGACTGATGATAGATGCCAGTAGAGATGTTCGTTATTCTTCCGGCTACTTTTTACCGATGAACCTTCCCACCACTGGGAGTCGGTTCCAAATGGATAAATAACTGGTTCCTCGCCGGTCTCCGGTAACTGGAACCGTAGTGACATTTCAGATAACCAATTCAGAAATCAACCATCCTTATTCTTTAATATTTCAATTTTTGCAAATTCAGTTTTTTTTAATTTCTGTTTTTCCAACTAAAAGCTTAAAATTTGTATTATTAATCATCCTTATTCGAATGCTCACATCAAATATTATTTTCTCGTGTCAATGATGTCATCTATGATTTTTAGATAAAAGTAGATTGCGCACCTACCTCCGTCGGTAAAGTAGAATGTTTTCATGTCATTATTATTGTTTTTGCTAATCGACCTCCGAGAACAACAAAGTTGCATCTGACACAACAAGATTATACAATAATAGGCTTTAAAAAATCAAAAAATTTAGAGTTTATTATTGCATAACATGTATGTGTCAAATAAAACCTTGTTATTCCAAAGGGTCGTAATGCCTTATCGGCTGTGTGGCGCAGATGGCGCTAGTTTAGTCTGCTTCTCTACTCCGTCGCTTCAAGTCGAACTAAATAAAAATGTTTGGTGCTCGGTCTCGGTGACGCTGTTCTCTTGTTTCTAACCAATTTCCAACCCGTTCATTATAAATAATGTCTGGTTTTACGGAAAGCGTACTCATAAAAAAACTGCAGGATCTCAATTACAGTCAGCAGAGTATTCAGACATTATCATTGTGGTTAATACACCACAGAAAACATCACGATAGTGCCGTAAAGATATGGTTCAAGGAATTTCTAAAAAGTAAATATGCCTAATTTGTTTCTGTTTATTGTGATAAGAGTAATGAATTATTGATTTTTAATATGCCATAAAGAAGTACTCGGCCGTTAATGCAACAATAGTATTACTTATGACGTAGAAGCCAATGATTGTCCACGATTCCGCATTTCATTTGTTATAAATTGATCATTTTTAGGTTATATTTGAAAATATTGGAAATATAATGCGGTCATATTGAAATCGAGTTTCAACGCAAAGGCAAGAGAGCGGAGGAAAATATTTATAATTACATGTACTTTGTTACTTACTTTCATGATTAGAAATACGCATTGGCGTTTGCCGCATTTTTTGTTTCAAATTATTCTGTCCGTTGGTCCCTCCATGTAAATGTAGTGTTTCAATTGCATAATTAATTATTAAAAAAACTCTTGACTCAATTTTAATGTAGAGCAGCGAGAACAGGATCCCCACTTTTTAGCATTGGTACCTGAGGAAGTTTTTTTCAACGATAATTGTTCTCGCTAGAAAAGTATGCACTCTGTGAAATTTATTCAACCCAATGACACGCTTTACAAAACCTGAAGATACGTTTGGGTTTTGACTAACCCTTTCACCCCCAAGGGAACAAAATGTTGGAAATTCGTTTCGATTACAGTAAAAGACAGCAAGCTGTTGACGTTCATGTATTTGGCCAACGATGTCATACAGAACAGCAAGAAGAAGGGGCCGGAGTATGGCAAGGAGTTTGGAGACGTGCTGAAGAGGGCCTTTGAGCACATGGTGGCCACGGGGATGGACGAGAAGACCCGCAACTCCCTGGGCCGGATTCTCAACATCTGGGGGGAGAGGGGCGTCTACACGGGGAAACAAATAGATGAATTCAAAATTGCGGGTGAGTAAATGCAACAGAGCGAATGGCCGTTGTCTGTCAATTTTAAGTTGGGGATAATAAGCATTATTTTCTGTCTTATGTGATATGGTGATCCATTTGTTTTTATATTTGTCCTATTTCTTTATTTTATTTTTAACCTTTCTTCCGTTGGTGTTAACTGATTTGACATTGTCTCTATTTATATAACCAAATACGAGTATGTAAATATACTGAATACAGAGTTCATGTTTTCGGTATTCCTTCATTATATATATTGGATAAAATAATTACCATATTTAAGTAGTTATCGAACGTAACAGAAAAAAATGATATGCTGAAAAATCTGGCATTTATTTGTCAATACGTATATGTCTTGTACTAACACTTAACTGTATCAATATTGATTCCTTTTCTTAAACAATTTTTTTTAAAACTAGTTGATTCATGCAGGGCCAGTTCCGAGGCAGGCGAGGTGCCTTGCGCAGTTCAAATTTTTGTCGCTTCTTGTCTAAATTTGAGTATAATACCCTCCACACAGCATCCCCAAAGATGACATAGGCCCGGAGGGAAATTATTTTCCTCAAGGCCTCCTGTGTGGAGTAATGTAAAAAAAAAAAAACGAGAGGCGCAAATTTCCATTCCACCCCGTTGATACAGGTTCGATTTCCATCTGTAGGGAGTGTGGTTTTTTCCATTTAAAATAATATATAGGCGCTGGGCACATAAAAAACTGTAATTAGGTACTTCAGCGCCTTGGCGATTCGTCGCCTGGAGGGGATTAGTCCAATTGCGCCTGCACCGGACCGGCCCTGATCTCATGAATAACTTAACTGCAATTTAGAATTTGAAATTATTTAACCTGTGGAATGCCGGATTCCTGCAATTTCCGTCGTACCTTGCTGACTGTAATCTCGTAATAAATCACTTGTGTTTTACATATTGATGTTTTTGTCAATTACGCTATCTTCTCAGATAATGTGTTAATTTATTTTTTTCAAATTTAATGTTATGATATAAGTGGTTTTTCTGAAATAGCTACTTATATTCGGAGAATTGGGGTTTTTCCCCCTCATGTCAATACAAAATGTTTGATTAACTGCAACATTGATTATATCTGACCTAGGGCTCCCTCGAATTCCTCACTCATCCCATCAGTGTTTAGCCCATCTCACCTCAAGGGCGCCGTTCTGATATTGTGATTCTAACATCGTCTCCAGCGTAGTATCACTTGAGATTGGAGATTGTAAAGATGATGTCGGCCGCCTTAGATTTTCTACTTATCAACTCATTTGTCTTTCTATCTCGCTGGGAGATACTTAGCATTGCACTTTGTGTGGTGGCCAGTTTTCTCACAACATTCTTGGTGAGAGTCCGTGTTTGTGCTCCAAACGTCAATATTGGAAGTATACAGTTTTAAATTACACACATTCGGAGGTGCTGAGCTATCTTTTTATAGTAATTTCCATCTTTTCCGGGTTCATATTACTTGACACCACTACGGCTTCATTCACATTTTGAAATTATGACGTTCATATGCATCTGTTATCTGTTACCTGTTTATGTGTTATATTTTAGCAATATCCAACCTAAATCTTACATTTATGTTGCATGATTGGACTAGCGTTAGTATTTTAGCTGTATGATTATTTGTTACTTTATTTTATCATCTAAATAAGGACCACTGTGGGAGTAACTTTAAGAACATGACCCCTGAATGGCGTCACAAAATCTTTATTTTTTAATTTATTCTAGTAGAGCTGAGCACTTGAGGTTGAAATACCGCATTACTGCGCTACATAAATGTAATGCCAACTAACTAACCATCACGCCGTTTCTCCGCAGGGGTAGGCAGAGAGGACGGACCGCCATATAACTCTGTCTTGGCACACACTCCTTGCTTCATTTACATTCATACATTGTCTCATACATACTCTTCTGTTATTCTGACTCTTCACATGACCCGATTCAAGTATTTGATTTACTTGATCGTGCCATGTCTTACTCGGGCGTCCTCGACTTCTTCTTCTATTCACTTTGGGATCATATATTCTTTTCACACTCCTTTCTTCGTTCATTCGCTCTACATGCCCAAACCATCTAATGCTATTATTATTAATTGTAACATTGGTGGACGCAATTTCCTCAAACTGCATCACAGTCTATTATGATATTTTACAATTATATATATATGCATTAAGACACTATAGCTTGCTTTTCTCAATGAAGTTTGTCCGTCGATACCATGTATTCATCTATCCGGCGTGATTAATATTAGCATTCACACTTTCAATTTATTTTTATAAAAGGCAATTCGGTACACTATTATTTATTTTCTTTAATCGAATTGGTTGTTTTGATTTGTTTTTTTTTAAATATTGCTGCTGTTATTTTTATGTGCTGTTTTAATATTAACAACTTTATTTTAATATGTTTGCTACTTGTTATGTATTAAATACTATTATTCTACTTATGTGATATTACTGTTTTTTTATATTATGGTCCTGCCACTGAGAACTCCTGTTTTCAACTTTCTTTCTGATGCATGCCTTGTTTATGAGTGAGCTAACAGCCTTACACTATTATATTATTTATGTGACAGCCCATTCATACATCAACAATGCCACATCGTCGTCTGAATAAGTAAATCAGATTCAGCTGGGTGAAAAGTTCTGTACAGTATTTGCATTCCAAAATGTTAGTAAGCGTGACATTTCCAGTTGACCCCAGTCTGGCCACTCTGGGCGCGGCGGCCAAGCAGAAGAAGCGCAAGGCGGAGGTGGTTGAGAACAACAATGACAAGAGGTCTCGCAACGGAGAGAGGGAGCACACCGTGAGCGAGACTAAAGTGGAGGTGGACGGGCTCATAGAGACCCACGTCACCCTGAGCCCTAAGACGCCCCCGGGAGACCCCCCCGAGCCTGAGGAACTCATCAAGGTAGGACTCTCATTTTTAAACTGCTACTTTTGCCAAATGTCCTACCCACCTCAAAATTTTAATAAGGTTTGATAAGTCTAGCTATTTATTTTGCTTCTCAGTAGATTGAACATTGTTTTTCGTACTGAACAATTGAAAAATGGGAAACAAACAATGGAGCTCTTATTATTTTTATTTTTTTTTACTGCTAAATGGATATTTTAAATCTCCAAGGCTGATGATGGAAAAGATACCAGCTGAAACTAGGAAATTCCTGTCGAAAAAGCTGTGGAAGTAAGGCAATGCCAGAGCTCACCGTTCAAGTGTTTTTGATGCTTCGGATAAGCAGATTTTTGAGATGAAAGTATGTGCAACACACATGATGTCAAAATATTTTTCGTCATCCTAAAAAAAATGTGGATAATATTAATTCTGATCTGTGATTGTACTTATCTCTATGCATCCCATCCAGCCTTTCAATTGTTAGAATATTTTAGCAATGTGGCAATCAAACAAATTAATGTTCCCATTACTCGTTTGGATGTTGATTATTTTTCTATTCTTTCAGGCCCTGTTGGAGCTAGAAAACAGTGCATCGAGTGACGCAGCTGTGAGAGAGAGAATAGCATCCTTACCTCCGGAAGTTTCTGAAGTCCAACTTCTCACAAAGCTTGAAGGTATTTAAACACGAGCATATTCAAACTCGTCTATTATGACTCTGTTTTCATGCTGTATATTCCTGGAACCTTTATATCTAATCTCCTTGCCGCAAAGCAAAATCAGTAACAGTATTTTTAGAGATGAAAGAAATCAATGTTTTGCCTTGGCCAGGCAATTCGTCCTACTTGAAACCCATAGAGAACTGCTGGGAGCTTCTGAAACAGAAAATCTCAAAAGAAAATACCACCCCAAACAAGTAAAATCTTGAGGCATTGACTGAAAGTTTAGCATAAAGATGAAGAATTAAAAGAAACTGTTAAAAATGCATTCTGAGCATGCCAAAAAGTTTGCAAGCTGTAATTGACACCAAATGAGGATCTACTAAATATTAAGAATTTTTTCTAAAAATTTTGTACTGTGCATTTTCTCAAATACACATTATTGAAAACAAGAATTTATTTTTAATTGCACAAGAAATACCTAATTTACCAAATAAATAAAAGTATAAATTCCCACTCTTTGAAGCGCCGATAATGACAATGAGTGGTAAATATTTTTAGTATCGCCCTGGTCAAAGACCACCATTCAGAATCTAAATATTGCTTGAAATGGGTTTAGCTATATTTAGTGACCGGATCTGAATAGTAGGGCACTTCCTAACCTTCCAGTTTCTCTCCTCCTCCTCACTCCCCTCAGCCTCAACCTATCGCAATTCGATTTTTTATAGTATAGTTGCATACCTTGGTAGTCCCCACTTTTGGCAATGCGAATGAACCATGAATGACTGAACGGAGCATACTGTATGCTATACTATGATGAAGTGTTGTGAATTCTCCCCAGACAAAGAATCAGCCCAGAAGTTATCGGATCTGGTGTCGGCCGCAGTGGAGCTCCTGGCAGATTACAATTCCAGACTATCGGCAGAGCTGGAGCGGCGAAGAAAGCTGGCGGCGGCTCTGCGAGACTTCACGCAGGCGCAGAAAGACCTCACCAGCCAGGCCGAGCAGAGACTAGAGGTACACCATCGGCCGACTGTTCCTTGTATTCTTCCCTTTGGCTACTCGAGGCTATTATTTCTACTTTGGAGATTACTTTAGCTGGAGGTTTTTTTTATCCAGGGTATCTGTCTTTTTGCCTTGTATTTTCTCTTGCATAATAGTACCCAGACCACTTTTAGTTTGCCAGTGCACCCAACAGTCACTATGCAAGTAGCTGTATTTTTTGATTATATTTTATTTGTTCTTATGTCTTTGTGACCCCACCAAAGAGTTCCTCTGCTCGAAGGCAGTTGGATTATGACACCCTTCTCTCGAGAATGTTGTAAAGTAAAAGGGAAAAGGAAAACACCTCACAATTAAGATTTGTGTTCTGATCATAGATTTGGTTTGGAATGCTGCATGTTTCAAGTCTTCCAACAATTTTCCTGTTCACTATTTTCTTTTCCTAATGTCCACGGCTCTCCTATTCACCCCCGAAATCTCACGTCAATTTTACAGGAGTACAATGAAAAGCTGCAGAAGATCTACGCCGTCAAGTCGGAGATGAAATCCCACCTGGAGAGTCTGCCGGATGTGACGCTGCTCCCCGACGTGACCAGCGGGCTGGGCCCCCTGCCCTCTGCCGGGGACCTCTTCAGCCTGCATCACCGCTAGTCCGCCAGCTTAGTGCCACCCACTAGTAGGATTACCACAACAAGCTGTCTCCACCGTTCCACTGTGTAGTGAGGAACTTACCAGGAGGATAAAGATAGTCATTTGCGACCAACCATTAAGATCTCATTCACACTTGTGGTCGCGGTGAAACCGTCCCTGCGCCCGTTGGTGTGAACAAGCACAAAGAAATGTATACGTTTGATATTTTTTGACTGCCACAGTGAGCAGGAGTTGGTGTGAATGAGCACTAAGAGTTGATCTCGGCAATATTGCAAACTAATAGCAATTATTTGTTTCTGTTAGCTTAGTTTTAATCAGTGGTGCAGCAATAAATTTTCTGGCCTTAGGCTATCAATGGCGCCCAACAAAACTAAATAACTGGCTAAAATTACCATAAAATATGTATGCTGGATGCATCAATTCTAGTCGGGACGAAAATTTTCTGTATTCATCACATCATTTTAAGACTTCTTGCGTGGTGCCACTAGGTTTTATGTTTAATTACGTCTTATTTGTGACACATCTCAACTAGCTCCTTGCTGAGGTCAACGTTTAATGGTTGCGCAATACTAGCCTCTTTGCAATACACATACCACTTAATATTGTGAACCAAAAATTATATGTATATATATATGTATAGATTATGAAAAATGTTTTTGTCATTACCAGTTGTTGTTATGCACATTGAAATTGTTAATATTATGGTACAAATATTTTTGTATTAGTCTGGTTTCTGGATGTTCTGCAATGCTGCGTATGTATTATTACTATAATAAATGTATTTTGTAAAAGTGGTTCTCAAAATGTTCTAATAATAATACTTGGATAATTTATATATGTACTGCCATTTTTTGTGAAATATCACCTCAAAAGCGCCTCTAGATACACAATTCCAAAACTAATTGAGACAATTGAACATAAGACTCTTCTTTACTTCGTAAGTTGATAATTGCAGTTTTCTCCGACTGCTACATGGTGGTCAACTTGTTGATTTTTTCCATCCACTCTACATTGTCTCTCTGGTGCTCTTCTTCCGGAGACCTTTCCATCGGGGATCCATTTGGAAAACTTGTACTGTTTGTAAAGGTCTTACTTCACTATGGGTGTTATCGGGCTGACATACTTCTTCTTTTAACCATCTGAAGTAACCAACGTGCGTCCAAATACTAAACTTGTGCTTTCATTTGAAGTCTGATGGTCTTCCATTTTTGGGACCCGGGTTCGGCATCCATATCGCAGGGTGGATCGTACATAGCAGTACCTGACTATGTCTAACGTTAGAATTTTACTTATTGCAGGAGACGGCTGGTTTATCTTGACCAATAAATATTTTGGTCTACACTTTGGTCAAGTCGTAAACAGCTTTCCTAAATCAGCATTTGTTGTAATTTTTTTTAACAAATTCTTCCACTCACACGTCAGCGGACTTGACATGTATTCTTTAGAGCGCACCTCTCGAGCCCACGTTCCAAATCACGCGCAGAAACGCCCCGCATTAGAGTGCCCTCCAAACGGTTAAGCTGATTTGTTTGAATAAAGTCACCACACTTGGACGTTCCAAGGTGTGATCGACTGTATTGCCCGTAGAACTGCATGTGTAAAGAGATTTTTAAGAGTTGGGAGAGAGGAGTTTGGAGTGATAGCTGCTCTAGCCAAATTTTGTAGCCTGTTTATACAAAAAGCCCGTTGTGGGTGAGAACATATAGTTTCTAAAGAGGTAGAATTTGAAGTTTATAGGCAGCTTTAAAAATTCAACCCACCCCTTTGGAAATAAAAAAAAACTGGTGGAAAGTCTGGACCGAGTGAATGCGTATGTTTCAATTTTCTAATGGAAGATTCTACATCTGATTCGTCTATACGGCATATCAATGTTCTGGGTCCAGAATCCTCGATTCAGAACTAGGAATAATTTTATTCTGGGATAATCTGAATACTTTGCATAAGAAACTTAAATAATTTTCAACAGCCTTACTACAGAAACTTAAATAATTTTCAACAGCCTTACTACCCGCGGAATAGATGTTGAAATCTCCCAAAATAATTATGTTCCTACTAGCGTTGGGAAAAAACTTCAATGTTTTGTGAATGCTTCACGAATTGTTAGTTCTTTAAAATGAACCCTTCGAAGTGAACACTTCAATTGAAGTCGAACTCGCAAAAAAGAGATTTGAATTTATCCAGTTATTTGTTCAGTTCTTTTTGGAACCGGTTCCTCGCCGATAAAGCACGTACTAGTCGGTAGAGATTTCAAAGTGAAAAGCACTGGAACCGGTTCCTCGCCACAAGAATCACGTGCTGGTCGGTAGAGATTTAAAAACGAAAGGAACTGGTTCCTTCGTTTTTAATGCCTTCGCAACATTCAATGATATGAATGACCGCTAAAATGAACTACCGACTACAATTGAAGTATTTTTTCAATGTAATGAAGTTTATCAAATAAATGAAAGCTAAAATGAACTACCAACTTCAATTGAAGTATTTGTTCAATGAAATGAATGAAGGCTAAAATGAATTACCACCTTCAATTAAAATATTTGTTCAATGAAATGAAGTTATTGAAATGAATGAATGCTAAAATGAACTACCGACTTCAATTGGAGTATTTGTTCAATGAACAGCGAATGAAGTAGGAACTGTTGCCAAAAGAAGTAGTTCTTTCAAAGCGGTCTCAGCGCTAGTTCCTACCTCCAATAAGATCTACCTTGTCGTGGAATTTGTCGAAGAATAGTTGAAATGTTTCTATGCTGGTGGAAAATATACAACACATGTTAATGTAACCTAAAGTAATTTTTACCAATGAGTCTTCGATTCCAGAGCAGGGATGCGTTCGGCCTTAAACTTAATTTAAACAGCTAAAAGACAGCCACTGCCTTGTCTGCGGCTACTACCATCACCTCTGTCTTTCCTGAACACATGGTAATTGCTAATTCACCAAAACATTACAGGAAAACAAAGAACAATTAGTTTTTAGTCCTCCAACGTTTTGATAAAAGAAATGCAAACTGTTATATTGTCAACTGAGCTTAATAATGCTAAGCCATAGAGTTACAACCTTATTAACCCATTCTTTCAAAAACCAATGTTTCAGCCATTGTTTTAATTGCAATAGGTCTGCTACTGCCAATCTGGTAACGCCGATTTTGAAGGATGCGTATTCTCCCTTTGTTTTCATCTTCGACCCCTTGAATAAGGAGTTCCTTACAGTTGTAATTGTTTTGATGGATGACTTGTCTAGGAAGGTATCAGGGTGCAAGGGGTAAAGGTGAAAATATTTTTATTCTTTACGATTCCCTTGACTTCCTTGTACTGCAATAGGACGCCTTTTCCGATTGATCAAGGTTGGCTTCCCAGAGTTTGATCCCGGGCGGTGCATCTGTTTTAGTTCACTGGTTCAGTGGATCACTGTTGGATGGGACAGAGGCAGACGCGACATGAGTGGACGCGAGAGAAGTAAACGCGACATGAGTGGACGCGACAGAAGTAGACGTGAGAGGCTGTCGTCCCTCATCTGATTAGCAACTGGCTTTTTTCGCTTGACAGCTTTTTGCTGCAAGCAGGATATTCTACCATCAGTAGCTATTGTCTCTTTTGCTTCGTTCATCGCCTACACATGTACACGTACATGCAGCACAGTTTTTCAAACTACCGACACGATTCGCCGACACATATTCTTAGTGACTTTTAGCCCTCAAAAGTAATCGACCAACTTCTCACCATATTTAACCACTCGTTCTACAACCATTCCTCCAGTCATCTTAAAAATCCTTGCCACTCTTATACTGTGCACCGATTGTTGCAAAACATTTTTAAAAGTTTTTGACATACAAGCATTATACCCATTACTTTCTTAAAACCTAATGATTGCTTAAATATGGGCTGACTGGTTTGGAATTTTATCGGAAGCTTCTACAGAAGCGTCGTGTAAAGTAGTCAACATGTGGACATATCTCTCATCGCAACATTGAATCACAAGATTTGGGATCAATTTCCCCTTTTTAATTTTATTTTTTCACCCTTGCTTGGTTATTTTTTAATCGCAGGAATCTTTTAACGGTCTAAACACAGCTACATCCAGTGGCCGCAACATGTGTGTGGAATTGTGGTACAAAGCCACCAAAATAATTTGATGTGTTTTGCAGAACTCACCAATATTTGTCGTTAGGTGTGATTTATGTCCGTCTACGAAAAGAAAAAATTGTTTCCCTAGTCATCCATCCAGTGTTAATCCCCAGGGAGGGGGAGTGTTTTTAATTATTTTTTTACTGAACCAATCCGATAGGGAATTTTCTCATTGGTAATAATAATAATAATAATAATATTTGGGCGATTTGTATAGCGCCGTTTTTGTGAAAAATCACCTCAAGGGCGCTGTACAGATCTTACTTTCTATCGTTACATAGCCGTTTTTGTGAAAAATCACCTCAAGGGCGCTGTACAGATCTTACTTTCTATCGTTACATACTAATTCCTAGCTAAAGTAGTCACCCACTCTTTCATCCGCTGTTCTGGAATGGACGGTTTTCGCTCCTTTTTTTTTCTCAACATTGTCTGATTTTGGTGACAGGTTAAAACGCACTCTTTCATGTTAAAAATGTATTGACTTCCTCGTGCCAGTTGTGGATTTTATTTCTGCGGTTGCAGCTTTGCTCGGTGTGAGTCCTTGAGTTTTGCGCACTGCAATGCCAGGAAGTCTTGAAAGGAAAACGTTGTACCAGCTTTGGGCCTGGTTGATTATTTTTTAACTACAACGATAACAGGTAATGACTTCAAGTGACTTTTCAATGCAGTCGTATTGCATCCCTCTCCAAAATACACCTTTTCACATATTTTATACTTGGCTGTCGTAATAACATTATTCGTCCAAGTTTGGGCAAAGTTGATTGATAAATTAAGTTCGTTGTGGACACAAAATATTAAAAGGAGATTCTTGAAGGAGTAAATAACATTTCAACACCCTACTTGGGAAGTTTAACAGTGAACTTTCTGGGAGGGCAGTAAAAACTAGTTTAAAACGATTCTCGCGTAATTCAGTGTGGCAGATTATCATAGAAGGAGTGATAGTCTGTTTGCATTACTCTTTTAAGATCCTGCAAGTCTTTTTTTTGGGTAAGTTTTTTTAGAAGCTCACTATGTAACCTCGGATACTGGACTGGAAGTAATACGTTTTTTGGCCGTTGAAGAATTTCATGTGAATCGTTCCATCAACACTTATACAATATTTCTTTGAAATCCGTTACACAAGGGTCGCCTCTCTTCTTTGCAGGGCGAACAGTTTCATGTCTCATTAATTGAGGAACATCATATTTTTTTGAAAAATCAAAACTTAGGCATTTCATCTCGTCCTTTTTGGAGCAGATTTACTTATTTCTGCATACTGTGTAGGAAGATAAATACTGTCGTTTCAATATTTTATTTTCATCTTACATTTGTGCAGTTCAAGGTATTTTTTTTAGTAAACTCCTATGTTATGTTTCACTGTCAAATTTAAAAAAAAGCATTTGCCACTGTGGCATTCCTATTTTGGTAAGTGCAGCCATCGCTGCATTGATTATTGGGAGATTTTCGCATACAAGTAATATATCAAGCAACTTGCGCGGGTTGATGCTTGCAAGTCCGATTATATTTTAGAAAACCAATAGCATCCTTTTTTTACGAGATGTTATTTCGTAAACTGTGAAATTATGTATGCATAATTTTCATTTATAATATACAGCACTTGCTCTCAAATAAGGATTCACTTTAACAGCCTAATAAGGATATACATACTTATAAAGTCTTGCTGCAGAACAATGCTTTTTTCAAGAGCTTGGTTTTTGTTAAATTCCTTCACCTTTCTAGCTGTCTCCTTATTGTCAATGTGTCTGTTGGATCCGAAGCTGTGATGAAACACTGAATGTATTTCCAGCTTCAGACGAATTTGAAAAATAGTGGACTGTAAACAATAAAATTTCTAAATACTGAAATACTTGATGGAAATTTTCTATTATAACTGAAAAGGTTAGGAAAGTAAAAGGGAAACTGTTCACCCACCGATGAAGTTTTTGATTTATGATTCTTCCTGCACAATTTTATTTTTTAAACGAACCACGAAAACACCACACTTATTTCAATCTTCTAATCAACGAAAACACCACACTTATTTCAATCTTCTAATCAACGAAAACATCACACTTATTTTAATCTTCTAATCCACGAAACACCAAATTTGTTTTATATTTTTGAATAGCAAACAACAAATGAACCAACGATTTTTTCAACGAAAAACTTGTCTGTCTTGACACATGCCTTTCTGCAATTATTCTTTTATTGAGAAAACATCCTCTCATTAACGTGAAGATGTTTTAACCGATAATGAGCCCAAGAGATAGTGTAATTTATGAATGTCATTTAATGATTCACTTTCATGAATTATGGCATCAAAGGTGTTTATAAAATAAATCCATTCTGAAATTCCACCCAAAAATATTGGCCCATTAATTTTAGGCAGCCAAAAACCAAGACTTATTTGTCATCTTTGCAGTGACTATTTCCTTTGAATTTCAAAATGGTTTTCCATCAAATTTTTGTAACGAATATTTCTTCCTAAAAAAAAAAAAATAACCTCAATTTTTGGATCTTTCCAAAACTATGTATGATTCAACAAAATCATACTTCACATTTTCAAGATCTTTTTACATTTAATTTCGAAATAATTTTGGTCATTTAAATTTTGTGATGAATTTCCATTTTCTCCTATTAATCAATATATCCTTATTTTTTGAACTTTCCAAAATTATGTATGATTCAACAAAATCGGCTGCCATTTATTAAGATATTTATCTTTAAACAAATCTGACAACAAAACGTGCTTGCTCATATTGTGGAAAGACATGTCAATTTTAAATAAAAGATTTGTGCCGTTAAAAACATTCAACCTCAACTTTACCGTCTCCCTTAAATTTAATGCTGGTGATAATAATACGCATGTATACTAAAATGTAATTACATTGTTAAGACAACCTATACGTGAAAGGGCACCAGAAGAATTATGTAGGTTCTTTGTAGGAAAAGGTTCAAGATTGTCCAGATAATAATAACATTTGGATGATTTGTATAGTGCCGTTTTGGTGAAAAATCACCCCAAGTTTACGGTGATAAGAAAAATCGTAAACAGAGATTTGGATTTATAAAAAATAATTTTACACGATTAGAAATGGATGTTGCCATTAAAGTTAATATTAAGTAGATGGTCACAGTTAGGTAATTTGTTGTCTAGATATATAAGTCAAGTAATCATGTTTCTCAGGCAGAAAACAATGAAAATAAATACATATATTAATAAAAATAATGTCTGTTTAAAGAAGATTCGTTTTTTTTCTATTCTCATGAAATAAATGTTATAATATTTTAAACTGAAAAAAATTAAGTTTCCTCTTCAAATTCATTCTTTAGTCTTGTTATAATGTTTGGCACAACTTGGAAATGAAGTTGACTTTGGAAGTCTACTATCAAAAAAAGTGGCACTACACTGGTCTTGCAAGAATCCCTTCAATTAATCTAGCTCATATTAGGTTGTGTGAAAATATTTGAATATGAGATTTAAGACTTCTACGCACAAAAATAATTTTAAAGGTTTTTCTCATAAAAGGATTGACATAAAAGTAATAAAAATGATTGCTGGAAATTTTGTTTATTTTATTTCAAACCCAATCCTCGCATAAATATTATTGGAACTTTATGACACATAGATGTATATAATAAGATACAACACTGGAGCCGGCTGGAACCACAGATCGGCCGGGCCAAACCAGTCGCCTAAAAGTGGCTGTTGAAGCACGACGAATTGCTAACTCTGCAGATTTACTGATAAAACTGAGGCAAAAACATTCACACGTAGTTTGGTAATAAAGCCGACGAAGTTACTTTCCTGAGGAAAGTGTTGTAACTCGTTCATTGCTGACACGGCACATTGACAGACATGTGACCGGTATGCGCACAACGCGCCACGTTCGTTGTGCTGCCTCTTCGCTTTGAACCGATTTAAAACAGACACAGCCATGTGGTTTTGAGTCGTTCCACAGGGCACAGGGAAACCCGTCACTGTTCGTCAGTTTGAATTGATTGGTCATTCATATGGCATTAATATGTATGAATTTTTGTTAGCAATGAACGTGTTAAGGTAATAGTACACATGAAAGTGTGTACAATAAAGGTTGTCAATCAGATTTAAAATTCTCCTAATTCTCGAGTGGCAGTATCCTTGAAGAATAAGTTTTTTTGCCTAAAATTTAAAGTTTGTATAACATTTCATTGCTACTTAGCTAATTTTGGAAAGGTTCGCGAATGCGATTTCTCTTTGCCCAATACCTTCCCCGAACCAAATGGAACACGGTTTCATCTCTCCGTCTTTATGGGTCAAGCTTAGTTATATTTATATATGGGACAGAACAAGCAGCTTTCTCCAAGATTATAACAAATATCTTAAATTCATTTTTCTTCCCTGGACTTCGTTTTTTTCAAATTTAATATAGATAGAACATTTGATTCTCCACATCAACGAACCGCATATCATCCAAGTATTTGGGTTGGCAGTTCACCCAGGATCTAGAAGAAAAATACAATGCTTAGAATCTTTTTATATCTTTTATCCTTGACAATTGATGTTTAATTTTGTCAGATTTGTTTATCTACACAAAGTTTCAGAGACGAAAAATAATGAATAACATCATTGAGTGAATGTTCCAAGTCTATGAAAAAGTTGTAAAATAATGATGAGTCAGCTTACTTTTTAAGGGCAGCTGGAATGACAATGTCCCAATTGAATTGTGTGCATTTCTGATGAATTTATCAAACCACCCACACAAATAAAATTATGGATCTGTAAAAGAAGAAGTAATGTGAATACCTAAAACATAACTAGATAGAAGAAGATATTTATATCATGGCTTTAATCAGAGTAAGTCATCTACACATGTATTTCAGAGACGAAAAATAATTTAACATCATTTTGAAGGAATTTATAATTTATTAAAACACAAAAGAAAATTATAATTTACCATTTGGCGAGTGTATGTTTTTAGTTAGTTATGACGGAGGCCGTCAAGTCGGGAGATTATGAAACTGTCTCATCATCCTGAAAACAAACATACTCTATTATTACCAATTATTTTTGTTTGGGTATTAAAGATTATATTCGTTGGATTATCAGAATAAGTTCACAACACAAAAATGTTCAGAGACGAAAAATAAAATTACATCATTTTGATATGTATTTATTTTAAAGGATCTTCAATAGTGCTATTCCGAGAGAGGAGCATACACAAGAAGTAATCAATTGAAACTATTGGGTTCACACGTTTTAAACACTGAAAATATATTTAAAAAAAAATAAACAAACCTAGTTGAAATCATGTTCAGAGCTTGACACTGGAACAGACCTCAGCTGCCTCCGGTCCACCTTAAAAAAATTAAATTAAAATTTTAATACATAAATTAACATCACTGATCAAATATTAATATTGTAAAATCATTGGTTCAGTTCTACTATCAATAGCCCACACTTTATGTTCGGTATTTAAAAAAATATTTATCATCATTTTGAAAAATTATTGTGACCTTACGATGCAAATCTATCTCCGCACATTACAGGATATAAAAGCCGCTGCTATTATTGCCGCCGCCAAATAGCTTGGGAATTGCGGTGATTGATTTGCAGCGACGATAAGGAACTACAAATATGATATAATATTTATGCATGCTAACCTTTCGATTCTGATGTGCATCAACAATATTTTTCATTTTTGATCCACTTTCAATTATTGTTACAATAACCATGGTTTTGTCATTCTATACATTTTACATTTAGAGCATCTGAAAAAAAAACCCACTGTTATTATAATTGCATGTTCCCTGTGGAAAAAAATTAAATCAAAGTTTTAAAGTCAGATTTAATTCGCAACACAGTATATTTTCAGAGACGAAAAATAGATAACATTATTGGAATGAGTTAACATGTGTAACATAATTAAATATTTATATTTACCTCGTGTGTAAGATGGAGATCAGGAATTAAGATTTGTACAGCACCCTTGAAGAGGTGATTTTTCACAAAAAAATTCCAAAGAAAGTGTTCTGTTAGAGGTCAGCAAATATATCTGAAAAAGAAAAGAGGATGCATATTAGAAAAACCACAACATGTTGATTATATTACGTATTGTTAGTTTGTTGTGTTGGACAGTATTTCATTCTTACCAGAACATCCAGCGTGAGAGCAGCGTGGGAGGTATAAGTGGAATATGTAATAAAGAAACGAGTGTATCAACAGTTTTCAATAGCTATTTATTCACAGGAGAAACACACATTTTGTACAGAGCTATTAGACCGTCAATGATAAAACAGCAAACTTTCCATAGAGGTCGGACAGCGGACACTTCCCAACTAAACTAGATTCAGGAACATCACATGTATGAAATAAAAATGATATTCATTTCACATATCAAAATTCATATAAATTAGCATAATCAATAAAAGAAAATACAATTAAAACATAAACTTACATTGTCATTTTACAAACACATTTCCTCCTGTCCTTTGTCCCTTCTGACTCACTCCCAACAGTCCTAAATCCAAGTATCAATAAAAGCCATAAGTGCACTTTTTCAAAAACTAAAATTAACTTTACACAGGTGTACCCCATCAATATTATTATGTTTATTGCGTGAAAAACAAATTTAGGCAAACATGTTACTCCAGATTATTTGCTATTTTTACACAACAAAGTTACATACGACATTCAAATGATTTTACACATTAAACTTTATTTAACAAAAGAACACTAAATCATACGCAGGGTGATAAAATAAGTAGGTTTCATACACGCTTTTACTTAAAATAAGACAAGTTTTCAAACGTACATACTACTCAATTCAAGAGACAGCAGATAACGGCAGTGGCAGTCCACTAATCGACTGTGAACCGTGGAGCAGTGTGAGGAATCCACTGAACTTGTGATGAATTAACTTCTTCCAATTCTCATTGGAATATCTGGTCCTGTCAAAGTATAATAATAAGGCATTCTTACTTTGCTCAGAGTTCATCCGCTGTAGTATGTTATAGTCCACTATACCCTAAAACTATGTACGAGTAAATGCATCATTATTCCGCACCATAACAAGTATAACATTCATGGCAGCGTTGGCTGGTCTTAAGTTAAACATATATTCACACACTGGTTAACAAGCCAAACACATCTCGACACCACGGCTTCTGTTACAAGATGAATGGGTTATTTCAAAGCCCGTTCCAGGTAGATTTAACTTAAATCTTTTATTCCATAGGGAACTGAAATTGTTGATGATGAATGGAAACTCATTATCAGATTTTAAAATCTATACAAATGCTCACGTGAATGCAAGGTGGTCAAAATGCAAAACATGGATCAAGAAATCAATAAGGTCGGTTATTTTTTTATAAAAAATAACTAAGAGTTATCAAACAGGTTTATGGATTGTATTTACGCGAGGTCCATTCAAATAATAAATCTGCCAAATCATACGATAACCAAAATGGACTCAATGAGATCATTATCTAACTTTTGAGTGAGTTATTATTATATTCATTCTAGTCGTCTATTCTGCTATTCCGAGTAAGTCAAGGCAAAACACAAGCGTTAATATAATTAAAAGTGACAATACAGAGTGAGTGTACTGTTAAGTTCATACTGTGCCTTTGAGCTTAAATAATAATTATTTCCGTGGAGTTAGTTTGTTGTCAGTGGCACCATTGGCAATATTAATTAGTAATTAGTATAAACAAAGTATAAGTTAGCCTTATAACCTGCCATAAGACTAATGGACTTTTTCAAGCATAGCTTTATTTAAAATCGATGCAAAAAAGGTCAAATTAATCTAGATAGTATAAAAATCTATGCTTCCAAATAATAATAATAAATAATAAAATTTAAAAAAAACACAGGTAGAAACATTATTACAATATTGGTGGTGGGTATTACGATCTAAATACAACTAGTTTGAGTAAAATGGTGACTTCGTGACCTAAAACCTTTTATAATATTTTTTTAAATAAATTTTAGTCTATATTTTATTTAGACAATATGGTATTCAATGTACAGAGCAATTTATTAGGACAATTTAAAAAATATATCTGGAAATTAGCTTAGTATGAATATTCCTATATTTTATTTTATTTATACCTTTTTTTTCTTCGTAATCATTAAATAACTTGGCTTAATATTTACATAATAATACACATTTCAGTTAAAAATAACATCAACCATTCAACAAGTGACAAATCCTTTCTAAGTTTTAATATGTCGGTACGAATGAACTTGATTGAATCTGCCCACACGGCCGTGGGCTGGTTGGATCTCACCGCCATTCAACTCAGGAGTATGTACATCCATCACTATACGAGACAACGTTTCAGTTACTCCCCACGATTGCATGCGATCCACGCTGTAACCATGCTCATATTATCAAACCACAAAAATTATTAAATCAGTCTTCAGGACGAAATTAAAATGATGTTAATTTCGGGAAATTTAAAATAATTCTTTTTTAACTTTCCAAACACTGCCTCTCTCTCGCTCTTCCTATATACAACTTCTTACGTTTAAACTGTTACAACAATATTAGGCATTTGATCAGAGAATCTATTTACATTGTATCGAAACAAACATCTTCCAATGTTTTCTCACGGTTATCGTTGGCTTGTGAAAACCATTTTAAACTCCATATTATGTACAATTTATTATCCATTTTTACATTTAGGCGATATTACTTTCTATTGTTATTATCCTCCTTCATCGTAAAGACAAACATCTTTAACAGGCAGAAAAAACAAAATCTGTGGGGGATAGTTCCTGCCCAAGCCGATGTTGATCTGTCACCGCCGACGCAAACATCAATGCGCAATCTTTTCATGTACAAATTTACACACTGACTGAAATTTAACATAATTGTTTAATAAAACCATTTGCCAAAAGAAACAATTAGTCCAGAAGTCATCAGTCTTATGATTGTCTAGTTATGTTGACGAGGGTGAGGTCAGTTGGGGGGGTGGCGGGGGGCCTGCATGGTGTCCTGGCGGCGGTACAGCAGGAGGTACGGGGTGCGTGGCAGGCGGGGGTGGAGCACCTGTTATACAAACAAACACAACTACTCATTAAACATACGCAAATTATAGGACAATTAATATAGCTACAAAAGTTAACATTTTCTTGAAATTTATAAAATTTCAATACTAGAAGTGGAATCTTACAGTATTATTATGCTTGGCTGTCTTCTGCCACGTTCGATGGAAAAATTGCTCATACATACAAAAGTATGAAATTTTCTTCCGATGCCAGTCCTTCACGATTTACTCATTATGTTCCTTTTGATGTGTGTGTCGTGACTAAACCAGTAACTGGCGTCCTTGATGTTTCAAAACTAAACCGTCAGCAGCTCAGATAGACTCAAAGCCGCTACCGCAGATGGCGTTAGTCGAAAAGTTTATTTTAACATGAATTAATTTTATTTGTATATATGCGATGGATTACTTAATTAATGCGTTTATAAATGCGCTAAACCCGTCTTTGAAAATAGTTTTATGACAGTTTCTGTTTGTTAATTGAATAATTAATAATAAGGAACACGTATATTCCGTGTTACAATTTACTGTACTTAATTTGAAAAATATATTTTTGGATATTACAGCACTGACACGCGGCTTTTTCGTCATATTTGAGGTAAATATTGTCATACAATCACGTAGAAATATATACTTAAGTGCAATTTTATTTCGATTTAAAAAAAACCATTCTGGTGGTATGGGAGAGGAAGCATTTTCTCTTTCATTCGTTACTAAGAAAATACAATTCATTCTTTGCACTGTCATGGATGAAGGAGATTTATGTTGGGGTGAAGGGTGTTCCTCTCACTGTCCACGGTGTTCAAAATTTAGAATTTCAATTACAAGAATATAATTTTTATATGCTAAATATTTTAAGTAAGCATGCTATACCGTGCATTGGCAGTTGTAACTGTTGTTATCTTACAATAGAGCTAAACCCGATAAATGGTCGCCAACACTTGAATTGGGCGTAGCCCAACCAAAAGCCGCACGCAGGACCTAGCGGCAAAAACCCGCGGGAGCGGGGTTTTATCTGCTACAGTATAACCTCGTTTTTACGTGCCCGCAATTCACGTTTTCCCGCAAATTGCGTGTAATTTTTTCAGTCCCGATGTATTTCAGTACATTTAATACCCGCATTTACGTTTTTCTTTCCCGCGATTTACGTTGGAAATATTCAAAATATACGAGTTACGCGCGCTTGACAATGTTTGGGTCGTGACATTCGAACGGCGAATGGTGATTGGTGGGCGAGCGACCCTGTGATTGGCTGGGTTCGGCGCATAATTCGGCGGTGATTGGTCCATTATTGGTAGCCATCTTTTCTTTTAGCATTGTATTCATTTGTCATTATTCTGTCATCAGTTTTGCAAGTTTATGGATTTCATATTACTTTCGGTTCGATTATTATACATTTTTACGTCCCCATTCTTTCAAGTCCATAATGTCTAACCAAAGGAAAGCTTTGTCAGTGCAAGAGAAAAGGAACATTATCGAAAAAGTGAATAAACACGTTGGCTCACGCATTTCACTAGCCCGAAATTTGGGGATACCCATTACTACTTTGGCCACAATCATCAAAAACCGTGAATCTATTGAAAAAAGCGCTATTCAATGTGGACCGAGGCGAAAAAACGTATGTACATCAGAGCGTCAAGTACGATAAAATGGAGGAGATTTTAAAGGAATGGTTCGTCAGTGCCGGGCCAGTAATATTCCCGTCCGGCGGTACAATAATTCGTGAAAAGGCGCTATGTATTGCGAATCAACTAAATATTGAAGGATTTACAGCATCAAATGGATGGATAGATCGTTTTAAGAGGCACAATGTGGTCTACAGATCAATATGTGGAGAATCGCGAAGTGTTGATTTGGACATTGCTGAAGATTGGAAGCAGACAGATGTGCCTAAATTAATTGCAGACTACGCTCCCAGAGATATTTTCAATGCCGATGAGACTGGACTGTTCTTCAACGTTCTACCTTGTAAGACTTTCAGCTTCAAGGATGAAGCCTGCTATGGAGGAAAATTAAGCAAGATTCGGCTCACTGTTCTCTTGATTGCTAATTCTGATGGCAGTGAGAAGCTTCCACCGTTAGTGATTGGGAAGTCTGCAAAACCACGCTGCTTCAAAAATGTCAGGACATTGCCGACAAAATATGCAGCCAATAAAAAGCCTGGATGACGTCAATCTTATTTGAAAAAGCAGCTTACTGCATTAGATGCTTTGATGGGGAGCAAAGCATCGAAAAATATTACTATTCCTCGATAGGTGCCCAGCTCACCCCACAAACTTGACTTTGAGGAACATTCAGTTGGCATTTTTTCCTCCTAACTGTACAAGTGAACTGCAACCCCTGGATTTAGGGATAATTCGGGCATTCAAGCACTACTATAGAAGAAACTTGGTACAGAAGTTATTGTGTCAGTTAGAACGAGGTGAGGACCCCAACAAATTTAGGATGTCTATTTTGGATGCAATGCATTATACCGTTAAGGCATGGGGTGAAATAAACGATTCTACCATCAAGAATTGTTTCCGGAAAGCTGGGATATACAAGGAGCATGGGCAGGATGAAGACGCCCAGTACTGGAGAAAATATCCAGTGTGATGTCATAGAAGGCTGGGAAAAGATTTCAGACCAACCCCTGGAGGATTATGTAAACCTTGACTCCGAAGTTATGACATCAGACTTGTTGGAAGTTGATGACATTATTGACAGTCATTTAACACCAGCAGACTTGTCTACCGAAGAACTGTCTGCTGAAGAAGAGGTTGATATTCCAACAAAAGAAGAAGCAATGAGGTTCATCGAGGGTTTAAAAACCTACTTTACAAGCTTTTCTGATATTCGAGATGACACTTTTAAATGTTTATATAGTCTTGAAAGAGAATTACATAACAAAAAAACAAAGATGCAACAAACTAATATATGTGATTTTTTTTAATAAAAAATAATAATTTCTTCATTAACCTTTTAACTGCGGACTTTGGAGCGTGCGATCTTACTCCCTGTGCGGAGTTTATTTTAGAAACGACAATTTAAGTTAAAATAAATATAAATAAAGTCTTACCTTCATATAAGAAGCACAAACATTTTTTTATGATATAAGCTGAAATGTCAACAATGCTTTAAAACAATTAAACTATCACCAACGCATTTATTTCTTACGTAAATAAACAATAAACTAGACCAAGTCAATATTTTCATACTACGTAACATAATGTATAGTCTGTTTTACTTTTGTTTGCGTCTCTTTACACAAAAAATATTATTAATTTTATTGAAAATAATTGACAATAACGTTGTCGTGTATATTAATATCACTTTATTATAAATTGTTATTTAAGTGTTAGCTGTTTGTCCATGTATTTATTCATTATCAACAATGAGTTCGTTCATAAGTTTCATTCGTTTCGGCATTGTTACAAAAATGTAACACACTATTGATCGATAAAAAGTATCTCAAGGCATAATTTGCGAAAAATATTGGACTAAATAATAATGGATTCGTAGACCAATATTTATTTACAGAGAGTTTTTTTTTTATTTCTGACCATCAACATTGTTAACGCAAAAAATAAATATAACTTATCAACTGTGAGGGTTTTCCACTTACGAAGTCTCGAGCAAGGTCCAATATCAGCACTGCTCATTACATCATTATGATACCTATTTGTTTCGAATACAATCTTCTCCATTATATCATTGGACAAAAATGTAAAAAAATATATCTGATTCACTGCAACTAGCGTCAAATGTACTTTTACACCTGCGTATTTACCGTCGAACACGTGAATCCTAGGACTGTGGTGACCGCCTACCCATGTAAGGGGTTTGTGATTTGGTTTACGAGATAAACTATCAGATGAACTTGTGGATGGTTGCGGAAAGGTTAACAATGCTGGAATAATATTAGGTTCACATGGAACGGACTCATTTTCGGATAATAATTCAACTTCAGAATCTGATCCACTCTCACTGTTATTATCCTCTGAATCACTGTTCATTATAAAGTTCATTATTTCATCATCTTTCCCAAACATATTATTATCTCTGGTTTGATCCATAATAAAATATTTTAATGTCCACTTAATATTACAATAAAATAACAAGTAATGCTTTATGAACGTCAAGATAAACCAATATAAGAAACGCACTTCTCAAAACACAAAAGATATTAAAATAATTATTTAATCACTTCAAAGAGGTAATGTGAATACGGTCCACTGTGTCAAAACTGTTTAGATAACAGAATAAACAAACATATATCCAACGCCGATAATTAATTTGATTGTTAATTCTAATGTTTACTTTATTTCGAGCTAATGTAAACAATCTCAAATACGAGCAATAAATTCTAAAACAGACTATACACGGCGCTACGTCAAGTGCGCATCGCGACAAATTCCGACTGCGGCCGCCCGAGAGATGGAAAAATGATCAGGACATGACTTTATAATAATAATATTTATATTTGAAAATTTCCCCTTTCTAGAGGACAAATGTATCTATCGAATGAACCAAAAAAAGATTTAAAAACATGCATAGAGATGTCACTGTAAGAGAGAAAACATTGAAAACGTCTATGCTCGGGACCCGCAGTGGTGGCATCGCGTCCGTTCCCGCCTATGCTCGGTATCCGCAGTTAAAGGATTAAAGATTAAATTGAATGTTATTTTTTAATAAAACGTTTTTTTTTTAAAACATAAAATTTAAATGTTCTTTTTATAATACCCCCTTTTTACATTTTCCCTCCAATAAGTTTTTTTTTTTGGTCCCTTAAAAAACGTAAAATAGGGGTTTTACTGAAGTTTAATATAATGTGGGTGGTGTATACAGCATCAGAAAAACGATACATAAAGAGGGTCTTCTTTCATTTCTTTTCAGAGGACTCGTCGGTGATCATCATATACTGTATACACGTACCATATATTTTTTTTAGCTAGGTAAAAGTAATAAAAAAAAAAAATGAGGTAATTTGAGAAGGTTGTTCTATTGTTATCTCTCATCAACTATAATAAGGTGTATAGGCAACTTAACCACAACTCATAATAATTTACAACTTTGAAAGAGCAAGGGGGAGGGAGTGTTGTTCGCCTCAAATTTAATTGTGTGACTTTTAACCTTATATGTAAGTGGTTTTACTGTATTCTATTAGCTTCGTCCACACGGCGTGAGGCAGGCGTTCGAGACAGCCTAGCGCCGCATGCCTGATACTGTGGACGCGTCTCCAGAAGGTGGTTTTTGCCCGAGACACGTCCACACGCTGCCTCGCACGCCTGCTTCTCGTCGTGCAAACGTAGCTATTAAAGTGCTACGGGTCTCGTTGAACCGAGTATAGTTGTGTGTTCGTACCTGTTGCTCGGTGACGACGGTGACAACGGAGTCGTCATATCGCAGCCAACCACCGGTGCCGGCGTGGTACGCATCGGCCAGGTAGTGACCCTTCTCCAGCTCGGCCCCCTCGTGGTACACCACGGCAAACAGCTTGTAGGAGCGCTGCTTCGGGTTGTACTTCATCTTCGAGTTGATGATCTCTGCAATGAGTGGAAGCCATGATGGATGGTTAGCCAAAGACAACGTGTGAAGGGATAGGCGGAGATAGTGCAAGCAGAGGTCAGACTCAATTTTATCCACATCTTTTTTAGGATGACGAAAAATATTTTTACATCACGTGTATCGCTTGAAATGCATACTATATGCTTTTATCTCAATAATAGATGATAATTTGTGAAATTTCACGTCAAGGCTGTTTAACAAAGTACCAAAAAGTGAGTGTGATATCCAGATGGGTACTTACTGGGGTCAATCTTCAGGTCGATGGGGTACTCGATGGTCTTGAGTATCTTGGCGGTGGAGTTGTCTCATGGGCGGCAGTGGAAGCACTTGAGGTGTAACAGCAGGGCCGTGGGCAGGCGTTCTAGCAGGGACTGGCTCCAAGCGTCAACTGGGCGCCCCCTCTCTCGACAGCGCACTCCCTCCATCCTTTCGCGTCCCGCTACCCGCTCCAGGGCTTCGCGCACCGACGTCGACTTCTGTACACAACAGAAATGTGACAAACTATTATTTATAATCAACCAAATAACTAACTAAGCAAACAAACAAGGTGTTGGTTGGTTTATCAGACTTATTTTGTATCCGCATCAATTGTTTGGATGACGAAAAATAAATTTGAACATCATTTGAACATTCCACTAGTGCTAAAAATGTGTTAACATGCTGTTGGTGAAACTCTCTTTTAAGGTTTGTTGGATCCGAAGCTGCGATGAAACACCGAATGTGTTTTCAGCTTCAGATGACTTTGAAAAATAGTAAACATTAAAATTTCTAAATACTAGAATAGTTGATGGAAATGTCTAATTATAACTGTGAAAAGATTAGGAAAGGAAAGGGAAACCATTCACTCACCAATAAAGTTTAAGTTCTTAATTGATGATTTTTCTTACATAATTGTATTTATGAAACAATCCACGAAAACATCACACTTCGGCGTCGATTTCGAATTTGTGATCTCTGTTTAATTCCAGTTGTCAAGGAGAGTGAAAATCAAAACTTCTAATGCACTAAAATGAACTGCACCCAATCACAAAGAAAGTCATACCTCAATATCCAGCCGCAGAGTGAAGAAAGGCTGGACGCAATGGGTGGTCTCTGGCTGCGGGGAGTCGGGAGCTGGTAGACGCTGCAGACGGCTCCTCAGCTGCCCCCGAAAGATGTCGGAGAGGGGGGTGCGGCCGGCGAGACAGCGACGCTCCACCGAGCCCTTGTTCTTGGGACCCATGACCTGCGACCACACGGGGAAATGCTTGTATTCATTTAAATGTGAAAGGTTTCGTGGACCAGTCGGTACTCATTGTTGGTTCAGTTCTACTATCAATAACCCACACTTTATGTTCGGCTTGTTTAAATAATTATCATCACTATGGGTTATGGGGCACAAAGACGCTATAGAATACACTAAAAAGGTTGAAAAGTAACAATGTGAAGACCACAGTATGGCACCCCTAATACTAAGAATATTGTGAAGTGACAGGAAGAGGGAGAAGAAATTAATAGAGGATTTATTTTGTGTCTTAGTTTATACCAGCGTGGTAGAAACTATCAATATCACCGTTCAGAATTGAAACATTACTTGAAATGGCTTTAGCCATGTTTAGGGACCAGATCTGAATGGTTAAATACTTCCCAACATTTATCTTTCACATCTCCTTTAATCTCACAACATACCATAAGCGGGCATGTCATAGTCCCACGGTTGGGACTCTTGTGCAATATTCAACAGCCTATGCACACAAGCAATTTAATTTTGACTGTGAATAGCATTTTTAGCATGAATCAGATATTAGGGGTAGCGGCAGAATGTCCATGTTTGCTGTAATCGTTGTCAACAGACATTGAAAAGTTGTGCAATAGCCAATTTAGTGTATTCTATAAACCAAAGTACAAGAACAGAGTAAAATTGATTGAGAATAATTACCTTCCACTCATCGTCATCGTCAGAGTCTTGTGCCACCACATCATTCCCATTGGGCACCACGGGAAGGTCTTTGGGCTCGTCGGGTTCCACCAACTTGATCAGCTGTAGAGAACATATAATCGTCATTAGAAAGTACACTTCATTGTTTTTACACGGGGCAGAAAAAGCAGTACATTCTGTACAGAAAAATGAGTAATCCAATATAGGATTTTTGCATCACAAAGCTTTCCTTGTAGATGACAATGGGACAGGATACTGAAAAACAGAACATATTATGGTCACATTAGGTATACCCAAAGTGAGATAAATTTTTGGCACTTGGAACAACGACAGCACATTCCCACCCGACGTCTATGCTCCAAAGATTGCAATTCGTTCGTTAAAATAGGAGAATCTATCAAACGGACCGCCCATTTCTGCAGAATCAAGGGTTTTTTCAGGTATTTAGTGGCTCCAGACCAGAGATGGCTGCCAAATTCAACAGTGGGGTGGTATAGTTCACATCTCTGGTAATTTTCAGTGCACATTAACGTTTTTTACATTGGTATCTTTCTGCAAGAGTTATGAAAGATGAGAAAACTGACAAAATTCTACCTCTACTGCTAACTGCCGTTAGCAGTAGAGATTAATTCTGGGGGTGAAAAGAACATACAGTTTGTAATAGGATTTATCACATTCTCACCTCCAACATCTCATCATTAAGGCCATTGAGGAGGCAACCCAGGAACTCCTCGGCGTCCTCCTGCCTACCATCCACTCGGAAGCTGTCCCCGCCGGCCTGAACGTCTCGCAGAGCCCGGAGCACCGGAGCCGGCTCCAGCGGGGGCCCAGCCCCATGCAGGACCCCCCCTTCGGGTGGCTGGTTCTCCGGGCGGGAGCAGCGCTCGGCGCGCGTAGTTCGCACACCAGGCGCCAACGGGGTGAACTCCTTGATCAGCTCCACCCTTGAAGATAAATATAAGCTTATATTACTGGCTTCATTTGTTAAAGGCAAATCAATTTGACTTTGGGTACATTTTTTGGAAATTTTTGATACATACATATTAACAAATACAAAATAGGTAAGTTGATGAAAATCCTACATAGGCAAAGTCCCATATGGATGTAATAGTGATTTAGTTAGTGTATTCCTGTGGTTTTAATTTTATTCCAAAAGCAAATAACAGATTGAGTCGAGGCAGGTTGATGGAATAGACTTAGGTGATGAGGCTGATGAGAACCATTTTTTTAAATGAACTTTTCGGCATTTAAAACATATTTACATCAAATTTTCAGTATAATTTATGGTGACTCTTGTAAATTTACGTAACATTGGAGTACTTGATTGCTTTGAAAAGATAACAATTGTTTATTTAGGTCATTTTCTACAAGACAACAGAAAATTGTAAGAAAAAATATTATTGTAGGACACAAGTCAGTCACTTTAAAAGTGTAATTAAATAAATCTCAAAGCAATTTAATGTGGTTTACTTCATGTGATTTGAATAGGCAAGGTTTTACAGATTGAAATGTTGTAATGTATTCCGCATTAGAAAAACGCTACATAAAGTGAATCTTTCATTTCGGTTCAGAGGACTTGTTTGTCATCATGTACTATGAGTTTACTTAAGCATTTAGATGCTCTGAGTTTATCCAAGTATCAGCTTCATCAAGCCTTTAATACAGAACATGAAATTAAAAGTATTTTTACATGGCATCGATGATAGGCGTGGCAGACTTGCTCTTCCTGGGCTGGTGCGGCAAGGACTTGAGCATGTTGTAGAAGGGTGGGCAGGCAATGAGCGCCTGCAGGATGGCGTTGATATAGCAGTAGTTGGAGCGGTTGGAGAGACCGCGGGGCTGCAGACACACCGGGTGGTGGTTCAGCTGGTACTTTGACAGAAATTCTGGAAGATAAATCATTGAGACGTAAACATATATTCAGTAATAGCGGCAATAATTCCGATAGAAACTTCCAAACTTTTCAAAGAAGTACTCTAATGATATTTTATGTTAATTTGGTAAAGGGCGGGTGAAGCTTTTGAATAATAGTATTATAATGTACAAGTCATCAGAAAACGATACAAAATGGAATTATCTTTCATGTTTGTTCAGAGACTCGTCCGAGTTCATCATCATGTGAATCATACATTATTTTACACTAAACTAAAAATGATTTGAAAACAATTGTGGATGTTTGTTTGAACTCACCTCCCATCCTGTAAGAGTTGGGATCATTGATATGCGCAGGAACCTGGGATTGTTGTCCGTCTCGGGAGCCGAGGTCGTCCTTCATGGGCGCCCCTCCCTTCTGCATCTGGCCGTTGGAGGTTTTCTCAGAGTAGGAGACGGTCTGGCCAGAGGCGTTGGCAGACTTCTCCGCCGCCTCC
This sequence comes from Drusus annulatus, assembly GCA_022651775.1. Lineage (NCBI taxonomy): Eukaryota > Metazoa > Arthropoda > Insecta > Trichoptera > Limnephilidae > Drusus > Drusus annulatus. The sequence continues at coordinate 206,482 of JAGWCC010000361.1, read as the reverse complement.
CACTGGAGGGGGGAAGCGTCAAAAGGTCCGACCTTGGCTACGGGCTTTTGGTTGGGCGGTTGAGGTCCGGCCACGCTGTTCACTATGGGGGACGGGGTTTGGTTGCTAGTCACCGGGGCGGGGCTGTGGGCTGCTATCTCTTCTTGGACTTGATTGGCTGGAGGACCTCCGGGTGCTCGACCGGCAACAAACAGACTAGCCCAGGATCGAACGGGCGAAGGAGCGTAGGCGGCGGGTTGGGCTTGAGTGGTGAGCGGGGCTGAAGGTTCCGGTGCTACTCTCCTCGGGGCCGGCGGTGGGGGGAAGTCCGAGGCGATCGGGGCCGATGCTGCGGCAGGAGCCTCGGCCGTTATTGAAGGCTTCCTGGCGTGACTGAACGGCGCCTTGCTGACGATAGGTGCCGGGGCAATAGCTGCGGGAGGGTTAGACTTGGGGACAGATGCCGCAGCTACGGGTTTTACTTCGTTGGACTGCGGCGAAGAGGGAACAGCCGGTGGCATGGGAGGGGCTTCAGTCGCTGCGTCGGTTACATTTTGCGGTTCTTGGGGCTTGACCATGTTAGTTTCCTTCTTTGGTTTGGAGGCGAAGGGTGCTTTGGCCGGTAAAGTCTGTTGGGGAAGTATGACTCCCGCCGGAGGAGGGGTAGCTATGGTGATAGTCTTGAGGTTTGTGAAGGGAGCGGGTCCGGAAGGCTTTACTTTGTTGGGGATAGATGCCGGGGTGGTGGGGACTGGCTGCTTGTTGGTGATGACTGACACCGGGGTCGGGGCGGGTTGGGAGGTTGCAGGCTGAGGGGGTTTTACATTTTGAGTTTCATTTTTCACGACCCACGCAGTCTTGGGTGATTCTGCCGGTGGTTTGGGAGCGATCTTTTCACTGGACAGAATTACCGGGTTTTTAGGAGGTTGTTGCTGCTGGTTATTGGATACATGCTTCTCCTGGATGCGTTTGGGACTGCTTAAGGCGGCTTTGTTAGAACTGATTTTCAACTCTTTCAGAGGCAGAGACTCTGGACCTATATTATTAGGGGCGATCATTGGTTTGTTATCTCTTTCCCTCTGCTGGATATTTTCTAGAGGTTTCTGATGCTGTTGCTGTTGTTGATGTTGCAGCTGAAGCTGCTGCTGTTGTAGCTGTTGTTGGTGTTGTTGTTGTTGTAGCTGCTGCTGTTGTTGTTGGTGCTGCTGTTGTTGTTGCTGCTGGTGCTGCTGCTGCTGTTGTTGTTGCTGCTGCTGTTGTTGCTGTTGTTGTTGCTGTTGTTGCTGCTGCTGCTGCTGTTGTTGTTGCTGATGCTGTTCCTGGGGCGGGGCATTGTATGGCTTATGGTCGTTCTGGCGGAGGGTGAAGTTTTTGGCGTGCACATTAAACTGATGGGTGGAGGGGGCAGGCGGTGGTGGCAGGGGGTAGTAAACAGGCTGCTGCGCCTGGTGGGCGGGGTATTCCAGGGGCTCCATGGGCCGCTCGTACATGGCGGGGGGCGGCAGGCCGTGCTGGGGGTAGTATATCTCGTGCTGGTGCTCGTGCTCCATCATCATCTCGCCTTGGTACTCCTCGGGCCCCTTGTCCTGGTCCTCCATGATGGGGTACTCCACATAGGGGTTGTATGGGTAGCCGGGCACGTAGCCCATGGGCGGGTGGTAGATAGGGAACTGGTAAAGCGGGGCCCCTTGGGCATTCTGAGCTGACGGGTAGTACTGGGGGTAGTATAGGAAGGGTGTCTGCGGGGGCGAGGGTGCACGCTTGTTAGAACCACCCCTGCGCCCACGCCCGACCTCCCGCCCCACGCGCTCACCCTGAGTGTGCCCCGCGTACTGGTGCTGGTGCGGTTGGTAGTACTGGCTCATGTAGCCGTGCACGTTGACGTTGGCTGTGACCTGGCTGACGTAGGCGTTGGGCGGCATGATATGCGGGGGCGCCCAGGGCTGCGGGGGCGTGGGCCCGTAGAGCTGCTGAGGAGGCGGGGGTTGACTGTAGGGCGCCGGGCCGGGCGGGCCGCTGGGGGGAGGAGGGGGAGCCATGTCCCGCTCTGACAGGGAGTCCAGGCTGCTGGAGGCCGTGGGAGGCCCTGCGGTGTCGCTCGAACACGACGATAAATCTGTGAGAGCCAGACACATTATTTTATCTGCACAACAAACTATTGTTTACACCTTATCACCATTGCGGGCTAACATCATTGTGAAATACTAAAGCAACATTGAAGTGATTTTTCCACGAAAATGGTGTAATAAAAATAATCTATATATTACTATTAAACATAAGAAATGTTCCTCACATCCCTTTTGCAGTACCATTACTTAAAAAAATGTATTTGAGAATTGTGGGGTGTCTCAAATATTGAGCTACTTAAAACAATTTATACATTCAACAATTATGTTCTCAACAGACGGTTGACAATCGTCAAGTCAAAAGGGGAAATTATGTTACGTTAGGTCAGGGTTCGGCAGTTTTTCAAGTGAGTCATGGAAACAGGATAACAAAGGTACCAGAGAGCCACATATATGTATAGGACATGAATTTTAGTTTTTTTTAATTAGAACGGTGTCCATGCATCGCTTTTAATAGCTTTACTATATCTGGCAAATAGCTACTTATTTTTAATTGAATAAATGATTGTAAATTTTCATCTGTTATTCTGCTTCTAAGCTTATTTTTTATTCGGTTCATAGTAGAGAATGTTTGTTCGCATATACATGTAGAGCCAAAGATTGTAAGAATATCAAAAGCTGGTTTTTTTAACGCGTCATTTGTGTCTGGCAAACTATTCCATGTATCAAATATTATTGTTTCTATTTTAGGCAGTTGTTTTACAGCTGTCCACCTGTGCTGAGAAATTATATTAGATTTCTCTCTTTCGAGTTCTTCCAAGCGGGTGGTCAAATCTGTGAATTTGTTATTCTACAGGGCTAAAGAGTGGTAGAGAGTATGCCGTACAAGTCGAAGTTTGTGCTCGTAAACTCATAAGTTATAAGGCTGCTTGAGATGAGGTGAAATTGGAGTTTATGTCCGAAGAGCCACAAACGTCTATACAAAGAGCCGTTCCTGCCGACCACTGGGTTAGGTTAATTAACACATTAACATTATTTCAGTTCTGAAATACTTAGGTATATTAGTTAGGCGGGGATTTATTTCTCTGACAAGGATACATGTTTAAATAATTAACAAAAACATTAATAGAGATGGTTTTATAAACTCACTTATTTAAAAATATCATCTCTATAGGCTATATTTTTTTTCAGAACATACACCATGATGTTACAGAGGACAAATGTGGGACAGTGAAGGTAAAAATGTTAACACTGTTTTTTTTGTATTTTATTTGCTAACATAAAATAGTAAAGATATTGTAAATGTAGATAACAAGTACACTTGTTTTTTTCAGTCAACATGAAACACAACAGGAAAAATGGTTTTTAGATTATCCTTCATGGTTGGTAAAACAAACTATTGCCAGCAAAAAATCGACATCACATAAAACAATATACATATTACTGATATTTTATTACCGTTCTGCCTGAACTAACACAATAATGCCAGTTGTAATTCACAGTATTCTTTTATAAGATATATTTTTTAACAAAATAAACAGAAATCACAGACTTGGGAATGTATTGGCTTGACTAAACTAAGTATTATGTGAACCATTTATTGCTTGCAATTACATAAAGGTATTAATCAGCAGATATGTTTTCCATCAAGTTATATCAAAGGTCACGTTTTATCATCGCATATGGAAAAATGACTACTTCATTGAATATTGAGGCAAGACGGAAAAGGTTACTGTTGTTAAAAGGCTATGCAATTATTTTGCTATCAATTGACTTGCATTTTGATGTTATGCTGGTCAGTTATCAATCGCGATGAGGAATTAGCATGACTCGTGACAAATAATTTTAATGTAAAAATGTGTAATGACAACAATACGATATTTAAATAAGTGACAAAACAGTCAATGATTGATTGTTGGTACCAGATTTATCTCATCTCGATGATGAGTCTATTCGCAGGTGTGAAACTTTAAAGTTCAAATTATACATGTATTTTATGACTATGGTTTATGTTGGCGATAAGAAAGATTATATGAATTATAATGCGAGGCCAATTTAGGTGTGAAATATTTGATTTAGAATATACCATGTACTCGTATGTATCAATGATAAATGTTGTTTGCAGCAAAACATACCTCTTTCTAAAATACTAGTGTTAATTTTCTTGGGCGTAATCAAATGTTTTTGGGCGCATTGTTATTTTTTATGTCATTGTTATTTTTATGTCACTGTTATTTTATTTTATACCTATGTTATGTAAAAGCCCTTGAGGGCGTATATAAATAAATAAATAAATAAATAAAACAAGTTGTATAAAAAATCATTGAAATGGCTGAGTTTCCAATGGGGAAAAAGTGTTGCAAAAACAAAATATGTATCGTGACACAATTAATTTTGAAATGGAATATAACTCTTATCCGCTAAACGTGATGTACCTTCGCATCACCAAATAAGCAACATATTTTTGTATTCACATAGGTATGTCAAAGTTCTTTTTTGTGGATTCTTATATTCTAAATAAATACCCGATAGAACTCAACTTACCGTGAAGTAATAAATAAAAACACGAAATATAAATGCAAGGAAATTTGTGCAAATAAAACGGTTTTTTAACCACCTGATTTATGCATTTCGGTAGTTTCTTTGTTGATAATATATTTTAAGAGTAAAAACGACTGGCTAATTTTACTTGTTCAAGAGAATAATTTATTAGACAACTTAACAGTGCTCAAATGCCTTTGGTAAGGAAATAAACTTGAATTCAAAACTTAAGTAACCCTCGACTTTTTGGTTTTAATAATTGATTTACCGTAATTTATGATGAGCGAGTTTATGTCACAAATAATTACGTAAACAATAAGTAGCATTAGCACCAATTAACAGTAAAATAATTTGATATACTGTTTGGTGGATTTTTATGGAACTGGGGTTTAGTAAAATGATACATTTAAAATAAATCATCATTTCATACAGCATTAACCGATTCACCCTCGACTTTTAGCTTTTAATGATTGAATTATCGTAATTTATGATGAGTGAGTTTATGACGGAGTGGCGTGCAAATCATAGTGAAAATAAACACGGAATCTGACGAAAAACACGAGCGCCAATATAACGTGTGAATGCCCATTTGGGCACGAGTGTAACGCCAAGTTTATTCTGCCCGTACCGGCACGGGCGCGAGGATGAACGAATAATTCAGATCTCACCGCTGGAAATTTGAGTGTCAGAAACACCAATCAGGGATGCCACCTCACTGTGCAAAATACCGCATTCGCGAATATAGATGATGTATATAATATAACTAACTATGTTTGCGACACCAGATTTGCGATTCACGCTGGAATATTACTATGATTAGTAAATTATTTATTAAAAGAAAAGTAATAATTTAAATAAAAACTGTACGAGCCTCCGTGGGTGAATGAAGTCAAAGGGATCGGTGTGCTCATAATAGAAAATCGTAAGCGACAGATAATATATTTCTGTATTGAACACTGAGTAAACAACACACCACACTCAAGTGTAACAAAACCATGATATACTAATCAAGTGTATGAGGTAAACTGAACCCAAATTCATTTTATCGGCAACAGTTGGAATGCAATGGGCTCATTAATCAACTTACGGGTGTAATATTTTATGTACCGACTGTTTAGCAATTTCTATCAACATCGGATGTCCATAAAAACAGGTTTGGGCTGTAAGTTACAGTTGCTTTGGAATTATTATAAAGGTAATAGTTGGAATGGCTGTTAATTGCTAATTAGACGAGGCCAGTGGTTAACATTCGAGAGTGTACTAAAAAGTAAAAGTAATCATTTTTAATATAATTTGGCAAACAAAATTTAGGAAGCAAATTCGCCAACACCAATCTGGAAGAGATTTTGTGTGAATAACATGGTTGTTTACAATAAAAATAAGCAAAAAGGGGTGAAGCTTGAAAATAACCAGCAAAAGGGAGAAAGCAGAAACTTCTCTTGATTGTAGTTTTGTAAACACGTCAACTTGGCAAATGTTTTGCTAACATTCCGATAGAAAAATCAAATTCCGTATGTGAGAAACGATTATTTCTGTTGAATCATTTTTTTATTGGTATCCTATGCAAGCTACAACAATGAATACAGCTTCTTATAAGTTTACCTTTGGTATGCGCAGCTAAAACTCGAGTCCCAATACAAGACTACGTAGTTAGCGTGCAACTCAAATTCAAGTCCTACAAATATGCTGAGGGATTTCACTGATGTGTTGAAATTAGGGATTACTTTCTTAGTTATGATTGGTTCAGAGATGTGGCCAGTGAAATAGCCTTGTTGACTGATGGAAATGAAATTCACACTACACAGGTTTTAGACAAAAATGTCCTCATTCCTAGGGTTAATCATAAAGTAGAAAGTTTTTGTATATGTGGTTAATATTATTTTATTGTGACACCAGACAAGTTCAGTAGGTGTTTATGATTAAAGCAGAGCTGAATTCACCATGCGTTCGTACTAAACAAAATAACTAGGCATAACGTCTGAAGGATGTCTAAGGGAAAATATTATTTAAATTTACTTAAAATATACTCTGATTTTAAAATTACCCACATTGCAAAATGATGTGCTCTATTTGCCCTGGCAAAATTTCAACATTTGAACGCGTCGGGGGGCGGTACCAGCATGAAGCACTTGTAGAGTATATTCTTCTATTAATTTGTTTTAGTCTATTTTATTTTGTTCCCATAAAGGGCCAATCAGATGACGGTTTTTTGTTCACTGACAGGCGGCGATTGATATGTGAGTATAACAATATGATCTATTTCTGAGTGTGATAATAATAAATAATAATATTTGGATCATGTGTATGCTACCATTTTTATAAAATATCACTTCAGGGGTGCTATCAACAAAACTAGAAAATTATAAAAAACTACAACTAGCTAAAATTAAACTAGACTTAGATTTATAGGTTTCACAAAATGATCATTAATAATTGGTATTAAAGTTAGCGTAGGTATTCGAGTTTGAATAATACTTGATGAAAGTTTTTTGATAATAAATTGATTAAACGAAAGTTATGTTTTGATAAAATATTATTGGTGTGAGCACGTCTGAAAGTTTTAGTGCGGCGAGCGCTAGGTGTAGTGAGAGCGGCCCTGTAAAAGAATCAGTGATGTGTTCTCACCCAGGTTTGGGTCAGGCCAGGTCTGCTGGCTCTGCTCCGCCTTGTCCAGCACCGGGCCGGTCCACTGCTGTTGCTCTGCGGCCGGGAACAGGGCGCTGGCTAGGCTGCTCCGCTCTTCCTCATTTATGTCCGACAGGTCTAGGAATTCATACTCCTGAAACACATTGCCCATTTGAGAACAGACCGCTAAACAACGTAACCTGGATATAGGATCACATATTTTGTTAAATCTGCATTTAGACCCGATAAGCTACGGGACATCATATTTTGAAACTCGTAAAAAACAACAACTCATATTATGAGGTACCTGAAACAATGGAACTCTTATTATGGGGTTCATGAAACAATGCTACTGATATTAGAAATTGTTAAATCGTCACAGATTGTATTTATATGAGATGGGCAAACATGGCAACTCATCTTATGAGCCCATTCAACAAGACTTGTATTTTCAAAATATGGAGAAATAAATCTCAAAGCCAGAAAGCAGTGTTTAAAATAATTTTATATTTTTTAGCCAGATGGGATTTGAAGGAGTGAATGTATACAGCATCAGAAAAACGATACATAAAGAGGGTCTTCTTTCATTTATTTTCAGAGGACTCGTCGGTGATCATCATGTACTGTATACATTTCTTAACATTAATTAATTCTTTACAATTTGATAGTATTTAGTAAGATCCTTTGTGGGAAAAAAAACATATTCAATGATACAATGTTGACGATATTCTGGAATGCTATAGACTTCAATCAATTATAACACAATTTCTCTCCGTAACATCTATCAAACATCTTCATTTGTACATCTGATCGAAGAAGGGGTTGATATTCCAATTAGCCAACAAATTTTTTTATGGTTTTAAAGTTTATATATATAATTACATCGCAGAGCTTTTAACTAAAAACTGTTTTTTAAAAATTAAAATAATAATTATTGTTTAAATAAAAGTAAAAAACTAAAATTAGCCAACAAATGATCATTTCCAAAGTAACCAAATTCGGATTGTTATTTATGTTGAATGATTTTCAAATGACATTGCAAATGATTATTCAATGACATTGCAAATTAAGTTTTAAAGCTAACATCAATAATTACATTGACGGTTTAATATCAAAAATATTACATTGTTTGGATATCCAAACATGAAGTTTCTGTTTAAATGTTATTCATGTCAATTTATGCAATAATTTACTAGAAAAATGGATTCATCTTAGAGATAAAGTTTACAGATAAAAATCTGTTTACTTTCTTCAGTTCAAGATTAGTAAAATTATAGCGAATTAAACCATCAATTAATATACACTTGAAAGATAATTTTAAAACATTGTACACATTGAAACTTCCATTTAAAATATGCTATTTTTATATAATTTCTTAAGAAGTTTATCATATGTCAACAAAATTGGTTAATTGTGTTTTGAAAAAATATAGATTGATAATGGAAGTACGGATAAAACCAAATAAAAAAAATGATTTAATTTTGGTTTGAGATTTAAAAAAATCTACTGACGCTCAGTGCAGACATGTGGAAAATGTATCTTCAACTAGAAACAAAGGGGTTTCTTTTAACTCCAGAATTGCATTAAATTAATACAATTCTAATGCATCTAAAGGCCAAGTATACAAAAAAAAATTAAATAATTTAGAGGTTAAATCTATAATAATATTTGGATAATTTGTATAGCGCCGTTTTTGTGAAAAATCACCTCGTCTTTGAAACGTAAGATAGGTGATATTAGGAATGCAGATAGAGCTACATTCAAGTCTCGGGGCTAAAGAAACTACATTGATTTATAATCAACAACGATAACATATGCTAGAACGTGGTACAATGAAAAAGAATGCTTACTAATCAGACCAATCATCGGAAGAAAACCAGCAGTACCTTTTCCAAGGAGAATAATCATATGATTATTGGTTGAAAGATTGTAAATAAGAATTATTCCATCACTAGAACTGATGTAATACAACCATATTAATCCAATCCATTGAAGCATGCCTAACACAATGCTCACCAACAAAAAACATACAGTTTCAAACTATCAATAGATGAAACTGTAAATAAGATATCATTTACTACTCGGCTATGTTCAAACACCAATAATAATTTAGAAAGCAATAAATATTATTACTAGGAAGTTTCAATGTACAAACAATTATTTACAACACAGAACGCCGATAACATTTCAAACGACTTAAAAATAAATGGTTTTGCTATCAGATGCACTACAAGTAATTACGTGTACAATGAGTAGAATTGTTCACCAATTAACAGTAGAATAATTTGTTATACTGTTTAGTGGATTCTTGTGGAACAGGGATTTAATAAAATGATACATTTAAAATAAATCATTATTTCGTAGTGTTAACCATTTCAACCTGGACTTTGGAGTTTAGATAATTAATTTTCCGTAATTTAGGAGTGAATTTATGTTTATGATAGAGACCGTGTGTTGAGGCGGTGCGTAAATCATTGTGAAATAAACACGGAACCCGGCGAAGACACAAGCTCGAATATAACGTCGTGTTAATGACCGTTTGGGCGCCAGTGTAACGCCAAGTTTATTTTGCCCGCTCCGGTACATGCGCGAGGATGAATTGGTTAAGGGAAAATCTTTCAAATTCAAACACTTTTTTTTGTGGTTATGATTATGAAGAGTATAACTCCCTGTTAACAGAAAACATAGTAAAATACTGAGAAATTAATACCTTGATCGAAGGATAAATTTATCATGGTTCAAAGCATAAATTAGAGAAAGAAACGTCACAAATATGTCTATATTTGTATAATGCTAGATTTTCTTGACTTGAGAGATGGGATTAGTGGGACTGCAACATGAGAAATGTGGTTTGTTCCCTTTTGGCTTGCGGTAAACCAAGACATGTGCCGATAGTGATAAGCAATAGCTTTTTTGGGGCTGGTTTAGCTCTTTTAGCAATCGGCTCAATTCCAGTTAATACCGCACAAGAGTCCCAACTGCTCCCATCCATCTGGAGCCAGTGGGACTATGGAATCCCCAATTGGGGTATGTTGTGAGACTGAATAGTGAGGAGGGGAAGAGGAAGGTTGGGAAGTACCTAGCTATTCAGATTTGGTCACCAACACGGCTAAAGTTACTTCAAGCAACATTTCGATTTCTGAATGGTGGTCTTTCACCAGGGTGATATCAACCATTCTGACTGGACTACACTTAATAGACGTTGAGGCTTACTTCCTTATGCCATTAGGTACATTTAAGCAAGGAGAGTGTGATAAAACAAATAAAGGTTTGGAGTTATTCCGTGTTAATGGAATAGGTGTTTGAATGGAAGACTATCCTTGTAAGTCGGGTAAGAATGATTACCAATGCATGCATAATTATAATACTTTTAATCACAGCAGCTCAATGAGGCAAAGTCATTTAATCTCTTATACAACATTCAATACTTCCGATACCCAATACAAATGACTAACTCTTCAAAAACCTTGAACAACTATACAACACGAGATAATACATTGAACCACGGTTCAAATTATACTTTATTGCCTTCAAACAGTGCCATCCCTACTAAATAAAATATGGTTAACCTTTAATGAATATGGATACAAGTTTTTGGATTTACAAATAAGTTTATTATAATGAGTTGGGCAATGCTATAAAACTTACATTGATATTTTAAAGAATTATTTGTGATTTGATTATACCGAGAAAAACTCCATATTGAAATATTTTATTGGTTTGTACCCAATAAAAGTTGAGTAATTAGCGATTGAAAGTAAAATGTATTTTTATGCTTTGTAGGAAGTTACTACAGAAGGCAATACACCAACAGTTCCGAAAATGACCCCTAGACAAGGAAGAATCACATAACTGGGTATAGATATTAAATTTCGGCAACTAACCTTAAATCCCCATTCGGAACATCAAAGATACTTGTTTTAAAGGTTATTAGTCGAGTATTATCAACCATGCAACTTACGACATGCAAAAATCATTAAAAATGGGTTAGCAGAAAAAACACATACCAGATTTCTAATATTTTTTCACTTCAACACACTTCTTCTGCTATTTATCGCCGATAAATACGTGACAGCGGCTTCAATTCAGACCGAGGAACGCCATTGATTGAAACAATCATCAATTACCATGTATTAGTAACACGAAACTGCTAAACTCCCAATATGTTTACGGAATGACAATACAAAATTTACGCATGATCTTTCTCGGCTGCGTATTAGAGGTTAGGTTGGCTGATTTTGTTCCAAAGGGCAAATTCCGCACAAACTACATCAAATTAAAAAAAGGTTTTAATGCGGGGCTAAGAAATAAAACATACTCGAACGGTTTTTATATCGCTGCAACACACAAACAGAGAATTGTGGAAATTAACATGTGGTTTCCCTAAATGTAAAGAGCCATTTACGACGGATCAACAAATCTACAGAAAACTAAAAAAAACCTGCAAAGATGGAATTATTTTCGTCGCAGTAATTAAGGAGCTATTATTTAACTGAAATTCTCCTGCATCTGCGATGCCTATAGATAAATATGCGGGATATTTTAGTTCGGTAAGATGGCGTAATCGCATGATCGTACAGCCGGTTACCGATAGCTCATAAAGTTGTTGACGAATGACCATAATAAGTGCCATCACATGCATTCTGAACCATTTATTACATAAAATAAACAGTATAACTTACCTCCCACGTGCACAGACATTCTGTAAAGAGACATTTTGTAATGAAATGGCTAATCTTAAGAATGCGCACATGAGAAAAGACAATATCGTGGTAAGAAACAAAAACGACAGCAAATCTTAAAATACTCACCGATTTAGTTTGATCCATGGCCCTTTTGAAACACCATTACTAATCCGCTGTATTCATTGCATGCGGCGGAATAACTTGAAATTACATAAAAATTACGAATCGCACTACCGCTGGGCATATGGCATAACAGGATGTGACAAAGCCCGCGCTATTCGGTTAAACCGAAATTTAACCAATCAAAAGTCACCCTCGTGTTCCGAAATATTCCCAGACTGAAATGTGCGGAAATGCGACCTCTTTTCGCATGTTGGCCAACTTCGTGGTGCTAAATAGTTACCATAGACAAATTATTTGCAGTTCTCACCTGCTCGGCCAGGGACATTCCGTGATAATTTGATTTAATATAATCATTAAGGCACTAACCGTTACAATAACTCAACAAGTTCAGAAAATCCGGGCATTAACAAAAAAACACACAAACAAAATAGAATTAGTCAACCTAGTTTATTTTAAACTTTGAAATGAATGAGAAAGTAGAAAAAAAATCACTGCGATTTTTTTAGCGGTTTGGAAAAAAAATCTGCTTCCGACTATATAACATTATTTTAATATATTATAGGTAGCATGAACACGTATCTCAAATGAGAGAATCACCAATGGGTATTACAGCTTGAAATACTTTACTTTTTAGTCGGTGGCGTAACTTGTGTAGATTTTTTAAAAAGGGATAAAAGATGAATTTAAAAAATAAATCGTTTTTTCGTTAATTTCTTATTTGCACAGTAAATCGTTTTATTTTTTATAGCGATGCGAAGTTTTATCACAGTAACGAAATAAAGCAAAATATTTGAAGTATCTAGCTGCAACAGTATTAAACGGTTCAAAATAACATACAAGAGTTGCAAGAATTGCGACGTAATTGAGATCTGCCTATAAATCCAAGCATTATGAATGGGTACAGTAATTTTGCTGCAGTAAAATAGTTTTGATACAATGTGTAAAAAACTAAAAAATATTGCATACGTTTATTTACGTTTGTAAAAATGTATTTAGGGATCATTAGCAGTTCTGCTTTCTTAAAAAAAAAACATATTTAAAAATATGAATAATACAAGCGCGATGATAAAAAAAGAATACATTCCTTTAGAAACCAACTTTACTTCAAGAGACCAACAAACTACAAAAGCGGTCCAGTGAAATTATGACTACCTAGAGGTGCACTACAATTTGTAGTGTGGAGCGCTAAGTTTTAGAACTTTTGAATACATTTCGTTACTACCAATGAATATTCCAAAGTGAAAAAGTTGACATTGTAAAAGCATTGTGTATTCTTCCAAATACAATTTGCAATATTATATTTGGTTTTGAAATAGTTTCAAAATATTAACCGACTAAATAATAAAATAAGAAGTTTTTTTGTGCAACTGTTTTGGACACTGGTTTTGCGTAACGCACTCGTTTTAGAATATATTTTTACTTATATCAACAAAGCTAAATAAGTCTTCAACAATTAATTAATTATTTTAATTGATAATTGAAATTTTGTGCTTCCTTTTCTATCATAAATGCAATATTTTTTAAATTTTCTTTTACGCAAGGTTTCCATTGTTTAATTTGAATAGAAGAGACAATTAAATAAATAAAAATATGCATACAAATCCAACTACTCGTGATTTCGTTTCCGTGTTTTAAGCATTTTGTAAAACAAAATCCAACCGAGAAAACTTATTATTCGCATCAAAGTATACAGCAACCATTATAGATTTCCAATTAGCACGGCTAGTATTTCTCGATTAGGATCTCTCAGGATTTCATTGCACCCACGCGCCGCTTACGGACACAATGTATTTAAATAATTAGTACCTACTCTGAACTCAGCAGTAATGAGTATGACGAACCAATCGAACTAATGGATTCAAAATGCCGTATGGAGGAATACTTTTTCACACAAAGTGACCAAATATTATTTGATAAAACAATTTTCTCGAACGCGGGTAGGTACTTGATTATCCCCAACCTGGCCTTTTCTCTGTGTTGGGTCGGCAAAGCCAAGAAACCCCCAATATTGGGGAATATTGTGTGGATAAATGACTGTTGATGGTTGGTTAAGTCGGTTTATCCAGATCAGATCACTAAATACACATATATTATCTAAAATAAACAGTGAATGACGCATTTAATATGATGGAATTTTATCAGAGTGGTACGAAAATATTTTTCATGGTTATAATTGAAAACTAAAAAAATCCGAGTAAAACGTTTATTTCTGAAAAAAAAAGTTTTCGTACGCCCCTGCTACCTAGGTACGAGCAATCGTGACTTTAAATAATTACAAACAATTACTAAACAAAATCAATTATGAAAGGGTATATTCTTTTTGCTCACAACTTTTGGTCACCTTTAAAAACATGATTTCAGAAATACTCCCATTAAATGTTAAAATGGTGTCCGTTACGAATCGGTTGATTACTTACTGACCACTTTCATTTGATAGCTCTTCACGATCATAATGTATACCCATTCTACCCGGCGATCGGGCGCCATCTTTATTGCTCTGACGAATGCATAGTGGCAAGCTGCAATAATTATTCTTACCAGAGATAATTAAAGAGAAAAAACCTTAGCAAAATAGTATTTTTCCCTTTGCTCTCTAACACCTTCAAATACATATCTCGTCAAGCTTTGTGGTTCTGCCGCTAGGCTGAGAATGGTAGGAAAAATGGCTTTAAAATGTTATATTATCATGATGTCGTTTGGTAGATTAATAAACGAACAAAAACATGTGAAATAATAATCGGGGGTTATTATATGATACTTAATTATTCAAGTAGCCACTTCCATACTCGAGGGGGAAATGAAGAGCGGATTACAAAGAGTGGAATACAGAATTTACGCATTCTCTGAGTTTTACCCAATCTATCAATTGAATTATTCAATACAAACAAAACCCATGGCATCGGTGGTTTAGGTGGCCCTGTGGGCTGTGCAAGCTCATAGCCAATGCCGCCTGTGTAAAGTCAAATTTAACAAACAAACATGCAATTTCCTTGTTCTTTGCCAGGTTAAAAAAAGTTTGCGAATTTGACCAAGCACCCTGAGATGAGTCGCGAGTTTTCGCAATGATTCGGGATTCTTCGGCGAGGCGGAACGGGCCGAAGGACCGATGCAACACAAAATATAACGAATCGTCGCTAAAGCACAATAAATACTTTAGGCTAAACTTTCAACCGATAATTTAAACTATAGGATTCTGGGATCCCGCTTAGGTACTGTAGAGGTATTTATTTTGTTATCATGGTTGGTAGGTACTTACCTATCGTATATTTGTGGGCAGATTTTTTTGCACTGTTTATGGATGCTTTCAAAATTTGAATTCAAATTTTTTCTCCGTTCGGTTGGTTATCTTTACGTTCGATATAGTGATTAACATAATAATATACACGAACTAAATAGTTGGTGAAAATAGTAGTTTTAAAGTGTTCTGTATGAGCCACAGGCGACATAATTGCTAAAAAATGGATACAGTCTTCGTTGAATTCGTAAACAAATGAAATTTCAAACATTTATAGTGTCTTGGCGCCAAAAATATAAATTGTACATTTGCAAACTTTTTAAAATTGAAAAAATGGCGGGCACCAAGCAAATGGCGGCACTTTTTCCATTCGGCCGAAGAAAACTATTTTATGTGAACGTTTTAATGAACTCTTTTCGAAATGTGTAAGATTGTGTCTAAGCAATGTGTTAGAAGCAAATCTTTTTGTAATATACAGAGCTTTTATGATATGGACTTAATGCGTTATTAATGAAGAAAACTTTAGTAAAATGTATTCATATAATTAGGATACATACAAGCTTATCCAACTGAAAATCCAGGGGAAGATTGATAAAAGGCATACTAGAGGAAGACCGCCATTATAATGCCATATTTGTGTAATTATCTTACGTGAGTGATGCGAGTACATTTCCACGAGTTGTTCCGGACTGCAGTCCAGCAGGTGAAGATTGCCCCGATGATATCCAACCTCCGATGAGATGCACCCGAAGAAGGAGAAGCGCTCTCTACCACCCAATACCGACCTTTAATATAGGGTCATCATCTTATACGGAGGATCGACTTCTAAATAAAGGTAGGATTTTTTTCTTATTAAATATTATTTTGCACATATAAACTTATCTGTGCAGTTGGTGATGCCATTTTTAATGTGAATACCGCACAAGTGCCCGGAACAAGAGAGACTATGGCATCCCAAAATGCGGTATCTTGTGAGGTTGAAGGTAGAGGGGAGGGGAAGGGGAATGGGAGAAGAGGAAGGTCAGGAAGTATCGGGCTATTCAATTAGCTCTCTCTCCATAGATATTCTTACTCTAAGGGTAATAGCCACCGAAAAGATAACCCCAAGAAGTGTGATGCACCGATCGAAGAATATCGATATTTAAAAACATTCGTACAATTAAAGAAATAAGAAAAGGACACGCCCACAATGTACTTCTACCGTGTTTACTTTTTAGTGCTAACAGCCCAGGGTATATTAGCATTGACATAATAATTATTTAAAATTAATAATTGAATTAATTGCAAGGATCTTTGTTCAGTACAATTAATGTATAATAACATAATTAAATTTGTAAAACTTTCAAGATTATATTTCGCTTATGAACACGCAGAAATAAATAATCAACAGGGGGTTTCAAATAAAAAAAAACAAATACGGCTCGTATTTCATTTCAGTATCATATTTATTAAAAGGGCTAAATTTTATGAAGGGAACTATATATTTGAATGTTTATTTTTTTAAACATAGAATTATTATAGGGATGATGTTTAAGAAATTCAAAAGAAGGATAAATTATAATTTGAAGATACACGGACACGTACTGATAAATAATAAAAAATAAAAAATAAATTCTGCATCGAATGCTCTGACTCTCATTTGATTCTGTAGACTTTTGTGGCCCTTCAGCCATCTTAAAAATATTAACCTTTTGGGAGAAAGCTTGACTCATATTTACTCACTTCGGCCCTTCTTCAGATCTGTGGTATAATTTTGTGTTTTATAAAAAAAATAAAACGTTTTGCTGCGAATTTCTAGGTCAATAAATTACATGGTCAAGCGGTTGAGAACCTCGACTTTGAATCCAGAGGTCGCGGGCTCGAAACTCGGCAGACGCATATACATTTCGTTTAATTAAAATGTGTTATTTCATATTTAATTCGAATAAAATAATATTTATTTTATTTGCGGTATGTTCTAGAATGGTTGATACTTTCAGTATCGCCCTGGTGAAAGACTACCACTCAGAAACATAACGTTGTTTGAAATGGCTTTAACCGTGTTTGGTGACTAGATCTGAATAGCCAGGTACTTCCCAATCTTCCTATTTCCCAACTCCTTCCCTTTCCCACTCCCTTCAGCCGCACAAACTAGTCCCAATAGGGGATGCCATAGTACTACTGCCTCCGGACAGTTGAGACTCTGGTGCGGTATATAAAAATAAAAGATTCGTGGCCATCGCTGTAAAATTAAAACAGGAAAATATTTTGTGTTTTAGCAAATTTATACTTGGGTAGTTAGTAAAATGTTTTAATTTTAAATAATTACTCGAAAAACAATAAATTGTACTTATGAAAAATTCAGATTTTTAAAAATCATTACAAGTAACATGGACAGTTGCTTAATGCGACAGGAATTCTTTCTCTGATGGTTTTTTTGTCTCAGTTTTGTTCTGGCAGATGAAAATAATTCAGCCAAAAAGCATCGTCTTTAGTCAAATGATTATGAATTGAGAACACAACATTGGGTACGAGGGGTAATCAACAAAAAACAAAGCAATGCGTGAGATCCATCGAATTACATTAGTAAATTGAACTGGTGTCATATTTCAATTCCAAATAATTAGAAAATGGACTAATTTTTATATTTAAATAAGCTGAACTTGTTTTATCTTCAAGTTCCAATTAAAAAAAAAAAAAAAAAAAAAGGAAAAATAATAATAACAATATTATTTTTTTTATTTTTTTATTTATTTTATTTTTTAATTTTTTACTAAATTTGAAATGTACCTTATACTGTAAAACGTAACTATAGAGAGCTATAACTATGATTTGAATTAGTATACCCACGCACTGGCTTTTGCCTATGTGGGATTTTTTTTTGTTATGTCTACATTATTTTTATTATTTCTGTAATTTTTAAATGTATGTAACAAAATAAATCAAATCAAAAAAAAAAAAAAAAAAAAAAAAAAGAGCTCGTGTTGTCATATTCAAACCTGTATTATCTATCAAATTCAAATAAATTAAACTTGTGTTATGTTCCAAATTTAAACTGGATTCCTGCCAAATACGAGATAACCATCATCCTGTTTGTACAAACCGTAATTTTGAGCGCCGCCATCAAATAATAACGTCGGTATAAAGTTTTAATCACATAATGGCCGAGCATTCGTTGCGTGTGTTGTGTTGTCATTTCTGAAATTCGCTAAGTAATTAATATGATGACGCGTTATTAAATTTAGCTAAGATTTTTCATTTCACAAGATAATATTCCTCGTAAGATAACAATCTAATCTATTTTATAATTTTGTGATGTCTCTGATATTGTTGAGCTGGCTTGTTCCGCAACAATCGCGAAAAACTTTTATTCACCGAAACTTGAAAATTAATTTTCTTGTTGTAATCAATTATATTAATAGGCTTACGTTTGTGGTACATGGTTCACGTAACCGCCGAGTGGGACGCTAACGCCTGTAAACATATCACCTACGGAAGTCAGTAGTAGCGACACTGGCGACAGTAATCGTCACTAGTAGAAATTGAGGCATTATGAATTTAGAAACAGCATAAATTGAAACAACAATCGCCTGCAGGGCCTAGCAGAAATAACCCGCGGTGGCAGGTTTTTACCTGCTAGTATTCAGTAATATGCCTTTTGGAATTTTCATTTCACTTGAATGCTTAATGCAAGTTTTTTTTAATAATTAAAAGTTAATTATGTTGTTATTAGGTTCTGCTGTTTTTTTTGTGTTTATTTCTATTGTGACAGCTGTTTCGGCGTTCTAAGTCATTATCAAACTGTTAGTTGGTATGAAGTTATACAAATGAAATACAAAAACTATAAACAAAAATGCATTATTTAAGGTTTCTTCACTTCAAGTCTCTTCATATCATTTTAACTACAAAAACCAACTAACGGGGAAAAAACTGTGTTTGGCTTACACTCTACCGTCTCAGACACACACTTCTGTTATTCTGACATTTAATATATGGTCTGACTCAAATATATCACTGTGCTAGTTCAATACTATAACGAGTTTTTTTTTGGCTTATGGTTGTCTTTTGATTCTTTATGTTATGAAGAGTCAGAAAACACCAACGAGTATGTTTTTTTTTGCTTGTTGTAGTATTGAACAAGCACAGTGATATGAATAACTTGATCGTGCCACGTGTCCTCCGGGCGTCATGGACTTCTTATACCATTCACTATAAAGCAGAATTCAGGTATATGAAGCAGAAAAAATTAAGAACGGTGAATTCTGACATCATGAAATTTTCCCTGCTTTTTTTATCTGGATTTCTGGGTTAACGCAACTATATTCTTATTGTTTTCCATCATGAGTTAAGAAACTTAATAGTAGAGGTTGTTAATAGTATTACAACGTTTTGTTTCTCATTATCTAACGTTTGATTTCAACAAGTAACATATTTGCTGTTATATTATGATGTGTAAATGAGAACGACGATTATTTTTACCTAGAATAAATAATTTACTTTGTGAGTACGTACGGGTGTGAACTTTTCAAATTTGGAACTGACGAATAGTAATTATCAAATTTTAAAATAGTCTTTTCAAATCCCTGCCTGCCTAAAATGACATTATTCTATAATTGAAATTGGTGGATTAAAGCAACTAATATTTTTTCCTGTCAAGTCAAGTTATATCCCATCATTTTCACGGGTAACAACTAGTTAGACAATCATATAGAATATAGTAACATATACAATGTAGAGTAATTAACTCAAATACACTATTACCAGTAATAAGGCATACGCACATTCTAAAAAAAGCATTCTATTCAAGACGATTTTATCCAACAGAGTCCAATAAGAAAAATTGAGTCATACAAATTGAAATCAAATAAGCAATATCCATTAATCTCATCATGGATTCACGTACAAATACCCTTAATATATGGATATTTTTTTATTGTATCCATAGAAAGATAGGTCGACCCCAATTTGTCACAAGCCATTGATCGTTGAATTTCTTCGTTAAACGCAAAAATTATTTCTCTCAACCGTATTATGTTAATAAAATGCTTTATAATATACCAACATCAATACAGACTTGTAGATCCACATTGACTATACATAGTTTCCTTTGTGATTGAACTGTTCAAATTATTTGCTGTTAATTTAAATTAATGATTTAATCATTCTTTTTTTAAACTTTATTCCACTATTTTTTTTATTATTACTAGACTGATTTCGCCTTATAGCGAGCATCCTCAGACTAATACAATTTGAAGGGAATCTATGTAATAATTTAATGGGAATTTATGTCCGGAATGGACGCGTATTGGGTTTATATAGATAGATAGGTATCAAAAGTTGTCACTGATTGTTGTTACATTTGTTCTCTAAAAGCACTGCCTAGACACTTACAAAGACACTAACACAAACGAGCCACTTGAACGCGCAACAGCTCACAGCATACATATTTTGTGTAGTCTAGTGAACATAGAATAATCTACTCTGAAGTTGGCGGCGTTTGGAGCATATGTAGTTACTGCTTTTGACATGTTATAATAAGGTCGGTGAGGCGCTTGCGGCGGTACGATTATCAAAATTTTCCTCGTACTTTTGAAAGTGTATCTTTATTTTTTGCAATAATTTCATATTATTCAATCCAATGTTATATAGATTTTTATGCAAGTATAGCATGGAGTGCCCGCTTCTGGTTATAAGGTGAAACCGGTCCGGTCGTAATATAAAATAGTGGAATAAAGTTTATAACTTGGTATTATTAAATCATTCAAACGGAATTCCTCTGAATTAACAGTTTCAAAATTAGAAATAATTGATTAAAATTTTCAAATTTACAAAATCATGTTTCCGAAACCCTGCTTACTTAATAAATTACCTATCTGTAATATACGAGTATTCTAGCAGACGTTATTCCATATTGAAAGTAACATCTGTGTTTTCATTGGCAAGTTGAGTTTTAAAAATAATATGGTTAATATGCTCCTATGAGATTAATCCCCGAATCTGATTAAAGATTCTTCAGCTCTAAAATTACGAGAAAATTATTAGTACCTGTTTAAAATTCCAAACATGTTAATATGACTTAACGTCAAAAAGGGGAAATTCATAATGCAAAGAACGTCTTTAAAGTAATTAAATGGTGAAAAAAATAATACTCTGAAAATCCTACGAAGTTTATTTACTGCGACAGAGATTTGAAACAGCGGAAAAGAAACGATAATTAAAAAAAAACCATATATACACATTGGCTATTTACGGCGGGTGGTTTTAGGTTTACATCTGTATCCTCGTTAGCTAAAGGTATATGAGTTGTGTTCCTAGTAACTGCAATTTTTTTTTGGATATTTTCTATTGTATTGTTTCAATATTTAAATTGGCTTTGTGATTATTACTGTACATTAATTTAATGCACATACATGATATCGTCGCTGGAAAGTCAAAACGGACTTAAGCGGCACCTTGGTCAAAAATGAGTTTTTTTTTTAAAGAAAGACGAAAATTCCCGGGTTACGAATAACCTGACAATATTTGAAAAACTCCTACTACCATCCTAATAAGCGGAAGGTATTGCTTGTGCAATGGTGGAGGACTTAGATAGCATAGGAATTGAACCCACGACGCCCGGATGTGAATCCGACGCGTTTGTCCACTCAGCTACTAACCGGTTAAATATGCAGTTTTGACCAGTTTTTTTCTGCATCGAATGCTCTGACTCTCGTTTGATTCTGAATACTTTTGGGGCCCTTCAGTCATCTAAAATATATTTACCGTTTGGAAGAAGGCTTGACTCGAGCGACACGTCATGTTTGGGACTTTTGAAAACTTTTGTCGCTTCAGGTAACTCAATGTGAGCATATTGAGTTACCTGAGTTATTTTTTTTTCAAAATCCAATCAGATATTGAAATTTTATTGAAAAAAAAAACTTTTAAAGTGCTTTCTCTCTAGTTGGTGTAAACTTCTCAAAATGGCCCTTTTTCCTTTCCGGCGACGATATGTTTGACTCGTGTGTTTTCAAATTAAATTGTGGTTATAATTTCTTGAATTTATAAGTTAATCATTTATCTACCACGCAATCCTACAGCAGTGAATAACCAAATTGATGTTTTAATCAAATATGCTTGCTTAAGTTTTCCTTTAATTACTTACATACAACGGTTGCGGTAAAACATTTTCTAATGCGAATAGTTTGATAATTAACACTGCTTTAATGTTAGACCTAAAGATTTATTTGTATTTAATAAATACCACGAATTTTGTTGATTAGATGTTTGCGTGGTATGTGGTCAATAAAAATTTAAAAATGTTGGTAATAAATTATCAAAAATTTCAAAATTATAAAAAAAATCGATATTTTGTTTTTATGCAACCGTCAGCCATTTTGTTACCACGTAATGGAGATTATTTTTTTGAAAAACCACCAAACCTGAATCTTGCTGTTCACTGGGCAATTAGAAAAAGTTATCTGCTATTCCTTTTCTTTCTTTATTAATGTACAGGTTTTTACAATTTACGGGATTTTTGCTGTCAGAAAAATTATTAAAATTAATGACTTGTTTCAAGATAGTATTTTTTATTCTAATTTCTGATTGTTTAGTCTAATAATACCTTTGACATAATGTAGACTTTGTTCATTATCAATATTTTAAGAATTTTTAGAAAATTTAACAAACTCTTTGGTTTTTGTTAGCTTATTATAAAGAAAACGTTCGGGAGTTTTATATGGGTTTAAAATTCATTGGATTTGAACAAAAAAGCTGGAGAAAAAAAGGAGCTTGTCTTATCCAAAGTCCGCATTTGGTTAATAACTTTTATTCACATCATTATTAAAACACGCAAAAAATGTCAATCTATTGTATTTCAAGTGAAATGAGAAACATTAAGTCACTAAAGATAAATTATACACAGATAAAGTATGCTGTGGGCCAGAATTAAGCTCAAATTTTCAATATTTCTTGTGAAATTGATTAAACGTTTTCAAATCCCGAAATTTTTTCTTGAACATATAATCATTTTCAGCGGCCTATCTGAGGCATAGGAGTCAATAGGTCTTATTTAAAATGGTGATATCAGTTTTATTAGAAATCGGTACAGATTGCACTTCTATCACTATTTTTATTTCTATGCATAAAGTAGATATTTATTAAAAAAAAATGTCTTTAAAGTTTTGGATAATTTTATTACTAAATCGTCTTTAGACCATCATTCTTAACTTTTTTTTATTTTGAATTAAATTTAATATTATCCGAAGGCGGATAACGTAGTTACCCCATTTGATCATGCTTATAAATGTGTTTTCATGACATATTCTAAGGTAATTTATTTTTAGTAATACTTGGAGAGAAATATTTCAGCAATCTGAATAATAAATAATAATAAGAAATATGAAGATATTGTCTAAAAAATCTCGCTCGGGGTTAAATTAGAGCCCCCGTTTGGGACGGGAGTGTTAAATTAAGAGTAAAATTGTGTTAATTTCCTTGTCTCAGTTAATTTAAAGTTTTCCATACAGATGTTCAAACCTATACATGCAGTCGAGGGCGTCGCTTCTGTAGATATTCTAGTCAACGGGTATAGAGGAGTTCGTTAATTAATCTTGTGGACACCTGCCCAGATGAATCAGTGAATCTGTAGGAACAAGATTAAATAGAGTTTGAATATAACAATGTTTCATAGGCTGAATGACGTCATGGTATACGCCAACGCTTTTAGTTTTGAGGTCCCACTCGCACAAAATAAGGTACCTACCTTGGAGTGACAAATGGAGAGAGAGCTAATTCTTTTTACCCAACTTATACAAATTTGGGATAAATCACTTTCTCCGGGTTTTTACGTCGTACACCATGATAAAGAAAGAGACAGCAAATTTTCATAAATTATCACACCGCTTTAAAGTACTGTAAGGATGTTTTTCGTGTCCCGCGTCTCCGTTGACTCCGCCCACACGTTTTCAAATGTGACATAAATGGACAAAAGTCAACGGTTTTTTAGGTTAAATGATATATTTTTGTTTACAACAATACTGTGAAAAAGTGGTTATACGAATAAACAAAAACATTATGTCGACATGTGCTATGTATGAATGGATGAATAAATACCCTAGCCATAGTCCTAGCCACGCCCAGGTCTAGCCGAGTCCGGCAAAACTCATCAAAACTGACTATAGCAGCGCTCTCTCTTGTGCATTGTTGCTCTGAGATACCTACGTACTGTACGCGTTCGCATTCGCAATTCAGGCAAAGGGAAAGGTAACTTATTTCTGAACGAGTTACTGGGAAAGACAAGAATCTATATAAACATTTGGCAGTTGAATACTTTTATTTGGCTTTCTTGGATACATTTTACTGGAATAATGACTAATTATTTTTTTTACCAGAAATCGGGCTTTTAAATGCGTTTTTAAAACCCCTTTCTGTTTAATACCTCTTCGTAGATTTTCCTATGAAAGCATGTGTGTTGTACATTTTTTATTTATTTTGAATATTAGTTAAATAGGTCGAGTGATAAGACTACAAAACCAAAGGTCGCGGTTTCAAACCTGGCGTGCGCAAACAACTTTTATTTAATTAATGTGTCAAAACACATTTAATTAACATAAAATAATATGAAGTATATTTGCGGCACGTGAAAGACCACCATTCAGAATCGAATCGTTGCTTAAAAATCACTTTAGCCGTGTTTGGTGACCAGATCTGAATAGCCAGGTACTTCCCAACCTTCCTCTTCCCCATCTCCTTCCCATTTCCACTACCTCCAGCCTCACAACATTCTCTAATTGGAGATGCCATAGTCTCACTGGCTCCAGACGGTCGGGAGCAGTTGGGACTCTTGTGCGGTATTCACTATAAAAAAAGGAAGATTAAATATTAGATTAGATTATATTTTATCTTTGTTTACTCTACTATTTAAAATCGTTATGTTTGCTTTACTGTATCAAAATTTTCATACTTAACATAATATTATAGTAGTTTCTTTTAATTCCTCAATCGCACAACTACAAAAATCGCGTTTTTTTTTTTAACGGATTCTTTCGTAATCCTCTGCTAACTAGCTGGGTCTTATACAAATACCCCTCATAATGTCTATCTAACTAGTACTGCGGCTCATTAGGCCTTATTACTATCACCAACTGATGGTTGTATTTAATTGGCTGAATTTAAGTTTACATTAGTGAGTTCTTAGGGAAAAGGTCTTTACTGGATAAAAAACCCTATCATTTCGTGTTATGTATTTTTTTGTAATTGGACGGACAGTGGTCCGTTAGTATATAAATGAATAAATCTGTGTGCGCAAGAAAGAACGGAATGAGTCAATACACGCATATGTCCAGGACAGCCAAAAGAAAATTTAGGAAGTTTGTTTTTTGTATGTAATTATGTCATAATATGACATATTATGTCACATGTCCTTTTTCAAAAAATAATAGCACATTATTAAATTTTTTGAATCTTCTCATCTTTTCTTGCTAGATTGAATCTAAGGAACAATTCTGCATACTTAGCTTAAAACTTGTTTTTTTTTACTCATTCCGTTCTTCTTTTTGCACAGAGAAATTAATAATTTACAGCTGTTTCTAAACATTGTCAATGATTTACGCGAAGTTTCTTTGTGGTAGTTATACTTCATTCTTTCATATATTAATTTCGTTTGCTAATTTCCGTTACTTGTCCATCAGTATATAATACTTTCCCTCTTAAACTAAAACTCTTGCCAATTTAGAGGATTTAAAAAATATATGGAGAAAGTAAGAAGTAGCAGAAGCCATGCTAAAACCAAGAAAATATTAATGATATTCTCTTATTTATTTATTTATTTATTTATTTTTTGGATGATTTTTATAGCGCCGTTTTTGTGAAAATCTCAAGGGCGCTGTACAAATCTTAATTTCTACTTAATATTAATTCTTAGTTTAATGGTCAGTAGTCAGAGTCAGGAGCCGAGTCCAGCGGTGACCAAAGGTAGCCGAATTCGTCGCCGGTGTCGGAAGGCGGCTTGGTGGTGGGCGGCGTCGGCTTGGGCGGCACGGGCGTCGTCGTAATCGTGGTCGTCGGCGCTGCGGCGCTGGTCGTGGTGGTCCTTCTCTTCTTCTTGCGGAAAAACTTGCGCAGCTGCCCAGGCATGTTTGTTGCTGAAAACTGTCATCGGAGTCCTCCAGAGTCAGAGTATGCTGCGCTGGTGCGGAGTTCACCAATCCGCCATTTTTCTTCTCGACTGCTTCAAACCCTGTACCACGCTCTTCTTCCTCGTACCCATTGCCCCTGTCGCCCTGGGCTTGGAGCCGGGGAGGCGACGAGAACACGCAGACCAGGAGATCCCTTGAGGCTGCAGAGGCCGATGAAGGAGCCGCCGGAGGACAGCCAGGTGAGGAAAGTTGGACGCAGTTGAGACTCTTGTTCGGTATTCACTGGCAGGTCCCATCAGATAGACACAATTTTTAAATGATTTTTATTTTAATTATTATTTATTAATGAATTAATTTATTTTTTATTTTATTTATTTATTTATTTTATTTTTATTTTATTTTTTTATTTTATTTTTTATTATTTTTTTTTTAATTATTATTATTATTTTTATTTTTATTTTTTTTTTTTTTTTTTTGAGTGATTTGTGAAATATCCTACTTATTTGGCGAAAAAATAACAAGACTAAAACACGTCAGGCAGCTGCAAAAGCGCCACGACATTTCTAACAGGTTATATGCGCAGGCAAAAAAGAAGAACTGATGATTGTATTGAATTGACAAAAAAAAAAGGTCGCCTGCCGGTTACCGGGCCGGCGGTCGAAGGGACGGAACATGTGGCAAATGGTCATCGACGTCATCGTCGTGTGACGACCATTCTCGGGCTTTAGCACTGCATTTAAAAAAAACTGATATTTGAAGATTCAAATATTTTCTTAAAATCGAAATTACGTCGAAACTAGTCACTTTAAAATTATTTAGAGTTTATTCACTTAACCTATACACAACAACGGTAATTTTAGTGTAATTTTAAAGAAGTAATTTGTAAAATATCCTACTTATTTGGCGAAAAATAACGAGAAAGACAGAAATATCACCTCAAGGGCGCACTACAACATTATTGAAATACTATTAAAACTATGACTTAATATTAACTTATGCCTAATACATTAAAACTATGACTTAATATTAACTTATGTCTAAACATATTTACATTAACACATATATGTAATGGTTTTGTCCAACCTAGGGTAGAAAACAAATGGAATAAGCAATAGTAAACACTTGGACTGAATTGACGTTATTGTGGGTATGATAATTTGAAAATGTGAGTCTTTAGTTTTGCTCTGAACTCAGTTGAGCTGTCGATCTTTCGCAAATGTGAAGGGAGGTTATTCCAAGCTATGGGACTTGCTGGCTGCTACGGCAAAAGCTCGGTCTCCGAAATTGGTGTTGGGATTGCGTTTAGGTACTGTGAGTCTACCTATGGACGTTGAAGATACTGATCGAAAGAGTTACTTGTCTCGTATTAGTTTCGCTTGGAATGCACAGTTCCGACAAGTCAGGCATAAACATCTTATTCACGATTGATACAATGTAAAAGAACATATTTATTTTTACTTTTATTAACTAAATTGATGTGTGTATTATAAAAAAAAAATACGTATAGTACGGTTTTTTTAACAGGGTATCCAAATTTACGAATTTAATTTGTTTTGTGAAGCGTAAAACAAATAAATAAGACCTTTTAATATTATTAGCAAGAATTTAAGGAAATTCTTTTCTTAAATCGTGACGGGCAGCCAGCCACGCGAAACCCACGATCATAATATACCTTCACGCTATGAAGGCTAAAAGCTTAAGCGCCGCCACAAGGTTTCTATTTCCAGTTCAATATCTTCATCCCCAAGAATTTGGGCACAAAATATCTTGATAAAATATTATTCAGTGGTGGGTATAAAACGTGTGAAAATCAAATATAACATCTCCGTAAAACAGATAGGAGTATTTTGTGTCTTCGAAGATGTGAAGAATACTAAAAACACAGATTTCTGGTTATACCATAAATATAAAGTTCTGTTTTTCATCCTTCGTCTCGCATTATTTATTTATACGCTTTCATTCACTTGTTTCTAAAGAGTTTTGTAGCAAATTTTGGTGTAAATTGATAGATGTCTATCTAAATACCATTTTGCGTACATTTTACATTGAGTGGCTTTTTGGTCTTCATAAATAACTTTATTCAAAAATGGAATCGATAAAAAGGAATTTTCTGGTCCTTAACCCCTAGAGTCCGACGGACTACAATAGCAGTTCAATGAAATTATGACTATCTTGAGTTGCACTACAATTTTCAGTGTGTGGCGCTAGGTTTTAGAGCTTTTGAACAAATTTCGTCACAACCCATGAAAATTTAAAAAAAAAAAAAAAAAAAAATGAAATTGTAGAAGCATGTGTACTCTTCAAAACACAATTTTCAATACTATAATTTTGGTTATATATTTATTTTCTCCTTGTTAGTTAGTCTTATTACCTTAAATACTTTAGTATTAAGCTTACTTGAGGTGAAATATCACAAAACTGAGCTGTATAAGTTCTCTGTTATTATTATTATTGGATGATGGATGCCCTCGACTGTATGCTGTTGGGGTTGGGTTAATTTTTTTGTTAGTTCTAACGAATTTCGTTTTGCGAATTTCAACTCTGAAGGATTTGTATTGTACTTTGCTTGAAGATTATTTACTATTTTGCAGTTTGTTTCTGGAAACGTATAAACTTGCATATCAGCAAAACGACCAAAGCGAGATCTAGTTTATATTATTAAACACAAATTTAATATTGCCCGCGTGTCAAAAAGTAACTCGTGTCTACGTCAATGATATTCTAGAATAAAGAAACATAAAAAAAGTTTATTTTATTTTATTATTTTCTCAGTTAGATAGACGATATACCAGTGACGTGCAGCGTAAAATACAACCAGGTACTAAAGAATTATGAGTTTTATAGAAAACGAAACTTTAAAGGATTTGGTGTAAACTTCCCCAAATGGCGCTTCAGCCCTTTTGCCTTTCCGGTGTTGTTAACTACATATAAGAAAAAAATGATTCCGAAAAGTTAAAGCACGCCAGTGAAAAATACCCCTTTTTGATGAAAAGTTTCCATATATTGTGGTGGGTGGTACCTTCTCTAATATCCCGACAGGTAAATAAGTACTTTTGAAACTTCCGTTCGTGTTCGAGTCATCTGCGTCATTTTTCATCCAAAGTAATAGAATTTAATGTAAATAAATACGAAAAACAACCGACTCCTTTTAGGCTTTAACGTAAAAAATACTACACGTATAAATTATGCTTATTGTTATTTAAGTGATACTTTTTGTAGGGTGAATTAAATTATGTATTTTTTTATCAGCACGCAATGAAAATGAAACTATTCTTTGGTGGTTACTAGTTGTTTGTTTGTTTTTGTATTGTTATTTAGATGTATTCATTTTTTTTTTCTCACATCTAGTAAAATAATAAATATATTTCACAATAGTAGAACCTCGGAGTAAGAATATATATGGAGGGAGAGCTAAATATTTTTACCCAACCTATACAAATTTACGATAAATCACTTTCTCCCGGTTTTTACTGACGTAAACCGTGTGAGAAAAAAGAGAGAAGACAAGTTGTGACATAATATCGCGCGTATGAAAGCATCTTTTCCGTCTCCCGCGTCTCCGGTGACTTTGCCCACTACGTTTTGTTATGCAACATAACTCAACGATTTTTGATGTTATATCCAATATTTTTTGTTGAAAACAATACTGTGAAAGAGTGGTCATACAAATAAACAAAACATTATGTCGATGTGTGCTGTGAATGGATGTAAGAAGGTGTTTCTACAAAAACCCTAGCCACGCCCGAGTCATGAAAAATCAACAATCCTGACTGCGTTGTTTCGCAAAACTATCCCTCCTGTATATTATTGCTCTAAGAGTGGAACAAAGCACATAAGGTTACTATGCAAATATGTATAAATTTAATCTTAGTATGTATAAAAATCATAGGTTTTTCTTTACATATTTAGCACAAATCCTACGAAAAGTTGAAAAAGACTTGAGGCTTCTTTTAGGGCTTTGTGGTAGGCTATTAAAAAGTTTTTGAACTGAACACGCTGTTTCGTGTACACGCAAGTTTCATGACATTCTCGTAGGATAATTGTAAACATTAAACGTGGTAGATACTCTAAGAATCGTCCTGGCGAGGGACCACCATTCAGAATCGAGACGTTGCTTGAAATGGCTTTGGCTGTGTTTGGTGACCAAATCTGAATAGCCCGGTACTTCTCAACCTTCTTTCTCATCTCCCTCTCCTCTCCACTACCTCCAGCCTCACAGCATACCCCAATTGGGGATGCCATATTCCCACTGGCTCCAGACAGTTAGGAGCAGTTGTGCGGTATTCACTATAAAAAACAAAAACACTCCTTGCTTCATTCCCAGTCATACATACTATTTTGTTGTTCTGACTCTTGACGTGGTCCGACTTAAGAGGGTAAGAGAGCAGACGATATTATCAAGATTTGCCAAAATAGTTATAATTTTTGTCGTGTGTGTCACTGTCGTCGTATTTTGTAAACTATTCCATCAAAAGTTCATTGTACATTGTTACTTACACACCATCCCACAATATCCCGCTCGTAAATACGAACATTCCCGAACCATTAATAACGGTCTTCGTGTTTCCACACAGTTTGCTTTTTCCCCATAATTTGGGGGAATTTCCCTTGATATTCCTTATTTTATCTAAAATATATATTTTATATTTTTATACAGGTGGATAAATTACATGCTTCAATGAGTTTGATTGGGGAGGTAAATTATAATGTTTTTTATGGAGTTAACCCTAAAATCTATGGCAATGTTTAATTAAAATATATACATCTCAATAAAGTCAACAAAGTTTTAATAAAACAATTTTAACTTTCTTCCACTTATTTGTAAATTTAAATAAGTGGAAGTAAGTTGAAAAATTGTTTTTATTAAATCATTAAATGGAATTCCACCACGAATTAACAGTTACAAAAATTAGACATAGTCAACAAAGTTCTATAAAAATCTGCTAACTTAACTCATATGAAATGAAGATCGCGCCAATTTATTTCCTCACTACCAAAAAAAAAATAATTTGCAAAAAAGAAATAATTAGAATTTTCCCAAGATATGGGATCTTTTTTTATAAATCGGCAATACTGCGAGAACACGTGCGTGACCGCCCGACCGCCCGGGGTTTAGCAGAAAGTTTGTAGGTAGGGCATGTCAATATAAAACACCATTGATAATAAATTTATTTATTTTTTATGTCTATGGAAGGTTTTAAACAATAAGTGGATATAAAAAACAACAGTTTAATATAATATTATGAAAAACACATAACTTATTGCTTACAATAAACCACATTATCATATTTAATATTCTTTACAAATTTGATATGGCTGATCATTACACAAATAATACAACAATATTATCTTCCTCTTCTTTAAATGAGTGAGGATTTATTTATTTATTGTGGTAGTTTGTTGACGGCCTCTGTTTCGAGGGGGTAAAGACTACAAATCCAGAGTTGCCGGTTCAATTTTCGACCGGGTTTTAATTTTTAAAACTACAATGTTACGTCACAAAGGTTAGCTCCATATGAAAAAAATAGTAACGTCTACTGATTTTTACATATTATATAATTTGACCAAGAACATACATTTAAATACATCAGGTATTGTAATAAACAAGCTATTTGCACAGCCCTATCAGCTTTGTTTTGAAATTTGATGTTTTACACGCTACATGAAAGGAATATGTTAAAAGGTACACCATAAATGTCCGACTGTGTCCTTTTGACATATTTCTAAATAATTGTTGGAACAAAATCAAAGGTCTGAATTCGTTTCTTCCGGGGTATACATATTCCATTTAAAAGCACCAACACATACATCTTTATTCACACCACTTTACGCAACAGCGTCAGGAAACGACCACTCGGCGAGATATTCCCGCGTTATGAAATACATTATTTCATGCGAGCGCTTTATATCTTTTTAAATATTAAGTAAAATAGCAAATTAAAAAAAAAAAACTTTTTCTTCTTCAATTTATACAGCAAAAGTACTGTTATATTTAACTGTATTTTTTATTTACTTACTTTTTATAGTTTTTTGGCACATAAAAATCTGTTCAAAGTTCATTGATTTTACGTGTTTTTGAAAAATAATATTTATCGTTCTTAGTCATTTATAAAATTTAAAAAATATTTCGTGGTATAGATCAAAAGATGTTCTATTAGAAAAATATTTTTTTATGTTTTTTTTAATATTCGCATTTAACCACAGAAGAAGAATGTTTGGAGGTCGATTTTAACGATTCATTGAAAACAGCTCTTTTATGAAGAGTTATAAAGTAAGGAAATATATTTTTAAATATTTTTATATACTTGGTGGTATAAAGCATACATACATCTAATGTGTGTTATAGTAAAACTTTTTTTGAAGTGCTTTTGTAGATACAGGCGACTTTTTAAAATGCGCATGAAAATCTCTCGTATCCTCTTAAGTGTGTGATTCACTTGATCGCGCCATGTCCTCCTCGGGTGTCTTTGATTTTTTACCATTCGCGTCATATTCTCCTTACAATTATTTTATATTAGGACTATGGAAAGCGTCGTTCGTGATTTTTATAAGTTGATTATCCCAGGTTAGTATCTCTAAGCACCGAAAATTATATCGTTTTATTTATTATTCCGAACTGCCAGAAACCAGTAGGACTATGGATTCTCGAATTTAGGGAATGCTGTGAGCCTGAAGGTTGTGAATATAAATTTTAAAAAGTACAATGAAAAACATTCCATATATTCATTTAAGATTTTTTACTAAAAATTAGTAGTGGTCAAAAATAGTTTAAGATGTTTAGCAAATTTGTATTATATGATAATTAATTATTTTATCTACAAAACGACTGGAGAGCAGTGGCGGCTCGTGAATTTTTTTATTCTGCTAGAGTGCTAAGATAAAAAAAACGTTATTGGTGTTGTACTAGAATATGATTTGTATATTTTTTACAAATTTTCAATATTTTGTTTGAAGATCTTTCAGATAACATTTTTGAAAAAAAAAACGTTTTCGTCTGCAACGACATCAAAAACGTCGTTATTGTCAATCTTAGCACCCTAGTACACTAAAAAACAACGAGCCACCACTGCTGGAAGTTTTTATTATGACAATAACAGTATCTTCATGGAGCGTTATTTATTTACTGTTAATTTTAAAATCACCACGATATAATATTTTTGTTAAACAAATCGGTTTTAGACGAAACGCTTTCAAATCCACAAATAAAGTTGTCTCTACTAAGTAATAGAGTCGTACTGTGAATTTTGATGTTTTCACTAAATAAAACATTATGTTTATTTCAGGGTAAGAATAAAACATAATACATATTAGTTTGCCGAAAAAAAAAAAATCGTAAAAAGCATTTACTTTGCGGCTTTCCATATTTATAAATAAAACAGGTAGAA
Organism: Drusus annulatus; assembly: GCA_022651775.1. NCBI lineage: Eukaryota > Metazoa > Arthropoda > Insecta > Trichoptera > Limnephilidae > Drusus > Drusus annulatus. The sequence continues at coordinate 172,750 of JAGWCC010000361.1, read as the reverse complement.
TTTCTTTAAAACCACTTTTATTTTCAATATTTTGTCTTTGTCGCAAATAATTTTCAATATGGAAGGGTGCTTCCCGAAACCGGTCGACAAAATATTGAAAATTAAATTGGTTTTAAACAAAGTTTATCTGTTTTATTTATAAAAATATTTTCATTTGGTTCATGAAAAGAAATTGTTTTAAGCTGGCTTCGCCAAAAATCCGAAAAACTTCGTTTAGAAAAAGAAAGCTGAAGCCATTCAAATTTTTCCAGTATCTTATCTTTATTAAATAAATGTTATTTTTATATGCTTAGAAAAATATTTAAAAAAAACAAATAGACGTGCAAGGATTCGCATAGAACCTCTAGATAGGCACTAACACTGACTTAACTACCATAAATAACTTTTGATTTGAATAATAACATATTTAGTTTTAAACGTCTTTATTATTAAACAAATATGTCAATTAGTTTCGGTTGGACCCGACCCGACCCGATTTTTACTCGGATCTCCGGACAAGAAAGTATAATATAAAATTATCTAAGGACAGAAATTTACGTACCAGAGGAGGACCGAGTCTCAGATAGGGGGACATATATGAATACAATTATTTTAAAGTAAATATCTTCTTATTTAAATTATAATGTAAAGCCACAAAGTGTCTACTTTCTTCGAAAATTTAAAAATCTTTTTTGTTTGCTTCTATTATTATGAACTTAATGTGTATTTATTTATGGTTTTTGTGTTAAATTTGTAGAGCTCCATTAAAGCTTTTCGTAATTGAATTTTATTAAGTATTAAGTTCTGCTAGTTTAAGTTTTTATTTTTAGTGACAACTGTTTCGGCATTTAATACCATTATCAAACTGTAAAAACAGATAAAAGCTAAAATTAGCTGAAGTTAATAGTAATAATATTAAATTTGATTAACTTAAATAGTAAAAATGTAATATGTATCTATTCGTTAGAGAATTATCTTAAAAATAATAATTTTAGCAAAAAGTTGTAATACGAGGCAAAAATATTGTGGCTTGCCATAGTTAGAATTTATTTAGTTAAACTACATCATTAATAATGTCGGAACGGGAAATACCACATGGAAAAATAAATGGTTAGAGGGGTGTATGGGGGAAATTTTGCAAAATTATTAATTCACTCGAATGAACGTTTTTAACATTTCGTAAAAAAATATTATTTCTATTCCAGTTGAATATATTATAAAGAAAAAGAATATTTCGGTTATACACACCGCTATCATCCTAGAGGCAAATTTAAAACTCATTATAATTATATTCATATAATATATTATATTACATTCATATTGTCTTAGTTAAAAAAAATCTTTGTATTTTTTGCTCTCAAAATAGAACGTCTTCCTGATATTTTGTAAGGGGCGCCTTACAAAAACTCTTTGAGAAGAAAAATTATACGGAAATGTTTCTAAAAAAAGTAGACGGCATTTAAAAATGGGACTTGCTTTCCGTGAGAACTGTCAAAAATGAGGGAAAATGAATTCTTATGCTTTCACGGACGTGTTCGTACGCCTTGTGAACGCGCACGTTGCGTACATAACCAAATTACCGCAAATTGAAATAAACGATTTGCGTAAAGCTTTTTAAACGGAAAAGACAGAAAAGCATTTCATCAAGAAAATTGATGGCTTTTTCTCTACATTGGTAATTACGTGTTTTGATGGAGAAAGCTTTCGTTTGGTGTTTTTTTTGTTTGTTAATAAATGAATGAAACAAATACATAACGAATAAATAATTTATTGTTTTTGTGTTCAATTTGTATTTGACAGCTGTTTCGGCGTTTAAGGCCATTGTCAAACTGTGGTTAGGCCACATGGAAACGACTTATTTATACGATTTTGGTTTCTTATGTGATTACTAATTACGGTAAAAACCAAATTGATAATTACGGTATAAACCTAATTGTCTTGAATTATTCTGTGAGGTACTTAACTTAACAATCTGTTTTCCCCATTTCATTTTTTTTTAACGGCAGGTTTTTCTTTATTGTTTAATAATGTGATTGACCATTGGTTTTTTTCCCCCCCCGCTTATGAATTGTGAATCTATTTGTTAAGTACCTTTCTTAATCATTCATTGTATTATTTTACGAAATTGCATTATTAAACTTAAAATAGCAGAACTCAATAATAATAATATTAAATTTAATTTAATTGAATTATATAAAAAAAAAAAAAAAGAATAAATAATTCATGCCCACACGAGGTAAAGTATTCCCTCATGTTAAAGAGGGCACAGAAAAAACAGGTTTCTCTACTTTAAGGGAGTATGGTTTACTACTCCGTGGCTCTATCCCACCTCTCGGGTATGCTCGGAACGAATCGTTTACGGATCAGAAGGGATGTGTATATTCCTACACATTTCTTCAGATTGATTCGCGGATGGTCCAAAAACACAGCTATCATGGAGATCTTTCATTTTTATGTTCCTGATGGTTATCTTCGTCCATCGACAACATATACTGTTTTATCTCCCGGCCTGCAGGACTAACTTGCCAATGTTCATGCCGGTGGAGAGGGCAAACGTGTTGTTGAACCGAATTGCTTCGGATGTCGATATATTTTGCATATATGAAGGTTCTTTTAAACGATAAGCATTGCTGCTATTTGTGTATCCATCTTATTCTCTCCCTAACCTTGGTGAGTGGGCTTCAATAAAATATTGCTATAAGCATACAAAACACAGTCTACAAAATTTCACTTTAAGTACTTGTATTTAAACATAATAATAATATTTGGATGATTTGTATAGCGCCATTTTTGTGAAAAATCACCTCAAAAGCGCTGTACAGATCTTATTTTATATTATTAGGTATTAATTATTAGTAATGAAAAAATATACAGGAACATACGAGTACTTACCTGGCAGGTCCCATCAGATAGACACACTTATTAACTTAAAATTATAATTATGATTTTTATCTTTTACTTTTTTTTTTTTCGATTTAGGGCTTGGGAGCGAAATAAAAAAAAAAATGGACTTTCTGAATTTGTCGTACAGTACAGGATTCGGTTAAAATTTGTACATTGTAACATACCCTTTGCCACTTTATTTAAAGAAACACCTTAAAATGTTAACTCTAGTAATGTTTTTAAAATAATTAATTATTGAATTAAATGGTCTGAATTTTCCATTTTGACAGTAAACTTATTGTAAAATTGTCAAAGGCTTCATTCGCTTTTCACCGTAAATATTAAAGAAAACAAAAGCACGAAAAAAATCAATGCCCCCTAGTAGAAGTAAGAGAAGTTCAGAGAAACCACAAAAATATACATTTAATGCAGTGATAAAAACAGTTTTTTCCAAATACAAGCAAAATGCCGCAATCTCTTTGAATTATTACAGTGATTATATACAATTTTATGGATACTTTGGCTCTCCTGCTAGAGCACTTGAAAAGTACTATTTCATATTTCCATATTATTATTATCCACAGTCATTATTCCCGATGTCTGTCGAAATATCGCCTTGGTGGGTACAAAATCACTTACGTTATTTGAAATAAAAAATAAAATATATTCAACAAAAACTTGCAGAAAAACACATTAATCTTCACTTCAGAAAAAAGATATTCATCAAGGCACCTACTTACGCGAAATAAACTGATGTCGCGATGATTAATTCATATTTTACAATGAGGACGTCTTGCAAGAAAAATATTTTTTGTATTGAACCAATTTTTCACACTTATTCGCGTTTAAAATTCTCGGTACATTCCTAAAAAAAACATGGATTAACTCCTCACTAATAATGGTAATCTTTACAGCGACATCGCGAAAATTCCAAAGATAATCTGAAATGATCCCACCTGGAGGATAAATGTTGTCTTGATTTAAGATTTAACTTTTATCCACGGCATCCAATTATGAACTTGTAAAACCAATTTGAAAGTTAATTAACGATGTCCCTAAGAGCCGATCGGTTCAAACTATTGTACCGGAAAATGGCAAAGGCGAGATCTTTAGAAATGGAGCGGGCTAGAAATTCTTTAAATCGACACAGCCGACCGTAATGGCAAGATTAAAGATGATTTTATCAGGTACAAGGAGGTTCGAAATTATTAACGATATAAAAATAAAGTGGATATGGGCAACTTTATGTAACATATTAAATTATGTTATTTATAAGTACTTACCTCACTACACACTTTTATACGCACAAGCGGTGCGCAGCCCACCGAAAAACAAGTCACAACGGCTTGCTTGAGGAATTTTTCACGGAGGCGAGCAAGGAAGCATTACAGATATTAACGGGTTCTATCCAGTAAATCGGAACCCAGAAATTTCATCGACGAAGTCTGAAGAAAGAGAAGTATGCTGGATATTATTAAAGAATACAACAAAATAATACTTCTTAAAGCGCCGAGGCGCTCTCTAGTACCGCTGCCTGCTCGGTAGTGTCCATCGTAGCCGGTAGCGCGCACCGAGCTTTTCATTAGGGTGTCAGTAGGAAAAGCAGCGACTTAATTGATAATAGAGATAGGTACCGACAGATGTCACTGATTGATATTAGGATTATATGATGGGATTTGTTCTGTAAAAGCACTGCCTACATCAATAAATATATTAACACAAATGAGCCACTTGCACTCACAGCATACACATTTGGTGTAGTCTAGTCTTAAAGAAACATAGAATAATCTACTCTGACATTGGCGGCGTTTGTGAATATGTAGTTACTGCTTTTGACACGTTATAGTAGGACGGTCGGTCGCGGCTGTGCGATTACCCGAACTTACGTATTTTTGAAATTGTAGATTTTTTTTGCTGTAGTTTCAAATTATTGTATCAAATATTATACATATTTTATGCGAGTACGGTAGGTAGGGTAGGCAGTGCTTATGTGTTTTTTATGAAGTACACGCCTCTAATCGTAGCGTAGGGGTCTGCGCATTACTCTTTGAGTGAAAGGTTTCAGGCTCAATTCCCATACGGCAAAATTTTTTTCGACAAAAATCTAAAAAAAAAAAACAAACTACACATTTGTCCTGATGACAGACACTATGACGCTATTAAAAACGTCGGCTAAAGGAAAAGAAAGCCCAACACGGCATTACAACTCCAAAATTCATCACGATAGTGCTTTGAATCTCTTTTCTGAAAGTTTTCTTAAATTACCGCCGAAGAGTCCCAGCTGCTTCCAACCGTCTGGAGCCAGTGGGACTATGGCATCTCTGATTCGGGTATGTTGTGAGGCTGACGGTCTTGGGGATGGGAGGGAGATGGGGAAGAGGAAGGTCGGGAATACCTTGCTATTCAAATCTAGTCACCAAACACGGTTTAAGCCATTCTGAATGGCGGTATTTAGAGTATCCACCACTCTGAAACGCGCGAAAAATAAACTACATAATAATAATAATGATATTATACGTATTAATTAAAGATGTCGGCATTTGATCCCGCGACCTCTAGACTCGTAGTCGAGCGTCTCAAACACTCGACCACGGAGCCCGTCGTATGTGAAGATGACAATGAACATGGGAACAACCTATCAACAAAAACCTCCCAGCAATGCTACAAGTACAGACATTATGTAAACGTAATATGCACACACTGCCACCAACAAGTTAACTCTACGATAATCGAGAGCATCACCGGTATTACTTTGTCATCCCAGATTTTTTTTGTATTTGTAGAAAAGTAAACGGATACACCACGCTGCCTGGAATCTTACGTGGAAAAATATAACTAATTTGGTACGAAACAATAATTGTATTTCCATGAACGTACACGTGTTTCCCTTTTATCTTTTAGAAATCAAGCCAATTTTGTCAATCCTGAGAAAAGTAAGTCGTCGCGCAAAAATTGTGCTTTATCATAATAACTTCGCTGAAAGCTTAACCATTCCAGCACCCACCATCACAAGATGTAGGAGTTCAAAAACTTTGTAGAACTGAATAGAAAGACAATGGCTACGGTTTTTCATTTTTTTAAATAACCTTTCTTGAACATTTATTTTCATCCAACGTTGTTGGAATGTCATTTTGTCGGTTTGAAGTGTGATTTGTTTAACTCATTAAAACCGACGTCTTTTTGCCTAAGTATAATTATTGTTGACTCTGAGAACTGTAGTAAGAAATCTAAAAAATACGGTTTTTGGGTTATCGGTTAATACATTTGGTTATTTTTAATGGTATTGAGTGCTGTTCTTAGATTTTCGGTATTATTTGTATTTTTTTGATAGGTACGTATACCACTAAAGCATTAAATAAAAATCATTTTATTTTCTTGATTTCAGTTATTATTATAGGTTTTAAAAATAATAAAAATATTGCCTAATGCTTTCGAATTTTCCCTAAATATTTATCTTAAAACATCTAATATGAGATGATTAACACGTATTAATTTTACAGTGAATTAAAAAAATTAAAATCTTAAAACCTTAATATCTCAAAACTATGTTTTGTGAGATGTCCCACTTCAGTTCTCAGGCGAAGATATGACTGTTATGATTTTCTGCCGGTTACAATTTGTTAAAAAGCTGAAACGGACCGACGATAAACGTTTAGTGGAAACCAGTAAAATGTTTTTAAAAAATGGCGTTCATCATTGAATTGTGACGATGTCAAATGTGGCGAAAGTTTCAAACACGCTAAGAGATATATTGCAATGAATTTTCGACAGGATACTAATTAAGCTTGACATAAAAAAATATAGCTTTAAACTGTGTATCGTCATTATGTCAGTTCCACGAATTTCCGAACTTCCCTCGTATTTTATAATAAAACAAACGATATGTATTTAGAGGGACAAAAACATTTTCTCCCAAAAACTAACATCTAGCATCATAAATAATATATTAAACTGATGAAAGTGTGTGGGCGAAAACAATTTTTCTTGGAGCTTCATGCGGAAAGCTTTACAGTGTAACGGCACGAAACTTTTTTGTATGACATAAGAGCCTCAGCAGCCTGAAGCTAGTGGGACTATGGAAGCTAACATTTCGGGGACTTTTGTGAGGGTCAAAGGAATACCAAGGGAAGGGGAGATGGATAAGAAGATATGAAGTACCTGACTATTCCAATCTGGCTGTTTCGATTGTGAACGGTTATCTTTCAACAGGAAATATATCACTCTTGAAAAATCAAAATGAAATGAATCGTTTTAATTTTGTATTGATACTTTGTATTTGCATATCGTCGTCAACGCGAAAATACCTCCCATGTTTCAAAAACGTAGTTGTTCAGGAGGAAATTAAAAACAAATTTTTGAGAGTTACAGATTGTTTTTTGAGACATCAAAAATACGCTTTGTAGTTTTAAATGCAATAATCTATTTTCACAAATAAAAATATTGAAACTTGAAGTGCAAATTGAAACTCTAGGCATTTTTAAAGTTTATTTTATTTTAAAGAAAGACAAACATTCCCTGGCTACAAATAACCCAACCTTCCCAACCTTCCTCTTCCCAATCTCCTTCCCCTCCCCAGTACCTTCAGCCTCACAACATACCCTATTTGGGGATGCCATAGTCTCACTGGCTCTAGACGGTTGGGAGCAGTTGAAACTCTTGTGCGGTATTCATATAAAAAAAATAAAAAAACCTGACAATATTTGAAAAACTCCTACCGCCATCATAAGAAGCGGAAGATGTTGCTTGTGCAATGATGGAGGATTTATCCAGCAGAAGAATTGAACGCACGACGCCCGGGTGGGAATCCGACGCGTTTGTCCACTTAGCTACTAACCGGTCTACAGCTGTCTTAAACGCATAAATCTCGTAATTCCGAATGTCCGTGTACCAACTCGGTGCATGCAACATTTTTTTGTAATTCACTTTTTTTGTAATTTTTCCCGTTGACGACGATAAACTCATTTATATAGATGTTAATAAAAACTTATTTTTCCCCTCGAATGATGAACGCGATCAGTAACCGATTCGTCTGACTCGTTATGTTCCATTAATTCAGCTACTAATTTTCACAGTGTCAAAAATTGAGCCACCAATTTTAAATCATATTGGCGGTGTTTAGGAAAAAAAAACCATTATAATTTACCTTTGAAATGAGTTACTTCAAATTAGGGCAGTGAAAATGTCTGGATTTTAAGATTTTCCGGCACTAATGCGACGGCCCCTGAGTTTTGAAGCAAACATTTAACGGTCAGAGGTTGAAATGATTATTTCTAGCGATCCGGAAGCAAAAAATTCTCACCTGAATTACTTCTTTAAGAACATAATTTTCTTAATGATAGCTAGTATTATATTAATCGGCGTAGGTATATTCCCCTTTGTATAAAAATAAAATTAATGTTTTTTTAATAGGAACATGACTACTTGTTTCATATTACATTGAAGCCCCTTAATAATGATTTATATAATTTATCAGCAGTATTTTATTTACAAGCTTATCTATAGCATAATACTGAATTAATCTTTACACAGATGTAATAAGACATTTTTAACCAATTACCAATCGTTGATGACTTTTCTTCTACCTTCGCAAAGTCAAGTGCAAAGCTTTTGAAGGCTTTTGTACCTTATTGATAGAATGATCGTCCAGGATCCTCAATATTTTCAACTTCAATTGAATTATTGTTTGAAAATATCTATCAACCAAGCCTTAATAAAACTTTACTCCAAATTAGATTCAAACTCGAATCCTTCCATTTCCAACCTTGGCCTCTGAACCCATCTTATTCCCTCCCTAACCTGGATGAATGGGTTTAAATAAAATATTGCTATTAGCACACAAAACACAGTCTAAAAAAACTCGCTTTAAGTACTTGTGTATAAACAAATACACAAAAAGCTCTACAGTAGCAAAAGGCAATCCGCTCACCGGGTAGAAATATTGTCTTCTCATGAATGCACCTCTAACCTCAGTTGACACAGGAGAAGAGACAAATATTCCCTGGTACTGTTTAAAATTTCTACAGCACGACTACTCGTATATACGAGTATATATGAGTATATACATTTCAGACCGCTTCATTGAAAGCAATAGGTCTAGAACATTCGAGAAGCATAGAATAAAAAAAGAACAATATTCAAAATAAGAGTATTCGAGAAATGTAATTATGTGATTAAAAATTAAAACTCATTTCACAAAGAAATTATTATAAAAAAACTTTTGGCGGTTATAAAGAATGTGGTGTATTAGTTAGAAGTTCTTTGGTACAATGAAATAGATTGAATGCTTTGCGAAACAGAAAAACAGCCATGAGTGCGCAAAATATTTACTAAAACAATTTTCCAAGTTATGCAAATCATGATTTTATTAATCTTCAAGGCGTATTTTTTAAAATTAACAAATAAACAGGTGAAAAGAATTTCATTTTTGGTAAATAATTACATAGTTATCAGGAAATTTAATTTAAAAGACTGATGATAATCGAAAGGTTTTTTTGTAATAATGTGCTCAAACTTCTGAGTATTTAAAAAAAAAGTAAATTTAAGACAGTTCGCAGAATTGGAATTCCTCCATTTAGCAATCAAATTGTTTTTTCTCAAAGAGGAGAACACAAGTGATTACGGGGAATAATTCATTATACTTATCTCTCGGTGCGAAAGAAAATCCAGTATCTGGGTATATATATTTTTATTATTCTTGTAAAGAAATTCACGTTCGTATAGCGGGTATATCTTTATCATAACATTTGTACACGGTTGACATTCGACACGTGAGAACTGGCGTTAAGAAAACCTTCAACGTTTTGTGAATGCTTCACGAACTGCTAGTTCTTTAAAATTAACCCTTCGCAGTGAACACTTCTCTTGAAGTCGAACTCGCCAAAAAGAGGTGAACCAGTTAATTTATCCAGTTCTTTTTGGAAGCGGTTCCTGGTGTCAGAAAAGTTCTGCGACGGAGATTTTTTAGAAACGTACTAGCAAACCGACAAACGATGGGGAGAGGGTGGGGGGGATGTTAGCGAAATTCTGAGAACAAGAAGAACTGGAACCCGTCAATTTAATTTAAGAGTCTCAACTGCTCCCAACCGTTTGAAGCCAGTGCGACTATGACATCACCAATAGGCTAATGTTGTGATGCTGAAGGTAGTGGGGAAAGGAAGAAGGTGGATAATTGTAAGGTTGAAAAGTACCTGGCTATTCAGGTCTAGTCACTAAACACGGCTAAAGCAATTTCAAGCAACGTTTCTACTTTTTACGTCGTACATCATGAGAAAGAAAGAGACAACAAAATTTCCCAAATTATCACACCGCTTTAAAGTATTGTGAGAATGTTATTCGTGTCCCGCGTTTCCATTGACTCGGCCCACATGTTTTTAATACGCGAAATAAATGGACATATCTCAACGGTTTATTAGGTTACATGATATATTTTTGTTAATAACAATACTGTGAAAAAGTGGTCATACGAAAAACATTATGTCGACATGTGCTATGAATGGATGTATATATATACCCTAGCCCTAATCCAAGCCACACCCAGGTCTAGCCGAGTCCGGCAAACCTCATAAAAATTGACCACAGCAGCGCTCTCTCTTGTATATTATTGCTATGAGCCTCGAAACGATAATACATATTCACGAACGAACAAAATCCAAAATATATGTTTTTTACTATTTATGTACAACACAATATTACGGCAGACTGTATTCAGGACGAATTGTAATTAGTTACAACAATGTACAGACGAAACTTGTAAGATTAACGATGTCTTCTGTCTGGTGTCTGGCATAGTTTTGTTTCAACATCACAATTACCTGTAATAATTATATTGTAAGTAATTACATACACAAGTAACTTTACACCTACGTAATTTCTTGGAACTGTTTATTGTTATTGATGAATTACATTGTGAACAGAAGTTTCTCACTTATTCCCGACAGTCGTGACCTTGGAGTAAGAATGTGTATGGAGAGAGAACTTAATATTTTTACCCAACCTACACCAATTTACGATAAATCACTTTCTTTGAAATTTCACGTCGTAAACCGTGAGAGAAAAAGAGACAAAGCAAGTTGACAAATAATATCGCACCACTTTTAGGTATGTGCGCATGTTTTCTAACCTAACCTAACCTAACTAAACCTATACAAATTAACGACAAATCACTTTCTCCGCGTTTTCATGTCGTAAACCGTAAGAGAGAAAGAGACAAGACAAGTTATCACGTAATATCGCACCACTTTTCAGAATGTAAGCATGTTTTCCGTCTTTCGCGTCTGCGGCGACTCCGCCCACTATGTTTTGTTATGCGACATAACTCAACGGTTTTTGAGGTTATATCCTATATTAAATAAAGTGGAAAATCAACGACCCTGACTGCACTGTTTCGCAAAGCTATCCCTCCTGTATATTATTGTTCTGAGGTTGTGACAATTCTTGACGAGCTCCAGACCAGCGGCTGGTTTTGGGAAGATGATTTTTTTCTGTTAATGTTTAGTGATGTTATTTGGTGTAATTAATCCGGCAATTCGTCTCTCACAGTCTCTCTGGAATGTCGATTACACACTCAACTCACACAATAGTCGATTTGGACCAAAAGTGTTTTTTTTCCGGAAAATTCGTTGTCGCCACTACGGAAGTCATTACCCATAAATAAAATTGACAGTTGTTCTCGCCTACTCGTGGTGGAATTCGGAGGGGAGGGATCAGTGAAGAGATCAACCGATAGAAGTGTATTGTGGGCGGGTCCGTGTGCCCGAAGTAAGCTCAATTTTTTCCTTACTTTCAGACAAATTATATATTTCATTGACATAATTGTCCAAAGAAGTGAAGCTAGCAGTCCACAATGGATTGCTTATACCAACCCTGATGTATGGCAGTGAGACATGGAACTGGTAGAGGAAGAATGAGAGTGGACTGAATGCTGTGTAAATGAGATCCCTGAGGCGTATGTGCGGTAAAATCATGCGTGACCATGTTAAACATGTGGATATCCGGAAAGAATGCAAGTCTGATGTAAGCGTAATGAATAGGATCAAGTAAGAGACGCTTAGATTGTTTGGGCATGCAGAGCGAATTAACGAAGAAAGGAGCGTGAAAATAATATATGACGCGAAAGTGAATAGAAAAAGAAGTCGGAGACGCTCGAAGAAGGCATGGCACCATCACGCGAATGAAATACTTGGATCGGGCCATGTCTGGAATTAGTATAACAGAAGAGTATGTATGAGACGATGTATGAATGTGAATCAAACAAGGAGTGTGTGTCAAGACAGAGTTGTATGGCGGTGTTTCCTCTCTGCCTACTCCTGCGGGGAAACGCGTGATGGTTAGTTAGTTAGGCTTGTCTAGGGACTAGGAGTCAAAAAGTCTTATTAAAAATTAGTGGTCACACTTTTCTTTCAAATTGGTATAGATCACTTTCTAGGAATTATATGTTCGGTGGGTTGCATAAACTTGTGGACAATATCGACATTTATCTGAGAAATCACAAATATATATATGTTTCTCTGTTTATTCATGTTTCTTTCCTTATAAGCCACCGGAGGCAGATTGCTAAATTCAGGAAAACAGATAGGCGATGCTTCTGAACCTTGGACTAAGAATATATATATGGAGAGGTACCTTTGCAAAATAGTGTAGTCAGTATTGTTGACTTTATACTGGCTCGGATAGAAAGAGACAAAGATATGTTAAACGAAATTGGATAGCATGAAATTAGTTATCGTCCACATAGAATTCAAACATTTTTAATACACACATTTGAACACATTCAGACAAAGTCTTTATATCATTAAAGTTGTGAAAATTCTAAAGTTTGTTCAAAAATATTTAAAACAAACAAAAAATATTGTTTGTTCTTGTTTGAACATTCACGCATAGCACATATCACCATCATGTTCGATTTATTTGAATAACCACTGCAAGTTTTTTAACCAACAAAAATATAGGAAATAACCTCAAAATCCGTTGACGTAAGTTTTATACGACTCGATGATGTGAAGTCTAGCGCAAACGGAGAACATTCTTAGATACTTAAAAGTGTTGTAATATTATGGGACGACTTTTCTTGTCTCTTTCTTTCTCATTGTATACGACGTAAAAACCCGGAGAAAGTGATTTATCGCAAGTTTGTATAGGTAAGGTAAAAATATTTAGCTATACCTCCTTATATCGTTACTCCAAGTTCTGAAAACTGTATACTATTTTGGACTTCGCTGAATCTGAAATACTAAAATAATATGATTTTAAAAATCAATATTGCATTTATAGTGTAGAGCTTAATTAATTTCTAGAAACTTTCTAATGAACTTTTTAAAATTTGGGATGGAAAAGTTTGATTGAAAAGCTTGAGTCTCGGTCAAAACGTAATCTTTTTATTTTCCATGTCTTTTTCTATTTTCATATTGCTTGATGATTGTTAATATTGTTTCAAGAAACAATTATAAATTAACATTTTTATATTATCTTACTTCATTTCCTATATTGAATTAAAATCAATAGAAAATGTATTTATGTGAAAAAGAGCTGTATTTTAGATATTTTGCGATTCAAACCTTAAATCTAGGATCGAGTTTTTAAATTCCAAACAAGATTTTGGTCGCTTGTGCTGGAGTACTAATGGAGGGGCATTATAGTCACAATAGCCAGTCTCCAACAGGAGAATGCATCTCACAAAGAATGTCGTTAAAAGGTACATAATAGATTACGCGTAGACTAATATTACCTATTCAATAACATTTTGACGATCTCTATGGCAGAGCGATAGGATTTTTGGCTTAGAGAGTAGGCCGCGGATCAAAAATAAGTTGCAAGAGCGATATTTTTTATATGCGCTTTCAAATATTATTATCTATCTATAATATGAATGTAGTTAAATATATGTAACATGATTTATTATGTTAAGTACAAGTACTTACCTAACTATTAATTTTTTTACGCACAACTCTAATTGCGCACGGACGTCACTAATAAGAAGCGGTGCAGAAGAGCACAGGGCGGTGCGCAGCCCGCCGAAATACAAATGACGACGGCTTGCGGAGAATTTTTTCACGTCGGTGAGTACGGAGTGATTAACGGGTTCGATCCAGTAGATCGGAACCGCGAAATTTTCTGAAGGAAGTCTGTTTTGAAGTTTGTTTTCATCAAAACAAACCGGTCAGTAGCTGAGTGGACAAACGCGTCAGACTCCTACCCGGGCGTCGTGCGTTCAATTCCTCTGATGGCTAGGTCCTCCATCATTGCACAAGCAACATCTTCCGCTTATCATGATGGCAGTAGGAGTGTTTCAAGTATTGTCAGGTAATTCGTAGCCCGGGAATTTGTGTCTTTCTTTTAAAAAAGAAATAAAAAAAGAAACAGCCCTGATTTGTGAATCTCTCGCTCTGATATAAAAAAAAACTTTTTCCTTAACGTTAGGAAATATATTGTGTGATTTTTTATTTTTTATTTCCGCCTAAGGATCCCTGTAAATATGATCGAGATGACATCCCACTACTTGCGATAGAGAGGCTAGGCTATATTTGACAACATTATATTCGGCATTACATAGGTCTATTTACGCCTTGTTCAATATTAGTTAGAAAGGTTGCAAAAAGCGTTAAAGGGAATTCCAAAGCATACTCTTTCTTTTCTCCAACATCCCCCAGCTTGCTTCAACCTCGAATCTTTCGTTAATTAATATCGCCATAGTCCCATCGGCTCCAATGAAATAAGGTGTATTTAATGATTGGCATTTATTAATCACAATTTATTATTATTTTCTCTGAAATCATCACCGTCAAAGTATCAGTGTGGGTAAAGCAACATTTTCGTTTTCCAGGAATTTACTTTAAATACGGACACGTATGTTAATATGAGACGTTGAGTTGTGAGGATTCAACGGTAATATCGCATGCATTATTACCGACCGGCAAGGCTGGGTTCACACTGCTGTATACATTAAAATTATACAAGTGAATTATTTTTTCAATAAAAATAAATTATAAACTAATGCATACATTTGTAGGTATTATTTAATACGGTGATTGACGGTGGGATTTTTTTTGTTTCGGATGAAGCGACAGAAGAGTTTTTCATAAAACAGGTTATAATATTAAAAAAAAATAAGTTCATAGATGAATAATTCAAAAGTACATGCTTAACAGAGAATACAGCTTGGGGAAGAAGGGTAAATATAGGTTATATACGCGAGTCTCAACTGCTTGGAACCAGTTTGGGGAAAGTTTCGAGACTTAAGAAAGTGGATAAAGGATGGAAATGAGGAAGGATATGAATTACCTGACTTTTCAGAACTGATTACTGTGCATGGCTAAAGTAAATTCAAGCAGAGTTTCTCACAAAGACGACACTAAGAGAATCTTCTGCTCTTGTTCGAATATACCAGTAATATAATATATTAATTAATATTATTAATTTATTCGAAAGTACAAAATTAAATTGAATAAATTTATTTGTTGACGAAGAGATGAGATTAATTGAATAAATTGAGTGAAATAAATAATTTAATTTGATTGCGGAGGAAGGACTATCATAGTTTTGAAACGTTTAATGCTTTAAGCGGAGTTGTTTATTTATTTGATAAAATACCGACAATTATAACGATGTAACATTTTTCAGTGCCTTATTGAATAGGTCGTATCGAGATTTTGGCTGGATGATACCACTCATATTCAGAGTTTCAGAGAGATCCGGAAGATGGCTGTTGTTACCTTTTCCACACTGTGCAGTAAGGTTCAACAAAACAAAAATAACAACGTAAAGATATTTATTCGCAAGTATTTTTACATTAACATTGTTTAAACAGCCTAACTTAAGGTTAATTTATTCATATTGACACAACTTGAACCCTTAAAAAGTTTAGCTGTATATAAATAATGTTACAAGAAATATTATGGTTTTATAGTCGCAAGCGATACTAAATAATACGTCTTAAAAATAAATTATCTACAGTATTGATTTCTTCAGAATTAGACATTAATATAAAAAAAAAGTATAATTCTAAAGCGTGACAGAAAACAACTGCCCACCTGCTAACTGTCATTGGCATATACACACTGGAGTAATACCTACATTTATGGTGATCTCTCGACAGATTTCCACTAAAACACACGCAACATAATTCCATGTAAATAAAAGTAGTTACGCAAAACCTACCACAAAATCCATACAAATGTCACTAAACATTTAAATAGTAACTCATTTTTACAAGATCAACATGAACATTTAAAAAAAATATTTTTAGTATATTTTATTTAGTTATGAAATTTGACATTTTATATCTAGTATTTTACAATTTATGAACCTTCTATAACAATTTATTAACTATGTGTTAACATTTGGACTTCACAAAATTGAGACACAATCTTCGAAAAATCGCAAGGCTTTTAGCTTCTTTTACATTTAAAGGGAGTTCATTTAACATTTAAAAACCCTTATAATAAATATTATTTTATGTTATCTTTTCCTTTTCCGCCTAATTTTGATGTGATTTTATTTAAGCAATGGTTATCAGCTTTAAATGAAATCAAATTTCTTTACGCACGTCGGGCCTCGAACCCGGGACCTCCGGATTCATGGCCGAGAATTGCTCGGTCACGGAGGCCGTCATTACTATTAGAATGTGAATCGATTACCCATCACGGCGTTAATCAGCAGATAGTGAAAAAGCTCACATTAAAAACTGTGTGATATATTACATCTATGTGCTTTAAAGAATTGTCTTATTGAATATATCAAGGTGTTTTCAAATAATTACCATAAATGTTAAAATACCTCGTTACGCCTTTGCTATTATTCAACCGAATAGTTAAACAAAAATCCATCAAGCCTTAAAATAGCCTTCGCAAGTGGGTGGTAACGAACCTGTTAAAATTAGAACGTAGGTATTCAATAAAAAAAAGCCAATCTGTTTTTAACGTCAAAATTTGAAAATAATATTATCGTTAAGTGCAAACACTCCTTTACCTTTCAATTTATTCGACAATGAACGCCAACATGGTGTAGATGCGATACACCGCGAAATACACAATATCACTTACAAATACCCCGGAGATAAGCGATAGATGAGAAAATCGCGCATGTCGAATTCGTGAAATTCGGGGTACAGTTTTGCATAATACAAATATACCTACTTGTAAATTGTGTTTCATTGGGACCAAGGACTAACAAAAACACAAGTTTTGAAGAAAAATATTTATCACAAATTTCAGTTTTTTGTACATATTAATATGAAATATTAAGAAAAACATGTTCTTTTTACGTAAAACGAAGTTGTGTCGATGTCTTCATAAAATCTAACAAACTCGGACAAGTTTGCACACAATGCCTTTTTACTCAGAATTTCTTTCGTTTTTGTTGTTTTAGTTGGTGTTGCATTTCAAAGTGATAATTTGTTAGATTCTTACCTTCATGTTTTTAATTCATTTCTACCTATCCAACCATTTCCGTATTCGAAAATACTGTCTTCAAAACAATTGAATATCGAATCGAGGAGTTTTGTGTGAAAAAACGTGTTGCTCATTGGTTTTTTGCTTGTTCGTCGGTTTTTGTTTTGTTCTTCAAATAATATAAGCTAACTGTGTTTTTTTTGTGAATAAGAAGGCTTAAATCAGTGTGGTGTATTCGTTTCGTTAGTAATACAATTGTGTAAGAAGTCTTCAAAAACTTTTAACTTCAACCTCATCGGTGAGTGAATGGTTTCCCATTTTTTTCCTTTATTTCATCATTTTTCCACAAGCTTCAATTAGACACTTCCATCAAGTAGTATAGTTTATCGTTTACAGTCTACTATTTTCCAAATCCATCTGAAACTGAAAACACACTTGGTTTTTATCGCAGCTTCGGATCCAACAGTTGAAGTCTATGTTTTTTTATAATTTGTAAGGATTTTACTATCGAGCTGTGACCTTCTGTCAAGCTTTTAATTGTCGTATGTTTTTTGGTGGAACTGGGTCTGATTTGCCGGTTTCTTCGGTAATGTTTTGCTCACGAATCTTTATGAGCTTATCGACTGTTAGTTGATGAATGTATGAACACCCAACTGCTCGTTGACATCATCACCATCGGCTTCAAAACCTAATTGTCTGGCAAGATTGACAACTTTTTCCATCGCATGAGCGACCCGGGGAGACTCCAATTTGGCCAAATTTTTTGGGAATTCCGAAACACCTTTCCAAAGAATTAAAGCATCGTCGTTATTCGTTAATCCAGAACCGCGTAACTCCGAGTTCGCGCAAATCAGGGTATTGCTGTTTATTATTATTTAATATTATGAATCACTAGTTCTCCTACCGGTTTCGCACGTGTTGGGATTCTAGCAGATTAACAGCATCAAAAGTTTTCCAATTTTGAAATTTCTGGAAGTAGAAGTGTCTTTTTGTGAAACGCTTAACTGCGTGGGCGTAACTAGATAGTTGTTTTAATAAAAATTTGAATGAATCATCGTTCGGGATGGAAAAAAAAAACATTGGAAGTTAAACTACTTGGTTCGACGATGAAATTCGCAACAAGATGATTTGAAACAATAATACCCATATCGCTTGTTAAATGCTTATTAAATTCAAGTTAGTGGTAGTTGTTTTTGATGGAAACTTTGAAGGTTCATAGTTTAACACTGGAAAATCAATCAGTTCAAAAAAGTTATCGTTAGTGTTTCCGTTTGTGAGCTTTTAGTTGGATAGACAAACGTACAATTTAGTTCTCAAGTTTCTTTCAGGGCGTTTCCCAAAAAGATATGTAAAGGAAAAATTGTCTTGATATATTCGTAATTATTCTGCCGGTGGGGAGAAGTATTTTTGCTCCTGAACAAAATCTCTTCCGATATCGACTTATTTCATGTCAGTGAGGAGAGATTCAAAAGTGAAATCCTATTGATTCTTGAAAGAGTTTCTCCTCATTGACCTGATCATCACTACTGCCTGAAATTTTATTTTTTTGAAATTTTATTTTTCTTATGTATTTATATGGTACTATAATTTGTAATTATTTTGTTAAAAATTTAATTAATTTCTTATATGCATTAAATTTAAAAAGTTCGTCATTTATAAGAATTTTAATAAAAAATATTAATATTATTATTGTTGAGGTATTAAATTGGGATGATTGAAGATTAACCACGTGTATATTTTTATTTTTTTGTCGTATGTATATAGATTTTAAAATGCATTTTTCAATTATTAAAACCACCTTTAGTATTTTATATTATTTGGTATTAAGTCAGCTCTGAAGAGGGCATGCCTACGGTGGTAGATACTCTAACTATCGCTCTGGCGAAAGACCAGCACTCAGAATCGAAGCGTTGCTTGAAATGGCTTAAGCCGTGTTTGGTGACCAGATCTGAAAACTAGTTACTTCCCAACCTTCCTCTTCCCCATCTCCTTCCCCTTCCCAATACCTTCAACCTCAGAATATGCCCCGATTGGGGATGCCACAGTCTCACTGGCTCTGGACGGTTAGGAGCAGTTGGGACTCTTGTGCGGTATTCACGATAAGAAAAATATTTTTAAATAATGCTTGTATCAGAAACTCTAGTTGCAAATGTTAAAATTGGTTGAATTTTCAAACTACTGATTTTTTATTAGCTGACAATATTTTAATTAGAGTTTATAAATCCCTCGAACTGTTGGCCTAGATAATCAGGGAAACACGAAAAGACGCAATACAATCAATGAGTATTGCCATTGAATACAATTCCCATATAATCTCAGACAAACGTGCTCCAATATGATTTGCCCATCAATGGCTGATTGATTCTTGAATCGCTGAAAGATATTTGCTCGTTGTATTTATATTATGTGTTCAAAATAAATACAGACCGAAATTTACTCTGGAAAACACAGATTTTGTAGCCCACGAGAAACGTTGGCTGACTTATTTAGCACTAAAATTTCTATGTGCTTAGTTTATTTTTATGTAAATTATGTGAAATTTAAACAACTTAATTTTTTTTGGAATGTTTTTTTAAATCAATATTTTTTTGGTATCTGATTATTTTTTTTTAACTGATTATTCTGTTATTAAAAATCGGTTGAAAGAAAGAAAATCTTTCGTCATATTATTTGCACGGTTTCAAAATTTCGCGATAAGTTTTATAAAGCTTTGTTTAGTTTGTTCAAATAGTTTGTGGTCTTTTTTCCATTTGTTACAGCGCAGCTTTTAGATTAAGGGGCTATTTCACCACCTCTCAATAAACTACTATTCATTTGTTAACTCTAATCATCGGAATATTCGTTAGTTGTCTCTTTCCACAAGTTTGGCTGGCAACGTCGCTTTTTTTTAAACCTTATCCCGTCTGCTGTCACGTCTGTCAATACAATGCCGTTATTTCTAACATAAACTAACTTTCACAACACAACATTCGCGCGCGAAGCTCATTACATCCCTCTCACCAAATAGTTAAACGCGTCTCCATATTTAAATAAAACATATTTCTATTTTATAACTTTATTGTATTATTCAGGGGCTATTTCACCACTTCTCAAGAAGCTGTCAACGTAAAGTGCACAAGTTAGTATCTACCTTTTGATTTAAAATGGCGGCGTACTGTTTTGACAGCTGACAGTAGGCGAGTTTTCTGTTGAAGTTGATTTTTTACTGTAATTATGGAAGTGGTTGAAGATTTAAATATCTTAGACGAACAGGACATGGCGGAAAGACGTAGACCGCGTGTTTTTTCAAACCAAGAGTCAATTTTTTATACGTCTTAGATGACATTGAGTTTAGGTCAAGATTTCGCTTTTTGACAAAAATGCCGTAAAGGAGATACAAAATCAAGGATAAAAATCTCTTGAAGCACACGGTATGTAATTCTAATATACGCCTTCACAATGTATCACGGAATATACTATGAAATAACAACAATCTTTGGCGGCAGTACAATATACCCACATACAACATGTTCATGCTGAGACTATCAACCTTCACCAAGCAATAATAGACACTCCCCAATGCACTTCACTAATATAATTTAATAATAAAGTTATAAAATAGAAATATGTTTTATTTAAATATAGAGACGCGTTTAACTATTTGGTGACAGGGATGTAATGAGCTTCGCGCGCGAATGTTGTGTTGTGAAAGTTAGTTTATGTTAGAAATAACGGCATTGTATTGACAGACGTGACAGCAGACGGGATAAGGTTTGAAAAAAAGCGACGTTGCCAGCCAAACTTGCGGAAAGAGACAACTAACGAATATTCCGATGATTAGAGTTAACAAATGAATAGTAGTTTATTGAGAGGTGGTGAAATAGCCCCTAAGATAACAATGATTTCTTGGTAACCGTGTTCCGACTACCGCGACATTCTTTTTGAAACTTTTCTCAAGTGACAAGTATAAAAAATGTACTCCATTATAAGAATGCGGAAGTTTATAAAATTTCTCGTTTCGAGGTATCTTTAATATACATTGGCGTTGGTCCTTTGTTCTTAAAATAATGTCAGCGGCTTCTCCTGGTCCTCCATTAACTGGAAGTGCTCCAAAAGCTTCGACATCTAGGCAACACAATAGTGGGTTTCTAGCTTGAAGCAACAATACATGGAGAGCTAATTATTTTTACCCAACCTATACAAATTTGGGATACACTTTCTCCGGGTTTTTGCGTCGTACACCATGAGAAAGAAAAAGACAAAAAAATCCCAAATTATCACACCGCTTTGAAGTATTGTTAGAATGTTCTTCGTGTCTCGCGTCTCCGTTGATTCCGCCCACACGTTTTGATACGCGAAATAAATTAACATAACTCACAAGTTTATTAAGTTACATGCTGATAGGACCTGCCAGGTAAGTATGTTCCTGTATATTTTCTTATTTAAATTAGGAATTAATATGTAATAATAGAAAATAAGATCTGTAAAGCGCCCCTGAGGTGATTTTTCACAAGAACGGCGCTATAGAAATCATCCAAATATTATTATTTATTATTATAGTTATGCTATATTTTTTTTTATAACAATACTGTGAAAACGTGATTATACGAATAAACAAAAACATTATGTCGACATGTGCTATGAATGGATGTATAAATATCCTAGCCCTAGTCCTAGCCAGGCCCAGGTCTACGTGAGTCCGGCAAACCTCATAAAAACTGATTACAGCAGCGCTCTCTCTTGTATATTATTGCTCTGAGGTTTCTAGCTTAGACGGCCTTCATGATCGAGTGGTTTAGACGCTCGACTACGAATCCACAGTTCGCGGGTTAAAATCTCGGCGTGCGCAAACTAATATAATTTAATTAATATGTGTTATTTTATAATGTTAAAATTAGCATGTTTGCTGCACGTTCTAGAACGGTTATACTCTAAGTATCGCCCTGGCGAAAGCCCACCGTTCAGAATCGAAACGTTGCTTAAAATTGTGTTTGGTGAGCAGATTTAAATAGCTAGGAACTTCCCAACCTCCGTCTTCCCCATCTCCTTCCCATCCACGCTGCGTTCAGCCTAACAACATACCAGTGGCGGCTCGTGACTTTTTAGTGTGCTAGAGTAGCAAGATTGATAAAAACGACATTATTGATGTTGTTGGAGCCGAAAATATTTTTTTTTTTCATAGTTTCAATTTTTTGTATAAAGATTTTACAGAAATCCGTGCAGTGCACCACCAAAACTAAAAAATTCTGAAAATCTTCATACAAACAAAATACAACATTTTCGGCTACAACAACATTAACATTGTCGTATTTTTTCAATCTCTTAGCACTCTAGCACACTGGCTCCAAACGGTTGAAGCTGGACTCTTACGTGGTATTCATTATAATATTTATATATATATATTTTAAACTGCTTAAAGTGGTTGTCTCTTTCAAGAATTTCAAAATGGAGACTTTTTTCTACATTCATTTGTCAAATAAATCGAGAAGACCACATCTTAACTTCATATCTGAGCATATTTTTTATAAGCCTAAAAATTTGTATTTGCCTAGGTTTCGTTAGTTAGTTAATCATGAGAGAAAAAGGTTCAGACACTGGTATAACAGTGCATGTGTACATCAACAGGTTAACAAAACAATTTACCAGGAGCTAAGGGTATAAAAATTCAGATGAAACCTATGAATTCATATTAACATATTGGTCAAATCAAAGAAAAGGAAATTAGATTGAGAACAGTTAACTTGTTGGTACTAAGTAAACTATTTTGTTGTATCGGATTTATTATTTTTTTGTAGTCTGATTTCTTTGCATGTCCTTCTTGTATTATGTCTGTGAATATCCACGTTGTAAATAATTTTGTCAGGAAAAAAATTTTTACTAACAATTTTTTTTGTGTAAATATCATTGTTTTTAATCAGCCAAATGTCAAGTGGAAAATTTATGCGCATTTCGCCGCATTCTAAAATCAATTCGCGAAGATTGGACGCTCAACTCAATAAAATTGGCATAGTTGATATTTTATTAGAAATAGCGTATAGTCGTATGAAAACAGGGCATAGTTCAACCTGCAGACGGTTTTCACCAAAATTACATGCCGACGACATTTTAATTAAAACGAGAAGTAGACATTATTCATGGAATCACTTGCGCTAAATCAAAATTAATTAGTATTTAACCCACAACAAATATACTTGTGGTACGATTGATTTTATAAGCACAATGAACTACTTTACTTTCGACTATCCACGAAACTTTAAGTTTCGGTATTATTCTTTTATTGTAAATATTTGATAAAGATAATTAATTACATTATTGCATGGGATGTAAACAGGATAAAATAATTTAGAGGAGTTATCGATTAATTCACGAAAGAGGTGAAAGGAGTCAGGATATGAGACTGAGTTAGTAGCTCCACTGTCGAGTGGTTAAGACGCTCGACTACGAATCCAGAGGTCGCGGGTTCGAATCCCGGCATGCGCAAATTTTATTTAATAAATGCAGTTAATAAGTAAGTAAGTTAATAAATGTGCGTCGTATCGTCCTGGTGAAAGACCACCATCCAGAAACAAAACGTTGTTTGAAATAGATTTAGCCGTGTTTTGTCACTAGATCTAAATATTCAGCTTCTTTCTAACCCTTTTCTTCCTCATCTACTTCCCCTCCTTATTACCTTCAGCCCCACTACATACTTAAATAGGGGATGCCATAGTCCCACTGGCTCTAGACGGTTGGGAGCAGTTAGAACTCTTGTGCGGTATTCACTATGGAAACATGCTCAGGATGTCAAAATAAGGATTATAGTACAAATGCAATGTGCAATTCCAGAGAGACCACATCCAATTAGTCGCCCAAGACAGAGGTGAGAAAAAAAATATGCAAACCTGTGCGAGGGAAAGCTGAGACTTCAATAACCTTTGAAGTAGTGCAAGAAAGGCACGCCTTGCAAAAACCAATAGGTCCCCGATCCGCCACGGAAAGGTTGGATTAAATTGTCATCATTTCTTTAAATCTGGCGAATTCTTAAATAATACTGACATAAATCGTCGTTAAATAACGGTCAACAAATTATTTTTAATAATTTACCAAAATTTTAATTGATTCGGATAATTGTCTCACCACTTTAAATATTTAAAAAAGGTCAGGCGACATAATTTCACTTGCACAATACACAACTGTATGCTGAACAAATAAATGTAAAAGAAAAAGCTCGCCCACTCTACAATTGAAACGAAGTCTCATCACTTAGAGAAGGCGTAACATTTTAAAATTTGATGTTTTTACTTGAATAAAATTTACTTCCAAATATCGTGAGGTTACTGCCAGAAGTTGGTAATTCCACATTTTAGGTATTATGAGTTAGCGATGGTTTTAATGTTTAAGCATTGAAATCCATCTTTGAATAATTTTTGAATCCCCTCTTATGTCGTTAAGTGAGTTCTTAGCTACTGATTTTTGTTGAAAAACTTTGTAACTTCATTATGATTATTATTAGAAAAGAAACATGTTTTAAAAGCACTTAAAAAATAAAGCTAGTCAAGAAACAAGTGAATTCTAATCTTTTGGATTAACAATGTATGGAGAGAGAGCTAATTATTTTTACCCAACCCACACAAACCTGCGATAAATCACTTTCTCCGGGTTTTTACGTCGTACATCATGAGAGAGAAAGAGACGACAAATATAATACACCGCTTTCATGTACTGTCGCGATGATCTTGGGCTCCTGAGTCACCGCGGGACTCCGCCCACATTTTTTATTATACCACTAAACTTGACACAACCAAACGGTATTTCACATTATAAGCTATATTTTTGTTGATAACAATACTGTGAAAAAGTGGTTTTATGAATAAACAAAAACATTATGTCGATATGTGATATGAATGGATGTATAAATACCCTAGCCTTAGTCTTAGCCACGCCCAGGTCCGCCGAGTCCGGTAAAAATCATCAAAAACCGACTACACTGCCTTGGATAGATACCACTCTATATACTCTAAGATTCTAACGGATAAAAAAAAATAACGTTAACATCATTCGCCCATAATCCATAGTGAAGATTAAACATTAAAATTGAGTTTACTCCAAAACAAGTTTTCGTAAGTTACTAACTTTTGGCTTTATTGCTCTGTAAATTGCATTGAAACTGGACGTCTAAATTGTAAGCAACTATCAAATCAATTTTTGTACGATGTTCTTCCATACAAACAAATAACATCAAATACACCGCGTTATCACAGCCGGTGCGGTGTTTGATTCGATTTTTCTTGACATGTGACACTTTGCATATAATACGAACCAGATGCCTCAATCCAGTGTCTGACTTGTTATTCTCATACAAAATTTTATACGACCATCTCACAAGGAAACTCCCACGTGGAAGTATTTTTCTAAATCATCCCACACGCGTAATAGATTCAGTGTTTAAAAGTAATCGAAAAATACTTCAATGCGTTATTTCTTTTCAGATTTTTGCTTGTCATGCTTTTATTCTTTGGGGTTTGGTTATTTTATGTCACCAGAGAGGAAAGATAATCCATTAGCTCAGTTTTTCACACCGTGAAACCGATGTGGGTGTATTCCAACAATGGGGGAATGAATTCAGTTTCACCAATAAAAAGCTGTTAAAGGAAGTGAGGGGTTGATTTCTTAAATGAGTTCTGATACAAATCTAGACGAAAACAAACTTAATGGAGCACAGATGAAAATCCGTGGAATGTGTGTATCAAAATATATATGACCAAGGACCAAATCGGGATATCTGAAAATAATGTTCGTATGAGACGATGTACGAATCTGGACGAAGCAAAAACTTGACTTATTTTAGATGATTTGTACCTAGTGTCAGGACTCAAAGCAAGAATATGTATGGAGAGAGACCTAAATATTTTTACCCAACCTATACAAATTTACGATAAATCACTTTCTTTGGGTTTTTACGTCGTAAACTACGAGAGAGAAAGAGATAAGACAAGTTCTCTCACAACATAGCACCGCTTTAAGGTATGTAAGCATGTTTTCGGTCTCCGGTGACTCCACGCACTACGTTTTGTAATGCGACATAACAGGACATAACTGAACGGTTTTTTAGGTTATTTCCTATATTTTTGTTTTTAACAATACTGTAAAAAAGCGGTTATACAAATAAACAAAAACATTATGCCGAAATGTGATATGAATGGATGTATAAATACCCTAGCCACGCCAGAGTCAGGAAAAAATCATCAATCCTGACTACACTAGCGCTCCCTCCTGGTATATTATTGCTCTGAGGTTGGGGACGTCCAAGAAAAATATGGCATGTCAAAGTGAAACAAATACTTGGGTCATGTCGAGAGTAGAAAAGCTAGGAGATGTATGGATATAGATGAAGCAGGAAGTGTAGGCCAGCACAGATTTGGGTGGAGTTCCAACCTCTTAACCTCTTTTGGTTAGGTTTGGTAGGAATTTGTGTGATGAATAGTCAATAATGACTGACCCAGAGGTGTTGAAATTTAAAAAAACAAAAAAACATTTTAATGATTGACTTGAAATGCTGAAACTATTTATTTATATCAAAGTAACACTGTTGGAGTTCCTAAACGAGGCGTTGCAGATTTTATAGAATCTAGGCGGGTCAACACAAAGAGACTGGAAACCTCTTCCTTAAACAAATCAACTGGTTGTTACTCTCGAATAATCACGTTCGACTATTTTACTTAATTGGATTGCTAAGAATGAAACTGGTCAGTTATTAGGCTTCACGTTTTCATTATTATTAAACTACGTTATTAATTTGTATCAACAAAACTCAAGCTATTGGAAGACTTATGAAAGGATTAAGGTGTATTTAAAAAAATCGTAGAAGTTTGCAATCGGAACTTATTTGAATGAAATCTATTTCCATTTTTGTTGTTGTTAAATTACGCTTATCAGTAATTAAGCAATAATTGAAGAAATTTAAATAAATATTTTTAACAGATCATTTTAAATGAGTAACAGGTACATATTATAAGACATGCAAAAATAAAAACAAGCGTTTTTATGAGTGCTTAAATTATTACTTTGATTAATATTTTATTATTTTAATTTGAAATACTTGAGTATTACTTTAGTAGGTATCTTCGTGTATTGTTCCCGGTTGGGTAATATCCTTCAACGGTAAATTTCCAAACAACACGGAAGTAATTTAAATAATTACATAATATTCTTTAAAAATATCATTTATTGTTTTTTTTTTAATTAACAAACAATGTTGTTGATTTTAATGGACACAGCATAACTCGGCATCGAATTTACGCAATAGGTTGAAAATGTTCAGAGAACAGTTAAATAAAAAATATATGTTGCAAGAGTTTTCAGTGCGGCAAGCAAAAATACAGCTTCAGGCAGATTTTTTAATATGTTTTTTTATAGTGAATACCGCACAAGAGTCCCGACTGCTCCCAACTCGTCTAGAGCCAGTGAAACTATGATATCCCCAATTGGGGTATGTTGTGAGGTTGAAGGTAGTGGGGGAGGGAAGGAGATGAGGAAGAGAAAGGTTGGGAAGTACCTGGCTATTCAGATTTGGTCACTTAACATAGCTAAACCCATTTCAAGCTCTTAAACACGTTTCAATTCTGAATGTGTGTCTTTCACCAGGGCGATACTTGGTGTATCTGCCACTTTGAAACGTGTCGCAAATATACTATATATTATTTCGTATGAATTAAATGTGTTATGACACATATTAATTAAATAAAATTTATTTACGCACGCCGGATTTGAACCCGTGACCTCTGGATTCGTAGTCGAGCGTTTTACTACTCGTCCACATAGGCCGTCAATTACAGTACAGTGCACGTGAAAAGTAAAAAATAGACAGTGCTTAAATTATTCATAACTGTTTTTAATATAAATATATCACGATAATATTTTAATGTTAAAATGTAATTTTATTATGTTACATGACACATTTCGTTTGATATGCAGACGAATACATGTAAAAACTTAAATCTTATTCCCTTTCATTTATACATAAAATGTATTGCATTGCACTACATACGCATTCCTTCTGGAAAATATAATTCTTAAATTATGTATTATACACAAAATGTGCAACAAACCAAAAAAACGAATGAAACTTATTACTTTTCACTTATTTTACTAGGGAACATCGTCTTCTTCGCAAGTCACTTACAATATTTTTGTACCTGTTATTAAATATTATTTTTGTTTTTTTTTTTACAATATTTTTTACACTGCTTATGAGTTTATCGTATTAAAGAAATATGATAATATTTGTGTAAACGCCTTTAACGGGCGTAAATAAATAAAAAAAATCAAATCGCCTTGAACGGACACGAGTAAAGAGACACAGTGAGTTATTAGGTATTTACACAATTAGCGTAATGCTCTATCATCCTACGCAGATCCAGCCACCGCAGTGGGTCCGAAATAATAATTGTTATCTGAAAATAGAATATTCATATTGGCTTCCAGAAATAATCGAATTACCCTCCGTTTCTAAAACCAGAATGAATCCCCTCAGTACTTATCACTTCCTCCCACAATCGACGGACACAATCCGTACAGCCGCATTAACCCTTACCGAATGATAAACATGTGACTGTCAATACCGAAGAAATTTATAAAAGTTATTTTCAAAACATTACAAGCTGAATTCTGCTGGTTATAAATGTTTTAATTTGGTTCAAACAACACCTTAACTCAATCTGTCGAATATAACTGTTGGTAATAACGCCGACGTTGATGTGACGATACCATATATTGGAGGTGTTATTTACAACAGCTTTATATTACTTGCCATTGGTAGATTCACTTGACGCTAGGCGCTACGTATTGATCGTTTCGGATAGGAAAATCCACAAAGCCGTCTAGTAGTGAGGTATACAAGCAAAAGATCATTTAAAATTACGCATAATATCGTTCACGATGTAAACACTCTTTCACAGCGCCCTTGAGGTGATTTTTCACAAAAACGGCGCTATACAAATCATCCAAATATTATTATTATTACACCTTTTTTGTTGATTTCGCGCCAAAGCTAAAACAATAGGTACATACTCAGTGAGTGTTGAGACTGCGTTGCGTTGGATTATATTCGTTGAAATTTCTAATAATAATAATAATCCCCTGTTGAAACACTTGGATCGTTGGGGCCGTTTAGGCCGTTGGGACTGTTATTTTTCAACGCAACAGCTTTATTTTGCTGGCCACCAGTAGACTCGCTTGACGCTAGGCGCTACATATCGGCCGTTTCCGATAGGAAAATCCACAAAGACGTCTAGTAAGGAGGTATACAACTAAAAGATCATTCCAAATTACGCATAGTTTTACTACAGTCAGCACTCAAACAATTATTCTTTTTGGCTTTCTAATACAAACAAAAGTACAAATTATTTATCTGTTAATTCTATACGGACAGTTAGAAATATACCTATGGTTTCCAGTGAATACAATTCTTAAACAGTTATCTTTTGATTTTTTTATGAAATAAAAACATCAATTTTAGGTAAAACGTTCAAAAATGCCTGTGCTGGTTTTCAAACTGCACCTTTTACTGAAATTTTGTTTTTTTTTTCATAAAATGTTATGGGTTTATAGTAAAAAAAAATTATTCACTGGAAAGATTTTTCGAACATCAAGTGCTGAACCTTAAGGCGAAATGGCAATGTAAAAAGGGGGAGTTTGCCAGAGAATCACATTTGCATTAATTGTATCCGTAACAAAAATATTGAATGTTTTCCGAAGCTGCAGCTGCACTCGAAATGTAAATAACTTGTAATTTAGTTTTTTTTTTAACTGACCCTCTTTACATTCTCATCGTAAAACGATTTATAAAAATAGCAATATGGCAATAACATAAGCGGTGTTGGATCCGAAGCTGCGATGAAACACCGAATGTGTTTTCAGCTTCAGATGAATTAGGAAAATAATGGACTGTAAAGCATTAAACTATACTACTTGATGGAAGTGTCCAATTATGGATGTGGAAAGATGATTGGAAATGAAGGGAAAATGGAAAACCATTCACTCACCGATGTAGTTGAATCGGAAGTTCTTGATTACTCTTACACAGTTGTATTGTTAACGAAACGAATCACAAATAAACACCACACTTAATTTTATATTACTTGGAGAACAACCACAAATAGATGAACAAGCCAACGAACAACACGATACACGTTTTTTCACTTTAAACTTTTTGTTTCGATTGTCTCTTGTTTCGAACACCATGTTGTTCCATACGGAATTCGTTATTACGAAATGATTTAACAAGGTAGGAACTGGATGAAAACATGAAGGTAAGAACCTATCCAGGAATTTAACAAGCGGTAAGGAGCAGATTTTATTTTATGATATCAAATATTTGTTAATGGCAAGAACATGTTATCTACAATAACAACATTGTATTGCCGAAATGCATTAAAATGCTAAACTATATATTAAATTTAGTATGTTGGCTATAACATTCATGAAAATAGTTTGTGGATTTGTGATGGTACACACTTTTTTTTAATAAACACAAAAGACTGAATATCTCAGAATGACACAGTTAGTTAACCGTTTCTTACCGTGGGGTCTCCAATTGTTAAAATACTACTTATGAACCTTTATATTTCAAAAAGGATAACGCATAATAAACTATATAATATTAATAAAAAAATGAGACGTATTTCACACCGTAAATCCAGAAATTAATATGTCAAAGCTGTATATTTATTATAATTGATAATTATTCGAGGCTGTTTCAAAAAACCGTTTTCTGATTTATTGTTAATATAATTTCTTCTTACAAGGGTTGATAAGTTTGATGAACACTCTCTTAGATCGCTGTAAAATGATAATTTGAGTAAAAAAATATGTACGACGCCTGTTCAAAAGAAAAGATGAATTTTGAATTTTCGCGGGCTGTATACATTCGATTATCGATATTTTTGTTGTTGTTATGTTACATTTTTAACGCAAAATTTAATACATATTCTTTGATCCATTTTTTCAAAAAGTAAAAAATCGAAGAACACACAAAAACGTGACTAACCTTTCCAGTTGTCAAAAACAAACCACTAATCCAAAATGCCTGATAATGCTAACATATGATAAACATACGTGTACCAACATAACAAAAAAAAAAATCGAAATTTTTTGAACAGGCTATGTATGTTTGTTTCTAGGAAGAGGCAGTACTATTTAAAAAACAATCGGGTTTCCCATGTTTTGTTTTTATTTTCATACTTCGCATGTTTTGTTTTATTCTTTTCCATTCTTATAAAAGTTGCAGAGAAGCCTACTCAGGGAAAACTTCATCAAACGTCTGCTCACTCATGTGAATGGGAAATTCATTATTTTTTGTTGTTTTATTTTTTTGTTAAAAATAATGTGTTTTGGACCTTAAGTTTGGTAATCACTGATCAATTAAAAAAAAAAGTTTTGTAAAAGACAAAACGTTCGGAAAAAAATATTTTTCAAAATTAATAATTTTCTTTGTCAGAAGTATGTATGATTCTACGAGTGTTAACTTTTCAAATTTGGAACTGATGTTAGTTGGAATTATCAAATTTAAATATAATCTTTACAGATCCCCTGCCTTATAAACTATATAAATTACCTATAATTTATTTTAGCAGACATTATTCCATATTTGAAATCGGTGGATTAAAGCGACTTATATTTTTTCTTCAACAACATCACCTGATTTTTACGTGTAACAACTGTAAAAAACATAAAACATTTTAAAAAAATGTAAAATTTAGCGCATGGTTTATTTAGTAGGTATTGAAACATGTAACACGATCTACTAAGGATTTGTATATTTTCGGTTTCCCAAATTTTTCAAAGACAGTATCCAAAAATAAGTTGTTAATGGTACAGGAAAGATACTAACGTGTTTACAGATGGCAAAGTTTTTAAATTGGAAATTTTTCTTTTATCTTTTGTTTTGTTCGGTCAAAATTGCAAAGCCGAAAAGTTAGAGAGCGTAAAAATAGATCACGAATAAATAAATAATTTTTTTTTTTTGAGTTTCTGAAGTATCAAAAACTCTCAAACAGTGGGACGTGGCATGATGAAATTTAAAAGATTTTGCAGCATGGAATTTCTAGGTGAATGCAAATATTTTCATTTCGTACCGTCATTTTCATCGTGTGATACATAGTTCGGAGATTTTTTTTACAGTGAATACCGCACGAGAGTTCGAACTGCTCCTAACCGTCTAGAGCCAGTGAGACTTTGCCATCCCCAATTGGGGTATCTTGTAAGGTTAAATATAGTGGGGAAGGGAAGGAGATGGGGAAGAGGAAGGTTAAGAAGTTCCTGGATATTCAAATCTGGTCACCAAACACGGATAAAGCTATTTCAAGCAACGTTTCAATTCTAAATGGTGGTCTTTCACCAGGGCGATACTGAGAGTATCTACCGTCCAGGAACGTGCCCCAAATATAGATACTTTATATATATATTATTTTATATAAATTAAATGTTTTATGACACATATTAACTAAAATATATATATATATATAAAAATATGTATTTGCGAACGCCGGGTTTGAACCCGCGACCTTTAGATTCGTAGTCAAGCGTCTTACCACTCGACCAAACAGGTCGTCAAATCAGATATAAACTTATGTGTCGATGGATAATTATACTTAGAAGTATCAAAGTAAAATAAATTTTACAAAGTTATGATTATGACTTTTAAACATTAAGAAATCATTCAATCAGCAAAATACTAACCTGCAACTTTTTCAAAATTTTCGTTTGACTTTGCACCCCCGAGGCAGTAAGAAGACGTAGAAGAAGAAAGTGGCTAAATTTATATTTCTCGCTTTAATCACAAAGAAAGTGTTCTTATGGAGAGTCAAACATTGAAAAATAACCGCCGGCTGTATTGGGTGGGATAATAAATCGCCCACGAAGCATTTCAAAGGTTACAATTTGCTCGTATTTTGATAGCTGTTTGAAAAAAAAACCGTTTACATAAAGAGAAATACAGCTAAATATCGTATAATATACAATACTAGCCTTAAACAACAAAAATAAAATTGCAAATTTTTTTTGTCAACTAATTTTGAACCTGTATTGAAAATTGAATTTACAGAATCAAAATTAACCGTGAACTCGATTTAATTGGGCATGAGACAATAAATTGCAAAATTCTATACGCCCCAAACGATGCGGCGGGCTGGTGAAGTTTGAAGAATTCCAGAGGATATGCCAACGATCAGGTAAAATCATAGGACACCAAGGATATAACACCGATCAAGTAATGTAAACCCTTGACGATCTCCATTGCAGAGGCAGAGCCATAAGCTTCTTTCCTACAACCAAGAGGTCGCGGGTCTTAACCCCGGCTTATTTAAAAACAATAACTTATTTCAATTCGTATATTATCCATCACTCAATAAGTTCGTAGGATGACATATAGTTGGTACCACTTTTGACAAATTTATATGCTTTTTAGGAAGAACCAACCTTCAAATAATACGTGTCAAAATTTCATAACAATCTGACGTTTAGTTCACAAGTTACAGTGGTTTTAGTGACAATACTTTTGTAATTTTCAACACAATGGCAACATCTAAATTTCGTGTGTTGATAAAGCGTTAGGAAAAATATCGTTCAAGCAAAGCAATGGCTTGAATAGTGTTATTCGGACTCTGCTCCATCGAGAATAACGACAGAGAAGTGGCTTGCTGATTTCAAGCGCGGCAGTACAAACACCGATGATGCTGAACACTCCGGTCGCCCAAATTCGGCAGTTGTTCCAGAAAACATTAAAAAGTCCATAAAATAGTTTTGGCCGATCTTAAATTGAAGTTACGTGAGATAGCTGACACCTTGAAGATAGCAGAAGGCAGTGTATTCACCATTTTGCATCAACATTTGTCCATGAGAAAGCTCTGTTCGAAGTGGGTACCGCGTTTGCTCACAGCCGACCAAAAACAACAACGCGTCGACGATTCAGAGCTTCACAAGTCGATCGCAACAATGGCGAAATTGCACTTTAAATTACTACCCCGCCCATCGTTTTCTCTGGATCTGGCTCCCAGCGACTACTACCTGTTTGCAAATCTAAAAAAATACTCCAGGGAAGGAGATTTGGTTCCAATGAAAACGTGATTGCCGAAACTGAAGCCTACTTTGAGGCCAAAGATAAATTGTTCTACAAAAAAGGCATCGAATTTGACGGCCTCCATGGTCGAGTGGTAAGACGCTCGACTACGAATCCAAAGGGCGCGGGTTCAAACCCGGCGTGCCCCAATAACTTTTATTTAACGAATATGTGTCATAATACATTTCATTCATATTAAAATAATAAAAAAGTATATTTGCGGCACGTTCCAGAGTGGTAGATACTTAAGTATCGCCTTGGTGAAAGACCACCATTCAGAATCGAAACGTTGCTTAAAATGGCTTTAGCCGTGTTTGGTGACCAGATCTGAATAGCCAGGTACTTCTCAACCTTCCTCTTCCCAATCTTCTTCCCCTCCCCACTACCTTCATCCTCACAATATACCCTATTTGGGGAGTCCATAGTCTCACTGGCTTTAGACGGTTGGGAGCAGTTGAGACCCTTGTGCGGTATTCATATAAAAAATAAAAAAAAAACGGAATGTTAGGAAAGCGTTCAAATGAATATATCACTCTTAAAGAAGACTATCATGGTTGATTTTATTCATCAACATGATGTTGATGAATAAAATTAAATTTTACCTAAAAGTTGTGGTTTATCAGTCATCCTACGAACTTATTGAGTATTATAATAATACAAAATAAAGGTACATTTTCACCACTTTCTAGAGTGGAAGACACTAGATAAAAACACGATTCTGGTAATTCATTAAAGTTACTCTCGGAAACGTTTTTTTTTTGTTTTATTTATTTTATATTAGGTACTTTGTACATTCAAGTTTACAAGTAGCTAATTATTTCATTTTCTTCTTAACTTTATAATATTTCAACTTATATACTACTTATGAATTTATTGATAGGCATAATTTTGATGGTTTCCGGCAGAGCATTATAAGATTTCATCCCTTCATATAGTAGGCTATTTTGTGTGTTTGCTTTATTTTTTCTGGCAGTCTAATTTGTTTGCACGGCCTTGTATTATATTTGTGAATATCAACATTGTAGATCATTTTGTCAGAAAAATATTTTGCTAGCAAGTTGTTCTTCATGATGAATACAATTTAATTTAGTATATCCAACTCGGGTTTCTCATGGATATCGAAAGAAAAATATTTTAAGACTTATTTCAATGTAATTTAAAGCTCTACAAAAATTTCATCCTTATGATAATCTGATGTTTGGCTGTTGATAAAAAAATGATCAGCAAGCCTTTATATCTTTATTTACTGCTCAGTCAGTTATTCAGATTATTCACTTCCTGTCATAACCCCAAGTGAACAAATATTTTTTTAAAAATGATTCTCCATCCATTTGTTTTATAAACGGGCCACTGCCAGAATCATTCTTGAGATTTATTTTCAAATTCATGTTATTCGTCGAAATTTGACTTGTAAAATAATATGTTTGGACTGCGAATTTTTTTTAGCTTTTTAACGACAAACGTTTAATATTTAGTGGAAATACAATTTTTAAAAAATCTTTAAAGCTTTTCTTCATGGAATTGACATAAATAGTTTGCCAGTCAATGACTTCACCACAATTAGACAATGCTTTCTGAAGGCGATACAGCAGTCAAACTTGATCATAATTAGACAGTAGAATGACCAAATAATCATCACGCCGTTTCCCTGCAAAGGATGGACAGCCATACAATTCTTTCTTGGCACACACTCCTTGCTTCATTCAAATTCATACATCGTCTAATACATACTTTTCTGTTATTTTGACTGTTGACATGACCCTCTACATCCCAAACCATCAAAGCGTACTCATTCAATCAAGTAACATTCAATTTCGCGTCCCTTTCTTCGTTCATTTGATTCACTTGATCGTGCCATGTCTTCTTCTTTTTAACACGAACATATGTTTTATACTTGAAGGACTTCTTCTAACATTCAATTTCGCGTCATATGTTCTTCTCACACTCCTTTCTTCGTTCATCCGCTCTACATGCCCAAGCCATCAAAGCTTCCCTTTCTTAATCATTACGCTTACATCAGCCTTCCATTCTTTCCCTTAGGAACCCCATTTGCGCCGATCATTTTTAAATCATCAAAAACGAACATACATGTGTTTTGTATACTCTAACATACCCCTCAGGAATCTCATTTCTACAGCATTCACTTTCGCGCCTACTTTCGTCCTTCCTCTACCAGTTCCATTCCTCACTGCCATACATCAGGGTTGAGTTAAGCATTCCATCGGGGACCGCTAGGATAATTTTTTTAATAGTGTTACCTTCATTATACATATTCAAATACTTGGGCAAAAATAATTGGGCATCTATCTCAATGAAGGTAAATAACAAAGGGTCAAGAAAGTAAGATTTCTTTGAAACGAAGATTTTTGAATGTTCCTCTTTCTTCTCGATAATTTAGTCTTCGGAAGGATACTCATATCATTGAAGATCACTTACGAGGGTGATATAAACACCTTAATTAAATGCATCGAGGATATAAAGTTTGTTCTGGACTGTTAACTGGACTCATGCATATGGTAATGGGGGATAAAATTGCCAAACAGAGTTTTCCATGCCTTTTTATGAGTGTTTAAAGTCGTGGTGAAATCGGTATTCGTCAATTATAAATAGTAATAATATTTCAATAATTTGTATAGTGCCGTTTTTGTGAAAAATCATTTGGAGGGCGCTGTACAAATCATAATTCCTAGGCTCTATCTTATTTCTAACTACATAATATAATATATGGCATATTTATTTATTTAAATCATGTACAGAGATACTACGCAGAAGCACCTACGTTAAGCAATTACCTACAGGTCACTTCAGAAAAAACATATTTAATTTTTATTTATTTACATTAGCGTATTAAAAAAACACGATGAAATATTGAAGCGATTTTTTATGTCATGATCACACTACTCGCGGAGCAAGTGGGACTAAAGCACCCTTAATATTGAGGGAATGTTGTGCGATATAAGAAAACATAAAAACGGTCGGTAGCTGAGTGGACAAACGCGTCAGATTCCCACCCGGGCGTCGTGCGTTCAATTCCTCTGTTGGCTAAGTCCTCCATCGTTGCACAAGCAACATTTCCGCTTATTATGATGGCACTAGGAGTTTTTCAAATATTGTCAGGTTATTCGTACCCCGGAAATGTTTTTAAATTTTTTTTAATTTATAAGAAAAAAAAACATTTTTGAATATTTTATTACAACTTTGTAACTATTCATTTCATTGTATGGAGATATGACCGAGCTGTTAAATTGTCTTGCTTCAAGATTGAAGCTTTCATATTTTATGTCAAATTCTAACTTGTCATAAACTTTTACAACCGAACAAAAATAATATAAAAATGCTTCTGTTGTTCTATTGCAATGTTTTTATTTATTCAACTTATGACGACCTCCGTGGTTGAGCGGTTAAAATCATCGGCTGCGAAGCCAGAGGTCCTGGGCTCGAAACCCGGCATGCGCAAGTAACTTTTATTCAATTAATATTTCCTATTTCATATTTAATTAATATAAAATAATATATATTTTATTTGGGGCAGGCTCCGGAGTGGTAGATACTTTAAGTATCGTCCTGGTGAAAGACCACCATTCAGAATCGATACGTTGCTTGAAATGGCTTTAGCCGTATTTGGTGACCAGTTCTGAATAGCCACGTACTTCTAAACCTTCCTCTTCAACATCTCATTTCCCTCCTCACTCTTCCAGCCTCAAAACATATTATATAATTAAGGATACTATAGATCCACTGGTTCCGAACAATTGGGAGCTGTTAGCTCTTGTGCGATATTCACATTTTAAAAAGCGCTGGATCTGGGTGTTGTGATGCTGGTGTTAAATACATTTTTTGAATGTAGAAGTATTGTTTAAGAAATATAAATGGTAGAAAAAGATCTAGATGACTTAGCTACTGATAGATCTGGTCACTAAACTAGATGCCGCATGATCTGAGAATGATAAAAGACTATCAGAGATAAACTAAAACTTCATCTTTTTAGAAAATCATATCCATGAATAACATAATTGCCCTAATTTGCAAAGTTATGCTAGACTATTAGCATTTAAACTCACTTGTATAATAATATTTAATACAATGATTAATACAAAATTCTCGATTTACTGCTAATCAATCTTCAGCCTCACGACATACCCCAATTGGGGATGCCATAGTCTCACTAGCTCTAGACGGTTGGGAGCAGTTGAGACTCTTGTATGGTATTCACTATTAAAATTAAAAATCAAAAAGTTTGATCCCTTTTTCACAACCTGCGACAAATTTAAATATGAATAAATAAAAGGTAATTTTAGCTATAGTTTTCGGTATTTTGATAATTTAATGGTAATTTTAGTTGTAGTTTAAGTTTCGCAAAGCGCCCTTGGGGTAATACTACAAAAAAAAATGCTGTGTATAAATTGGCCAAGTATTAAACGAGGTGGTAGATAGCCCTGCAGGTACGACACTACGTTAGCGTCCAGACAGAATGAGTTCGGAGTCTATCGGCGGGTATTGATCTACTCCCATGTCGGAATAAGTTATGCGTACGGAAGTGATTCAGACTTTAGTCTCATCACTTTGTGGTGTGACGTTGTGAATGAAATACGGCGACTTTGTAACACCACTATTATTTCTTAATATATTTTAGACGCTAACCTGTTCCGTAATTAACGTTAGTTAATATTATACAACCCTGATGAGATTTGATACGTGGTACAAGCGATACCTGCTAGGCATCTAAATTTTTAATAAATAATACTACTGAAACAAAATTACGTATTTTAAAAAAAATCATCTACCAGAAGCAAAATAATCTTTACCTTAAAACAAAATAAAGGGTACAGCACGTTCCAACAATTTTCATATCTTATAACTAAACTAGAAAAAAATAAGTCATATGTAAATATCGACTCTGGAAAGGCAAAGGGGCTTAAGCGATACTTTGGTAAAAAAAATAGTTAAATATGCAGTTTTGATCAGTTCTTTTTTCTGCATCGAACGCTTTGACTCTCGTTTGATTGTGAAGAATTTTATGGGCTTCTAGTCATCTAAAATATATTCACCCTTTGCAAGAAGAGAAAACACAAGTTTGGGACTTTTTTTTAAGCTTTTTGTCGCTTCAGGTAACCCAGTGAGAGCATTGAGTTAAGTTTTTTTTTCAAAATCCAATAAGGTACTGAAGACTAATAAATTTTATTATAATACAACAAAAAAACTTTAAAGTGCTCTGGTGTAAACTTCCCAAAATGGCGCTTCAGCACTTTTGCCTTTCCGGCCACGATATATTTTATTCAAAAGAAGTGGCAGCTTGTGACTTTTTAGTGAGTTACAGTGCTAAGATTGGAAAATAAAACATTATTAATGTTGCTGTAGCGGAAAACCACTTTATCTCGTTTTTTTTTTTATTTCGTTTTGTTTGTATGAAGATCTTTCAACAAACTGGCGCAGCGCACCACCAAACTGAAACATCCTAAAAATGCAAA
Organism: Drusus annulatus; assembly: GCA_022651775.1. Taxonomy (NCBI): domain Eukaryota; kingdom Metazoa; phylum Arthropoda; class Insecta; order Trichoptera; family Limnephilidae; genus Drusus; species Drusus annulatus. The sequence continues at coordinate 132,962 of JAGWCC010000361.1, read as the reverse complement.
AAAAAAAGAATTTTCGAAATATTTCTTTTTAATCAATTTAGGGTACTACAACATCACAAATGTCGAAATTTACAATCTTAGCAGTCTAGTTCACTAAAAAGTCACGAGCCACCACTGAACAAAAGTGAACGTTAGGAAGTCTAAACGTCAATATAAAATACATGTACGAGTATATGAAACGTTTAAAATTTACACTACATATATTAAATCGTGAACTTTTTAAATTTCATTTCCCAAATAAGAAAACAGATGGTGAGAAAAGAAAAAAAGGTTCACAAAGTATAGTTTATTGAACATATTTTTGGTTCAAAGCTTTTCTATTTTGTTAATAGTTAGCAAATACTTCAATCAATAAGATGATACGGAAGGTATCTTCTTAATACATCCTCTACACCTGGGATTTCACACCCTTAGCTTCTAGTAAATTGTTTTTTAATCTGTTGGTGTACAGATACACTGGTATACCCATATCTAAATAATCTTTTATGATTTATGATAACAATTATTATTATTATTTTTTTTTCGTAAGAAGCAATCACATGGTGGTTGGACATTATATTAAATAAAAGAATACTTTGTTTTAAAACCACAGAATTTATTATGATGAAGGCCAACCGGTTTCGCTTGGATCAAGCTTCGTCAGGGCACATATAATAATAATAATAATAAATCTTTATTTAAATACAGTTAACAGTAATAACAGCAAAATAGTAAAAATATAGGCAGAATAATCATATAAAATACATAGGGTGTATAAAGGTGTAGGTACATTTATATATTTTAACAAGAGATCTATACATTGTAAACAGTAAATATATATATATTACAGAAACATTAATTAAATAGAAATATAGACCATTATCCGTATTTGCTTAATACATATAACTTAGTTTTTGTATATTTGTATACAGTTATTACTTTTGTTTTCTCGTAATCTGCCTCACTAGGCAAGCCTGTGTTGAGGCAGTAATTTTAGCCAATTGTTTTGGTTACTTCAAATTAAATTAATTTATGGTTAATGTTATTTGAAAGTGTGAATTTAATATTACTATAGAAATAGTAACATAAAATTGTACAAATATGAATAAGTAATTATTTGTTCTGTGATTGGTTTATTCAATGATTTCGAATTAGGGTGAGTGCACCGGTAAATGCTCTGTCTTTGCTATTAATCCAAATTTTTATGTTATGTTTGAAATTATTTAGTGTTTGACTTTGTTTTAATTTTTCTGGAAGAATATTGAAGATTCTTGTCGCAATGTACCTAAAACTCCGTTGACCAAATGTGGTAGAGATAACAGGATATTGGAGTAAATCTTTGTTAGTGTTACGAGTAAATCGAGTGTGTGGTCTTTTTACATAATATTTATGTTTGTTTGTAAAAAGATGGGTGAGAATTGATTTTACATATATTTGTCGAACGTCAAAGACTTTCATTATGTGATAAATTGAGTTAGAACTTGCAATTAGGGGTAGCTTGACGCATAGCTTGACACATATAATAACTTAACGTTATTATATGTGCCCTGACGAAGCTTGATCCAAGCGAAACCGGTTGGCCTTCATCATAATAAATTCTGTGGTTTTAAAACAAAGTATTCTTTTACTTAAAACAATTATTATTTTCAATAATTTCAATTTTCGTATTCATCTGTTATATATTATATTCGGTTGGGTAATTTAGTGTTAAGCGCACTTAAGGTGAACTTTCTCAAAACGGCGCTATAAAAATCAATATTCAAAAGACCCTCTATCTAACTTTCGGGAAAAAGAAAACATGTACATGAATATCACTCTTGCAAGTGTAAAGCTTAAAAATACGCAGTAACTTCAGGGCTTCCTCCCTAAATCCTTACCCTGCACTACTTATTATACTATGATCCACTCCCATCTGAGTTATCGGGTTAGTATATAGGGAACTATTACCAAGAAGCAGATATTAGATTTACAAGTTATCCAAAATACAGCCATAAGGAATATTATATCATTTACCATGAGATACTCATGTCGAAGATATACACAAATTCTTCCTTTTACGATTCTGCAAAAATATAACATTACAACTGCTATATTGCAAATAATTCAACACTCGTCATACACCAAAATTAAACCAGTCTTTAATTCAGACATACACCAGCACAAAAGACAATCACAAAATCAAATACACTTATCGTCATCTACTCGCACACCAAAATATGGAATGAACTCCTTACAATACATTGCATGTACACAATACAACGCATTATCCAAAGAATTTAAACATTCAATTGTAAACAAATAAAACATTGGCAAAAGCACTTAAAGGATATTTTCTCTTTAATTAACCTCCACTCAAATGTGTCTCTTTTTGGTATATTTTTTCGCTTGTTCCCTCTTTATTTGTAATCCGTTTTAAAAATTGTATGTCTTTGTAAAAATATTATTCCTTTTTATTTTGTAATTTTCGCCCCTCCCGCAATGAGTTTTTTTTAACTACTTGGGAATAATATACCAAGAAATGTATTTCATTGTACTATATTAACATTTTAAATGGAAAAAATATTATTTGAATTTGATAAATTGAACCAATTATGCACATATAAATACAGAGGGTGTACATTTATGAGAGTCATCCCTTATGTCTTATTTTATTATTTAATGTGTACTATTTCACAATTACACTATGTTAACCGCAAGGGAATCAAAATTCTCGAGTCTGTATAATTATGTAATATCATAGTTAGGTTTGAACATGTCATTTATTTAAAGATACATCGTTTAGAATAATAAACACTCCTCACATAACATCTTAACGACATCTTATATTACCATTAAAAATATAATTCAAGGGTATAGGATGAATAATGTCTTATGTACGAGTATTACAAAGAAAATAATATTTTTAGCGATATTAAAAAAAAATGTTAAGGTTTTTTATAACATTAACTCCACGCAGGGTCTTTTTGAAGAAAGGAAGAAGTGAACCTGAAGCCCTAACCCGAAATATCAATAAAGGTTTTATCGACAATCTCGCTAATTTGGAATCGTTCCTGAGCCCGACTGCAGATCGCCAACGAAAAAACGACAATTCGCATCGATTTAATTAAGCGTGTTTAGTCAACCGACACTATCGGTAAAATCCATATCCATGTTTCGTGCTAGGGCCCCTGGGTTTTGAAGAGTCCTGTGTTGTAGGAGGGAGAAAACACAGTCGTTCGGCAGCCGAACTGTTGAACACAAGAATTAGTTGCTGGTTATGAGTTATAAGATTTCATTTAAGGCATTTTATTTAAAATGTTATTTTATCCTCCATTTTAAACTCCATTAATGGAGGACTGAACGCTGTTGGTGAAAATAAGAAAATGGCCAAAAAAACGAAGCTAGCAGTCCACAATGGAGTGCTTATACCAACGCTGATGTATGGCAGTGAGGCATGGAACTGGCAGAGGAAGGATGAAAGCAGACTTAATGCTGTGAATATGAGATCCCTGAGACGTATGTGCGTAAAACCATGTATGACCTTATTAAAAATGTGGAAATCCGGAAAGAATGCAAGGCTGATGTGAGCGATATGAATCGGATTAAGAAAGGGACTCTTAGATGGTTTGGGCATGTAGAGCGAATGAACAAAGAAAGGAGTGTGAAAAGAATATATGATGCGAAAGTACATGGAAGAAGAAGTTGAGGACGCCCGAGGAAGACAAGGCGCGATCAAGTAGATCAAATACTGAGTCGGGTCATGTGAAGAGTCAGAATAACAGAAGAGTGTGTATGAGACGATGTATTAATGTGAATGAAGCGAAGAGTGTGTGCCAAGACAGAGTTATATGGAGGTCCGTCCTCTCTGCCTACCCCTGCGGGGAAACGGCGTGATGGTTAGTTAGTTATTTTATTTATTAGAAAATGCCTCAGAGGGTTAAATTTAATTAAAAAGCGCCATATAAATTATGTATTTCTCGATTACTTACAAATTCCTTTGATATTCTCGAGATTTGTGTTTGGCTGTAAACACTTCGTTAAGATTTTTATAGATTTCATTTTGTATCTTTCTCACGGTTAAAACATCTAAACATATCTAGTGGTAACCTATTGCAAAAGTTAATACGATTTATTTATTTTCTCACCAGTTCGAAGTATGTAGCGATGCCAGAATTTATGAAGCAAAACCTCTCACATACGTAGTGAAGCCTTTTGTTTGGCTAGAAACATAACATAATCTAATACCTTATTAATCACGACAAAATCATTAATCTATTTTATTTATTGATATTCGCCATTACATTGGAATGAATACATTGTAGAATATAGAAAGTGATAGAAAAATGTATTTATGTTATATAATGGTAGCAGAACTACATTTTCGATTTTTGGCAATTTGTAGATTAAATCTTCGATTTAAAAATACATTTCGCAATACTTTTACATGAGTTTGGTCGCTATTGTGAAGGGGGTTCAAGTTCAGAGGTTGAGTAAATTTTATACATTTGGGTGTAATTTTTTTTTAATAATATCAAATTTCAAACTTTATTCCACCATTTTTTATTACGACCTGATTTTTTTTCTATTTTTTTTTTTCACATTAACTCCACACAGGAGGCCTCGAGGGAAATAATTTCCCTCAGAGCCTATGTCATCTTTGAAGATGCTGTGTGGAGGCGTTTCACCTTATGATGGGCATCTTCAGACTGGTACAATTTGAAATATATCTATGGTATATATACTATTAGTGTCCTAACATCTGTCACCTAAGTCATAGTTCCACCACGAATTAACAGTTTCATAATTAGAAATAATAATTTGGATGTAACTTGTATGTTTTGATACATGTATTTTTGTATTATGTTGAATATGTGTATGTATTTAATTCTGTAACAATGAAATTCTTCTAACAGTGTGTCTTCTATTTAGAGGTAAACCTCATCAATTGCCATACTAGGCTATATGACGCTTCGAGAGGTTATCTCTAATAAAACCTTGGAGAAACACTAAAATAAAGAGGGAGAGCTAATATTTTTACCCGATCTATAAAAAAATATTATAAATTAATTTCTTCGGGTTTTTATGTAGTATATACTGGGAGAGAGAGATACAAAACTATTTTTTTAAATTTTAACTCTCCGCCCCGATGTATGTAACTATGTCCGCTATACGTGCTTGCTTCACATTGTTCATCGAAATAATAACTATTGTCAAACAGTTTTGAGGTTATTTCCCATATTTTTGTATATTGAAATATTTGCAGTGGTTTTATACAAGAAAAAACTTTATGAATATATCGACGTCAACACGAAAATACCTCCTATGTTTCAAAAGCGTAATTGTTCAGGAGGAAATTAAAAACTAATTTTTGAGAGTTAGTTAGTTCAGATTTTTTTTGAGACACCGAAAATACGCTTTGTAGTTTTAGATGCAATAATGTATTTTCACCAGTAAAAACATTGAAACTTGAAGTACAAATTGAAACTCTACGCAATGTCATATTTAACTCATTTTTGTAAAGTTGACCACATAGGAGGTATTTTCTGTGCGTGAATATATCAATAGGGCCGAAAAAGAAGTAAAAAATATTACTTTTTACCGGTACTTCGACAGTTGTTTTTAATTATTTTTTACAGCACTTTAAAAATTTCATATTTTTCAGGGATATAAAGTATTCAAAGTATTCAAACATAGTATTGCCAATAAGAATTCATCATTATTACTAAAAAAAAAACCTCATACTATTAGTAAGTATGTGATATTTTGACTTAATAAATCATTTATATGGTGTTCAACATAATGTTTTGTTTCATTATGATGAGAATATATGTATTAATAATTGCCGAAACAATACAAAGTAGGCTATATTACAAATAATGGCGTCCAGAAATATATCCTTGTCACTATATCTAATAACGTGGGCGGGAAATGTTTATGTTAGAAAGAAACCAGGAGAATCTCAAGCTAAAATCCTAGTTTGGTAGTGAGACAAATGTCAACAATTGAGTTACAATGTTCGCAAATCTATACGTCCATATATTGTTTCTTCAAGAATGGAACCAATGTAAACAACCCAGAGTGAGTTTTTATAACTCATTGGGATTACTACGTATGCTAGCAAAATATTTTATTATTAATAATAAAAAATAAAAAAAATGATTCGTATGGTTGGCTTACCACGCTAGTTGAATAATACTTGTTGTAAGGCAGTGTTAATAAAAAATAGTACCAGCGCCCGTAGAAAACTTGGCGTTTATCACTTCATGTTTATTCTACATTTGAAAATGAGTATCTTATTAGAAAATAGTGGATTTATTTTTTTAAAGTTATTTAAAAAACTGTAAATAAATTATTTTAAAATTTAGAAGAATATTTTTAAACTTGAAAATAATATTTTATTTTTCTACCGAGTGCTTGTTTTTATGCATATACTTTGTCTCTCTATGTATATTATTATTTTGATAGTTAATCCTGTTTACTATAGTCTAAACCAATTCCAATTATCGTTTAGATAATAAAGCTTTGTTAAGACAGTAGAATAGCTAAGTATTTTAAAGTTATTTTAACTATGGTTTTTAGTTAGTTCTGACTTTGTAAATCTTCTTCTGGGTAATATTTCATAAAAATCAGCCAGGCATTTGAATCATCGAAAAATAACAATCTCAATATTTTTTAGAAGAGTTTTACAATTCACCGCGACGTACGTGAAATACAACTGGAATTACTCAAGAAAAAAACATGATAAATTCAAACATATTTACCAACGCAAAACCAAAAGTTCGACACCATTCAAATTAGTTAGTATTTCAAAGGAAACTGATGCTTTGATTCAATCAGTTTCACATTTAAAATTTGCGCACCGAGAATGCATTCTACCACAGAATTAGATTTTCTCGCAAGAAATATAATTGGCATACACTCCACCAAATGTTCAGTAACTAAAGGTTAGTGATGTATTTGATTGGTATTTCAGAGAAAGTTATTCTCTTGCTTAAATAATAAGTGTTTTCTATCAAATTTATCTAAATTATCTTAAAAGGGTATTGTTTCAAACTGTCTTAGAATGGGCCCGGAACATCGGCCAAATATATAAATATAAATAACCAAATATATGAAATGAAATGGGATTGACATATAAATTCGGTAATAGGAAGACTAAACCGATTAATCTACTTTTTCAAAAACCTAAAAAGTATTCTAAACATCTACGATATTAAGAACATATACCTTGAACTAGCACAATCCGTTATGGAATACGGCATTATTGCTTGGGGCTGTGCAAATAAAGTTTTTATTAAAACACTGTATAAAGCCCAAAAACCTAATAAAAGTAATATTTGAAGTATCAATACAAACACCGACCTCAATATTATTCCGAAAAATTTCCAGTGCTTACCATACAAAAATTATTTTCTAAGCATATACTAACTTATTTTACAAAAAATATAAATACGTTTTTCACCTCACAAAATACTCGCAACACTAGATCAAGACATGCACATCAACTACAAATACCCAAAACATACACATCCTTTGGACTAAAGCATTACAGATACCAGGCTATCAAGCTTTATAATTCTCTTCCTACACAAATCAAAACATCTACACTTGCACAATACAATAAAAATGTTTGGAACCAATTACAATCCTCCTAATTTATAATTATATACATTCAGAATAATAGTGCTACTTAGGTTATTTATTAATTTGTATGTTTTTTTGTGTTAAAGTGGCATTATTTTCTTTTATATTTTTAATTTTAAATTGTTTTATCGTATAATTCTATGATGTCTTCCACATCACAGTTGAACTCTCAGCGTGGAGGACAATGTTTGCACAATATTGTAAATAAACATGAAGTAAATAAATAAATATATTTATACAGTATATATTCAAAAATGTAACATGATTTTTTACACATCCGAGATCTGATCGAGAATGAGAAACCGCTCGAAGGCTCCATCGCAAAAGATAGAAATACAAAACATGCTGCCTAAAACAGCCTTGAAAACATACAACTTCAAAAAGGACAAAATTACTAAGGACTTTGATACTCGGGACATAACAAAATTAAAATCAGTCAAATAAACTGTTTAACGTACAATGTAAAGTTCCGAGTCACACACACCAAAAGACGAATCCGGAAATCATTGTCTATCAATCAATCTTCCTAATAAAGTACCTACCTATAACGTATTTTAGCTTTTAGCAAACATTATTCTATTTTTGAAATGGGTTGATAAAAACAATTTTCAATTTTTTTCTTGGTAAGTCAAGTTACATACCGAGATTTTTCAACGTTAAAAATAAAGAATGCGTATTGCTGGTGGATATGATAAAATAAAACTGTAAAGCTAATTTTAAAAATATTTCATCTCGAGCGCGTTTTTTCCATAAATATTGTTATTTCGAAACTACAATATTCAGGGATGCTTTTCTAACTAAAAGTTACATACTACCAGAGTGGTGTGTACACAGTACAAACAAGTTACAGCAACGTTATTAACATTGATCAAACCATGCAATATATATTTAAGACAAAGAGAGATATTGTAAACATTAAATATATTCTTGAATATATATTTATTTTTTAAAGATGTACAAGTAACAAAAGATATTACAGACATTATTAAAGAACTTACAAACATACAAAATGGAATTACTGAAATTTTGTTTTATATATTGGTGCTTTTGAATTTAATTACTGTGCTGATAAAGCAATTTGAAAAATACATATGGTATTTATAGAAGGTCAAGAGCAACATTTTAATCTTGTAAATTTTGACAGCTGAAAAGCACTTATATTCGTAAAAACTCATTACTTTCCACCCAATTCTCACTCCACGTAATAATGATAAATAATTAGCTACTTGTGAACTTGAATGTACAAAGTAACTAATATAAAATAAATAAAACTAAAACTTAACATGATATAATCGTAGTGGTTGATACCGTCCTTGTGAAATACCACTATTCAGAATCAAAATGATGCTTGGGATGGCCCAAACTACATCTAGTAATCAGATTTAAATTCCCAGAGTGGTAGATACTACCAAGTATCGCCCTGGTGAAAGACCATCATTCAGAATCGAAACGTTGCTTGAAATGGCTTTAGCCGTGTTTGGTGACCAGATCTAAATAGACAAGTACTCCCAACCTCCCTCTTTCCCATCTCATCCCCATCCTGACTACCTTCAGCCTCACAACATACCCCGATTAGGGATTCCATAGACACACTGGCTCTGGACGATTGGGAACAGTTGGGACTCTTGTGCGGTATTTACTGAAAACTAAAATAAGCCAGGTACTTCCCATCCTTCCACTTCCTCATCTCTTCACTACCTTCGGCCTCACAACATATCCCGATTAGTGATGCCGCAGTACTACTGGCGCCGAACAGTCGGGACTCTTGTGCGCTATTCACATAACAAAAATAAAATTTCAATTTTAAAAGAAAAGTACGAGTTGATCCCGCCCGCACATTTTCAATATTTATTTATTAAACAACATTGTACGACAGTTTTCGCAGAAGTTACCCGCTGGCTACCTATTAATGCGTACGTTACATCAACGATATGGTAACACTTTGGGATGCTCTTCTTCCGCCCAATGACCGCCCTTCGCGTGGGCGGCCCGCGCCCCCGCCCGGCCGCCCCCCGCACCGGGCGCGATATAAGGGCGCGCGGGCCTCCCCGGCGGGCACTCTCCACTCACACGCCGCGCCGGTAACTCGACCCAACCTGCGGAACCAGTGATCGACTAGTATCCCACCTCACCTGTTGGAAGCTAAGAAACCGTACAATCCTTAAACTTCGTAGATTTACAGTTTTCGGCCTAATTCTTTGGACAGTGTTTAGTTGAAGTTTTGCAGCTGCACCGTAAAAAGTAAGTTTTTAAACAATTTTCTAGGACTTTCTATGCTGCTCTGTTGGATTGTCGAAAACAAAATTTTCACTTTTACAAACTATAAATAATTTCCTGAGCGAGTACGTACGACCTTACGAGTGTGAACTTTTCAAAATTGGAACTGACGTTAAGTGAAATTATCAAATTAAAAAAATAATATTTTCAAATATTATTTCAGACATTATTCTACATTCAACTAATATTTTTTCTTAGCAAGTCGAGTCACATCCCGTTATTTTTTCACAGGTAACAACTAGTTTAATAATGTTTTTAATTGCGACCAGATTTAGCTTTGACCCAAGCTTCACAAGAACTTAATATTGAGTCGGCATCTCAAATATTAATAAAGAATGGAGTACAACGAAGTTACTTTGTTTTTAATTATTTGTAAGATAATACCACAAAGTGTTGGCTTTCTGAAAAAAATATAGAAACATTTTACATCATTTAAACAGGTTTGAATGGAAATGAGCCTTTTTATAATATTAAAAAAAAAACTCTAGATTTGAAAATGAAAATATTTATATTATTTTTAATAGACAATAGCTGTGATGGATATTCATAACTTATACATATTAATAAATTCATGTCAGCTACGATGAATTATTTAAGCTTAACAAGAAATTATTTCCAACACCAAGTTATAAAAAAAGGAATTATATATATCGGTCAGCATTCAATTTAAAGTTTTTGTAAATAATGACTCGTATTTTAAATAACTTTTATCGTCATAAGTTCTAACATGGATTCAAATTTAACTAAAGAAACTTAGAGCTTTCAACGAGCGTGATTAAATTAAAAATAATTTAATATTATTGATTTATTTACGGATGTAACACAGTTTTTGCCTTTGCCGTTATTAACTACAAATAATAAAAACAATCCTTTGTGTATACGTACGACCGCACGGGTGTGAACTTTTCAAATTCGCAACTGATGTTAATTAAAATTATCAAATTGAAAAAAAAAAACAAATTTCTACTACCTATTAAAGTACCTACCCATAATATGTTTTAGAAAACATTCTTCTATATTTGAAATAGATGAATCAAAGCGACTGATATTTTTTTTAGGCAATTCAAGTTACATTCCGTGATTTTTCACGAGTAACATCCAATATAAATACTAATTGTGAACTATTAAAAACACGTTTAAATGATATTTTTAAAAAAATTCATGTTTTTTATTTCCTTATTAATGATTCTTATTAAATTTCCAAATGAAGTGTTTTGTGAAATCAAGCACAATTTTACATTAGGCATTGAATAAGAATGTTTTTTCAACTGAATCGAAATTATTCATAAGAAAAAAACTCCGAGAATATTTTTCAATGAACTCTCCACGTGACAATACTTCTTAAACATGTTTTTAAATACTTTAGGTATCTAATTATGCACGAGAGATCTATTCGCGCGATAAAATTAAATTAGCTTCCTAATAATAGAAAATAAAAAAATAATACATATATATTTTTTTAAGTATTCGCATTTCACTAAAAATCAATTTGACTTTATCAACTAGTTTTACTACCCAGCTACACTCACTAGTTGGATTATTGTGAACATTAAGTTGATATTATCATATATTGCACTAAAAACAAAAACGAAAAAATTCATGATCATTCTCTAATAAATATTTTTTCTTATTGGTCACGTGAAAAATATGATATTTTGCGTTGCATAAAGTAGAAATTCCAGGAAAAAAATGTACAAATTTCACGACATTAGAGGTCACCGTAAAATTATTTCAAGGGGGACACAGACATTCGTTCCTTTATATTGTTAAGATTGGGTTACTTTGACAGCCAAGTATCGTTTTATGAATTCTTACAAGATTTACTCATTTAAAAATAATTCCCAATTCACTGAAATTAACCTAATAATGTAGACATTTGGTTTCACTAAAAATTTACACATTAAAAACATAAATTAATCCACAATAAAAAAATAAATTAACAAAGGCAAAGTAAAAAATTTTCTACCTGCTATTATTAATGTCCCTTTAAAAAAGCTTTTCTAAAACATTTTTAAATTTACTCTAATTAACAAAAAAGATCTAGGATCTTTAAATCTTATGAAAAAATAAGTTAAAAACCGAGATATTCTATTTTTGGTTTAATTTGTTTTCTAGGAATATAGTTAAAGATTCGTAAAAATGTTTTTTTAATTTTTATTTTTATTTAAATGGAGTTCTACAAAATAAACTTTAAAACCATAAATTATTTTTTCATAAGTTGTATTATCAAACAAAAATGTCCTTTTTTTCTTATATACTCGTATATAAAATGTTTTTAAAAAACATTCTTAATTTTTAAGTCAAACGGTTTAGTCGGCATATTTTTAAGGTACGTATTTTTGACCGTTAAATTCTTATGTACGAGCATTTATTCCAATGATTGAAGTTAGTATTAAAAATCACGTTTGTACAACAGGAGTAAGAAGAATAGGCGTATGGTTTTCTTATTGAACATATTTGAAGAACAATCAAATATTACAATTATTTCACCTTTTGTATTATACTTTCATCAATTCTTTCACATTTAATTTACTTTTAACATATTTCCGAGTACTTTTCATTAATAATTTTTTACAAATACTTACATAAATCTGTTAAATTCTTGCATAATTATTTCGATGGTTTGTATTAAAAAAAAATATTGCTTCTAGTTGTAAAAATAGTTAAAATCAATGTATTACTTTACGCCCTCTTTAATTTTAAATATCAAAGGTAATTTAAACCTTCGGTTAAACAACTCAAAATAAAATTTAAAAAAAAAACCATTAATCTAAGCGTTAAATATTACGATAGTTCCAGAATTTCCTGAAATTTAACGCTACTAGGAAAAAACGAACGCGTTTTAAATCACAAGCTTAATTAAATCCAGTCTACTTCAACGGAAGCGATCATCCCAACAAGCCCTCCATTGACTCGCGCGGTGTAAATAAGTGTCCAGCACGGAACAGAAGAATATGGGAGTATTCTACAAACTATCCTGTCTTGCAAATGTTATCATAGTTCACAATCATTGAAAATATAAAATTATCACAGTGTGTCTTGTTGCTACTCAGTTCTGGTGCCTAGATACACATTTGGAAAAAATCTCTAAGGCCCTCTGCACACGGAGATACTCAAAGGAAACTGATCACGGACCCAAATTACTAGCCAGTCCGCGATGAGTTTGAACCTTCATAACTAAACGAGACACCGCACACGGCGCTACCGTCACTAAACAGTCACTAACGCTTTATTAACCAGTTGCTAGCAAACTCGACTTGTCGACTCATCTCGAGTCGCCTAGTTTTTCTTCAGGTTAAATACATCAACGTCACTTGTCACATCATTTTATTCCAAAATATGTTCGTCTATATATATTTTATGCATGTATTTTACAATTTTTATATAATTTCATTGTATATATATTATTTCATTTTGGGATAATTTTTATTTTACTCACGAAAATGAACGACCAACAAGGGAATACAAAATTAGTGGGAAAAGTAGAAAAATATTCCGTTTTATATAACTTCACCACTTGGCACACGACAAACAAAATTACAGATTTCGATCACTAGCGAGTAGTCCGCGTGTGCGAAGCTGCGTCACTAAAGAGTTAGTAACCTGCTGGTAATTTTAATCACAAACCAGTTCAATTTTTTTTAGTATCTCCGTATGCATACGACCCGGTAACTCTGGTCTAAACGGGCAATCTGTTTGGAAGATTTCCCCCTCTTGACTGATGGATTGAAATCTTTGAAACACCAGCGAGAGCTGGGAATGCTTTATTTGTTCTAACGAGATTTCAATGGAAGTTTCCTGGAGAACTAGAATCAATATTTCTTTCCATGCCGATTCACAGTTGGGTGACACATCAAACGCGTGTCCAACAAAACGATAGGATTTATATTTTCCGGTCGATTTTGTGATTCGTGCAAGTGCTTTAAAGCTCGACTGTAGAACGACTCGCCGGGTTTGGTGTTTCCTTCCTCATAAAATACGGAGGTTCAGATTTACGCCTTCCTCTTTTTAAAAATAACCTCCATACAGCATTTAAAAAAAATAAAATATACCTACCCTGAATGAAACTCTATGTTAGATTTCTTGCAAGGAATACTGCGTGGAGGTCATATAAAAAGATAATCACTCTTTCTCCAAGCATTCCGAAACTAATTATGTTGAAATTTTGCATGTTGAAAAAACTCACATTTTTTTCATTCATATAGTTATAGATAAAGCAAATATTTGATCTTCTTGTGCTTCGCAAAACCTTTTTTTACTGCCCGCTGTAAATTTTAAGTATTGAACAAGAATTTCTTCGAAGTATGCATTTTTTCATCTGTAGGTTTGAGTTGTACTACATAATGAAATAGGTATATCGTCGCCGGAAAGGCAAAATGGCTGAAGCGCCATTTCAGGAAGTTTACACCAGAGATGAAAGTAGACTGAATGCTGTGGAAATGAGATCCTTGAGACGATGTATGACCGTATTAAAAATTTGGATATCCGGAAAGAATGCAAAGCTGATGTGAGCGTAATGAATAGAATCAAGAAAGGGACGCTTATATGGTTTGAGCATATCGAGCGAATGAACGAAGAAAGAAGTGTGAAAAGAATATATGATGCGAAAGTGAATGGAAGAAGAAGACGAGGACGCCTGAGAAAGACATGGCACGATCAAGTAAATCAAATACTTGAATCGGGTCATGTGAAGAGTCAGAATAACCGAAGAGTATGTATGGGACGATGTATCAATGTGAATGAAGCAAGGAGTGTGTGCCGAGACTGAGTTATATGGCGGTCCGTCCTCTCTGCCTATCCCCGCGGGGAAACGGCGTGATGGTCAGTTGGTTAGTTACACCAGAACACCTGCACAAGGTTTTTTGTTTAACAATAGAGTTCATAAGTATTCAGTACCTGGTTGGATTTTGAAAAATAAATTAACTCAGGTAACTCAATGCTCTCACTGAGTTATCTGAAGAGACAAAAAGCTAAAAAAGTCCGAAACTTGTTTCGCTTGAGTCAAGCCTTTTCCCAAATGGTAAATATATTTATGATTGTTAAAGGACCGCAAAAGTCTTCAGAATCAAACGAGAGTCAGAGCTTTCGATGCTAAAAAAATACCAATCAAAACTGCATATTTAGCTCATTTTTATCAAAGTGTCGCTTAAGCCCTGTTGTATTTCAAGTGACGATATTGGCGATTTTATGAAAAGTGCTTATGATTTATTTCGCATGACTGTCTCAAACACTTTTCATTTTAAAATCAACGGTACGTATTAAAAATATAAGGGAATCAAATATTTAGTAGGTATTTATTAAGTGACAAATTTATTTTTTGTCCTGGATTTTTGAAAAAATTTTTCACACGTGAATGAGAACAATCCAATTGTAAAAAAATATTTAAAAGCTATATAATACTAAATATATGCAAAGAAGATGTAAATAAATACAAATGAGATACAGAAGAGAATAAAAATAGAAATAAAATGAAAATAGCAGAAGAAATGCAAGCAATCGGTAGAGAGCATAAGAAAATATCAGAAGAGAATGTAAGCAAATACGGAAGATATTTTGAAGTATCAAAAATGTAAAACAGTGGTAGAATTAACTTCATTATTTTAATAATAAAATAATACTTTGTTTTAAAACCTCAAAAATTGTTACGATGAAGGCCAACCGGTTTCGCTTGGATCAAGCTTCGTCAGGGCACATTTATTTATTTATAAATTAACCGAACAAAAGTCCAATTACAACGAAATACATACAAAACACGAAATGGAATAAAGAGCAACAGAGAAGGAATAGCACATAGATAATAATAAATGAAGCGATGACTAAAATAGGACAAAATAAACATAAGAGAGAACATTCAAGCTAATTTAACTGTTATTATATGTGTCCTGACGAAGCTTCATCCAAGCGAAACCGGTTGGCCTTCATTATAATAAATTTTGTGGTTTTAAAACAAAGTATTATTTTATTATTAACATAATGTCTAACCACCATGTGATTGCTTATTACGAAAAAACTTCATTATTGTTTTATATTTTAAAACGGTAGCAGAAAAAAATATTTAAACGGTATAAATTAAAGACAAAAATATCAGTAATAGAACATTTATGGTGATCGTGTATTATTTTATGACTTTCACGTATACATATTAAATCAATCATTATTTATCTTCTCATTTTCAGTAAATTGGTATTGAATTCTTCAAGACGCACGTAGTATGATCTAAGATGGTTATGTAAACCAAATTCCAAATTCCATAATAATAATAAATGGATTACTTTTATAGCGCCGTTTTTTTGGGAAAATCACCTCAAGGGCGCCATATTACAATTTGCTTCTAATTAATTATTTGTGAAGGGTCACGATTGATTAAGGGTCCTTCATTGATCACATATTTTATAAATAAATCCCATTTCTAAGTGATTTACACCTAATGTCCGTTTATGTGTGTATCAAATGTGAAATTGATTCGTAGATCTCATGTGGAAGTTTTTTTCAGGAATTTATTATTAATAACTAGTTATTAAATATGTTGAGATCATTTTGATTCAGTTAATGGACGGAAACAGACTTGATTTTATAGAACATTCCATTTGCGAAAACACATAATTACGGCATAATTTATAAATATTAGATAAGCGGAGGACCAAGATTTGAGCCCTGTGGTACACCACATGTTACGAACATAAAAGGTGATTTGTATTAATTTTAACCAGCGAAATAGAGGTCTTTACGTATTCCTATTTGATCAAGCTTATTTAGTATGCTAGAATGGTTTACTTTTGGAAATCAGTGTAAATGGCATTCAGTTTTAATCGTTCATTAAATAAATTGCATTCATTATTACAAAATTTAAAAATATTCGAATTGATAGATTTGTTAGGGACAAACCCGTGTTGCTTAGTACAGAGAGGGAGCTTAAAATAAGAACTCATTAATATTTATATACGTAAGAGATTCAAAAACCTTAGGAAAACATGTTCGTATATTGATTGGTCTGTAATTTTTTTTAAAGATTGGTATAATTTGAATGCTGGCATTACATGTGCTTCTTTTAAGAAATCAAGAAAAATTTCCGTGGTTAAATATTCAATGAAAATAAGAAATTACCGTTAAACATAAAGAATCTGCACAGAAACTGACACAGAAAGGAGGAATTAGAGAAGGTCCAGAACCAATTATTATATTGGAATCAATTTCACCAAAAATATTTTATTTTATCCGTAATAATATTTATTTAACCCAGATTGTTATGATTTCGTTTATAATTGTTAGTAATTGAATAAACAGATGTTAAAAAATTAGAGACAATGTTAAGTATGTGCTCTCCATAATTTGCAGAAATATTTTTAAGATGGATTGCTTTGGTACAATATTTATATTTATTCCTTGATAAGGTCTTATTCGGATTTAGAATTAACGTTTAGCAGTAATGTTCAGTCCGGACATAATGTTTTACTTGCGAGGAAAACATCATCCGTGTGATGATCATTCGAGCACAATTTCTAATTTATTAAGTATAATATAAACAAAGTTTTATTTATACTGTACAAGTGATTAACAGTGGTCGAACAAATAAAATTTATCTAAAATCAGGTCAATAAATTTTAGCAATTTCAAAGTCTAAATAAACATTTTTTGTAGTAGGTTTGAAGGAATACATGGTATTAAGACTCAGCACCCAAAATGACGCTAAAAGTCACTTTGTAGCCTTATAATACATGCAATACTGCACATGACTTATCTATCAGCAGGCAGATAGGAAAATGTCTAAGGTTCCCGGTAAATAAAAAATTAGATGTAGTCTTTTAAATTTAACGAAAAACTTGAGTGCAGTTTGAAAACCAGCGTAGCCATTTTCGAACGTTTTACCTAAAGTTCCATTATGAATTTTATATAGAATTTATAAAGTAACAGTAAAAAAATTGCATTTACTAGAAACCTTAGACCTTCTTATTTCCCTGACTACCTGTATAAAAATAATAGATAAATCATTTGTAGTATTCCTCGTATTAGAAAGCCAAAAATGTGTATTTTTGGGTGCTGACCCTTAAAGTATATTTCTTCAAATATACTTTCATATTATTTCTAGATCAAAGTTATATTTTTTTAAACTTTGGTCTACTTTAATTCTCTATTTTTCAATGGGATTCAGTCGTAAAATAACAGTTGAAAATTATAAATAATATATTTAAAGGTGTTATTTAAGTTTTAACTACATAAAAAATTTAATTTGAAAATAATGCATGTGCCCCTTTTCCGACGTTACAAATATTTATTTATGGAAAAAAATAAAGATAGATTTTGTACTATTATTAAATCATAATTATAACTGTGTCTTTATTTATATTTATTTTACTCTCCATAAGTTTAGCTAATATCTTGTGGTTATGAGAGGATCAATTAAATAATCGTAAGTGGTAAGTTATAATAATGAAAAGTGTAAAATTAATGATTAAGCGAACCATTAAATAACATTGTAAGATAAATTGAAATAATCATTTTAACTCAGACATATACAAAATTATTACGATATCGAAGTGAAATTAATAGGTTACACTAAATCATTATCAATACGTAATCTGATTTTTAAGTTATTCATATTTCATACGTTCTGTTAGTTGTAGTTTGTTATTGGATAATAAAATGTTGTACCACGTTAAACCTAGATAATAATGATGATATATTATTTACCGATAATATTTTTTTTCGGTAAAACTTACATGTGTGTGAATGTACGAGTATTTCTTAATATATAATTTATCTTCACTCTTATGAGTTTCTTTTTAATGTTTTCCTTTTAATAATAATAATAATATTTAGAAAAATTTGTGTGGCGCCGTTTTTGTGAAAAATCACCTCAAGGGCGCTGTACAAATCTTAATTTCTAGTTAATATTAATTCCTAGTTTTTTTATAAATGTTCAGCAACATACTTACCTGGCAGGTCACTTCTGGCAGGACACAATCACGATATCATAATAACTTAAAATTTTGCTTATGTATTGATACATGTATTTTTTTAAACAATTTTATGCCTTTGTAAAAATATTATTCCTTTTTGTTTTATAATTTTGTTCTTCCCGGAATGAGTTTTTCTTTAACTTCTTGGGAATAACATTTCAAGAAATGTATTTTTTTACAATATTATAATATTATTTCAGTTAAAATCATACTGTATTATGATTTTAATAAAAAATAAATACTCGTTGTACAGATGGAGGAATGTTACTTCAAGAATATATGAGACGTTTTTTTAAATTTTCCGTGTATTTTCGAAATGTCACATAAAGCACCCACGAATCGACATTCGCAGTGCCCACTAAATGTGATGTACGAATATGTTGTATTGTTTCAAAATTTAATTTGAATATGGAATGATTCGGTATAAAATTGCTTCTGATTGATATAATCAAAAACTCACACATGAATAATACATGATAACTTTTGGTGAGAAATTAATTATTTAAATTGTTACTTGGAAAATACGGTATTTGCAATAAATAGAAAATGTGACTCCATTTTGGATAGTCCAACTGAATATTTTTAAACTTTATAATTGAATCTGCACCATTTTGAGATCGTAATCCGATTGGGTTTTCGTTTGGCACAAAATGATCCATTGTTTAACTAGTTTTTGTATCCGGATTTACGCATTTTTCCCCTAGTCGTATCGCGGAAGAGATTCCAATATTTGTTGCTAAATTATTTTCATCTGCCAGCATCTTTTGGGTAACTTGCTTGTGAGATTGCCACTTTTTAGAATATTAAGCCACTGTGGTTTTGGCTTGTTCTTTTACGTAAATTATGTATATTTTTGTTCGGATTACGTAAAGTTTTTTTTTTAAATTTACATTCCTGTACATCTGAAGGTATTTTTTTAAATCTAAATATTCAAAAAATAGTTTTTTAGTGAATAAACGAACCTGGTTGATGTTTTCAATGGAAACTTCAAAGGATCAAAGCTTAGGATGGAAACGGTGTTGAAAATAATTGTATTGATTTGGAAACTAAAACAAACCACGTTCAAGTCACGTTGCTTTGAAAGAGTCTGAAAAACTTTAATAATTTAAACACTTACGTATAATTTTTTTGAGTTTCAGGGGAATAATTGTTTTCAGAGTCAGAAGGTTTTTGGAAGATTAACATACCGTACATGAATTTAATAAAATGTTTTCTTTATAAGAACCTAATTATTTATTCATATCTTTTTCCACGCTGCGAAAGTAAATCACCTACCATCCCGTTTAATATGATATATGTTTTCTTGAAAATGTAATTTTACTATTATAAATTAGGTATAGAAGGAAATCCGATTAATTTTACATGAACAGACGGTCACATTAGAAATTATTTAGATATCCACAGATATTCTATGTGAGACGCACATCATTGGAGGAAATATTTTGTCGAGTTTTGTTTTTGTTTTGTTAGTTTCATGTTTTTGACGTGAAATTATTTTAAAACACATAAAAACATTTTTTTTTGAAAATTATATTTTAAACCGAGAAATCGATTTAATACAGATTGATATACTTATATATGCAGTCGAGGACTTCACCACTTTGGATAAAGTATATATATATATACAAAATGTATGGATTTGAAAAATAGTTCGTTGGTTCGTTTTTTGGCTGCACGAACAGAAAATTAATTACATTATTACAACATATTATTATCTTATTACTTATAATTATTTTTTATACTTCTTGATTATTATTCAAATATTATTATTATTGAACTGAAATAGGATTTATATTTTTTTTTACAAAATAAATCGGTTAGGTTGAGTTTCGTCATTCTTATTTTTAATTTGTTTTCCTAACAATAAAAATATAGATTAACGATCATGGCTGAATTCGTCACAATTAGTTGTTTTTGAATAATGTATTAATTTAAATGTTTTAGTAACGGTTATTTGTGTTTTTCGTATTTTCATTATAAACTAGCTATCTGAAAAAAAAAGTTTTTTAAATTAGGTAGTATCAATAAATAACAGTTCCGAATTTGGAAAGTTCCGACTCGTACGGTCGTATGTACTCAGAAAAGAAATTATTTTGAATTAATTTGCCGATTTTCTGTGTTTGTAATAATAATAATAATATTTGGATGATTTGTATAGTGCCGTTTTTGTGAAAAATCACCTCAAGGGCACTGTACAGATCTTATTTTCTATTATTACATATTAATTCCTAGTTTAAGGAGAAAATATACAGGATCATACTTACCTGGCAGGTACCATCAGATAGACACACTTAATAACTTATAATTATAATTCTGATATATATATTTATTTCCGATTTAGGGCATGGGAGCGAATATAAAAATGGACTTTCGAATGGATAGATTATGTTGATATTATTTTAATGAATTTAAGGATATGAGAGTCTGAAAGGGTGAGTTTTCGCTTTGGACCGAAATTCTGTTGGGCTCGTTATACGTCTTAGTTCCAGAGGGAGATTATTCCAAGCCGTCAGCCTCGATACTCCTGCAGCGCGATCTCCAAACTTAATATTTGGATTGCGTTTGTGTTCTATCAGCCTTCCGATAGCCGATGACGTTGCTGATCTAAGAGTCGGCTGCCTTGGAAGAGTGTTTTCTGAAACACATAGTTCGGTGATGTACAGTGGGGCCATTTTGTTAATGGACTGGGTTGGGATTGGATTGGTGTCTTAACAGATTCAAGTCGTAAACAAATTTGAGTCAAATTGTAGCACATTGACTTACGTCGGAGCACACTCTCAGTATCGTTCGCCCATACGATGGACTAGCGCTATGTAGAGACTAGTCAAACTATAAGAGAATACACTCTCTCCATACCCGGTCTATTTCAAGGCCTAGCAAACGATATCAGCATTTTCTTAGGTAAACCCCCTGCATCACATTATAATTTTTTGTATTTTTGATAGAAATGAATGTAGGCTATGATTCGGTTTCTTGTTCTATTACCTACCCCTAAGTGTATTTTCGGCAGACAGTGCTTCCATCCTTGCTGGAGTTTGTGGGAGTGTTAGCATAGCCTGTTCCACGGCTTTTCTTTCTTTTAAAGAGTCTTAATTATGATACGTTGATCTGCACTGATCTTATAGGTTTAGTTTTTTAATTATTTTTTTTTAATATTAGTACTTTGTACATTCAAGTTTACAAGTAGCTAATTATTTAATTTTTTTAGACTTGATAATATTTTAATACTTATTATTTCGATTTTTATGCATTTTAAATAGTTTTTATAAGCTATTTTGAATTTATTGATTATAAGATTTCATCCATTTATAAAATAAGGTATTTTAAAAATGTCTTACCTTACCGAGAGTGCCTTACTAAAACTAACCAAAAAATCACTATTATTATTTTTTCATTAGTCTTTCATCTTCGCGCACAATTTTATCAGATAAGAAAAAGGATTTTAGAAAAACATCATTTCCTTATAACGCATTTTGAAATCACTTCAAGTACATTATCGTTAAAAGCTTCAACAAGATTTTTATACTCAACGAACTTTTAACGAGAATAATATGATTAAAAACACGAAATAAAATTAAAAGTTGAATTACAAAAGTAATATCTGCTTTCAGTTATAAATCTTCGTGATCTAATTGTGATCATTCACTTAAAATACATTAGCGTTCCCACGCGTTATGAAGTTCAAATCACCTAATATTTTTAACAAAAAAACCTACTTAAAGAAAAGATTTTTATTTATTTTACCTCGCTTCTTCTGTGGTTTGCTTTGACTTTTTTACGATTAACATTTATACAAAATAATAAAGTAAAATGGAAATATTTTTCCTAGAAAAAAATAACGAAACATCTCTCAAGTATCCGACAGTATATTTCATTGCGTAATCGAAATACATTGCGAAAATATGAAAAAAATCCCCGTATATGGGTATTGGCAATAATTGACGTCGGGTCGGGTGGTTGCCTAAATAGCTTATAATTTTAGTTTAGCCGAGTCCTCATAAGTTCATGTCCTAGTCGCGACTTTTATGGTTTCTTGATTATTAATTATATTGTGTAATTTGACAGTGAAAATTGTTCCAAAATTTCAATTCATACTCATCCCGTATTTATTTTTAAATTAACGGACTAGAGTTCAATTACAAAAAAATACAAAACACAAAATAGGAAAAAGAGCAACAGAGAAAGAACAGCAAATACATAATTAAATGAAGCAATGACAAACATAGGACAAAATATACATAAGAAGGAATATTAAAGCCAAGGTCAAGTCAAAGTTTTAGTAGAGTCGTAAAGAATGACAAAAATCATTTGGACTGCTACCAAAAATTTCAAGACCATGACTTGAGTTAACAAGTCTCGATATTCTGGACAGTGGAGAATGATACCCATAATTAGTAGAGTGGTGATTGAGGAACAGCAATTCATTGTTTCTGAATCTAAGGCAAGGAATGTTGAGTAGGATAAGTTGCAACAAGGAAGGTGAGTCTAGTATTAGAAAAGCCTTGAATAAAGTGTTGTCTTTCGCAGTTTTTAAACATGTTAGTCTCTGATAATTTTGTCATAGCAACAATTTCATTTAAAATAATTTTTGCATTTAAGGTAACGTTATATATAATTAAACCAAAAGATTAATGATCACGCTGTGAATACATTTTTTTTGCCGTAATAAGCATTGTGTACAGGCTTATGAAAAGATTTTTACTAAGGCGACCTGAAGAAATATACGGAGGCAAGGTAAATTCATTGCGTCCAACAAAAAAATACTGAAATAAAATGAAATACTTTTGTACAACAAACCAAACAGAGAAACTTTTCAGTAACTCTTTTTTATTTAAAAAACTTAGGATTAGCCATTTAGCAATGCAACCATTTGGCCCTGAAAAAATCTTAACCAAATGGAAGATAGATTTGAAATCAAGCAAATGTTTTATCCTATTACATGTATGGACGTTGATTTCGATGCGTTTTTTTTAAATAATGGTCTCCAGATTTTTTTTTTCCGTCGGCCGGACGTCTTGAGATTTTTTGACGTAGTAAGAAATAAAAATACTACTATAGTATCAGGAGTAATAAAAGTGTATTAATGTTGAAATAACCAGTAAAAATAAACTGTGTATTGCGTCCTTTTCTACTTTTTACTGTTTTTTTTTTACAACAGATATTAAATCCAATTAAAGTGCAATGGAAAACAACAAAATTAGATTTTTACAGCTAAGCATTTTAAAATTAATAAGTTTTTTGAACATAGGTAAATTTTTGGTAAATATATCAATACATACGTATACGAGTACATGATTTATTTAGTAGAATTATACCTCTTGTCGTGCTATGCTGTGCCAAAACATCTGTCCGACCATAGGGTATGCTAAACATGGCATGATTTCTACTGCGGCAGTATTTCTCAGGCACGAATAAGCAGTAGCATGCCAAGAGGTATGTACAGTCGATCACGTGGTTTATAATCTTAAAGCTTATTGTCATGAGACCAGCATTGCGCCTAGTCTCTAAGCTTTGATAATTTGTCTCCTCGAGTAGTTCCATGTGATGCATAAACATAGGGCATGTTCCGTGCGAACGTATGTACACATACCTGAGGATATTTTTCTGAATCTGTTCCAACCTTAGAGTAACAATATATGGAGAGAGAGAGCTAATTCTTTTTAGTCAACCTATACAAATTTAGTATAAATCACTTTCTCCGGGTTTTTGCGTCGTACACCATGAGAAAGAGAGAAACAGCAAAATTTGTCAAATTATCACACCACTTTAAAGTATTGTAAGGATGATCTTCGTGCCCCGCGTCTCCATTGACTCCGCCCACACGTTTTGATGCACGACATAAATGGACATAAATCGACGGTTTTTTAGGTTAAATGCTATATTTTTGTTTATAACAATACTGTGAAAAAGTGGTTATACGAATAAACAAAAACATTATGTCAACATGTGCTATGAATAGATGGATAAATACCCTTGCCACGCCCAGGTCTAGCCGAGTCCGGCAAAACTCATCAAAACTGACTACAGCAGCGCTCTCTCTTGTATATTATTGCTCTTTGGTTCCAACATATTTGGTCTGATGTGGAGCCCAGACTAGCGTTGTCCAACTTGCTTCTGATCACTCCATTGAAGAGGGCTGTATTTAAACATTATTTCCATCATTTTAAATTCCAAGTGCAAACTCGACCTCGCGGTTCTACATCGCGGAATTAGAAAACAATTATTAAAAGCCAAAAGTAAACTCAAAATAATTTGTTTCTTTTAAAAAAATGACCTTTTTTTAGTAGGTTTATGTTTCACCTTTTCCTGGTTGGAGTTCTTTGACAAATAAAAACGAATATTTCTCGCACAATTGAACAAGTGTATCCCCTTACCCAGAGCTTTTGCTTCCGAATTTAGCGTTAGCAAAAGCTCAATTATTTTATGGTGCAAATTTTATTTTAAGTCATAATTCTAGAGTCTAGTCTCAGACTATCGGACGCTAGTTTCCAGCAGTGATAGGCTGGTGTCAATCTCCTTCTAGCCTCCCCCTCCCACGTTGTTTTAGTCGCCTCTGCCTCTTGTATATTTTTGAAAATGATTATTTTAAAAACAACATTTTCCAATTCTGGACACATTTCTAATTCAACCTTTCTATTAGCAATCGCTGAGATACGAAACTAGTACAACGTATAATTTTATTCAAATATTATTTCATATTATATTCAAGTGCCGATAAATCTCCGAAAATTAATTAAAATTAACTCAAATACAAACGGAAAAATGACTGAGGTTTTTTGTATTGTGTAAGTGGAACAAGCAGTCATGATAAATATGATTGGTTTTAACACATCTTTGTGTACCCAACGTTCTGCAATTTTGTCCATTATTAAAAATCAATTTATGTAACCCTTATTGGTTTCTTGTAAATAACTTCACTGGGGTAAATTTTAATAAGAATAGCACCCCTGCATTGTTTATTTAAGTAAATGTAAATTATTTATGGCTAGGTAATGCTTTTAGAGTGAAGTGAACTTGGGGTGTAATATTTCTCTAAATACATTATTAAATGTGAATATTTATCAATCCATTTAAGATATATTAATAATTGATAGCAATCGTTGCGAATGGATTTAAGCCCGAGAGATGTATGTACTAAAGTACATTATATGTTACAGACTTGATATATGTTGCATGTCACGTGTTAGAAGGAACATATAATAACATAATATGGAACGGACATAAAACAGAACATCATAACAAGATACACAAGGAAATGGATTATAGAAATATTTTATTTGACAAAATAATTTCCTTTGTGAGTACGTACGTATGAGTGTGAGCTTTTAAAATTTGGAAATGATGTTAGCTAAAATCCCTACCTACCTAATAAAGTTAATATTTTGGAAAATATTCTTCAATATTTGAAATGGGCAAGTCATGTTGCATTTAGCTATAGTATAATATTCATTTTTGATTATGCAATAAGATAAGACTCACTGCTTTTAAGTTTAGTTTCGTTTTTATCAATATTTACACGCATCGTCGCCGGAAAGGCAAAAGGGCCGAAGCGCCATTTTGGGAAGTTTACTAAGAGCACTTTAAAGTTTTTTTGTTTTACAATAATGTCTTCAGCACCTGGTTAGATTTTGAAAAAAAAAGTTAACTTAATGCTCCCACTCACCTGAAGCGACAAACAACTTTAAATGTCCCAAGCTTTCTCCCAAATGGTAAATATATTTTAGATGGCTGAGGGGCCACAAAAGTCTTCAGAATCAAACGAGAATCGGAGCATTCGACGCAGATTTTTGTATTTATCAAAGCTGCATATTTAACTCATTTTTGACCAAAGTGTCGCAAAAACCCTTTTGCCTTTCTAGCGACGATATTACATTGTTAATTAATTTTAAATTTATCACCCGTTTGGGTGAAGCTTAGAAATTAACAAGAGTTCAGAGAAGCCTTTCCAATATGACCGGGCCACCGGTCAGCTATCCTCAAAGCACGACCGTATTAGCTAGCTCTATCCAACCGAGATGGTTCGACTAATCGATTAACACCATCGAGATCTGCTGACCCCCAAACTGGTACCGTGTTAACGCAAAACCACCTCGACCCAGGCCATTTAAAATGTTTTAATTAAGTGACTACATAAGGTTGAATGGCTTATAACATATTTCCATAGAAGGATTTTATATAAATAGAAAGCCAACTTGATTTAGCTGAAGGCATTTCTTCATTTCTACGACAAAAATAATTATGTGCTTATGATGTATTCCATTTTTTTACATAGCATTTGTACAAGATCTTAGCTTATATATTTTATCACATTTTACATCTGACATCGTCACATTTGACATAGTCACATTTCACATAATCACATTTTACATCGTCACATTTGACATTGTCACATTTGACATTGTCACATTTGACATCGTCACATTTCACATAATCACATTTTACATCATCACATTTGACGTTATCACATTTTATATAGCCACATTTGACATTGTGACATTTGCCATCGTCACATTTTACATAATCACATTTTACATCGTCACATTTGACATTGTCATATTTTACATCGTCATATTTGACATTGTCACATTTTACATTACCACATTTGACATCGTCACAATTCAGTGATTAGCATCATTTGTTTTTTTTTTAAATTTCAACAGTCCCTTTTAAACACCGATTATTGGTACGTTTCAGCTTTTGATCAAATTGCGATCAAATGAAAAGCACAACGGTCCTGTTGGTATGCTTGCCAGGTAATCACAATTTGTTGAAAAGCCAAAACAGGCCTAGGATCGACATTTAACGAGAACCTAAAAAGCAAAATGGCGCTAATCGTTGAATTGTAACGATGACAGTGGGACAAGAGTTTGAAACATCTTCCACCTAAATAGTACCTTACAAAAATATATTCATGAACACGAAAGAACAGGGCCATATACACCGAGCTCGATTAAATTTGACAATATTAAATTTAAAAAGATTTTCTGAAACCTTAATAAAAGATAAATAAAATTTGCATTTTAGTAAGTTCGAAGTTCTAGTTTAATTTGCTTTTTTAAAGCTTTGTAACACTGACACCAAGGCTGGTCTCCTGCCTTAGAATATATATCCAGCATAACCTTGGAGTAACGAAATAAGGCTAATATTTTTACCCAACCTATACAAATTTGCGATAAATCATTTTCTCCGGGTTTTTACGTTGTCGTATACCATGAGAGAGAAAGAGACAAGAAAAGTCGTCCTTTAATATTGCAACACTTCTAATTATGTAAGAATGTTCTCTTCCGCGCTAACTTCACATAACCGAGTTGTATAGCTTACGTCTACGGATTTTGAAGTTATTTCCTATATTTGTGTTTGATTAAAAAACTTGCAGTGGTAATACAAATAAATCAAACATTATGGTGATATGTGCTATGCGCGAATGTTCAAATAAGACCAAACAACGATTATAAAACATCACTTTTCAGAGGTATTTCAACAGTTTTAAATAGTTTTCACCGAACTTAAGAATTCACACATTTTTAATGATACAAAGACATAAAATCAACAAAAGGCTTCCAACATTTTATAGGCAAACCTTTTTTTGTTAGTGTTTGTGTGATATTTTGACTTCTTAAATCATTTTAATGGTGTATTTTGTTAAATGTTTTCAAATCTGTTTATTAAAAATGTCCGAATTCCATGTGGGCGGTAACTAATAGGCTATCCAACATCATTTAACATATATTTCTTTGTCTCTTTCTATCTAGTCAATATAATGTAAACAATACTGACTACACTGTTTTGCAAAGGTACCTCTCCATGCCTTCTATGAACATAACGAATACACATTAATTATTTTAGTAAAAATGATTTAAACTGAGAAAAACTTATTTCCTTTTGATTTATCTCAAAAAACTGTTTGTTTGGCGTAAAACCGCTCGATGAGATCTGATGTCATTAAGTTCGTTTAGAATTTCAAGGTCAACGAATTTTTTTTCTGCTTGGAACGTAATTTTAATTACTGAGATCGACCATGGTAGTGTTAACATTTACAAAAAGGCTTTCTAAGAAGTAAAGCAAGTTTGTTCTGCGGCAATTACGGATAATAAACTAAACAGCCCATCCATGTTGACTACAAAAAACGTGACATTTCGTTGGAAAAACGTTATAATAGCTTCGGTTTTCAGCAGTTTTTGTGCATAACATAAAAAAATAATAAAGTATTTAGTAGAAAAGTTTACCAGAAAATATTAACCAAAAAATATATTTATCTTTTAACTTATAGTCTCCTGGTATCTTTATACTATTTTCAACTAAATTTAATAGTTGAAACAATGTCTCTGTTGGTTCTAAATTATATTGTAATATTTCTGTTGACAGGTCGAGTATTTATCATCACCGAAACTCGTGAGATCTACCACCTGCTCGCCCAATAGCCAGATCTTCCCAAAACTTTTGGTGAGTCCTTGTCTTAATTCTATAGCTGATAACTTACTCAAAACCGGCAACTTTACACCTGTTAGACGGATTATTATTATAATCATGTTGGAATTATCAATAAATTGATGTCACAACCGTGGCACGAGAATATACAATTCGACTACTCGGAATTGAAATTAATGATGATTATATAGCAGAAGTCAGCGTAATTAATTATTCACGTAAATACAACATCCTTAAAAATTTACGTAAAAATATTCAGTAACAGGAGCGACATATATATTTTGTATCAGACTGGTTAATAACAATAATTGGCTGATTTAAATGGCGCCGTTTTTTTACAACATAATTAACATAATAAAACTAAGACTTGATATTGACTTATGCCTAATATTTATAACTAGAGACTAACAACCAACATATTTACATTAGCAAATATATGTAATGGTTGTTGTCCAACCTAGGGCAGAAAAAAAATGGAATAGGCAATAGTAAACTAAGTACAGCACTTGGACTGAGTGATCAAAACTCTAGAGGGCAAATTATTGTGGGTATGATAATTTTAAAATGAGAGTCTTTAATTTTGCTCTGAACTCAGTTGAGCTGTCGATCTTTCGCAAATATGAAGGGAGGTTATTCCAAGCTGTGGGACTTGCTAGCTGCTACGGCAAAAGCTCGGTCTCCGAAATTGGTGTTGGGATTGCGTTTAGGTACTGTGAGTCTGCCTATGGCCGTTGAAGATTAGCTGAGTGGACAAACGCGACGGATTCCCATCCTGGCGTCGTGGGTTCAATTTCTCTGCTATCTAAGTCCTCCGTGATTGCACAAGCAACATCTTCCGCTTATTATGATGGTAGTAGGAGTTTTTCAAATATTGTCAGGTTATTCGTAACCTGGAAATGTTCGTCTTTCTTTTTGATAAAAAAATATAAATTAACTCCATCAAAATGAAAGCATAACGTTTTTATTTTATTTTGTATAGGAAAACATAAAGTTGTTTACAAAATTTTATAAATAAAGTGATCACTATGTTGCATTAACCAGTGAAATTTTCGAAAAAATAACGAAAATAACGTATTCTTTAATAAATAAATAATACTAGCGGAAGGCCGCATTTGTATGCATTTTAGTCGGTAGTGAAAACACGATATCCAAAAGAATTTTTATTGAATCCAATAAAATAGTTCACTGAAAGTTAGTGTTATGAAGTGTTCATCTGAGTATAATATTTATTTTAAACCAGTGTTTCTACCGTATTGAAAGAATCGCCCCTTTTACCTCATTAAAATTATCACAAACCCCCCCCCCCTTAACAAAAAACGAAATTTAAAAATTACACTTTTCTCTATGTAGGTGTTTACTTTATGCAATAGATTTCTTACTACAAATAAAAAAATGATGAGAAATAAAGATTAAACCCATAATATTTTTTTATAAACATTATGTATTCATTGCCTTTTATGTTATATTGATATAACATACAATATTAAAATAATATTTAAATAAAAGTAAGTCAATAATTTAACACATTTTTTTTAAATAAATTAAAAAACAAAAAAGTTTATGAGATCCTCGAGCCTCATGTGATTGCGCCAATTCCGTAATATTAGGTTCATGTCAAGTATAAGTCAAATATAATCTCCAATCTCCTCTTTGGCTAATTTGTAATCGATTTGGTGATTTGTTCAATATATGCATTACTGCGGTAAAACCCTTTTCTACTAAATAGGAAGATGGCTACAGAATGCTATGAATGCTGGCTAATTTGACTTGTTTCCACAGAAGAGGGTATTGACGGCGAAAACGAACCCAAAAGTATTACAATCACATTGCTCGAATATTACATTGGCTTCACACTCATTTTGTAGCTGAATAAGCTGCTCTTTTAAATTTGGAATGACACTATCTACGTCTGATGTCAATGGATTAATTACCCAAGCTGGTATCACAAAAATTTCTGGAAGTCTTTGAATCTTATTACCATATCCTCGATGTTATTACAATTATTTACAACATTTACGATTATTTACGCAATAATTGAGCAAATGAGCATATCTTTATCACAATTCCCACTCGAACTTCTGTACCGCCCCCTAAATGCGTTTTTATTAAAAAAAAAACGCCCCTCCAGCTGGCGCCCCGGTTTAGAATCACTGTTTTAGCACGTTCATTGCTAACTGAAATTCGTACATATTAATGCCATATGAATAACCGGTCAATTCATAATGACGAACAGTGACGGGTTTCCCTGTGCCCTGTGGAATAACTCAAAACCACATGGATGCGTCTGTTTTAGATCGGTTCAAAGCAAATAGGTGGCACAATGCGCGTGGCGCGTTGTGCGCATACCGGTCACAGCAATGAACGAACATTTTTTGCAATCATCAATCTAATATATTGTCGATAGGACTCTTCGTGTTTACCAAATAAGTCTAAATAATCTTCAACTTGATATCTCCCATTTCTCCAGAATAGTCTTTTTCGATTCACATAATAAAATAATAAAAAATCATCATTATAAAACCTACAAAATAATGAATTGTAAAAAAATTCACCAGAATTTACTAATTCCTTGAAGCATCATAACTCAAATGCAAAATATACAGAGGATCAGTGAAAAGTTTAAAAAAACCTACTCTACGTTATTTACTCATTTCAGCCCGAAAAACAGAGTTCGCATAATTCAATTCAGAGCTGTCGTATTAATGTCAACAGTTTCGGTAAAAAATACTCCCGTTGAGTTTGAAACGATGTGAACTTGATGGATTAAGAGCGGAAGACAAAGTTTTATTATTGGAAGTAGAAAATACACATATTTTTATACTTTCGCGATATTTTATTTAACTTTTATTGGAAGTAAAATATCTTTATTAAAAGTTTTTTTGTTAAATTTGCAAAACTCTATTTAAAAATAAAACAATTTAAAGATTATTTTTTCTAAGTTCAGCAAGTTTTAGTTTTAATTTACAGTAACAGCTTTTTTCGGCGTTTAAAGCCCATTATCAAACCGTGGTTACAACTAAAAAAATGCAATTTTTTAACCACCTATCTACAATTAGTGGTTTAGAACATAAATAATGCATTGTAGTAAATAAATGAGTATAAAATCATTATATACAATATAAAACATTATTATATTATTTGCAAATTCTTTCTGTGCACATACTCAAAATTAAAATAACAACATGGAAAGTAATTTGAAAAAGAAAATATAATATTCCAAGTTAGAAAATAACACTGTTTTCTCTAGGGGACCAGCTTTTGTATGCCAGTGTCATAGACCTCCGCCGTCAGCTCTTTCAGTCACTTCTTCACAGCTTTCTCAACCTTCTTTCGTTAAAAGAAAACGTTTTCCATCCAAAAAATCCTCAAGCTTAATGAAAGTTTAAGTTTAGTGAAAAGATGATAGTCCAAAGGCGTCCATTCAAACGATGTCAGCAGCTCCTGTGAAGCTCGCGCGGTGTGGGTCCTGGCGTTGTCATGCAGGAGGCTGACTCCCCGAGTCAGTATTCCCCTTCTGCGGTCATAAATGTCTCTTCTGAGCTTTTTTTGAGGGTATTGCAGTAAGCCTCTGCATTAATGGTAGTCCTTTTAGACATAAAATCTATCAGAAAGACCGCCTTACGCTCCAAAAAACAGATGCCATGACTTTTCCGGCTGAATGGCTGGTCTTGAACTTTTTGGTTGCTGGAGAAGATGAATGACGCCACTGAAGTGATTATCTTTTCTGGGATGTCGTGACACACCCATCTCTCATCTTCCATCGCGATAGAGTCCAGAAAAGCTTCTCCCTCCTGTGAAAAATGATCCGAAAATTCCGCGCGGATCTCGCATGGACAGAAGGTGGCGGGAACGCGCGACGACCTCTTCATTGGAAGAATTTACTGTGACTGAACAAAATGGCTGATAAACACGCGGGACAAAAAAAACTGGTCGTTAGGATCCCGCCTAGACGCCAGGTATGTCAACTTTGAAAGAAAAAACAACCTCTGGCTTTAGGAGCCCTTGGAACTTTACTTTCTAGATGACCCTCGTATAATCATGGAATATCAAATTATAACAAAAATGCATCATGAAAAAATCTTCATATTGAATAGTTTTTATTGAAAACTAAGATATGTTACGTTCGTGTTTGAATTAAGTTTGTAATTCCACTTTTTGCCACTGCACAGAGATGCTTGTAAGTTAGTTCCAACACGTGGTCCACAAAATCCATTATCCTTTCCCCAGTTGTCGCGAATACGCGAAAATCACGCATTCATTATATCACATATGCGGAATTCGTCATGCATTTATATATTTTTAATGAAATTATTGACGTGTCAGCTAATGAAGTTGTTTCTACCACGAAATAAAAAGTTCAGAGGGAACAATAGAATTTAAAATTATTTTGACATTAGTGTCGGAAAATTATGTTAAACGGTTAAAAGGTTTGGGATGTTTAGGTATAATTAAATATCTGGATTTATTTTGAAATGACAGAGCATGAATGACATTGGATAATTTCATGGAAGTTTTTATAATATTAAATTTAACCTTTAATATGTACGCAATGTATTTGTCTGTCATTGAACATTTTAATAATTAAAAAAATAATAAGTACTTAGTTTTGACTACTGTATTTAATATTATTTTTTTACATATTTCAGAACCAATGGTTCTTTATTCAGGATATTTTTTCTTCATTCAAATATATACACATCTTCAAACCATAACTTATAACCACCTAACTAGGCACTTAAGTAAGTAACTAACCAACCAATACGCCGTTTAGCCGCAGGGGTAGGCAGACAGGACGAACCGCCATACAACTCTGTCTTGGCACGCACTCCTTGCTTCGTTCATATTCATACATCGTCTCATACATACTCTTCTGTTATTCTGACTCTTCACATGGCCCGATTTAAGTATTTGATTCACTTGATCGTGCCATGTCTTTCTCGAGCGTCCCCGACTTCTTCTGCCATTCACTTTCGCATCGTATATTCTTTTCACACTTCTCTCTTCGTTCATTCGCTCTACATACCCAAACCATCATCTTTTTGACGGCCTCCATAGTCGAGGAGTGGTAAGACGCTCGACTACGAATCCAAGGGTCGCGGGTTCAAACACGACGTCCGCCAATAACTTTGATTAACATATGTCATAATACATTTAATTCACATAAAATAATGAAAATCATATCTACGTTCCAGAGTGGTAGATACTCTAAATATCGCCCTGGTTAAAGACCACCATTAAGAATCGAAACGTTGATTGAAATGGCTATTAGCCGTGTTTGGTGACCAGATCTGAAAAGACAGGTACTTCTCGAACCTTCATCTTCCCCATCTCCTTCCCTTCCCCACTAATTTCAGCCTCACAACATTGGGGTATATGTAATAGTCTCACTGGCTCTAGACAGTTGGGACTCGTGTACGGTATTAACTTTAAAAAATATTTAAAAAATCTAAGTGTCCCTTTCTTGATCCTATTCAGTACACTTACATCACCCTTGCATTATTTTCGGATATCCACATTTTAACACGGTCGATAACTAGGCACTTTCCCCTATAAATGCGACCGTTTGAGATTAAGGATCAGTTATAATTGCCAAGTACCTAATTTAGGGTTTTTTTATAATTTAGCACATAATTTGACATAGTCATCCACAAACCTTTATTTTCAAAGGTGTCGATATGTACTCTGTTATTTATTTCAACCCAATTCTGACCAAAAGTTTTATCGATCGTTAAAAACAGTAAATACAATGTCCTCATGGATACGAGATTAAGTTTTTTTGTAGGCAATTTGAAGACACGAGCTATCTCAGTGAAAAGATTTTATTCGATGGCATCTTTTCATCGTTAAATTACACACAGATACCCGCGGGCACCCCTTCCCTTAATTGTGTGATCTGTTTTGCCATGTACCACGTCAAAGTCACATCTAGAACCACTAAAGAATTGGGATTTATTTCTTTCCACGAGATGTTGTGACGCATTGGGAATGAACACTTAATGTCTACGCATAAGTATACATAAACTGTACTATTGTATCCGAAGCTGCGATAAAACACCGAATGTGTTTTCAGCTCCAGACGAATTTTGGAAATAGTGGACTGTAAAACGATAAAACTATACTACTTAATGGACGTGTCTTATTATGGATGTGGACAGATTAAGGAGTGAAGGAAGTAAGGAAAACCAATTCACTCACCGATGAAGTTGATGTTTAAGCTCTAGATTCTTCTTACACAACGAATCACAACGCTGAACTTAATTTTACTTGAAAATAACAACTAAACGACGACCAAACGAGACATCAATGAACGAACAGCTTAATTTTGTATTATTTGAAGATCAAAACAACAAACCGACGAACAAGCGAAAAAACCAACGAGTAACACATTTTTCACCAAACTCTTCTGTTTTTTGATTGTCAATTGTTATTTTTAACGCAGTGTTGTTGAGTAAGAAATCGAATAGCGAAATGGCGGGATAGGTGGGAATTGGATGAAAAACAAGAAGGCGAGAACCTAACAAATTATCTTTTGAAATCCAACATGTACAATAGCATACTTTTTTGAATCCTAAAACTGAAATACCATTAGATTGTTCTCATCATAAAAATAGTTTTATTAAATATATGAACGGACTGTTGCAAATACACGTACTAAGTCCTCTCGTTCAATTCGCCTCACAAAAATTCCAAGTATTGTGAGTGTTGTAGTTTCCCTGGCTCAAGACAGTTTCGACTATTATGTCGTCATTATCAATAAAAGCACGTCCTTAAATTATTTAATATAAAATATTATACTTAATTTTGCACCTAAAAAACAAAGGTAAAAAATGAGTAACTTTAAAGATGCTACTTTAATATTTTAGTTATTTTAGACTAAGATGTAGGTTTTAAACCTTTTTTTATTCATTTCTAAAACGGTTTACTTTTTACTGTAGTATTTCATTTATATGTATATCTTTTTTAAACTGTATTATTTTCTGTACTCATGCTTAATTATTTATGTTAAATTATTATGTAAAAGCCCATCAGGGCGTTAATAAATAAATAAAATAAAATAAAATAAATTGTGATTTATAATATTTCACGTATAAAAGTAACGCTAAAAAAATTATCATGAATAAAAATAAACCTGTAATATACAAAAACTTTTAAATGGGTTTTCCAAGAAAACACGCATTTTGAACCCGTGCACTCTTTGCACGGTTATAATATTGAATTAATCTGGTAAAAACTTTCTTTTCATTATTCAATATAATTTAATCTTTTTTTATTTTATTAAAACGATAAAATAATAGTAAAAAAACAGTTTTGAAATATTATTCTCAAAGTGTTTAAAAAAATCATTTCGGGAAGGACAAAATTACAAACAATTTTATTTTTTCAAAGACATACACATTTTAAAAGGAAGTACATAGAAAAAGGGAACAAACGAGTAAATACACTAAAAAGCGACTTGTAAAATTAAATAATAACTAAACATCATAAATACATTTAGAAAGATATTCAAATACACAAAGGTTTTACAAGAAGGGCACTGATTTATTAATTTTTCTGAGAAAATATCCTATTTCAATTTATTTTTGCTTGCAAGTGAGAGTTTTAATTCATTCAGGTAATAAGTTAAAAAGTGAAAAATCGAAGAACACACAAAAACGTGACTAACCTTTCCAGATGTCAAAAACAAACCACTAATCCAAAATGGCTGATAATGCTAACATATGATAAACATATGTGTACCAACATAACAAAAAAAAAACAACGATAATCGAACGTACACAGCCCGCGAAAATTCAAAATTAACCTTTTCCTTTTGAACCGGCTATCTATATTTTACATGAAATTTGTTTCTTGGTAATGGAGTCCCATTTACGTATTATATTTTCACTATGTATAAATTACTTATAAAATGTTGATAAAATTATTTTTTGTACAAACAAATAAGTTTTGCTGATTCAAACAATTATAATTTGGTTTGTAAATATCTCAAGCCATCATAAAATATAACTAACAGCTTTAGAAACTTCGTTTGAAGGTTTGCTCTTTTACGTTTTTCGAAGGCATGGGCAAAAATGTTTTCCACTTACTGAAATAGTACCAACTCGAAAGTTCCCTTAATTTTAACCTTTCCAAACAATATTACACGCCCTTAATAATAAATGTGACTCTACAACTTTTCCCATGGCGGCACTGAACGTTATCAATAGGCTGCATAAAATAATACAATCTGTATCAAACATTGGCATTGAATACATGAGATTTGCCCTCACATAAAATCAACGCATAGGTTTGGGAATTCGCTAAGCTAAACTCTGCTCATTGTTTGCCTCTGAATCTTTATATTATATTTACACGACCTCTCAGCAATAATATACAGGAAGGAGCGCTTCTGTAGTCAGTATCGATGATTTTTGCCTGACTCTGGCGCGGCTAGGGCTAAGGCTAGGGTATTTATACATTTATTCATAGCAAATATCGACATAATATTTTTGTTTATTTGTATAACCACTTTTTCACAGTATTGTTTTAAAAGACAAAAATATAGGATATAACCTAAAAAACGGTTGAGTTATGTCCTGTTAGACGTGGGAGACGGAAAACATGCTTACATACCAAATGGTGGTGCTATATTATATAGAACTTGTCTTGTCTCTTTCTCTCCCACGGTTTATCACGTAAAAACCCGGAGAAAGTAATTTATCGTAAATTTGTATAGGTTGGGTAAAAATATTTAACTCTTTCTCCAAATATACTCTTGCTCTGAGTATACGCCAATGTTGTGCTTATAATAAGCGGGAAGAAAGATTATTATTCTACTCGGATATATTATTATATACCTTTTATATTTTTTCATATTTATAAATACTTACGCTAGATTTTTTTACACCCTAAGATTTTAGTAAATTATCTGTTGAAGTACACATGCATTGTTTTACCCATATCTAAACATTTTTTCATGATTTATGATAACAATCATGATTTATTATATTTTATTTTGCATACACATCTGTTAAGTATATATATTATTTTCTCTTTGTTTTGTAAGCTAGGTAATTTCGCGTATGGAGAACAACTACAAATTTGCGCTACATAGATTCACTGGTATTATTATTGTAAAAGAAACTCTAATAACAGGAGCGACAGATACACTTTGTATCAGACCAGTTAGTAGCTGAGTGGACAAACGCGTCGGATTCCCACCCGAGTGTCGTGGGTTCAATTCCTCTGCTAGCTCAGTCCTCCATCATTGCACAAGCAACATCTTCCGCTTATTATGATGGCAATAAGAATTTTTCCAAAATTTAAAGTTATTCGTAACCAGGGAATGTTTGTCTTTCTTTTTAAACAGAGAGTATATAGAATACAAGAAAACCCAGCTGATGGTCCAGGGTGTAGGATGTAGAACAGCAAGACGGTAAACCTCAAAGATTTTGAAACCTGTAAAGTTATTCCAGGCTATAGCTTGCAGGGTGAAGATTGTTCTGATGTTAGCCTTCCTCTTTAAGCATGAATAGGTTATAGAGTGATCAATTCTCATCTTCAAAATAAACAAAAAGTGAATACCGCAAAAGAGTCCCAACTGCTCCCAACCGATTGGAACGTGTTTATAAATTAAATGTACAATAACACATATTAATCCAAATAAAAAAATTGGGCACGCCGGGATTTGAACCCGCGACTTCTGTATTCGTCGATTACTCTAGCGTCTTAACCACTCTACCACGTAAGCCGTCGTTCGTGAGTTGTATAATTAAAAAAAAAAAATTTTTTTTTAAGTAAAGTCAATTGTTTTTTAAAATAACTTTAATAATAATGATAATTTTCATAATCACAACTATTATTTTCACAATCACAACTATAATTTTCATAATCACAACTATAATTTTCATAATCACAACTATAATATTCATAATCACAACTATAATTTTCATAATCACAACTATAATTTTGCTAATATCGCAGAGTGGCGAAGATCCAATCTGGTAGTATTATTTGCCGATAGTTATTTTAACCGAGTTCACGCTTCAGGTTTCGCCGTTCGGTTAGCGGAACTTTTCAACCACGGACTAGCTAATTCTGGTTGTTACTTTTCCTCATTAGTTATATTATAATCTTCGTTGAATTTGGCAAATTCTGTTGGTAAACTGCTTGCGAAAAGACGTCCACTAAATTAAATCGAGATAGACTAAAATCACAATTTGTTCCGTGAAGACTACGGAACAATATTCTACACAAAATTTTTTTAAAATAAATAGGCAACACCTTAAATAAAATAGTACAGCGTACAGCTTGACACGAAAAACTTTACAGTTGGTGAAGTCACTAGTAAAGGTTTTGTGGATACAAAAAATTAGCGATGGGAAAAGCTTCACAGATTTGTGAATGCTTCACGAATTGATGCTTCTTCAAAATGAACCCTTCACGGTGAACCCTTCAATTGAAGTAACATATTAATCACAGCATTCCTCGTCGGGGGGAGGGGGGAAGGGGGTTCTAATAATATTTTCGGGGCAGCTCTCCCAACCACATAAATTGATGTATGTATGTGCATTATTCTATGGCAAAAATTATAGCTTGTAGAAAAACGATGATGAATTGTCTATTACTGGTTTCTCTTCTATGGTTTACGGGATGACAGCTGTCAACATTGTTTGAATCTTAAGAGTATTCAAGCTTTGAATTGACATTGTTTCATGACTTAAAAGGGATGATGTACAATGAGTATGCACAAGGAACTTGCAAAAAGCAAATGAAGTACTAGCAAAATTTCCAGTTTCTGTAAGAGCGATACAAACTTCTTTCAGGGCTTGAGATACGATTTGAATATTCTTACTGTACAGTACTCAGTTTGACAGTTTGGTTAGCAATAGGCTCAATATTGCGCAAATGACGATTCATATTAAAGGCATTTCCCCCCTTTATGGATATAACTTCAGAACAAAAGTTGCATTTGGCCTAGTAAACCTCAACTTCCTTAAAATAAACCCATATTTCACTTTTCTTTCTCGTTGAACGGCCAGTCATAATTTTAGGTAGAGATTGAAAGGTATGTTTGTAAGCTGAGATATTATAAAAGTTCAACAAAATAATTCGTTCACAATTCAAAATCACCAAAAAACACTCGGAAAAACTAGTGTCGTATAGACAAACAAGCAAAGAAATCATAAGCAAATGTCACGAGTACGTGCGAGGGAACGGATAACTAAAAATATACTTCATTGCTTCATTCATTCTTCGAACTAAAATCGAAGTAAGAAGGAAATGAACAGTTGAACTGTGGATGATGCAATATTTCAGTCTTTCGAACGAATGAAAAATTGAAGTTCGAAGTAGATGCCATAGATCGTGCAAGCGGAAGTACCAACTTAACCAACTTCAATTGAAGTATTTGTTCAATGAAAAATGAATGAAGTTGGAACTGCTGTCAAAAGAAGTAGTTCTTTGAAACAGTTCTTTCAAAACGGTCACAACGCTACAAAAAATATATCGATTTAAACAACAAAAAAACACTTACGAGGGTGATATAAACACCTTCATTAAATACATTGGGGGCTGTACAGATCTTATTTTCCATTATTACATATTAATTCCTAGTTTAAATTAGAAAATATACAGGAACATACTCACCTGGCAGGTCCTATCAGATAGACACATTTATTAACTTAAAATTATAATTATGATTTTTATTTATTTTATTTCATTTTTTCTATTTTTTATCTATTTTTTCCGATTTAGGGCATAGAAGCGAAGTTGAAAAAAACGTACTTTCTAAATTTGTCGTTACAGTACAGGATTTGGTTCAAATTTATATATCTAAAGGTGATTTGTCGAGAGACAGATTATGTTGAGATTTTTTTAGTAATTAGGATTTAAATGGCCAAACAGAGTTTTCTATGCCTCCTTATGAGTGAAGGTGAAATATGTATTCGTCAGGCAATTAATCAAAATAATAGATAAACATTATATTTGGATGATTTGTAAAATTTGTACAACGCTGTTTTAGTGAAATAACCCCAAAGGCGTTGTACAAATTTTAATTCCAAGGATCCATCTAATTATTGACTACATATTAATTTTATATATTCGTAAAAAGCATTAACTTTGTGGCTTGCCATATTTATAAATAGAACACATACACTTTGTTTTTAACCACTTTTTTATTTAATATTTTGTCTACCGGTTTTGGAAGTACCCTTCCATCATCAGGACAATATTAAATTAATCTGAAATACAAAATACTGAGATAAATATACATATTTAGGAGTTGGAAGGAGAAAGAGTAATTGAGGAAATTATGGGAATAACAGAGCGGTTTATTGGAAAAATATTTAGGATAGGACTATAAGATAAATTAATTTGATTGTTTAAAATATTGCATTTACTGTTTAATGATTTTCTAATTTCTAGTGCTTCTAAGTTATAAAATATTAAATAAAAAAGTGGTTAAAAACAAAGTGTATGTGTTCTATTTATACATATTAATTTATTTATATTATTGGCAGATAAAATATACAGAAGCATACTTACATGGCAGGTCACTTCAGAAAAACACTATTGTTTTAGCTATTTCGAGTTTGGAGAAAGGTACAGTTTCGCACTCAGCTTACATGATATTGGGTGAATTATAGTTGGTATTTATTCAAATTATTAATGTGTTCATTGTTTGATTTTAGGACATGAAAATGAATTTCGCAATGGGCTTTCAGAATTTGTAGAAAAGTACAGTGATTTGATTAAAAATAATTATAATTAATAATATATCTAAGTATATACTGCGTAAGAGTTCCAACTGCCCGAGTCAGAGAAAACTATAACCTCCCAATTGGGATTAAGCTGAGAAGAATAAGATTGGAAGAAATCTTGCTAGTCAGATCTAGTCACCATACTTGTCAAAATTCATTTCAAGCATCGTTTAGAAATTAGGATTGGTATACGGAAGTAGGTGAAAGAAAAATAAGAGAAGACGTAGGTTGGGTTACAACATGTTAACTGTCCTCAATCTAATTTCCTTTTATTTGATTTAACAAATATGTTAATATGAATTTATTTGTTTCATCTGGATTTTTATACCCTTAGCTTCTAGTAAATATATTTTTTTAAATCTGCTGATGTACACATGCACTGTTATACCCATATCTGAACCTTTTTCTCTCATAATTTATGATAACGATCATGATTTTAGGTAGTTTTAATTGTCTTATTAGCTTAATTAATTTACTATGAAGCGCAATATAAGTTCACTGTTACTATTATTGGGTAGGAATTAGCTATTCAGATTTAGTTTATAAATCACTACACAGAGCTAAACACACTTTAAAAAACATGTTTGTTTCTAAATTATAGACTTTGGTTACAATTATGCTGATAAAATCTTCTCTGAAACTGAAAATATAGATAGTACGTTTTATAATTTTCAAACATTCTATTTAAAATAAGCCAAGGATCTTACCATTTTGCCACGGAGCTCGTCAAAAGTTACATCCATTTTCTCCTTTAAGCTTAAGATATATTATTTTCTCAGCAGTTCAATGTCGAGATGTTTTTTTAAGTTACTCAAGAATATTAAAAAACTAAGTGAAATACGGTCACAGGCGGTGGTAGATCAACCTTACTATTTTTAGAACTATAGCAATGTGGATTCATCTTTCAACGTCAGATCAAAAAGCCATACTCTAATATGACGATGCGGGTTATTAACTGTCAAGGAAACATACTCTCAAGGTGCGAGCTAAATTTAACACATGAGTGTATTTTTAACATTTTTAACTTTATAGTTAAAATTTAAAAAAAGCGATCGATAGTTTTCAGCAAGCTCATTTTATTGAATTGAAAATTTACGAGTTGAAATGACTTATTTGAGTCCGGCAAACTCGACAAGGCGGGTTTGAATCATCTGTTATTTTTTTATCTCGACTGCGAATCCATTGGTCGCGGGTTCTAGCCCGGCGGGCGCAAATAACTTTTATTTTATCAATATATGTCATAACACATTTTATTCATATAAAATAATGTATGGTATATTTGCGGTACGTTCCAGAGTAGAACATACACTAAGTATCGCCCTGGTGAAAGACCCCCATTCAGAATCGAAAGGTTACTCGAAATGGCTTAAGCCGTGTTTGGTGAACAGATATGAATAGCCAGGTAATCCCAACCTTCCTCTTCCCCATCTCCTTTCTCCTCCTCACTAACTTCAGCCTCACAACATACGCCGATTGGAGATGTCATAGTCTCACTAGCTCTAGACGGTTGGGAGCAGGTGGGACTCTTATTTGGTATTCACTGTTTTAAAACCGTGTTTGAGGTTAGGTCTTTTAATTTAATAAATAGACGACTGAAGAGCAATGTAGTTTGTAGGCCTGACAAATAAGACACCCTCAACCGGAGTGGTCAGCTTCAGGTCAATTTATTAAGGTTCAATAAATCAGAAAAAAATGGATGGTATTTCAAAAGTATCCTTAAAATAAAAATCCTTGGCCTTCGAATGAGCCGATAATATCAAGTCGTTTAAAAAGTTTTTACCAAAAGGCACGTAAAACGAAAATAGACCTCGTTTTTCGCCTCTGAATATAGACAAGGGCTCTATACTTTGAATTCCATTAATAACTTTGCTCTCGCACAAAATAAATTATTTTCGATTATAAGTAAAGTATTACTACTTAATCGAGTTTCCGGAGTTACTGAAAGCTATTCCTAATTTTGATTCGCATTAGTCACTTGTAGTTTATTGACTTATTTGTCAGTATTTGGTTAGATTTTATGAATGGAATTAAATTTCTCTAAGTTTATCAACTTTATATAACCTTTTTGCTTAACATTTTCATGCTGACACTGCGCATGGTGCGTTGACAGACGTGACCGGTATGCGCACAACGCGCCACGCGCAGTGTGCCGCCTCTTCGATTTGAGCCCATCTAAAACAGATGCAGCCATGTGGTTTTGAGTCGGTTCACAGGGCACAGGGAAACCCAAAAGGAACGTAGTGAATAAATCGTGAAGGACCGTAATCGGAAGAAAATTTCAAACTTTTTTATGCATGAGCAATTTTCCCATCGAGTGTGGCAGAAGACGGCTTACGGTATTAATACTATCAGATTAATATGTACGAATTTTAGTTAGCAATGAGCGTGTTAAGATAGTAAGTTTAAATTCATATGAAAAGACACGTCGGTAATTTCCATCACAAAATTTCAATTTCCCAATGGGTGCTTCATAAAGTTTAAAATAACCAAAATAAAATGAAATGTTCTTGTATACAAAATTTTAGATGATAATCAGGCAAAACATCATAGAACTATCAATTTGATAAAATTGTTCAGTTCTGTGTAATAAAACGTCAATAAATATTTAACACAACGCATCAGAATCTCTTGCAAATTGATTATTATTATCTGCATTAGATTATCATTATAATCTTATGGAGGTTTATCTGTAAGAGATTATAATGTGTTGTATTTTATTTAAATGTAATTTTTTTATTTATTTCACTTACCCTGAATAT
Organism: Drusus annulatus; assembly: GCA_022651775.1. Taxonomy (NCBI): domain Eukaryota; kingdom Metazoa; phylum Arthropoda; class Insecta; order Trichoptera; family Limnephilidae; genus Drusus; species Drusus annulatus. Next base: position 88,199 of record JAGWCC010000361.1, on the reverse strand, counting down.
ATATATATCATGAACATGTGATGAAACTAGGAGACAAAACCTTAAGTGACCAGCTAAGGCTTGGGGGCTCCATCGAAGCCAGAGTAAAGTTAGCCTCTCAGATGTTGGGCGTACCGTACAGGCCCCGCAGATACTTCATTAGTACACAACTGCTGACCTTGTACAAATCGCAAGTTCGCCTCACTGTTGAATTTGGCAGCCTCTTCTGGTCTGGAGTCCCTAAATACCTGAAAAAAGCTTTGAGTCTGTGCAGAAACGGGCGGTCCGTTCCTATCTTAACAGATTGCAATCTTTGGAGCACAGACGTCATGTGGGAATGCTGTCCTTGTTTTACAGGTATTTCAATGGAAGATGCTCCGAGGAACTTGCATCATTGATCCTTTCACTGGCACCGGTGCATAGTCTGGAAACTCGCCAAACGCGCGCCCAATATTTGTACATGGTTGACATTCAATACATAAGAACGAAAGACAAGTTCTTATGTTCAACAGCTCGGCTATCGAACGATTCGCCGGCCTCTGTATTCCCTCCCTCCTTCAACATGGGCTTCTTTAAGACCCAGGTTTACTCCTTCCTTTCCTCAAAAATACCCTCCACACAGCATCTCCCAAAGATGACATAGGCCCTGAGGGATTCTTTTTTTCTCAAAGCCCCCCTGTGTGGAGTTTTTGTATTTATATAATATATAAATACAATAAACAAAGTAAATGGAGTTTTGAAACACAGTTACCAAATATAATGGATCCTAATAATATGTCTACATAGTTCTTGTCACATAATAAAACAGTTAAATATACGGGCATGTTAAAATCTAAAATGGTAAAATGAAAATAGATTTTTTCGTCTTTTATTTGAAATTTGAAGAGGGTTATATTTGATGGGAAATGAACACTATCGTAATGAAAAAAATTCTTATAGGTACCATCTAAAATGCCTGAAATAAACAAGTAAACCTATATTATCTCCTAGATAAGTAGTTGGGTGGTGTAAATCTCCCGCATTGAACGGCTGTCTCTTTTGATCAAACTATGTATTGTCTTCAGATTTATAAATAATTTAGTGTTTTTTACGAACTTTTTTTTGGACAGCTATTTGATATGATTATAAATTTAAAGCAGAACTGTAAAATTGAATTAGTGGGATGGTCAAATATATTTTTTCAATCGGTTTTACAATATTTGATAAAAAATAAGTTTAAAATTCCACACAGGTACATTCTTATAACGTTAAACAATATGGTTTATTCTATAGTTTTTACTACATTTAAATTGTATTGTCACGCGATTATAGTTGCAGTTTCCATTTGTGAAATTTTGGATGAAAGAAACTGTGCAAAATCTATTTTCCACCTATAAACATAGCCTGTTCAAAAGAAAAGGTGAATTTTGAATTTTCGCGGGTCGTGTACATTCGATTATCGATATTTTTTTTGTTATGTTGGTACACATATGTTTATCATATTTTAGCATTATCAGCCATTTTGGATTAGTGGTTTGTTTTTGACAACTGGAAAGGTTAGTCACGTTTATGTGTGTTCTTCGATTTTTTACTTTTGAAAAAAAATTAAAAATTAAATATTATGATAAACATATGTGTACCAACATAACAACAACAAAAAATCGATAATCGAATGTACACAGCCCGCCAAAAATTCAAAATTCACCTTTTCTTTTGAACAGGCCTCGTATGTATACTCGAGAATTTTCAAAGGAAACTCGTAACATTTTAGATTTTTTTCATTTCTGTTAGGAACAAATGAGATTTTACCAATGTTTCTACTGTGGTACGTTTCTTACGAGAGCCTGACCTGACCATTCAGTAAAATTGTTGAACCTTGGACTTGCGCAGACAAACCGTCCATTGCCAAGAAAGAGGGGGATCGTAATGAAAACAAATAGACTGTAACCAAGACGGATTTATCTATTTATTTAACTATAAAACGTAAATTTCGGTGAAAGCACTTCTTATTAAAACATGGAAATGCTTTAACTTAAAGAACACGAAATACAGTTCTTTTTCTTCTTTTCGGTTTAAAGACTTGATCGTAGAAAGTATTCTGGAATTATATAAAAATTAATAATACTAAATTTTTAACTTCATTCCACTATTTTTTATTAACACCTGACTGGTTTCTCCTTATGACGGGCATCTTCAGACTGATCCTATTAATGTCCGGGATGGACGCTTATTGAGTCTATATCATATTGAACATCTGTGAGTTAGGGTTTTGTTTTCTAGAAGACGGGTTACATGGTGATGAGTTAGATGCATCTGTGGATTTAAAAAATAAATATCTATCTATTGTTTTCAGCTTTATTTTTAACAGTTGGCTATTTTTGAATTTATCCTTTTGATTTTCCCGTCTCTGTTTGCTTGGTGTATTTTATAGAAGGTATGTTTACATTAATAGATTGGTAAAATATCTTATTATAATAATATTAGTCTACATAAGGGTATTTTTGTAGATTTCCCCTTAGATGTCTGCGAAAAAAATCCCAGATTACATTTGACTCTGGTTTTTTTAAATGTGTATTTCCTATTTACATCAATGCATAAAATATTGATATTTACGTAAAAATAAAGCTTAACTATAATGGATATAATAACGGAGAGTTAGCATTTTTTCCAATTGACTATTCATTGCGTATTTTTTTTCTATTTTATTTGTAGGTCTATTTATCTCTAATGATTCGTATTTGTCCATTTTTTCCCTTATTGCACACACGCAACGATGTAATACAATTTAGTAAAATCAAACAAAAAACACACATCCACAGAGTTGGTAGTCTTCACCAGGCTTTCGGCAGATTGTCACCCAAACATCTAGATTTTTTGCAACGCGGATTGCGTTGTTTCCACGTTTAAATAAATGTTTTATGAAACAGTTGTCAAAAGAGAATTTTAAAGAGCAGCGTCGGTAACTGTGATTGTTGGATAGAACGACAACAAAGAGAATGAATTAATCTGGTGAGGAATAATCTCAAAGTCGAGCTCTAGAAAAACCGTTTTTGTAATGTTAGCAGTCCGATGGCATTCAAAGCCACACACGATTCCAGCGGCCTTAAATGCATTAATCCTCAAACAAAACGACGGCCTCTGCTGTAGAGTGGTTAAGATCATCGAATACGAATCCAGAGGTCGCGGGTTCATATCCCAGCGTGCGCAAATATGTTTTAATTATTTATTTTGTCATTTGATAATTAATTATTAAATAGAATATATATATTATATTATATTTGCGGCACGTTCCAGGCCCCGATGAAATACCATAATTTAGAAATGAAACTTTGCTTTAAATGGCTTTAGCTGGGATTGGTAACCATATGTGAATAGCCAGGTATTTTCCAACATTCCCTTTTTACTACTTCCCTTCACGATACCTTCAGTATCGTAAAAATACCCCGATTCAGTATGCTGCACTCCCACTGGCTCTATACGGTTAGGAGTTATTGATACTCTTGAGCGGCATTCACATAAAAAAAGTTCTTAGAAGTAATGTTTTTTTTGAGCCAAAAAATGAAGCTTTTTCGTAGTAAATTTAATAATACCATGGCGTTTAAATGACAGTGAAAATATCTAAAAAAAGCTTTTCTAGTACTTTGAGCACTGTAAACCTAAATCCTATGAACCTACGTATCAACTCATTGTTTTATTAATAGAGTGTTGCTATTTTAAATTAAGTTATTCCCAGGTACAAGTACCCACTTGAAAAAATTGCAAGCCCTTGACGTCATTTGTGTTTACTCGCAGAAATGATGACACTCACGTGGCGCTGCTTGGAAGCAGTTAAAATGCCACACCTAATGTATGCCCACGCGGTTATGTTCCGGAGTTTTTCTTCCAATTACGACATGTTTGTTTTCTCTGAGAAGCGAAACGTTCACTTGCTCGGTGCTCGCATGTTTATTTTCTTATGCCTGGAAAACACTGAATTTCCCAGCCGGCTGTTGACTCAAATTAGATGTATTTAATGCATCACTTAACCCTTGAAAACTTGATGTAATTATGAGCGCGATATAAATATACTGCGTGTACGTGACGTACGGAGGTACTAACATACGTGTTGCCGTACGTACATATCATACGCTTTTTGAAGAGAACTATTTTAATTTTTTTAAAGAAGTGTGTGGTAGGCGTGTCCGTGTTGCCAAAGTAATAATAATAATATTAAATTTAATTCAATTGAATTATATAAAAATCAATATTTTTTCTCTTCAAATGGATTCAATCAAACATTGTCAAATATAGAAATTCATTCTGGAATAGATAATCAACTTCATTAGCCCGTCTGGGGCCTAGGAGATCTTAAAAAGACAGTTACTCACCAAACAATTTAAGAGCAAATTAATATTGGTATATAAAAACATCCAAAAGTAAAGTAAAAAACGTCTAGGTACATGCATAGTATAAACCCTAAGCATTTATTTACACTACACACATATAATAAGATAAAGTATACCAAAGGGGTTATATGAATATAGAGTAAGAAATAGTTTAGCAAATGAAAACCCCACGGCAAGAACCTGTTAACTAACATTTTTGTCAAAATTGAGTTAGTATTCTCACTAAACTAATTCTGGTACGCCCAATCCAATGAACAAACTTTCAGATCATTAACGTGGAAAATCAAAGAGTTGAACATGTTAACTGCAAATTTTGTTATAACTGAAATATTTTTAATAAATAAAACACATAATCTTTGTTTATAACCACTTAATTATTTAATACTATGTGTACCGGTTTCGGAAGTACTCTTCCATCATCAGGACAATATTTAAAATAATAAAGTGGTTATGAACAAAGTTTATGTGTTTTATTTATAAATATGGCAAGCCACAAAGTAAATGCTTAATATGAAATATTTTTTATTGGCAAGAACATGTTATCAACAATAATAACATTGTATTGCAGAAACACATTAAAATGCTAAATTATATATTAAATTTAGTATATTAGCTATAACATTCATGAAAAATAGTTAGTGGATTTGTGATGGTACACTCTTTTTTTCAACAAACGCAAAATAGTAAATATCTCAAAATGACTTGACAGTTAGTTAACAGGTTCTTACCGCGGGGTCTTCAAATATATCATAATAATACGAATAATTGATTTGACAAACGAAAACAATGATATATGGTAATAGAGGATAATACACGTATGCTGGTATTACGCTTACTCTTGTGCACATGTTGAGAGATATTCGTTGAATTGTGTATGTGTACACCTAAAGATGTTTAAGTTGATGCATCTTTATTGAGTAGTTGGATCAGTTTATTTATGGATGAGCTTTGATATGAGGATGACCGGTCTTTGACGCGAAAACGACATGTGATGCCTCGCACGATTATAGCTGTTTCGGACAAACAAGTTGATCTCCTTCAGTATGTATGGGTTCTTATACCTTCAGATAGCTACTTGTAAAAACGTTTACCCAAAAACATTTTTTGACGGGCTCGCATTTTTTTTTTTTTTACGTAAATACCGCACAAGAGTCTCAACTGCTCCCAACTCAGAGTATCTACCACTCTGGAACGTGCTGCAAATAAACTAAATTTAACTCTTTTTTTTTTAAAGTAAGACAAAAATTCCCGAGTTACGAATAACCTGACAATATTTGAAAAACTCCTACTGTCATCATAAGAAGCGGAAGATGTTGCGTGAATCTTTTATGGACTTTTTTGATTTACAGAATGTGGTTCCGTTCCCGGTCCCCAAATAGTGGAACTTTATTCCAGGATGCTGCGAACAAGTCCTTCGTACGTTGTTTGCATTGCTATTGTCTTCGTATTGTACATATAAATAAACTGAACTGCTAAAACTGCTAAGTGCGGGTCGTTCAAACTATCGTCAAATTTTACATTGTCACAAGTGAATGATTGGCGCCATGTTGTTTTTTTTTTCATTCGAACAGTCCCTGTTAAACACCGATTATGGACCGATTACAGCTTTTTATCAAATTGTGATCAGCCGTAAAGAATAAAGGTCATGCTGTTATACTTGTCAGCTGATCACTATTTGACGGAAAACTGAAACGGGCCTAGAATCGGCGCTTAACAAGGATCGTTCAAATGAAAAAAATAAAAATCAAATTATGCTAATCGATGAATTGTGAACAAACTCTAGACTCGGTGCAGAAACGCGCGGTCTGTTTGATAAATTCCCTTATCTTAACAGACGGATTGAACATCGATCGATCTTTAAAGCACAGAATTAATGTGGTAATGCTGTCTTTGTTCTACAGGTATTTCAATGAAAGACACTCCGAGAATCTAGCGACATTGATCCCTTTGGCACCGGTGCACAACCGAGAAACTCGCCAAACGCGTACCATCACTTTTACACGGTTACCAATTGACACATGAGAACGGATCGCTTCTACAACTCGGCTCGGCTGTGGAATTATTTGCCAGCCTCTGTGTTTTCTCCCTCCTACAATATGGGCCTCTTTAAGGCCCAGGTTCATGTTCCTTAATTTCCTCAAAAATACCCTCCACACGGCATTCCCAAAGATGACATACGAGTATGTCCCGAGGGAAATTATTTCCTCTCTATTTCGACCTTTTTTATGTATGTATATATGTTTTTTAAAAATATGATGAAAGTTTTCAACAACTCAACCTATGTGTTAAAAAAGCCAATTAGAGTTATGGGTGCCAGTAAAAATACTCAAGTAGTGTGTATCAAAATAAGAGAATTATTTTTTTAAAACAAAAACAAAAAAAATGCTATTTATGGAAGCTTTTAACAGCGGAACGTGACAGAAATAGAAAAGTATGGATAATTTATTTCTATAAATAATAATGGCAATAATCTAAAAATTACAGAATATAGTGCTGCTTACTAGAATAGTATCCAAATGTTATGCATTACTGTGGAGTTTAAGATTGGCGTTTGACTCACTAGGAGAACGAGTTATATTATAAGTTGTTCAAGTGTTCTTGTCAAATAATGTGTGTGTTATTATAATTTTGTTGTAAATTATATATTTAAGACACGAACATAGCAAATGTAAGCAAATATATATTTAAATATTTTTAATTCCTTAATGCAATAAGAAATTAAATGTTAAATGCTGTGTTGCATGGTTTATTTAAATATGGACAAAGAACCCGATTCATTGAAAAAAGAGACAATCAACCGAGCTCAGCCTTCGAGTTGATAATCCCGAGGCAAGTTCTTGAATTGAAATGTTTTTTAAACCAAGCAAACTGTTTGTAAAATAACATTTTAAATGCGAGTAGTTTTACATACCTGGCAATAGTTCAATTTATTTTTATGTAAATTCCACACAAGAGTTCCTAGCCGGTGGGATTGTAGCATCTCAAACTGAGGTATGTTATGAGGCTGAATGTAGTCTGAGGGGAATAAATAGTTGGGGAAGAAGAAGATTGAAAAATACCTGGATATTCAGACCTGGTCACCAAACACTGCTAAGGCTATTTAAAGCAACGCTTGGATTTGTTTTTTTTCACCAGAGCAATATTAAAAGTATATCTGGCACTCTGAAAACCAATAATGAATTAAATGTTTCAGGAATTAAAAACTATCAATGCAGCTGCCTATATTTATAGACAAATATTGTTTGAAAAGAGTGGTAGATACTCCAAGTATCGCCCTGGTGAAAGACCACCATTCAGAATCGAAAAGTTGCTTGAAATGGCTTTTTATCTATGTTTGGTGACCAGATCTGAATAGCCAAGTCCTTACCAACCTTCCTCTTTCCCATATCCTTCCCGTCCCTACTACCTTCAGCCTTACAACATACCCCTGATTGGGGAGGCCATAGTCTCACTGGCTCTAGACGTTTGGGAGCAGTTGCGACTCTCACTATAATTTCATTGTAATGTGCGGTATTCACTATAAAAAGTAAATTGTTTATGCACTTCTTAAGCAGGTATTCGAAACTTTAAACGTTTGACTAATATTTATTTAAGATTTTAATTTTTGCTTACTGTGAAATCTCGTGGATCATATTTATTTAAAGTTTTAACTACAGTCATAGAAAGACGTAATACTGTCTTCGTTTAGCACATTCATGAGAGTTTCACGGATTGTTCGTGGAGGTAAAGAGCACTGTAAAAGGAATAAGTAGGTACCTGGTAGACATCATAGGAAGAAAATTAATCATTCTGTTGAAACGCTCTGCAGATAACTGGAAATGCAACGATTATGATATTATTTAAAGAAATTACAAAAAAAATACGAGCAAGAAAAAAGTACTTTACTATCTTTGCCATTTTAATCTTAATCCCGTGCATTCTAATTATGAGCCCAATGCCTCCAATTTACTTAATATTTAGAATTTCCACAGTGCGAGCTTTTTTATAACACAATTAAAATGCTTAATGAGAAAAGCTTCTTTGAGTCTCGTATTATAGGGCAGCTTTGGAAGATGCAAAAACTCCGCCGAGCAGAAAATCCACTTTTCTAATAAATTTTAAATCTAAAGTTATAGTGCAAGTATCTATTTAAACTCTTTTTTGATTGCTCTCGAGGCGACAGATAAAAATAATAAAGCGTAATTGCAGCACGATTACGATGCTAATTTTAAACTATTTCACATTGACCACATTTTTAATTATTGTATTTTTACAAACAGTATTATTTCGGATGTGATGTGATGTGAGCACGTTTTTTTTCAGTACATATAATATAATGAGTTTATGCCGTCGCTCTCACAATACTTAGATGTGTATTGGTTAGCATAGTTGTCTTCCGTGCAGTTCATCGAGGTTCGATTGTCGGATATAATTCCTTTTTTTTTTTAAATATGCTACCAATTTCTACATCTTAAACTTTATTTTTAAAATTTACACACCAACTTCTGTTGAATAAAGCGTGGTTGACTTCGAAACTAGTTAAATTTAATCGTAAATAAAAGGGTTAAAAACCATTTGTATAATATTTTATAAATGCACTCTATACGGTTATTTATAATTATTTTTAACTGATGTGTTTTTCCTCCTCAAAAAAAAAAAATGATATTATTAATTACGCTAAGCCGTCGTCTGTACATGATTCGTTAGATCGCCGTGTGGGGCGCTAATGTATACAAAAACAATACTGGTAATTTTCGCTCATACGTAAAAAAAGTTTGAAATTTTATTCCGATTACGCTACTTCACGATTTACTCACTTGAAATGTGTATCAAGACTAAACTAGTTAACCTTAATCGTAAATAAAGTGGTTAAAACACCACATGTATTTTTTTGTAAATGCATTCTCTGCGGTTCTTTTTAATATTTTTTAACTGAAAAAAAAAAACAAATACGTATTTAATAAAACACATTTACAGGTTGTTGCAGGATGTTTTTTGAACATTTTTTCTTCAATAAAAAATGACATTTCTTCACCGGTAACCGAATAACCACCCACCCCACCCTTACTGTCCAATAGTGATTTTATTTTAGTGAAATAAATATTGACATTTGATATAATTTTTTTTAGCTCAGAAATTTCTATTTAAAGTCTGTCAGATACGTTCTGTAATATCTTGTAAAGTGCTTTGAATCATATAATAATTAACTCTGTAGGTACTTACTTACTAGGTCGCAGTTTCTGATAGAAAACATTTTGAAGTAGTTCTGTATGATTGAAATCTAATCCCCCTGAGTACCAACGTAAAAATATAATATAACACATGTAGGTGATAGTTGTCTACGTGATACGTTCAGTTCTTTTCGCCCACACTTGATCTTTTATGAGTAAGGGGAAAGTTTATTTAATTATATTCTGCCCTTTTCATTATTAGAACTAGTTATTACCAGTGAAAAATCTTGACTTGCCAAGATAAAAACTTAGAATTTTTTTTTCACATTACAAAAATTTAATAAAAATATAGGTATAATAGGTAAATACTTTTTCGCTTGCCTGGATTTGAAAAGATTTTTTTTTAGTTTTCTCAGTCCCAATTTTCGTAAGTATATACTCACTGCCAAATCATGTTGTTTACCTATTTATTAGCGGGATGTATCTTGACTTGTCAATAAAAAATATTATTCGAATATTTTTACTTTAATGCTTACGGACAAAAAAGTTTTGAGTACAACGCAATTCAATTCTATAGTTCATCAAAACATACAAACTAAAGCCTTTCAAAAGCAAAAGCATTACTCTGTGTTAAATTTAGTTCTTAAAATGTAGATTCTATATCTTCAAATTTATCATTTAATTATATTATTTTGATTTTTATTATGTGTGTACTATATTTTCGTGTTATATGTAACTACATGTTACTATGTAGCTAAAAAAAAACACTTATGCCATCCCAACACAGGCTTATGCCTAGTGGGATGGGCAATTTAACAACTAATAAAAAATATATATTCATGTAAAATAATTAAAAATCCACCTATTCCAAATAAAGAATAATGTCGGCCATAGTAGTTAGGTAGGTAGGGAATTATTTAAAGATAATAGTATGGACTCAATAAAATTAAAATATTAGGGAAGTAAATAACGCTTTGATATACTTATATAAACTCAGTGGGCCAATAGTAGCACCACATTTGCGAAGAAGCGATGAAATACAAATGCATAAATATGTACATATTTTTATTCCAGTTTTTTTTTCTTAAGCAGCTTTTTTAATATATTTTTATTTTTTTATTAATACCGCAGTCCCAACTGCTCCCAACCGTCTAGAGCCAGTGAGACTATTGCATCCCCGAACGCGGTATGTTTTGAGGCTAGAGGTAGTGCGGAAGGGAAAAAGATGGGGAAGAGGATGGTTGAGAAGTACCTGGCTATTCAGATCTGGTAACCAAACACGGCTAAAGCTATTTCGAGCAACGTTTTGATTCTGAATGGCGGTCTTTCACCAGGGCGATGCTTAGAGTATCTACCACTCTGTTTATTGTTGATCTGCTATTTGTATTTCGACCATTGTATTTGTGTCTGAATTAAACCGGAACAATAGCGGATGTACCTGAATGTACGCGCCCAGCCTGTTGGCTTAACTGACACTCATTTGTATCAACTTTAAAAAAATAAGTATTCTTCGAATATCTCTCTCGAGTGTGCCCTTTCTAGGTTTTGTTGTTTCATATCTGAGTTCGACAACAAACGAAATACGTTTTATTATTATTTATTTTTTGAAAGAAATACAAATATTCCCAGGTTACGAATAACCTGAAAATATTTTAAAAAAACTCCTACCACCATCATAATAAGCGGATAATGTTGCTAGTGCAATGGTGGATGACTTAACTAGCAGAGGAATTGAAACTACGACGCCCGGGTGGGAATTCGACGCGTGTTTTGTCCACTCAGCTACAAACCGGTCCAAAGTGTATATTTTAAATCACTATTTTTATTGGTCTTGAATCAGCACAACGAAATTTAACTTACACTCGAAATCGACAGTCTTCCTGCAGAATGAAGTCTACACAAAACTCAATCAAAAACTAAATGACCAAAATAACACATTAAAATAGTATTACTTCTAATTTTGAAACTGTTAATTCGTGGTGGAACTCCATTTTGATGATTTTAATAATACCAAATTATTAACTTGTGTTTTTACTTTTAATGTATTTTTGAATGTTATGGTGAACCCACTTCTGGACAGACTACGGCCATAATACGAGTAAAAACGTATTTTAAATTCTTTTTTTTTTGTTGTTGTTAATGTTGGAATTTTTCGTATTATTTATTTCAATCATCGTCATCTCCTTTCCTATATCTTATTCGGGTCGGAGACCCATCGCTTCGATTAGACGCTTCTAGACGTCCCTAACCTGGGCAATTTCGTCCATTCCAGTCCCAGCCTCTTCTCGCATAGCCTCTGAAATTGCTTGTTATTTTTTTTGTTAAAATTTCATCATTACGTTTTAAACTTTTTTATGGTATCAAACATTACCGGATCACTTCACTTGTGTTAATCATTATCTTGATAACAAAACCACCAAATTTTCCTCTTATATGTATTTTTACTAATGAATCTCCCAATTTACTAATTGATACTTTAAGTATCGCCCTGGTGAAAGACCACCATTCAGAATTGATACGTTGTTTAAAATGGTGTTTGGTGACCAGATCTGAATAGCCAGGTACTTCCCAACCTTCCTTTTCCACATCTTCTTCCCCTTCCCACTCAATTGGGATTGCCATAGTCTTACTGGCTCTAAATATATAAGATGGTTATTTTGATAGGTGGGCGAGAATGGATGAAACCAGAATATAATAAGAGTAAGTAAGAGAGAAAAAATACAAAATATAAGATAGGTACTTAAGGTGCCTTTTTAGATTTTAGACAGCAGGAAAAATGTTTGAACTGCCATAAATAAATGCTTTCGGAGTTGAACAAATGTATTTATAGCATTTATTTCGATGGGTTCAATTTGTTCGTCTTATATTTGAACGTTTGATTTAGAGCCATCGAAAAATGTCAAATTGTTCAGAGAACAGGCGGACAAACAAATATTTAATAAAAAAATAAATATAATCACAGAAAAAAAAACAATTATAGGTATAGCAGCTAGAGTTTATAATAATTATTTATTTATTAAGTTTCTTACACATGAAAAACTGTTATTGATTTAATACATAAAATAAATTAGATTTTATATTTGACAAATAATCGAAAATTAAGGTTCGTTCATTGAAGTACAATAAAAAATACAAAAAATTTCAGGCAGCAGTGGTAAAGATTACGACAATGGAGAGAAGTTCGTTCAAGAATCAATAAGATTCCCATTTCGAATCTCTCCTCACTGATTTAGAATATGACGATTTTGGATGAGATTTGGTTCAGGAGCAATATATTAGAGAATTAAAACGGTACTCACACTTATGCGTTGCTTGTAAACAGCATATTTCAGATTTGGTATTTGACTTCAGAGTAGAATATTCTAATTGGAAGGGTGAACTCTAACTCGCCTTGGACAAAAATTAACATCACATGTCAGTATTTTCACTATCATCTTATATAAGTGCCTTTGAAAGTGAAAAGCCAAAACAGCATAAATATCGCGGTTAAAGCTTACACAAACCAGTACTCACGCAGAAGCATTGCTTGCATACAGTATGTTCAAAACTGAATTGAAATTGAAAAAAAGTTATTTTTTTACCTAATCACAAGAATACACTGTAAAACTTTTCGAATATTCAAATTCGAACAAGGCATAAAACTGTTTTCGTCCCTTTTTATATTTTTTTACAAGTAGGCATAGGATAGATAAGTGACTGTTACTCAATGACGTTTCAAAGTGACATCACTGTCGAAAGTGCATAAATATGCACCAATACAAATAATTAAGTAGCTATGTACATTTCGACTGGCAACATTATCGATAAAACACTAATGGAACAACCTGAACTTCAGATGCTAAATTTAAGGTCAGCCGCGATGGGTAAGAACTGGAGCGAGTTTCATAAAAACATAGATCCGTTTGAACTCACTAAAATACCAGTTTAAACAATCATATTAATTCCTTCATCAGAATGCATCCATTAGTTGTTTAAATATATACCTGAAACACATGTTTTTCTAATAAATTTATTTCAGAATTTTCGTATGTGTGTTTAACAGCTGTCTTTATAATAACTATAATTTAATGTAGTGCTGTTTTATAAATAGTCCTACAAACTTTTTGTAAACGTTTTTTTTTGCATCATAATATCTCTTGAAGAGCCTTTGCAAAACATAAGCCAATGGTCAGACCACTATCTTAACAAGTATAGATAATATAGAATGCCATCAGTTATACATTTTGCTTAGTTGCTAATATAGAACCCCGACTAAACACTAGTTGCCTATAAGCTATTACGCCCACCCACTCACTGCCTAGAGAAAATTTTCCAAACATTTTTATGATTATTTTTATTCACAAAACAGAATTATAATGTACCAATGTTAAAGTTTTCAATGAATATAGTTTATATTGTGATTTACAACATCGTCTATAAAAGCTTATATCAACATCCCAACGCACAGATTTGGCAGGACCCCTATATTAAATGAAATACCGTCTTAATATGTTTATGCGCTTTGCAATAAACTAATCCGCTAACCTCACGACTGAAACAAAATGCTTCGGTAGACTTGCGAATAATCGTGAATACATACATGTTCACCACATTTTTAATAAGTGTATATATCACTTCATAACGTCATGAATCCCGGGCAACGCTGGGACAGCTAATATGTTAAATTATGGGGGATTAAAATTTACATGAATAATTTTTCAACCATTGAAGTCTGGAATGAGAGAAAATATTGCTGCATTTCAGAAATATGAAATGAAAATAATTCATCGTTAAATGTTAACTTTATAAACTCTAATTGCTACACCAAAGGAAGGAGCCTTCCGGTAAAAATAACCGAAATTGTTAACTATTAATTTATGCGCCCTTTGAAGGCTTTTTTCGAAGCCAATCTTGAAAAAACATTTTTTCTTTGGCTATTGTTTAATTGTTGTCTCTGAAAGAAAAAATCTTCATTTTGGAAAATCATAAATATATTTTTTTACGTCATTTTTTCTCGGAATGAAATCGTATGGTAGGTAAACAAGATGAGCTCTCTAATGTTGTCAGTAAACCAATAAATTAAAAATGAAAAGGGTGTAAGTATTTCTTGGATTATAAACATTTCAGATACTTTGAAAATTTCGGTGGTAATAAAAAGTATGGAAATCTTCAAGGTATCTGACCGTACACCTCTGTACATGCGTTTTGCAATGTTTATGCAGTCGGAAGGTGAAACAACTCTCACACTAGAGCGTGGACGGTTATGCATTTAATAACTAAACTTTATTTAATTCTATTTACATCGAATTCACGGATTCAAAATAAACGAACTTAGGCCAGAGGCGCAGGCAGAGAGGACATTCTGACTCTTCACATGACCCAACTCAAGTATTCGGTTCACTTGATCGTGCCATGTCTTCCTCGGGCGTCCCCGACTACTTCTTCCATTCACTTTCGCGTCCTATATTCTTTTCATGCTCCGGTCTTCGTTCATTCGCTCTACATGCCCAAACCATCTAAGCATTTCTTTCTTGATTCTATTCATTAGGTTTACATCAGCCTTGCATTCTTTCCGGATATCCACATTTTTTAACACGGTTATACATGGTTTTACGCACATACGGGATCTCATTTATACAGCATTCAGTCTGCTCGCATCCTTCCTCTGCCAGTTCCATGCCACGATAATGTGATCTTGAATTTCGTTGTTAAGAAATGAAAATTTACAGTACGATTTGTTGAATCCATCACGGCAGGGGCTGGGTCAAATCGACCATTTTTATTTAACGTCATCGCATCAATAAAGCTGCATTAAGTTTCTTGAGAATCCTGCCTGTTCCACCTGTATTTTCCCGTACCACACAAGATATTATCAAGAAAATTTTTATCGGAATATATTTTCTATAAATACATCAAGACATGCATTAAACAATGGAGCCGGAATGATATGTTTTCATACTCGGGGAAGCCGTTTATATTATTCATATTTTTCTTCATTTTTATTTTTGTTGACGCACGTGTTCCTGTATTAAATTTTTACTCGTAAAATAAGAGCGTACTCAGACTATTTTTTTGAATGATTTGGTGGTTTCAACTCGACAGAATCATTTTAAATTTTTTTATAGGATATATTTTGGGTAAATACAAAATATAAGTGACTGCTCCATGTCTGTCTCACTAGGAAATTCCTGTGTCGACAGACGCATAGTACACAAAATATATACATAATCAAGTGAAACATTACAGTGCTAAATATTTAAGAAAACTTTAACAAGAAATAAAGCAAGTTAAATCCTATAAATTCAAATAGAAACGAATAAATTACATTGTTTGCTTTTATTCTCTGAAAACTGTTTTATAAGAGGTTCGTGACCATTTTTTGAGAGGTGGAGTCGCCATGTCGAATTAATGGAATGAGTGATATTATTTGTTTTTACCTTCATTGTACCACTGTTGAAAAAAATCAATGAGGCTCTCATATCTAATGCCAATTTTCACCTTTCTCAATGCATCCAGCAGTGCCCAGCTTTGACAAATGACTTTCCTTCAATTTTCTATTCGTCATCATCTTTGAGTACTTTCGCCATCTAATTCAAATATGAATGTTGTTAATTCTTCTCTTCATTACGGAGGGTGAGGCAGGGTGGTATTTAAGAGTGGTTATAGGAGAGTTCATACCGCTATTTTCCCGAATTGAATCCAATAATTCTAACCTTTCCACTAAAGCAATTCGACTTCGTTTGATTATTACTAATTATAGCTAATGTAATAACACCCTTGATGTTATGTTTTCAGTTGGACGGTCTAAGGATAACATGATATTCCGTATGGTATGACTTCATACCTTGATAGATATACCTGCGATAAATCAAAACTATACCACTGTTATTCACTGGAAGTTACAAATTAACTCCTACCATTAATTCACTGCCCCGTATCTTTGTCCGCCTTACTTCCCTGCTTTCACCCAAGGTGCACACTTAATAATAATAAAGTGAAAGTTGTAATACACACAATAATAATAACAAAGAAAAATAAACATTATGGAGGATATAAGGTCTCATTTCTGTAAAACGCCATCAAGAGAGAGTCCATCCTGGCAGCGTTCACATTGATGGGGCCAATATCTTACTTTCCACCTGCTAAAAAGGGTACGGATCCCGCTGTTTGAATTAATGGAATTAATTGGATTCAAACTCGATCCATCCAAACGCTAACTGAAAAAGTTGTTCCTCTTCGTAGTGAAAGTCATCTTTTAATCGAGCGTGCTTCAAGGTGGTTTCCGCATCATCTGCATCCACCGCTCGTTGAGAGGAGAGCTGAGCCATTCAGATGCAGCCGCGACAATGACGTTGGTGGAATTCCGTGTCCTCCCCCAGAAGCTGGCTAGTCGGTGGCGAACTAAGGCGGGGAATGAGTGCAATTAATGCTTTTACAAATTTTATTCTGTAAATTTCAAATAGCTCAATCTATACTCAGTCTTTTGACAGCCTCCGTGGTCAAGTGATAAGACGCTCGGCTACAAATCCAGAAGTCTCGAGTTCAAACCCGGCGTGGGCAAATATTTTTTAAATAATTAATTTGTGTCATAACACTTTTAATTCCTATTCATTAATATTTAGTAGATACTTTAAGTATCGCTCTGGTAAAGACAACCATTCAGAATCAAAACGTTGCTTAAAATGACTTTAGCCGTGTCTGGTGATTAGATCTGAATAGCCAAGTACTTCCCAACCTTTTTCTTCTTCATCTCCTACCTTCAGCCTCACAACATACCCCGATTGGGGATGCCATAGTCTCACTGGCTCTAGACGGTTGGGACTCTAATACGGTATTAAATATTAAAAACAAGGAAAATTTCGAAATCGTTTTCCACGTTAGAAAGAAAAAAAAAAAAAAAAAATATATATATTTGTACGAAACAAAGATAATATAATACATTATAATGTAAGGTGTTTTATAAATATACATTTTCTTCTAAATCCAAATTTTTATTATAAAGATGTACCCTCGGAAAAAAAACTTGTGTGTATGAGGGTGCGAATACGAAAATCTCAATACATTGTTGTTTTTTTACTTTGTCGCAAAATCTAACTAACATTTTGCGGAACGATGCTCAACTTGTCAGTCCTAGACACGGTGTCAATTTCAAGGTTATTCTCAAGTCTACCGTTAATAAGTATAATTTATAAGAAACTAGCCTTCTGGAAACAAGGGATAATGCTGACGTAATAAAAGCAATCCTTCCTTAACCGCTTTGGGTAAACCATTTCTGACGGTTTAAACCTTAGCCCGTTGAGCTAACGCCTTGCGACAGCAAGTAAACCTGGGACTAAATGTTCGATGATTATTTAAGTTTCAGATAAGTCACGGTATCAATAACTTAACGGGTATTTTCATATGCAAATAAGACTATTGACGCAATCATAGTTTGGCTGGATGATAATTCGGAAACCTAATCTATACGCTTCTATATTAGAACTCAGATTATTATAATGTTGGAAGTAGGAAATAATATTTGAAACGTAATTATTCTAGTTCACCAGTAGAATAGAATACATGTATTTATTTAAGGGTCAGCACGCAAAAATGCACACTTTTTGGCTTTCTAACACAAGGAAAACCACAAATGATTTTTCTGTAAATTTAATACGGGTAGTTACGAAAATGGGTAAGGTTTGCAGTGTTTTTTTATATTTTTTTATGTGAATACTGCACAAGAGCCTCAACTGCTTTTAACCGTCTAGAGCCAGTGAGACTATGGCATCCCCAAATAGGGCATTTTGTATGGCTGAAGGTAGTGGGGATGGGAAGGAGATTGGAAAGAGGAAGGTTGGGAAATACCTGGCTCTTCAGATCTGGCCACCAAACACGGCTAAAGCCATTTCAAGAAACGTTTCGATTCTGAATGGTGGTCTTTCACCAGGGCGATACTTGAAGTATCTACCACTCTGGAATGTGCCGCAAATATACTTTTTATTATTCTTACATGAATTAAATGTGTTATGACACTTATTAATTAAATTCGACCGGTCGGTAGCTGAGTGGAGAACGCGTCGGATTCCCACCCGGGCGTCGTGCGTTCAATTCCTCTGCTGGCTAAGTCCTCCATCATTGCACAAGCAACATCTTCCGCTTTTTATGATGGCAGTAGGAGTTTTTCAAATATTGTCAGGTTATTCGTAACCCGGGAATGTTTGTCATACTTTAAAAAAAAAAAAAGTTATTGGCGCACGCCGGGCTTGAACCCGCGACCTTTGGATTCGTGGTCGAGCGTCTTACCACTTAACCGTGGAGGCCGTCAAATACAATATTCTTAATCAATCTTTTAAATTCTATATGAAATCCATACTGGAATTTTAGGTAGAACGTTGAAAAATGCCTTCACTGGTTTTCAAACTGCACCTTTTACTGACATTTTAGTAATATCCTTGCCGAAAAGGAAAAAGGGCTGAAGCGCCATTATAGAAAGTTTACACCCGAGCACTTTTGTTTTACAGAAAATTTTTTTTTACAATAAAAATCATAAGTCAGCCAACCTGGTTGGATTTAAAAAAAAAAAATTAATTTAATTCCCTACCTGAAGCGACAAAAAACTAAAAAAGTCCCAAACTTGTGTCGCTTGAGTCAAGCCTTCTCAAAAATGGTAAATATAAATTAGATGTCTAAAGAGCCACAAAAGCCTTCAGACTCAAACGAGAGTCAGGGCATTCGATGCACAAAAAAAAAAAAGATCAATACTGCATATTTTACTCATTGTTGACCGAAGTGTCGCCTAATCCTTTTTGCCTTTTCATCGCAGATATGTAATATATTTAAAATATGTATCATATTTAATAATTGTGTAAAATATTAAATAAAATACAATTTAAATATGAAAATAGGTAGTTCGGTGTAACTACCTATTTACCTATGATATACGCGCCTTAAAATTAGTGCTGTTGTTTTTCAAATAAACAGTCGCCAACGCTGTATTAAAACTTGTCATGAAAAACTTCGAAAATTATTTTTACAATTGCGTCGAATGCGGCCATATAAAGAGCTACGCCCTGTTGATGTGATCATTTATCGTGTTGAAACTGATTCCCAGCGGTATTTTGGTATATTTGACCCATTAGTGATCATTCGAAGAATCGCCGACCAAAGTACCACCGAAATAATAACACCTTCAGCGTTTAAAGATATAAATAATAACAATAAAAAAATAAATAAGCAATTAAACTAAGGTTTTTCTCACTTAACTTAGTTTCCATGTTTCGTATGTGATATTGATAGGTAATATAGATTTAATTTTATTTTATTCCCTCACATTCCTTTCTTCGTTCATCCGCTCTACATGAGTGAGGTACAATCCAGTTGTGTGGTCAAATCCCGTCGTGTGCAAATAATATTTATTTAATTATTATGTATATACTCACATTTCATTCCTATAAAATAATATATAATATATTCGCGGTACGTTCTAGAGTGGCAGATGCTCTAAGTATTGCCCTGGTGAAAGACCACCATTCAGAATCGAAACGTTACTTGAAATGGCTTAAGCTTTGTTTGGTAACCAAATTTAGACAACCAAGTAAGTTCCAACCTTCCTCTTCTCCGTCTCTTTGCCCTCATCAGTACCTTCAGCCTCACAACATTCTCTAATTAGGGGTGCCAAAGTCCAACTGGCTTTAGACGGTTGGGAACAGTTGAGGCTCTTAGGCGGATTCACTATTGAAATTTTTTTCACCAATATAATAAATATATGGATAACTTTTAAAGCGCCGTTTTCGTGGAAAAATCACCTCAAGGGCGTTTGTTTATATATATATATATATATATATATATATATATATATATATATATATATATGGGTGCGAAATAGTTTTCACACTGTGCAAGAATAAAAACCATACACGTATTCATTTTAGTCCACTAAAAACTCTTTATTGCTTAATGAAGCAATACGGAAGCACTAATATTACAATTTTATTAAATTACGTTTCGTAGAAAGCTATCACTTTGTGGTTTAACATGTTTTAAGAAATGAAAAAAAAAATGTAAAAGAGATTTCGCATAGCATTTTAATTTTTATGACCGACCGGTTTCGCTTAGCCTAAACATCATCAGGGTACAAAATTAAATAATTTTAACTTGATTTAAGTTATTTTATAATTTAGTTTAAAACTATAGGAAAAGCCTTGTAATAAGCTTTCAGGATGTTGAGCTACACTTACGTGGTCGGTTTGGAAGTGAGCACTGCATCCTCAAGAGTGGGGAGACAGGAGGAAGGAGGGCGTTTCCAAAGGGTGGTTTTTTAAATTAAATTTTATTTTTTATAGAGAACATCACACAAGAGTTCCAACTGCTCCCAACCGTCTAGTGCCAGTGGAACTGTGGCATCCTCTATCAGGGTGTGTTGTGAGGCTGAAGTTAGTGGGGAGGGGAGGGAGATGGAAAAGAGGAAGGTTGGGAAATACCTGGCTATTCAGGTCTGGTCACCAAACACGCCTAATGCCATTTCAAGCAACATTTCGATTTTGAATTTTGATCTTTTACCAGGGCGATACTTAAAGTATCTACCACTCTAGTAAGACTCTCCAAGGATTAACCTTTTTTAAATTATCATACCCACAATAACGTCAATTTGCTTCACTAGAGTTTTGATTACTCAGTTCGAGTGCTATACATAGTTTATATATAGAGTTTACCATTACTTACTCCATTTTGTCTACCCTAGGTCCGACAACACGGGCAGCAACCATTATTTATATATATATATATATATATATATATATATATATATATAATATATATTTCTGTTAATGTAAATATGTTAGTTTGGCATAAGTTAGTATTGTGTTGGTTTTAATATTATGTTAATTATGCTGTAAGCGCCCTTGAGGTATTATAATCTGTCACGAAAACGGCGCTATATAAATCAGCCAATTGTTAGTATTATTATTATTAAATCACTTATCGTTAATCAGATTTCTAAAAATCGACAAAAACCTATCGATAAGTTATTTTTTCATTTCTTTGTTTAATTAAATTATCCACTTACAAAGCTATTCAATTTCTTAACCGTTTATTATTTATACGAATGATATTGACCCGTCACTTAAAATGAGACTATTCGAAAATTCCATCGTTGGTCGTGAAAGGGTTACGTGTCAACATCACGTCCCCCGGGACAGGTGGGGAAGGTAGGTGCTTGTTCTATTATTAATTAAGGTGCTTCTGAACAATTTCGCCTACGTATTGAACGACCTGTAATTAATAATGTGTTGATGAAATGGAGGTGTTATGTTTGCATCACCCGTCGCAGTAATGTAGCATCACTTACAGTTTATTACTTCAAAAGATAGGATAGGGGTTTTACGCTAACCTTTAAAAATATATATATATTAGTAATACCATAGTAACACTGAATAAATCAGATGGTATTTTGATAATAGTCCACAATGGAGTGCTTATACCAACCCTGATGGCAGTAAGGCACGCAACTGGCAGAGGAAGGATGAAAGTAGACTGAATGCTGTGGAAATGATATCTTTGAGACGTATGTTCGGTAAAACCATGTACGACCGTATTAAAAATATGAATATCCGGAAAGAATGCAAAGCTGATGTGAGCGTAATGAATAGAATCAAGAAAGGGATGCTTAGATGGTTTAAGCATGTCGAGCGAATGAACGAAGAAACGAGTGTGAAAATAATATATGGTGCAAAAGTAAATGGAAGAAGTCGACGACGCCCGAGAAAGACATGGCACAATCAAGTTAATCAAATACTTGAATCGGGTCATGTGAAGAGTCAGAATAACAGAAGAGTATGTATGATATGAGACGATGTATGAATGTAAATGAAGCAAGGAGTGTGTGCCAAGACAGAGTTATATGGCGGTCCGTCCTCTCTGCCTACCCCTGCGGGGAAACGGCGTGATGCTTAGTTAGTTTTATTTTAATTGAGAAGCATTTATATATTTTTCGGTTTTGAACGTTTTCCAAATACATATTGTCACTGATAGCAGTCTCCTTTTACCGGAAATCCAATTAAGCTCTTCTTTCGTTTGATTTTTTGTTTTTGTATATTTGT
This sequence comes from Drusus annulatus, assembly GCA_022651775.1. Taxonomy (NCBI): domain Eukaryota; kingdom Metazoa; phylum Arthropoda; class Insecta; order Trichoptera; family Limnephilidae; genus Drusus; species Drusus annulatus. Next base: position 65,651 of record JAGWCC010000361.1, on the reverse strand, counting down.
ATTTCTTTAAAATGCCCCTCAAAGCTTTATTTTTAATGACTTCTAGCTTGTTCTAGATTTATATGGTGATGCAAACGCGTTTTTCAAAATATCACAAACAGGAAAGCACTCCAGTAAGGAGTGTGTACTAGGACAGAGGTATACGGGTATAGCGTACTATTCACCCCTGTACCTCCGGGAAAATGTGTGATGTCAGATAAATGAGTATGTTAGTAAGGCATTGTTAATAAAAAATGACTGGACAACTCGCCATGCGACGGTTGCTTCTATTGCACGCAACCAAACAACAGGATATTAGGTTACGCCATATTTGCTAATCAGTCATTTCCTGTCGGAGGCTTTCAACTGGCCGGAAAGCGGAAATGCCTCGCGGATGGTACTATGTACATACACAGGTAACTCGTACAGTCAAAATGGCAACGGTTTTCGTTGTTGTCGGAAAAAATCATTTAAGGGCCAGCACACAAGAATGACGCTAAACGTCACTTTGTAGCATTCTAATTCTAGCAATCCTACAAATGATTTATCTGCAAATTTATATGGGTAGTTAGAAAAATGTCTGAGGTTTTCAATAAATACAATTTTTTCAACTGTGATTCTTTAAATTCTATCAAAAACATACTGAAATTTCAGTAAAAGGTGCAGTTTTAAAACCAAAAAAGGCATTTATTTTTTAACGTTTAAAAAAAAAATTTAATACGTGTTCAATATAAAACTTGTTAGATTAACTAAAACGCAGGTAGGAAAGCTTTGCAGCCAGGTGAAGATAATATGTACAGCGTAATGCAGTACAGGTGTCGTAAGCAATGCATGCAAACATAATATCACGTATGGGTCTGCGTTTGGCAGGCCCAGTGAGATATTTCCACGCGCTGTGATAATTATGCATATTTTGCATTGTATAATGTAACATTTCAACCTACAAATACGAGTATACGACGCAGTAGGCGGAAAATTCAAGTAAAAGTTCTGAATAAATATAAAAATAATATAATATAATTTTAGAATATAAGATAAACTCCATTATTGGAAGACTGAACGCTGTTGGCGCTAATAAGAAATTGTCCAAAGAAGCGAAGCTAGCAGTCCCCAATGGAGTGCTTATATTAACGCTGATGTATGGCAGTGAGGCATGGAACTGGCAGAGGAAGGAAGAAAAAATAGACTGAACGAAGTGGGAATGAGATCCCTGAGACGTATGTGCGGTAAAACCATGTATGACAGAGTTAAAAATGTTATATATTTAATGTAATTATTTTATTAAATTACACATATTTTCGATCGACAGCGAATCATGAAATCAATCACCTTCCAATGGCATCTGGATTTAGACCTTATGTTAATTTATTTGAATATTGAAAGCTCATAGCTCACCCCTGGCTTGACCCCTGGACACGTGGGCTTATGATTACTTTTGATAATGTTTTTTTAAAAATGGTTAATACCGCACAAGAGTCCCAACTGCTTCCAACCGTCTAGAGCCAGTGAGACTATGGCATCCCCAATTGGGATATGTTGTGAGGCTGAAGGTAGTGGGGGGAGAAAGGAGATGGGGAAGAGGAAGGTTGGGAAGTACTTGGCTATTAAGAAACACAGCTAAAGCCATTTCAAGCAATGTTTCGATTCTGAATGGTGGTCTTTCTCCAGGGCGATACTTACTTTACTTGGAACGTCCCGCAAATATACTATACATTATTGAATATGAATTAAATGTGTGATGACACATATTAATTAAATAAAAGTTATTTGAGCACGCCGGGTTTGAACCCGCGACATTTGGATTTGTAGTCGAGCGTCTTACCACTCGCATTTAATTTTCGGAAAAGCTACGCATGGCGATTAAACACACCTTTTTAATTGATTTTTTTAAATTTTATGCTCAATAGTTAGACACTACAGTTATTTGGGCGCGGTTCGATGTTCACATTGGAGAGAGAAAAAGCACCCGGCGTGCGATGCTGGCTAATGACAACTGCGGCGGCAATAATTACGACAATTCGCCACACGTGTTAGAAGGCATTAAAATTTCAAAAGGTAATTTTGTAATCTTATAGAAAGGGTACTAACATTTTCATACAGACTAAATAAAAGATAGACTTAAACTATACTCGTAGTAAATATTTCATTTCATCAATGGCTCATGACATTTAGGTATTTAGTAGAAAAAGTTCTAGTGCGTTTGAAAAAATGATGGTCGCTAAAACTTTTTTCACTGTCAGCTCAGATGCTTCGAGTCATTCTGACAAAATGTTTATGGAAAGTCGAGCGTTAAAAATCGGTAATACAGATAAATTACTTTGCACAATTAGTAGTAATGCTCTGAATGTTTTTAAAGGATATTTTTTCAAATGAGAAACTTAGCCATCGTGTGTGGTATGAAAAACTTGACAATAAATTAACATACCCAATTCATCTCCAATGAATACTGAGATGAGCAGTAAACGTACGATCTTTATATTTAGACGTATTAAGCGTAACCTTGCTGTTACATAATTAATTTCCATAGTTTTGGTAATACTTACATGAATACATATTACCCCCTTCCTCTTGGTTCGTCTTCGATTTTCCTAGACAAATATACTAGAAATCTTAGCATATGTATAAAATTATAAATCAGTTTTTTTTTCGCTGTCCTCTATCTATACAATCCTAAAGCATTTTGACCGATATACAACCAACTTTACACAATGTCACCACCCACTCCATCCCCATAATTAAATATACCACGTGTGTTATTATGAATGGGAATAATTTCAAATAACACTTATAAAATAATGTAAATACAACCCCCCCACTCTCTTGACTAAATTTCGCATCGGTGTATCGTTTCAATTTAGGACCTGCACATAACAAATCTCTTGATTAAAAACAAATTCAGTTCTAGATCGCTCTAGAACATTTTAGATATATCGTGGAATTTTCTAAGCTTTCTGGAAAATATCTCTTTTACTTTCATAACATAGAATATTGATACACAATGTACGATAAAATTTTATGTTTACGTTCAAATATATATATATTCTAACAAAATTGTTTTGAGATTGAGGTATCGCGTTAATATTATACCTATCTGACACAGATTGGTCCTAAAATAGACCTGTGTTTGTGACATATATGCGGTTATGGATATTAAGAATGCTTGAAAGGGGGGCTTCAGAGACAAGTGCCACTATAATAGGTACGATATAGAGCTTTGAGTTTAATATTGAAAATCTAACCAGGGTTGGGACGAGGTATTTTTACCTCTGGGTATTCGAAAACACGCTGCCACAATACATTGCCCACGGATTAGTTAAATTAGTAGAGCAGTTACTTAAATATTGAAGGGTTCATAGCCTAACTCCGCTCGAGGAAAGCAATGAATAGATTATTATTTAAGATTAATAAATCACTTTGTCTTATTTACGTTTTTTTTCTTCAGCGTACTGATTTCTATGAACGAATCGTGGTGCGCTTAACACGTGTTTTATTAATTAAAATCATAGTGTCATCATCATTGCACAAGCAACATCTTCAGCTTCTTATGATGGCAGTAAGAGTTATAAATATTGTCAGGTTATTCGTAACCCGGGAATGTTTGTCTTTGTTTAAAAAAAAACACATTTTACATGAGTGTGCTGGAAAGCTACGTAGAATAGTTTGTTAAAAATTACCTATCTGCTTTTCGTTCTAGTGCGGAAGATGTTTAACGTATTGATATCTATTTAATGTACTAATAGTGTCAACATTGGCATGAATTGACTTTATGCTACGCTTACTGATATGGTTAACTAGATCTGAATAAGTAGACACAGCCCAACCTTCCCCTTTTCTTTTGTCCTCTCACTTCGAAACCGTTCTGCCTCGCAACATTCCCCAAATAAGCCACGATGGTGTCGTGCAAATGGATTGGTATTTTTCCAGAGCACCGTTAGCATTCCGAGTATGGTGAGATGTTTACCGATTTCTCTATTTGCCTGGTTCCGATTCCCTCTAATGCAAACATGGCGATGATAGACAAATTATGTACTTGACCTCCAACCACTATTTGTTAGGCTTTAGCATTATTGTATGTTTTCTCTTCCATAATCAACATCGTTAATAGAAACTTATCTACGAGTACAAAACCTTATGTATATTGATGTATAGAACGCGTATACTCTAAATATGAATCCTTTTCATACGTATATTAAGGAGGAGTGAAGCAAATTGTTGCATGCAAGTACGTACGTACATACGTACAAGTGCGGACTTTTCAAATTTAACACCGACGGATGCGTTCAAAAAATTATCAAATTAAAAAAATAATCTTTTCAAATCTACACAAGTACCTACCTTTAATCTATTTTAGTAGACATTATGCTATATCTGCAATGGGTGGACTAAGGCAATACATATTTTTTGTTGGCAAGTCAAGTTAGTTATTGTATAAAATTAGTGTAAATTGTAAGAATTACTTTCACATAGATGGAGATGGTGCTCTAGAACAATATATCGACGCTGGAAAGGCAAAAAGGCTTAAACGACACTTTGGTCAAAAATGTGTTGAACATGCAGTTTTGATCAGTTCTTTTTTTGTATCGATTGCTCTGACTCTCGTTTGATTCTGAAGACTTTTGTAGCCCTTCAGCTATCTAAGTCCATCATCTACCGACCGGTCGGTAGCTGAGTGGACAAACGCGTCGGATTTCCACCCGGGGGTCGTGCGTTCAATTCCTCTGCTGGCTAAGTCCTCCATCATTACACAAGCAACATCTTCCGGTTATTATGATGGCAGTAGGAGTTTTTCAAATATTGTCAGGCTATCGTAACCCAGGAATGTCTGTCTTTCTTTTTAAAAGAAGTAAAAAAAAAACTCAAATTTATTTACCATTTGGAAGAAGGCTTGACTCAAGCGACACAAGTTAACTTGTGGACTTGTTTTAGCTTTTTGTCGCTTCACGTAACTTAATATGAGCATTGATTTACCTGGGTTAACTTTTCACCATCAAAATCCAACCAGGCACTGACGACGTATGAAATTTATTTATTTATGAATTAACGCACTAAAGTTCAAATACAAAAATGCATATAAAACACGAAATGGAAAAAAAGAGCAACAGAGAAGGAATAGCATATACATAATAATAAATGAAGCGATGACAAAAATAAGGCAAACTAAAAATAAGAGAGAACATTCAAGCCATGGTCTAGTCAAAGTTTTGGTAGAGTCGTAAAGAATGACAAAAATCATTTAGAGTGCTACCAAAAATGTCAAGACCATGGCTTGAGTTAACAAGTCTTGACATTCTGGACATCGGAGAATTATACCCACAATTAGTATTGTGATGATTGAGGAACAGCAATTCATTGTTTCTGAGTTTACGGCAAGGAATGTTGAACTGGATAAGTTGCAACAGAGAAGGTGAGTCAATAAAACAATTAATAATTTTGTAAATGAAAATTAAATCCAAGTCTTTCCTGCGCTTTTCTAATGAAGACATTTTCAACAATTGTAAAAAAAAAACTTTAAAGTGCTCTGGTGAAAACTTACAAAAATGGCGCTTCACATTTTTTACCTCTCTGGCATCGATATACATACGAGTATGCCATGTCTACGATTTTATATATTTAAATTTAATGCAAAATTTTGTTTCGTATAAATAGCTCCCCACCTGGACGCCCTTTATCCCAGTTAAAGTTTTTAAGTCGATTTTCACAGAATTACTTCGTTGATAATTAGTTTGAACCTTTACCTGGAAGATCGCTCGAGTCCGACGAGGAACCATTGATTCAATTATCGATAGATTCTTAGGCATAAGCAAAATGAATTATTTGAAATCTTAGCAGAAGGTGAATGAATTATTTGAAATTTGGCACAGTAAAATAATAGCCCTAAAATTCTCAATTCCACCGATATTTGAGACAGTCCGATGGCTCAGCGACACTCCATTATAATATATTGTATGTTTAATTAACAATACTGTTTATTTGTGTGTACATGGCCTGTTCAAAAGAAAAGGTGAATTTTAATTTTCGCGGGCTGTGTACATTCGATTATAGATTTTTTTGTTGTTGTTATGTTGGTACACATATGTTTATCTATTTAAAAATGTTCTGATTGAGGAACAGCATGGATTTAGATCTGCTAAGTCTACCACAACAAATTTACTTTCCTTCACTAATACCATTGTTAACGCTCTAGAAGATAACTCTCAGGCAGATGTTCTCTACACTGATTTTTCTAAAGCCTTTGATAAAGTTAATCACTCAATTCTTATCGCCAAACTTCATGCTATCGGTATTAGAAATCCTTTATTATCTTTCTTCAAATCTTATTTAAATGATAGACAACAAAGAGTCAAAATTAATAACTTTGAATCTATTAATATTAAAGTAACGTCTGGAGTACCCCAAGGTGCCCATCTAGCTCCTCTCCTTTTTAACATATTTATTAACGACATTGGCAAAGTATTTTCTTCCTCGCGTTTTTGGCTTTTTGCAGATGACAATAAGATCCTTAAAATAATAAAATCTTTTCATGACTGTATTCTTCTCCAAAGTGATATTGATTCATTTAATGAATGGTGTGAAACTAGCTGCCTAAAATTAAACATTGATAAATGTAAAATTATGTCATTTCATAGAACTCATAAACCGATCCTCTTCAATTATAAATTAAATAGTGTCTCCTTATCTACCGTCAGATCTATAAAAAGATCTTGGTGTCACTATAGACTATAATCTTTCTTTTCGTGATCACATTAATAATGTAGTTAATAAATCATTAAAACTTCTTGGCTTCATCAATAGAATTGCATGTGACTTTAAGAATATAAAGACTCTAAAAACCCTTTTACTGCTCATTAGTTCGCCCTCATTTAGAATATGCTAGTGTAATTTGGTCCCCTTTCTATACCGTTCATATTCATCATATTAAATCCGTACAACATCGCTTCTTACGCGGTATTGCATGGAGATTGGGGCGAGAAAGAGGCGATTATTCATATGATGAAATTGAACAATTATTGAAAATGTCTTCATTAGAAAAGCGCAGGAAAGACTTCGATTTAATTTTCATTTACAAAATTATTAATTGTTTTATTGACTCACCTTCTCTGTTGCAACTTATCCAGTTCAAAATTCCTTGCCGTAGACTCAGAAACAATGAATTGCTGTTCCTCAATCATCACAATACTAATTACGGGTATAATTCTCCAATGTCCAGAATGTCAAGACTTGTTAACTCAAGCCATGGTCTTGAAATTTTTGGTAGCAGTCTAAATGATTTTCGTCATTCTTTACGACTCTACCAAAACTTTGACTAAGACCATGGCTTGAATGTTCTCTTATGTTTATTTTGCCTTATTTTTGTCATCGCTTCATTTATCTCAATTTATATGCTATTTCTTCTCTGTTACTCTTTTTTATATTTCGTGTTTTATATGTATTTTTGTAATTGGACTTTAGTCCGTTAATTTATAAATAAATAATAAATAAATAAATAAATATGTCATCCATTTTTTTCAAAAGTAAAAAAATAGAAGAACACACAAAAACGTGACTAACCTTTCCAGACGTCAAAAACAAACCACTAATCCAAAATGGCCTATAATGCTAAAATATGTGTACCAACATAACAAACAAAAAAAAATCGATAATCGAATGTACACAGCCCGCGAAAATTCAAAATTCACCTTTTCTTTTGAACAGGCCTCGTATGTACTGAAAAATGTTTCCTCTATCGCTAAACAAAGCATTTCGGATTCGAGTCCGAGTTGAAAAGTCGCAGGATCGTTTCCTCCCAAGCGAAAAATACATTTACTCGGATTTGTTTTTACGTGCGAGCGCCGTTGAGTAAAGGTTCTAAGAATGGGCCTGGTGTAACACCACCATTCGGAATCAAAACGTTGCTTGAAATGGCTCAGGCCGTGTTTGGTGACCAGATTTGAATGGCCAGGTACCTTTCAACCTTCTTCTTCCCCATCTCTTTTTCCTCACCATTTTCTTCAGAGTGACACTGAGCCATGGAATCCCCAATTGGGGATGCCATGGTCCCACTGGCCCCAGACGGTTGGGAGCAGTTGGGACTCTTATGCGGTATTTACACAAATATATATTTATTTAAAAAAAACAACTATTTTATTTATAATATACATTATTTTTAATGTTTTACTTAATATGGTTACTCATTTGATTATTTCTTTTGTTTCAGGTAAGACAAGTATTTCAATTTGTTTCAGCCTCACTACGTTAAACCGTAAGTTCAAAGTTTCATGAATATACATTTTCCCTTAGCGTTGCTTTAAACTGAATTGTGAATACGTTTGTTTATATTTTATTTAAAAATATATAACATAATAGTTACCCGTGAAAAATCGCAGCATATAACTTGACTTGACAAAAAAATAATTACTTTAATCCACCCATTTCTAATTTATATATAATAATGTCTGTTAGAAAACATTACAGGTAGGTAGAGATTGTTCCAGATGGTTGGGAACAGTAAGGAATTTAGTGTGGTATTCACTATAAATAAGATAATATTAAAATAAACAGCATTAAGAAAAAACAAAAATCAAATCAAGTAGAAGTTTAAATATATATTTATAAAAAAAATACTAGTAAGAATCTACCCCCCTTTTAGGCACCTTACTTACCAATATCAGTTGGTTGACGAGCTTCTATTCTGCCGTTTTAGGTTTCATTTTGAGTAATGATTATTGTTTTGCACGGGTAGGCGTACACGGACATTCAAAATTGAAGGATTTAGTATTTATTCTACTGCTTTGGTCAGCATTTTACAATATTGAAAGGTTGGCTCTACTGGTCAAACACGAATAACTCTAAATCTTGATACAAACCCAAAGGTTAAATAAACAAACAAGAAATTGTACACTTTAAATATTTTCAGACTGTTTTTTTTGTTTAAACAATTACAGAATAATATTGTAAGCTTTGTAATTGAACCGAAACTGTGTCTTTGTTAATCTCCTGTAAAATTACTTAATCTCCGGCTCTAATCAAACCGCTATTTGCATAATAAACCTGGGTATTTTGAGGTAACGCTATCTCATGTCATCTTTAAAACATACAAATGCAAATTACCCCTGAATATTTAAAATTAAAAAAACGTGGGTCGCTTATCATCTGGAGCTCTGAAGAATGTACTTTCTGGGGAAATGAGACAGACGACGAAATTAAGTAAGTTCGAGCCCCTTTCTCAATTCTAGTGACTTTTTTTCAAAGAAAAATTGATTCCGATAACCACTTCACAAATTTCCTTCATTTCGTTCTAGGAAATACTATAATATTTGTACTTAAAAAAATCGTTTATTTAATTTATGATATCTTTGGGGATGCTGTATGAAGGGTATTTTTAAGGTAAGAAGTTATTTTGGATGTTTGAAAATATTTATAATACAGAAGTGAGAAACACAAAAACCGAAAAGTCGTTCCACAGCCAAGCTGTTGAGTTCCGCTTTTTTACCTAATTATTCACCGTTCACAACTTACCGCACAACCATCCCTACTGTCCGGGATAGTGGGCCTATGTCATTCCCACTCGGAATATGTTGAAAGCCTGAAGGGAGTAGGCAGGGGAAGGAAATGTTAAAGAGGAAGGTTGGTAATCATAATATCCTCTCTTTCAATTACCAAAACATTAGACTTTAATTCACATCAATTCATTGTTGCCTCTTTTGAATACAAATCCCATTCATCCAAGATTTCAGACCGTTCACACTATTGGAAATAAGCATAGCACAATCTAAATATATACGCAAAATACTCTCTTATTCATGAAATAATACCAAATTTTAAACTTTGTTCCATTATTTTTTTATTTAGACTAGACCGGTTTCACCTTAAAGTCTGAAGAGTGAAGATTCCCGTTATGTGGTAAAATCGGACCGGTCTTAATAAAAAAAAATAGTGGAATAAAGTTAGAATTTTTGTGTTATTAAATTATCAAAATGGAATTCAAGAACGAATTAACAGCTTCAAAATCAGAAATAATACTCTCTTATACCTTCCAGCTCCAATGTAAAATTACCCAATAGCAAATTGCGCAACTGAGGGGGCATTGCTTGCTTCTACCGATGTCCTCGTAAGGCTTTCGTCTCTTGGAAAAATTTATTTAAAAATGATACAAGTATTTAAATAAATTCAATTGGGTTAAATCATTCCTTCAAAGTAAAAAATAAAATAAGGCAAGATACTTCATACGTTGAAAAGTAAGAAGTGGATAAATATTACAAATGGTCGATAAACGATTTATTTTACATTTCCGAGTATTAATCATTTGAAAATCAGTCCTACCCAACACTACTTCAGCATGATTAAAAAAAAATCAAAACCTGAATCGTCTTTCTAGCTTAAAGCATTATTTTGGTGATAAAAAATAAATAGCTCTGGACCTTTATACGATAAAAAAAATCGTTATCTGAATCTGTTAAACGTTTAGTTGGAAAAAGTGTCTCATGCCTTTTTGAAAAGAAATAACTAATTTAATAGCGGCTAGAATAATTAATTAGTTTTTGGTGCTATTTTTAGACACAGTTTTATTGATTGTGGTGTTAAATCTGTTGTAGTGAGGTTGGTGGAATATGCCTAGGAAGGTCGGACGATCATCATCCAGCAGTACGTCTTGTCTCAAATCGCTGATTCTAATTTACTACCTATTTAAGTACCACAAGAAAAGACTAGCAAGAAAATGTAAAGTTCTTCACTTTGGTGTTAATTGCAGGAATTTCAAAAGCGAGAAATATTTAGGGATTTCTTATGGATTTTATCCAAACTTGCTTTTCTCGATGGTATTACATGAGAACGCAAATAGTTTGAAAAAATAAAAATCACCTGGAAGTGGTTTCTGCACAGTTTACTACACTACATTAAAAATAGGTATTTCGTAGAAAACTCTCAGTGGAAGTGAAATGGTTCCGGTAATGTCATAGAAACCTCTGAATTGTTATAGCACAGAGTAAAACTTGGGATTCAAGGAGTGGTACCTACATATCCTGCGAACTTTTCTATGGAATAATTAGCAGATAAGATTTCGCAATACTTCATTCGAGGAACAGTGGGGTGGACTAAGGAATTGAGAACCTAGGAAAGGTTTCCAACATAGTAATAACAGTGAATTTATTTAGCGCAGTTTTGTGATAGTTCACCAAGTACATTCATGTATGCTATAAATGTAATAATTACCCAAAACACTTTTCTATTTTTTTATGTGGATTCTTTATTAGTTTTTTAACGTTAATTTATTAACTTAAGAGAGCTTTTTAATGAAGAGTTGGTGAAGAGGGCATGTAGAGCGAATGATCGAAGAAAGAAGAGTGAAAATAATATATGAAGCGAAAGCGAATGGAAGAAGAAGTCGAGGACGCCCGAGGAAGACATGGCACGATCAAGTAAATCAAATACTTGAATCGGGTCATGTGAATAGTCAGAATAACAGAAGAGTATGTTGTTCGTTAGTTAGTTGGAGTAGGTGAACAAAACAACTGTTGCCCTGGCGTGCTTCTGTAATTTGTATTTACATCGAGAATAACAGGAAATATTCATTGTAACTACCACCGACAATATTAATATTAATTTTAAAACAAAATCTTTGTTTACTGAAGCAGCGAAACCTGTCTAAGATTTTCTGATTGGATTTATTGGGTAAACGCAATTGTTTGTCAAACGTAAGTCGTTACTACTAGCAGGGTAGTGACGACTGTGAATGTTGTAAAAGTACCCCTTAGCAGTAGAATAGTCTGCCTAGGCCCAAGTACGACCCTGACTTTTTACTCACATTTGCATTGTTCTAACTTTTATTAAAGCAGTTGTAAATAAATGAAAAGCACTTCATCTTCGAGCTTTGGTGCTTTGTCTTAAGCATTTTTACTTGATATAAGAGGCGCTCGGGACCCCTGCACGATAAGCGCTGTTTGATTTAAAGTTCACCTTCATAATACGTAGCTGGTTTCACTAACGAACGATCTTTACCCTTGGAATTGAAAGAATAAAATAGATTTATGAAAAAACTCCCACGTCTTTGGCGTACTAGAAAATATAGTACTAGAAAACGAAACCTTTTCAGGAGGATGATCGATTTTTATCATCCGTTAAATAATTTTTATTCTAGGTCAACGCACAAGTAGCGAAATCCCAAAAACGCAAGGTTAAGAGGCCTTTCATATATCGTATTGTAGAAATTTTGAACGGTGCCAGGGAATATTTGTCCCTCTTCCTGTGTCAACTGTGGTTAGAGGTACATTTACGAGGAGATAATCTTTTGACCGGTCGGTAGCTGAGTGGAGAACGCGTCGGATTTCCATCTGGGCGTCGTGTGTTCAATTCCTCTGCTGGCTAAGTCCTCCATCATTGCACAGGCAACATCTTCCGCTTTTTATGATGGCAGTAGGAGTTTTTCAAATATTGTCAGGTTATTCGTAACCCGGGAATGTTTGTCTTACTTTAAAAAAAAAAAAAAAACACGGTGAGCAGGCTGCCTTTTGCAACTGTATGACTTGTTTGTGTATATGTTTATATACAAGCACTTAATGTGAACTTTTGTAAGCTGTGTTTTGTGTGCTTAGCAATAGCAATCTTTTTTTAAGCCCGTTCAGCGAGGTAAGGGAGGGAATAAGATTGAATTTGGACAGAGACGCAAAGGTTGGAAATGGAAGGATTTGAGTATGAATCTAATTTGGAGTAAAATGTTTTCACTAAATCTATTATGTGTTTTTTATTAGTTTCTGTTGTTAATTCTTCAAATTGAATTTTCAATTGATATTCTATTTTTTTAAAATTAAATGACTTTACAAAGCTACCTCATTTATTCATTGTGTCTTAGAAATTCGTAAAAGTTTTTATATTTCTTAAAATTTCCTTTACTTCCAAAACGTGGGATGTAAAAAAGACGTGTGTTTTCCACAAAAATTGAATATTTTCTATTGCGTTTGTTTGTTCACAGTTTCATCCCTAATCATAAAAAAAATAATATGTATAAATAGAACACATATACTTTGTTTTTAACCACTTTTTTATTTAATATTTTGTCTTATATAATATAATATGTTGTTTTTAACTCAACGATTTTTCATGTACGTACCAGTATCTAATCATAATGTTTTAGTCATTTTGTACCAATCACACTAACATTTTGTACCAATCACACTAACATCGATATGATAATTAGTTATTATTTGTATGTATATACCTGTATATACATATGATAGCTGTTTTAATGAGAATAAAGAGGTTTTTACATTTATTTTTCTTAAAAACTTTATTCCGCAGAACGTCGCTCAATTGTTGCGAATTCCACTGTTTTTCTTCAACAAGAGAACGTTTATTACCCTCAGCGCGCGCTAACTACAATTCTAATTGCCCTGACATTAGCGACAAGTTGGGTAATTTTTCAACAAGCGTCAACCGAGTGGCTCACGGATTCGAGTTTGAATCACGATATGACATATTTACATCACAATCTGTTCAAGAGTGATGTAATGTTAGAAAATAAGTATTGCGCAAGTTTAAAAGGCTCTATGATATAAATTTTAAATGCTGTGCCTAGAGTATTTTAAAGAAAGAAGAAACCTAGATTATTTAATAGGGCAATGTTGTAGGAGGGAGGAAACACAGAAGTCGGTAGGCCCCAGCCGAGCTGAGTACAATAATGTAGTGAATATTATCAGCTTTGTCCGAAAGGCACGAGGCGTGTGTCGAATGACCTATACAAGTGCGAACAAGTATCAAGCAATAGTTTAACATTGATGAAAAGGCTAGAATAATATCTTCACATTTGATTGCATTTACTTTACTATGCATATTTTTACAGCTAAATTATTTATTTGCAACCTATTTTTTTTTTTTTTTTTTTTAATATGAATAACCCACAAGAGTCTCAACTGCTCCCAACCGTCCAGAGCTAGTGAGACTATGGCATCCCCAAGTAGGGTATGTTGTGAGGCTGAAGGTATTGAGAAGGGAAGGAGATAGGGAAGAGGAAGGTTAAGAAGTACCTGGCTATTCAGATCTGGTCACCAAAAGCGGCTAATGCTATTTCAAGCAATGTTTCGATTCTGAATGGTGGTCTTTCAGCAGGGCGATACTTAAGTATCTACCACTCTGAAACATGCCATAAATAAACTATTTATTATTTTATATGAATTTAATGTGTTATGACACATATTAATTTGATAAATGATGATGTCATACCTTCATTGGGGCCGACACAAACAAATCACTGTTTTAAAATCAAACCCGAGTTCGTTGATTAAAACCAGATATGTGTTTTTGCCACAAACGTCTCGCACTCTATTCACCCCTCACTTGCACATTCATCAACCTTTAGCCACCTTAACGTATGTCCCTCTCAGCCTTGCCTTCCAGTGCATATAGAACTGCACTAGTGCACAGAGCACGCGCGTCATCACAGTCTGCAGTTAGATGCACACGGAGGCACGGAGCTAATCAGCTGCAGCTTTTGAAAAAGCTCCCATTCAGAAGCCCGAAAAAGACTTTCAAATAAGGAACAGCGGTTCTGTATTCATCATTCATCTGTTCGTGGATTTCGTTTAAAAAATGAGACAATTTAATATTTTGAAACATTTTTGTTTCAAATGGAGAATCAACGTGGCAACCCATGTTTTTTTTCATATTTTATTTATAAACACTGTTAACTGATATGAAACGTTGAAGAAATTGAACAACTTATTGAAACTGTTAAGGTAATACGAATATCATACTTGTATAATATTGTAATTAATATAACTCGATGTTAGTTTAATTTATTTGTTTGATGCAAATCTCCTACTGGAATTGGATACACTATTTTGTATTTTATTTTTTGAAAAATTTAAGAAAACATTCTCGCGTATCGTATAACCTGATATTATTTAAACTGTTCCTACTCCCATTATAAAAATCTGAAATTGGTGGTGGTGTAATGATGAAGGACTTAGCTTACAGGGGATTGAACCCGTTTTACTTTGAATCCCTCGACTACGAGTCGTTAAAACACTTAAAAGATCTGACTGATATTTACGAACATTAAATGACAGAAAATGAGAAAAAAATAGTAATGGCAAAGAAAGGATAGTACATACACATGAATAAAGCAATGATAAACAGGACAAGAAGTACAATAGGAAGATATTGTCAAGCCAAAGCCTGAATAAGGTTTTGAAAGAGTTCATGATTTTTCAAGTTAATAGAAAATGTTACTAAGTTTTTTTGCGTAACGACTGACAAAAATCTTTATTTTTTATTGTTAATACCGCACAAAAGTCCCAAACTCCCAGAGCTAGTGAGACTATGGAATCACCAATTGGGGCATGTTGTAAGGCTGAAAGTAGCGGGGAGGGGAAAGAGATGGTGAAGGTTGGGAAGTACCTGACTATTCAGATCTGGTCACCAAACACGGATAAAGCGAATTCAAGTAACGTTTCGATTCCGAATTGTTGTCTTTCACCAGGGTGATACGTAGAGTATCTACCACTCTGGGACGTGCCGCAAAAACACTATATATTAATTTTACATGTGTTATGACACATATCAATTGAATACAAGTTATTTGCGCACACCATGTTTGAACCCATGACTTCTGGATTCGTAGTCAAGCGTTTTACCACTCGACCACGGAGGCCGTCAGAGCCGTCATCGTAGACTTGCACAAAATATTAAAAACCATGACTTCAATTGACAAGTCTTGACATTCTGGACAGTGAAGAATGGCTTCCATAATTAGTAGCGTTGATTAAAAAACAGCAGTTCATTATTTCTGAGTCGTCGGGAGAGACGTTGAACTAAATGAATAGCAACAAAGAAGGTGAGTCGATAATACAGTTAATAATTTCGAAAATGAAAATGAGATTCCCCATGTTTTTCTAAAGAAGAAAGGTTTAAAGTTTGTTCAATTTCATCATCCGGGTAATCTCTTCTTTCAAGCCTTAACCTCCAACGCAATTCCCCGAATGAAGCGATGCTGTTGTATTAAATCGGCAACACATAAAGGAAAGATAAATTTCATTTCCATTTCAACGTACATCGGAACAAATACAGAAAAAGTGATCTCTTCAAATTGGGTATACGTGATTTTTTGTAGATTTTTCCTACACGTTGGCTCTTGGATTTCAAAGAAACAATTTGCTAGGTTCTTACCTAGATATTTTTTCACCGAAATTCCTTACGTATCCAACCATATCGCTATTCGATTTCTGTATACAACAAAACCGTGTTCGAAACATTTGAATATCAAAACAGAAGAGTTTGGTGTGAAAAAAAGTGTTGCTCGTTGGTTTTTTGCTCGTTCGTCGGTTCGTTGTTTTGATCTCCGAATAATATAATATAAATGTGTTTTATCAATAAGAAGACTAAATCAATGTGGTGTATTCGTTTTGTTAATAATACAATTGTGTAAGAAATCTCCAAGAACTTTTAACTTCAACTTCATCGGTGAGTGAATAGTTTCACATTTTTCCTTCATTCCATAATTCTTTTCACAAGCTATAATGAGACACTTCCACCAAATAGTAAAGTTTATCGTTTACAGTCCACTATTTTACAAACTCATCTGAAGCTGTTTTCGGTGTTTTATCGCAGCTTCGGATCCAACATTAGCCTTTCTAAGCTAGTTCAGGGGAGTCAACTACGAAACGAAAATAGAAAAATGTCAACGAGTGTGTACGAGGAAGGAGTGGACTTGAACATGAGAGATATATTGGACGCTTTACGTATCAATTTATAAGTTAACTGTGTTAGTCAAACGGATTTATATTATTTTTCTGTGTATCAACTTTCGACTCCAAAAATACGAAATGTAAAATGTTATGTTGCGTGCTGGAATTATCATCAAGTATTATAAACTATATTTAAATGAAGATTTTTCACAGTCGTTAGAAAAATTACAGAAAAGCATACAAACTAGATATTAATTACTACAGAAACTAGAAATTAGTATTTATTTATTTTAAATTCCCACTAACCTGAAGTCTGCTCTGAACTATTGAGTTATCGAAACAACCCATAGACATGCACCCGTCGTGTTTTCTATTTTTAAATGCTATATAGACAAACGATCGTTTGAATACTTAAATTCAATACCCAACGGTTTGAACCCACGACCTCTGGATTCGTAGTCGAGCGACTTACCACTCGACCACGGAGGCTGTCACATCGTCCGTGGTATCGTAACTCCCCCCCGGGAGGGAGTTAGTTTTCTGGGGGCATTCATTTTGATATCGGTGCATGTGTTTTTATTTCATTTTTATTTCTAAGCCAACGATTTTCAGTGAGATTTAAAACCACATTTTTATCCAACCTTTTTCAATGCGTTTTAAACGAAATTGACTATTGACTACGACATTATTGAATAGTAGTTATAAGACTCTAATAATAATTAAAATAGTTGACTAATTTATATAGCGCCATTTTTGTAAAATATCACTTCAAGGGCGCTTTTTTAGATGGCTACATTTACCATAAAACTTTCTAAATAACTAAAGCTATGGCTAAAATTACCTTATTGATATTTACATATTAGTTATTTACATTAGTCGCGGACTGTGAAAAATTCCCCTAATAAAATATGCACATAAAAAGGACAATTTGTATTGGGTAAAATCAAGCATGTAACCCATTACCTCTTAAGTCAAATGAATACCACTACGCTACGGAGTTCATTTAATAGAAAGTAATATTAATTAAATTGTTTGTACTTATAGTAATATATTTTAAACGTGAATATCGCACAAGAGTCCCAATTGTCCGAAGCCAGTGGGACTATGGAATCCCAAATTGAGGGAATGTTGTGAGGCTGAATGGGGAGGGGGAAGGAGGAAGATGGGTAGTACAAAAGTCGGGAAGTACCTGGCTTTTCAAATGTGGACACCAAACACGGTTAAATCCATATCAAACAACGTTTCGGTCTTTCACCATGGCGATACTGTGAGTATCTACCACTGTGTCGCCGTGCCAGAAACATATTATAAATATATATTCATATATATTTATATATAATATATTTTGAACACTAATTGACGTTATAATTAATTAACGGATATTGAAAGAAGGGTTGAATGCAGAAAAATGCATTATTGGAGGACTGAACGCTGTTGGCGCAAATAAAAAAAATGTCCAAAGAAGCGAAGCTAGCAGCCCACAATGGAGTATAGGCGTGGAACTGGCAGAGGAAGGATGAAAGTAGACTAAATAGCATATGTGCGTAAAACCATCTACGACCGTGTTAAAATTGTGGATATCCAGAAAGAATGCAAGGCTGAATTGAACGTTATAAATAGGATCGAGAAAAGGATGCTTAGATTGTTTGGGCATGTAAAGCAAATGAACGAAAAAAAGAGTGTAAAAATAATTATTGATTGGAAAGTGACGGGAAGAAGAAGTCAGGGACGCCCGAGGAAGATATGGCACGATAAAGTGAATCAAATACTTAATAATAAATAATAATAATAAATGGACAACTTTTATAGCGCCGTTTTTGTGGGAAAATCACCTCAACGGCGCTTTAAGTCATATGAATAATAATAATATTTGGATAATTTGTATAGCGCCGTTTTTGTGAAAAATCACCTCAAGGGCGCTGTACAAATCTTAATTTCTACTTAATATTAATTCTTAGTTCATATAAATATACAGCAACATACTTACCTGGCAGGTCACTTCTGGCAGGACACAATCACCATATCATAATAACCTAAAATTTAGAATAACTTAAATTTTTTATTTTTATTTTATTTTATTTTGTTTATTTATTTTTTATTTACTTTTATTTTTATTTTTTTTTTATTTTTATTTTTTTAATTTTTAGGGCATGAAGGCAAATTTAAGATAAAGTATATCGGAGGTATTTTTAACTTTTCGTAGTGAAAAACAGATAATGGTGATAATCTTCTAATGAATTTAAGGAATGAGAGTCTGAAAAGTTTTCTTGGTTCTATTGGGCTTGTTACATCTTGATTATGGATATGATTTTCTGAAAAAATGAGTTTTGAGTTTGGCTCTGAACTCTGTCGAGTCTTTTATTACTCTCAGATCATGTGGTAGTCCATTCCAGGCTTTAGGACCTGACACTCCGAAGGCGCGCTCTCCAAACTTAGTGTCTGGTGTGCGCTTTGGTTCTTTCAACCTTCCGATAGCCGATGACATTGCTGATCTAAGAGTTGACTGTCGCGAATTGGAATCTTCAGGAATACACAATTCCGATAAATAAGCCGGAGCCATTCCGTTAATTGATTTGAAAACCATCCAGCAAAGCTTAAACTGGATTCTTTCGGGACATTTAAGCCAGTGAAGAGTCAGAATAACAGAATAGTATGTATCAGATGATATATGAATGTGAATGAAGCAAGGAGTGTGCGTCAAGATAGAGTTGTATGGCAGTCTGTCTTCTCTGCCTACCCTTGCGGTGAAACGGCGTGATGGTTAACCATGAAAAAGCACAAATCAATTTATTACAATTTATTTTCGCTCGCCGGGATTTGAGTCCGCGATCAGTAGTCGAGTTGGCCTTAAGAATTCTGGTGAGATCTTTTTTTTATTTACCGACTCAAATATACTTCGGCATCCATATGAAAATAATGCTTTGTCAAATTTGACATTTTATTCAGACATTACATTTAACCGTGTAAATGTCCTATCGTTTTTCCTAGGTATCGTTTTTCAACCTCTTTAAACGCAGTATCGTGTTTCCCTGACTGGGTATCGTCTCGGTAAGTGGATATGTTACACCAGGCCTGTAACCATGTTAGAAAAGGCTTTTATTTTAATATCTTTATTGAATATTCAACTGAGTCAACCGACTATGTCATGGTCAGTAACACTTTATACAACATTAATAATATGGGAGATAATATTCCGAATTTGATATTTATTTATTTTTTCTCTTTATTAAGTGACTAGTTAAGGCACGGGTGATCGAAGCCAAAGTAAAGATAGATAATTTGGCAGCCACCTCTAGTTTGGAGCCCCTAAATACATGAAAAAAACCCTCGACTCTGTGCAGAAACGGGCCGTCCGCTTGGACTTGGGTCATTGATCCCTTCGGCACCGGTGCATAGTTTAGGAAACTTGCCAAACGCGTGAAATTCAATACATGAGAACGGGTCGCTTTTACGACTCGTTCTTATATTCAACACCTCAGCTGCGGAACGATTTGCCGGCCTCTGTATTTTTTCCCTCCTTCAACATGGGCCTTTTCAAGACTCCGGTTCACTCCTTCCTTTCCTCAAAAAGACCCTCCACACAGCATCCCCAAATATGACATAGACACTGAGGGAAATGATTTCCCTCGAGGTCTCCTGTGTGGGGTTAATGTAAAAAAAACATGAATCCCACTGCCCAAAAACTTTGTTATTATTACTGTACGTCGCTTCACGTCTAGATTACTGCAGTGGAATATAATATGCAAGTCTAACCAGATATCAAATTAATTAATTACAATTAGTTTTCAACGCCGCGGAAAGACTTATCACCGGTGTATCAAAATATTCTCATATTTTAGAAGCGAAAGAATCCAGTTCGAGATTTTCTGGATGGTATTTTAGTCAATTATCGAATGGCTCCGGCTTGTTTATCGAAACTATACGAGTATATTCATTGTGATTCCAATTCCAAGATCGGATATCGGAGGCACCAAAGAGCACACCAGACACTAAGTTTGGAGAGCGTGCAGCAGGAGTGTCAGGCCTTCAAACCTGGAATAGACTGCCACATGATATGAGAATCATAAAAAAACTCCACAGAGTTTAGAGCTAAACTCAAAACTCATCTTTTCAGAAAATCATATCCATAAATAACAGATTAACAGAATTGCCCTAATTTGCATCTAAACTCACCAGTATAATAGTATTTCATGCAATGGTCGGAAAACTCTGGATCTACTGCTAAACAAAAGGTCTGAAACTTTTTCACATCCCGCGACATACGTGAATAATGAATTTGTAGATATCAATAAATAAATGGTTGTGCTAGCTTTTTATGGTAATTTTAGCTAAAGTTTTTAAATTTTGTAAAGCGCCCTTGGGGTGATATTTCACAAAAATGGCGCTGTATAAATTAGTCAAGTATTATTTTGGCCAACCCAATTGATGGAAATGGGATCGTAAAGAGAAGAGGATGTTTGGAAAGTATGTTGTCATACAGATCTAGTGACCAAACGTACCTGAAGCCACATTATATCTTAATGTCTTAAATAAGATAAAAAATAAAAATAATGACGGTTGTACTGAAATTTTCTTCCACTATATTGATTCATTAAAATGCAATGAAAATTGCTTTTATCGCTAAAGCGGTAATTA
Source organism: Drusus annulatus (assembly GCA_022651775.1). Lineage (NCBI taxonomy): Eukaryota > Metazoa > Arthropoda > Insecta > Trichoptera > Limnephilidae > Drusus > Drusus annulatus. Next base: position 44,385 of record JAGWCC010000361.1, on the reverse strand, counting down.
AAACGTCGATAAAATTATATTGCTTTTCACAATAATTCAAAGAAAATATACTTTGTAGAGTGGAAGAAACATTCAATATCACCTCGATGAGAGACCAACATTCGGGAAAATATATATACCTATGGCTTTGATATGTTAACCAAATAGCTATGATTAGTAAGACTTATGTATTTTTACATAAAATATGCAAACATTTTGAAATTTTCGGATGAAAACTCTTGTAATATTTTAGACCTCTGACCGCCCTACCAAAGTACACACTTTTACCAACTCTTTCTGTTTACAATATTGATTTTAATTAGAAAGTGATCACTGTGTAACTTGTTCAATGTAATATAATCATTAATAATAAAATACTCTTCATTTCGAGCCATTTTCAAAAAATCGGTTTATATTCATTTTAATTAAAAAGCCTTTTCGCCAGTTAATTATATATTCTGATCAACGGTCTGTTTCTCAGAAAAACATCAAAACTTAAATTTACGCCTCTGTAAAGTTTCAAATCGAAAAATCATAATGTCCATGCCGCAAACACTGGTTTTGAAACTCAGGTAATTGATAATTTAAAAAAAATAGGTACCATTGACAATACATGTCATTTTGTGTCATGACAGTGTATATAGACATAAGCGATACTTTCCCGAGATTATATGATTTGTTTGGATATAATGTACCTGCATGGATTTTTATACAATTATTTGAAAACAGAACAATTATTCTAAAGCATGACAGAAAACAGCCGCACTCGGTGTACAATTCGTACGTCGTCATTGAATACGAACTTGCGTTAGTTTTTTTCGCGATGCCATCATATTACTCTTTCTCTTTCTCGACAATGAAGCTTTAACCCATACAGCAATGTGTATCGGTACACAATACATCGATAACGTGCCAAGAATAAAAAATATACCCGCGGTTTAATTTACCATTTATCATCGCAATCTAAAATGTTAAAGCTCTGAAATGTAATTTAGTGGATGATACGACAGTTTTTCTAGATTATAGATTATTAAAAATAATCATTGTAGTAATTTCTTGTCTATCAATAAATGTCTTTCCTTGGTGACATTAAGGCCATCCAGCTATTTTCGGAGACTGGTTTTTTAGTACATTGCCTTCATACGTTGTTTTCAATGAAAGGTTTTGGTTTAAAAAAAACATCAGTTACATCAACACCTAAGTTATTCCCTTTGTGAGTACATATATTATGTATGGTACGAGTGAAAACTTTTCAAAATTTGAAATTAAAAAAAATATTATCAAATACATTAAGTAGGTACCTATAAAATATTTTACAAAAAAAATTGAGTGATATTTTATTGTCAGATCTTAAGTTTTTGATCGCTGTGTCAGATTACATCGGGAGTCAAGTTACGTCCCGTGATTTTTCACCGGCAGCAACTAGTATTTTTATTCAGTTTTGGAAAATCGTGGCACACAAAATATGACTAGAACTATGTAGAACTGAAGACATTAAAATAAGAGAAGGAAACAGAGCTTTGACTAACAGGCTGTATAATTGATAACTTATAACACGTAAAGTACCACTTTTTTTAATCGTAATTATATGAAATTTGTTCCTTAAGTTAATTTCCCAGTCAAGATTTTTTTAGTCTAGATTCCCACGCATTATAAGTAGTTTGAAATGTGTTTTTAAAACCCCCTTATTATTTCTTTTAATTAATTGAATTGCCTTTGTAGATAGATTATCCTACTTCTGTGTTCATTTTTTTCACGTAATAAATATTATTCTAATGTGTGTAAATACGTTAAGAATGCAAATATAAATAATATACAGGCGGTCCTCAACTTTCATATATTCTACTTTCGTACAATTCACTATTTTCGTACAACCTATCCAGTTCAACATTCTTTGCCGGAATTGCTGTTCCTCAATCATCACAATACTAATGATGGGTATGATTCTCCAATGTCCAGAATGGAAAGACTTATTAACTTCAAGCCATGGTCTTGAAATTTTTGGTTGCAGTCTAAATAATTTTTGTCATTCTTTACGGCTGTACCAAAAGTTTGACTAGATAGACCATGGCTTGAATGTTCTCTCTTATGTTTGTTTTATCCTATTTTTGTCATCGCTTCATTTATTTTTATGTATGTGCTATTCCTTCTCTGTTGCTCTTTTTTCTATTTCGTGTTTTATATCTTTTTGTAATTGGACTTAAGTTCGTTAATTTAAAAATAAATAAATTCAAAGTGTGATTTTTTATCGAAATTCGACTTGGGAGAAACTCCTGAAACTATAACAACTTAAATAGTTGTATAGTTGAAATGAATTTAACTTTAATGTCAACAACGAAGATATGAATGAGTTAATGGAATCTCAGTCAGAACCTTTGTCAAATGAAGACTTAATTAATTAACTTCCTAACCTTCCCCTTCTCCATCTCCTTACCCTCCCTACTACCTTCAGCCTCACAACATACCCCAATTGGGGATGCCATTGTCACTGACTCTTTGGGCTCCACTGGGAGCAGTTGAAACTCTTGTGCGGCATTCACTATAAATTTAAAAAAACTATTATACACAAGTTAAATGAAGAGGAAGAAAAAGAACAAGCTGATGACGAACTCCCTGTTAAGACTTTGACAACCAGCAATATGAACGAAGCCTTCGGCCCTTCATGCGTCTTCACCAATTTACTGTCCATCATGGAGGAATGTGATCTCAATGGAGAGCGTATATCTCATGCAGGAAGGGTAATATAAAAAGCCGACGTATTACAGAATTCTGTTAACTAACTCTTCATAAATTTATAAAGAAAACACCAGATACTAATGAATAGTGTTACTTATATGCTAATGCATCACATTCTAAAATTATAGTTAAAAAATATTTTTATGTTTTTTTTCAATTGCTCTACTTTCGTACATTTCAACTTTCGTGCACATTTTAGGAACCAATTAGGTGTGAAAGTCGAGGACCGCCTGTATAAACAATCAATCAACGGCAGACATATTATCATTTCATCAATTATTTGTGTCCATCAATCATCATTTTTTCCTTTATGATAGTTAACAAAACATTGCGAAGGGAATGAGATTGAATGGGGTGCACTCCGAAATTTTATTATGGTTTTTCAATGCCTGGAATTACATGGAAATATAATCTAAAGCCTATTCTATCACTTAATATTTTTTTTGCATTACTTTACACAGGAAGCCCTGAGAGAAATAGTTTTTCTCTGGACCTATGTCATCTTTGGGGTGGCTGTGTGGAAAGTCCTTTTGAGGAAAGGAAGAAGTGAAACTAGATCTTTAAGAGGTCAATATTGTAAGAGGGAGGAAACACAGAGAACGGCGAATCATTCCACAGCCAAGCTGTTGAACATAAGAATGACCCGCTCTCATGTACCGAATGTCAACTAAGTACAAATTGGGCGCACATAAGTTTCCCGGCTTTAAAAACAAAAACAAAAAAATATAGTTAAAACCGCACAAGCGTATCAACTGCTCCCAACCGTCTGGAGCCAGTGAGACTATGAATTCCCCAACTAGGGTATGTTGTAAGGCTGAAAGTAGCGGGGAAGGGAAGAAGATGGGGAAGAGGAAGGTTGGAAAGTACCTGTTTATTCAGAACTGGTCACTAAACACGGGTAAAGCCATTTCAAGCAACGTTTCGATTCTGGATGGGGGTCTTTCACCAGGGCGATATTTAAAGTATCTACCACTTTGGCTGCGCACCAGTGGCGAAGGAATCAATGACGCAAGTTACTCGGAGCATCTTCCTTTGAAATACCGGTAGAATGAGGACACCACTTCCACCTGACGTCTGTGCTCCAAAGATTACAATATTTTTTTTAAGATAGGAGATTCTATCCTTGACGACAGAATGATATAGTATAAGCCAAACCAAAGGAGCCAACTGTGCCTCAATTAAAAAAACCTTTAAATTAGCAACAAAAGCATATTTCCGTCAAATCCTACTACCATGTATTTTCTTATTCGCATGATGATTTTTGGGTGCTGCTTCCCTTTTTAGTTTTTGTAGGGAACGCTGAAAAGGGTCATAAATTAAAAAAAGGCTTTAAGGTATAGCAGAGAAAATATTTTAAAAGGGGCTTCAAAAAAACTCACGAAGAAGGGACGATTTTCTAAAAAAAATTATGCCGAATTTAATTGCCTGTTCGCCATATTTTTCTACATTATCGAAATTCTCTATGACCAAACTTTAAATGCTTGCCTGATTCGGGTAATGATGTAGGCTTCTTACGACGTTGAATAAATTTATTTATGACCATTTGCTAATTTATCCTATATTATTGTAAACATGAAACGTCCAAAGTTAACATAGCGATGTGCCTTTTAGTTTATTTTAAGTGAGGTTTATTTTTTTGCCTCATGTAAATAAATTTAATGAAAATTCTTTGAAGATCTTCTTTACTAAAGATAAAATTTCAATATCCAGACATGTATTTTAATTTGGTGTACTTATGCAAAGAAGTAGTTTTCAATTTGTTTATTATTAATTTAGAAATAATTACGTTAACAAACGATGAAGTCTTTAATAGACCAACCGATAAATGTGTCCCACAAAAATTAGTTCAATACCTCGTACACAAATCCAATCAAGTATATATGATATGTGAAATATTATAGATAGGCTGTTAAAAGGCGTAAACGAAGATGAATTTACATATTTAATATTTTACAAAAGAGGAAATCTGTTTTTCCGGTTACAAGAGAATTCCAGTTCATTGTTTGTTCATATGTTCAGAAGTTTCACAGATGTTGCCACAGAATGTTAGATTTTATATTTAAATATTTCAAGGAGGATATAAACAATAATACATGAAGTATAAAAAGGAATGTGGAAAAAAAGGATGAAAACTCGAAAAAATAATCGATTAGGCAATATGACTCAATTTAACTATTTTTTTCCATTTAACATAGACAACGCAATATCCTGAAACCCGGAGGATGTTCAACTCAGTTTTGGGAAAAAATGATTTTGAAACACGTATGAAACTCGTGTGCGCGTGTACTTCATTCGTATCTCCTTTCGCTTCATTAGGTTACCATTTCAAAAAGTCACATTTCTCCTTTCATCTCAAAAAATCCTCTGTCTTCGCGAAATCTGCCCACCGAGAATCGAGTTTAACTTCAAACACTTTATTTCACGTTTTGTAAATTATGTTTTTATTCTTTCTATATAAACAGTTCAAATACTTTTTTATCTTATTCGAAACAAACGCCTCTACATCGCGAAAGTTTTTTTGTGATCACTTTACATTTAACTACGAGTATTTAAGAATTTGACTATGAATACATTTTCTAAAAACAACAACCCACGCACCGTTTTTTGAATTACGGTAAGCACATTTAATATACATTCAATTCCAAAAAGCACAACCTTCAATATCAAGTTTTTAAGCGTAGGTTTTTTTCTACCTCCGATTAAAGGTTTTTATGGGATTTTTATGTACCTACTTATTAAAATGTTTTTTTCCCATAAGCCTGTAAGATACTAGAAGACCAACTAGCGGCTGAGATATAAATTAATGTCAAAGATTAATAAAGATGACAGTACAGAGGAAACGTTGTTCCTTTTGAAACAATCGTAGTATGTGATACTTAGCTGAGATCAATAGAGAGGGAGGGCAATAAGTGATTTCAAGAAAGTTATTTAATTATTAGAAAATTTTCTCCCTAAAGATAAGTTGGTGGTGTAATGGTCAACATAGTTGTCTTCTATGTAGTTGATTAGGGATCGACTTTCATCCGTGGTAATATGTTTTTTTTTTCAATACATAACAATAATTTGACCAATTATTGGTTTCCTATTAGGTAAAGCACCCTTGAGTTGATTTTTTACACGCAAAACGGCGCGTTACAAATTATCCGAAAATTATTGAATGTAAATACAAATATAAACTTTATTATAATGAGAATAAAACAAGATGTTGAAAGGAGGTAATCATTGAGATGGGGGATAGATCCTGTTCAAGTGGAATATATATTTATGTTTATGCAATATATGATATGATTTTAGTGGTCATCCATCCATGCACTTATCCACGCAAATTGCATTAAAATTAACTCTAAACCAATCCCTTAGCAATATACAAACGCTACTAAGCGCAAGCTGGGCACTTAACAAACATGATGGCCATGAAGATGTCGCTCTACTTCCTGAGTGGCATTGAGATGTCAGTTAAATAGCCAAATTGACTTTGTGGTGTAACTCCATTTGAAATAAATAGGTACACATTTGCTCACACCATTTTTTTTAGCCTACTAGTGCCTTCTTTGCGGAATAAAATATTCTTAAATACACTTTTAATAAACACTTGATTTGTTGGAATTCAAATAGATAATTTGTTAGTTTCTCACCTTTTTGTTTGTCATCCAGTTCCTACCCATCCCGCCTTTTCGCCATTAGATTTTGTATTCAACAACACTGTGATCGAAACAAGTGACAATAGAAGAAGAAGAGTTTTTGGTGAACAACGTGTTGCTTGTTGGTGCTCTGCTTCTTGCGAAGACTTGTGATGTATTCGTGTGCATCAATAATACAAGTGTTCAAGAAATCCAAACATAACTTTATTGGTGATGGAATGGGCTTAGTGAATCCCTAATCTACCCAAATCTATAATCACACTTCCATCAAGTAGTATTTTAATTTATCGTTTTACAGTCCATTATTTAGAATTCGCCCGAAGCTGAAAACACATTCGATGTTTTATCGCAGCTTCGGATGCAACACCCCCATTGGGGATGCCATAGTCTCACTGGCTCTAGACGGTTGGGAGCAGTTGAGACTCATCAATAATACAAGTGTTTAAGAAGATTTCAAGAATTCTAAACATAACTTCATCGGTGAGTGAATGGGCTTAGTGAATCCTTAATCTACCCAAATCTATAATCACACTTCCAACAAGTAGTATTTTAATTTATCGTTTTACAGTCCATTATTAAAAATTCATCCGAAGCTGAAAACACATTCGGTGTTTTATCGCAGCTTTGGATGGAACATAATTTAATCATTTTTTGCCATGAATTAAATGTGCATTAAATCAAATGTGGACGACTTTCTTTTGTAGGCCACAATTTTACGTGGGAGTAACGTTAAATGCTTTTGACGCTCTGATGTTCCAAGAAGGGAAATTATATTCATGAATTTAGATGGTGCTAGATATTTCTACGACGTCACTATAAAATATGTTAATATTTTCTTCGAAATCATTGTATTTAATATGTGTTATCGCCGAAATATCTGCGAAAAGCCCACTCTCTCAAAAAAAAAACATAACAACAATTTGAAAATTTCGTAGCATCGTAACGAGAATTTCCCCCACAATGGCCCGCGGCGAAGTAAATCTCGATCTTTCATTTCGTACGCCCAATCTGTTCTAATAAATCGAATAAAATATGCCCTCTTTCCGGCCTCTTCAAGCCTCAAACCTTAGCCCTGATTGGCTCAGAATTTTTCAAATTTAGAAATTTAGTACTGAAGGCCGCCTAAATTTTTGATTTAATTTTTATTATTTAAAAAAAAAACACGTAAACTTTGATTAAACTACTTTTATTTTCAATATTTTGTCGACTGGTTTCGGAAACACCCTTCCATTTTAAGGACAACATTAAAATTTATTACGTTTATTTTTTAAAATTATATTTAAATATGTTCGTGTCTGGTATGAGTACCGTTCTGCTAATGCTAGGTTTAGTGAATGGTGAGTTTATGATATGAACAACTAGGAACTTCCAAACTTTTCTCTGCTTTTCTCATTTTACTTCTCTTCGCCTACCTTTGTCAATAAATCTAGGTTATTAGTTGAGCGGCGTAGCGCCCAGTTTGGTAGCCTGAGTAGGTTCTGGGTGCCCGAAGAGCCAGAACCTGCAAGAATGGGATATGCGCTAATGTATTGATTTTAAAATATTATTACTTTAAGGTTACGTAAAATTTTTGCCCGTGATACTGACGTTTTACAAAAATCCCAACTGCCAACTTAACCTAACCTAACCTAACTATCTGAAGCCAGTAAGACAATGGCATCCCCAGTTGGGGTATGCTGTGCGGCTGACGTTAGTGAAGAGGCAAAGGAGATAGGGAAATGGAAGGTTGGAAAGTGCCTGGCTATTCAGATCTGGTCACCAAACACGGCTAAAGCCATTTCAAGTAAAATTTCGATTTTGAATGGTCGTCTTTCAGCAGGGCGATACTTAAGTATCTACCACTCTGAAACATGCCATAAATAAACTATATATTATTTTATATGAATTTAATGTGTTATGACACATATTAATTTGATAAATGATGATGTCATACCTTAAAATGACAATTATTAATGTACGCATTAAAAAACTACCAAAATCCCAATAGATGTTTTTCAGTTATTATTATTTCGGAAAAAAGTACCGCATTAAAAAATATACATTTTTTTAAGCGTTTGAAAAAAGCCATATCTTCAATATTTGTAGAACTTTTGGCATGAAGAACTCAGGAAACTAGACCGCCACTTTCACCCTCTGAGCAAGACACCATCATGTATGATCTGCGGCATGAATACTTGTCCTGATCGCAAAGGAAGAAAAGTTGCTCATTACAGTATTTGGAAATTAAAGTGCATTTAACAGAACAATAGCTTCAACCAGTTAGGAATCTGATAAACAAAGCTTTTTTTTAGTTACAAGTTAGTTGAGAAACATAATGTTTATAGTAGAAAGTCGATTCTAGAAAATCTTGTATTAAAATTATTTCAGAACCAACAATCATTTTGAACTTTTAGCTTGTCTGAAGGGTTTGTTTTGCATTATAAAGCTAAAGTTTCTCTTGTACAGATTACTTAAGAGTTGGAAGAAGTTTTAATTAATTGCAATTTGCAACTGATACAGGGGCGTATGAGTTAATTTACGGGCCCCAAGAAAGCTTGTAAACAGAGCCCCATTCCTTCACACCTGAATACAAAGAAAAAAGATAACACGAATCATCGTGATATTAGTCAATTTTTTTCGCTTGGAATTGCTTAAATAATTAAATTACGATTAGAAAAAACTTGTTCGATGCGAAAATTTCTACAAATATTGAAGATATGGCTTTCGTCAAACGCTTAGAAAAATGTATATTTTTTTAATGTGGTACTTTTTCTGAAATAATAATAACTCAAAAACACTTGTTGGGATTCTGGTGGTTTTTTAATGCGTACATTAATAATTGTCATTTTAATAACATAACCCAATTGGGGACGCCGTATTCTCACTGGCTCCAGACGGTTATTATTTTATTTATTTATTATAATTTTTTTTTAAAGCTACATGCATGCATAGTGTTGTATCCGGAGCTGCGATAGTACACCGAATGTGTTTTCAGCTTCGGATGAATTTTGAAAATAGTGCACTGTAAAACGATAAAACTAAACTTCTTGATGGATGTGGACAGATTAAGGAGTGAAGGAAGTAAGGAAAACCAATTCACTCACCGATGAAGTTGCTGTTTAAGCTCTTGATTCTTTTTACACAACGAATCACAACACTGAACTCAATTTCACTTGAAAAACAAACAACTGAACGACGACCAAACGAGACATCAATGAACGAACAACTTAATTTTATATTATTTAAAGATCAAAACAACAAACCGACGAACAAGCGAAAAAACTGACAAGCAACGCACTTTTCACACTTCGATTTCTCGATTGTCAATTGTTTTTAAACACAGTGTTGTTGAGTAAGAAATCGTATAGCGAAATGGCGGGATAGGTGGGAATCAGATAAAAAAAAACAAGAAGGTGAGAATCTAACAAATTATCCCTTTGAAATCCAGCATATTATAGTGAGTAGAAGTTTTCACCCTGTATGCGACATAACACTCTCTCTTAACTGCGTCATGCATTTCGTCCAGGATAGTTTTATCCATAGAGTTGGTAGAGTAGTATCTATCCAAGGCAGTAAAGTCAGTTTTTGACTTGTTTTTAATAATTTTAAACTGACTCGGCGCACCTGGGCGTGGCTAAGACTAAGGCTACGGTATTTATAAATTCATTCATATCACATATTGACATAATGTTTTTGTTCATTCGTATAGCCACTTTGTCACAGTATTTTTATCAACAAAAATATAGCATTTTATTTTTTTTTTACAATAACTCCACACAGGAGGCCTTGAGGAAAACAATTTCCCTCAGGGTCTATGTCATCTTTGGGGATGCTGTGTGGAGGGTTTTTTCGAGGAAAGGAAGGAGTGAACTTGGGTCTTGAAGAGGCCCATGTTGAAGGAGGGAGGAAATACAGAGGCCGGCAAATCGTTCCATAGCCGAGTTGTTGAACATAAGAACGAGTCGTAAAAGCGACCCGTTCTCATGTATTGAATGTCAATCGTGTACAAATGTTGGGCGTGCGTTTGGCGAGTTTTCCGACTATGCACCGGTGCCGAAGGAATCAATGACGCAAGTTCCTCGGAGCATCTTCCATTGAAATACCTGTAAAACAAGGACAGCATTCCCACCTGACGTCTGTGCTCCAAAGTTTGCAATCCGTTTGTTAAGATAGGAGAATCTATCAAACGGGCCGCCCGTTTCTGCACAGAGTCAAGGGTTTTTTTCAGGTATTTAGGGGCTCCAGACCAGAGGTGGCTGCCAAATTCAACAGTGGGGCGTACTTGCGATTTGTACAAGGTCAGCAGTTGTGTACTATTGAAGTATTTGCGGGCCCTGTACCAACAAGCCCAACTTCTGAGAGGCTAACTTTACTCTGGCTTCGATGGAGCCCCGGTGCCTTAACTGGTCACTTAAGGTTACACCAAGCATCTCAATGGAAGGTTTGTTGGGAAGATTACTTCTGTTGAAGGAGACTAAATTATAATTTGGATCCCTTTTAGTCGTAATCAGACATGATTGGGTCTTTGAAACATTAAATTCGACGAGATTATTCTTACCCCAAGAGGAGATTCTCTCAAGGTACTCGTCCATTCTCTGCTTCAAAGCCCTCCGAGCCGTTTTTGTTTCTGTGCCCTTTGGGGGCTTGTCAAACAAAAAATCATCATGAACTGTACTGTCATTCGCGTAACAATGTATGGTGCACATGACAAAAGCATATAACCTAAAAAACCGTTTAGTTGTGTCAAGCTTAGTGGCATAATAAAAAATGTGGGCGGAGTCCCGCCGTGAACCAGGACCTTAAGATCATCCTTACAGTATATAGAAGTGGCCTATGAAATTTGTTGTGTCTTTCTCTCTCATGGTGTACGACGTAAAAACCCGGAGAAAGTGATTTATCGCAAGTTTGTGTAGGTTGGGTAAAAATAATTAGCTCTCCCTCCATATATTGTTACTTCAAGGTTTTATCATTCTTTTGAAGGTTCACATTACAATAATAGTTTTTATTACAAATAAAAACCTTGAAAATCTGTAAGAATCCCCATTCTTTTAAACCAAGGACTATTTTTATCTTTTATACGTTATCTTTGTCCAGAAATTTCATTACGTATATTTTTTTATAATTCTTGTAAGATCATCATCCTTGAATTGGTTTACAAATTTGTGGGAAATTTCTCTTGTAAATAGGTCCTCCCATTACTTAATTAAGATGCTGTGGTTTCCTGAAGGGTGATTGATGGCTCTACTTTGTTTTCCGTTTTCTCACATAATCGAGTTTGTTCCGACATCGGGAGTAGCTAACTTTATTAATAATTATTAGGGGGTCTCTTTGTTTATTGATAATGATAAAACAATATTAATTTCTTTTATCTCATTAAAGGACCCGTATCGAAGATAAGACACTCTGGTTGATTGCGTAGCGATAACCTACAGCCATTCAAAATCACAATAAAAGCACACCAGTCAACTTAACTATTTTGTTTTCTAAAAAAAGGGTTACAATTAAGCGCCCTTGGGGTGATTTTTCACAAAAAAGGCGCTATACAAATTATCCAAATATTATTATTAATCGGGTCAGTCGTGGTGATGAAGAAATAGTAACCGACAATGTTATCTTTATTGATTTTTTTTAATTTTTATAATAATGATAAAAAATATAGGACAATTTCGGATGTGATGTGATGTGTGCACGTAACATAAAAAAATACATATAAAACAATTATTATTTTCAGTGCCTACATAGTTGCCTTTCAAGCAGTTAATCGGGCTGCGATTCTCAGCCGTGGATTTTTAAAAAAAAAAACGAAGAATTATTTTCAACATAATTTTTTATTATATCCATTATTTTTCATTTTTATTGAAATATCTATGGTTACAATAAAATATTTTATTAAATTATAATATTCTGTGATTTTTCACGGATTTGCACTAGTATTAAAATAAACTCAGCTAATCTGCATTGACAAAAATATAGCTGCTTAAGTTTAGATCTTTTGAATAATATTACATTCAGCTGAATTAAATTAATGCTCCCAGACAATAGAGTTTATCAATCCATGAAATAATTTTCTTTCAACATTAAAAAAAAACCTTAATTAACCATCTGTAATGATAGTCGTTGAGGAGGTAAATATGTTTATTTTGGTTTTTATTAACCTTATTTTTGTGCTTCTACCAAAAACTTTTAATTTAAAACATCAAATTTGAATAACAAATTTAAAATGTCTTAATTAATAAGCATTGTGGTCGAATTACCAAACCTGGAAACTTTTCTAATTTTAAAATCATACCCGTTTCTGTATACAGTTTTTTTTTTGGCACTCATTTACCAAAAGTTTTACCTGCGTCAATCGAAAACCAAAGTAAAGTAGATTAATATCATTTCAAAATTTAGTTGTTAAAGCTTTTGTTAATTATTGAAAGAATATTCACAATATTCAAAGAATGTAAAATAGAAAAAGACACAGAAAATAAAAATATTAGGTTGCGACAGAGACTCGAACTTGGGATCTATACTCTATTCGGGAGTAACACATCTATCCACTGTGCTACCAAAACCTATTTAAATACTGCCGTTTTTATCAATCTCATACTTCTTAATAATTATGTTTTTATTTTTATTTTTATTCGATACAAAATAACTAACTAACCATAACGTCGTTTTCTCTCAGGGATAAGCAGAGATGATTGACTGCCATACAAATTTATCATGGCACACACTTCTTGCTTCATTCACATTCATACATCGTCTCATATATTCTGACTCTTGTCATGGCCCGACTCAAATATTTGATTCACTTGATCGTGCCATCTCTTTCTCGGGCTACATATATTCTCATTACACTCCTTCATTAGAATCCATGTTTATATTCGTAGGCAAAGTTGTATCCGAACACAATTTCACACATATATAGGGTTATGATTAGAATTATCCGTTTTTCTTTATTCCTGAAAAAATAGAGGTTCCGAGTGTCGGTCGAAACCTAATCCTTTCATTTTATTTTAAATACATATTCTATGAATATTTTTGTGAAATAAATTTTAAACATAAGCTTCAAGCAAATTTTGTTAAAAGTTATTTAAATATTATTCTTTCGAAGCCAACCCAGTTATTTACGTGTTTTAACGACTTTAAAACTAAAATAAATGTTGCAGCTTTTGACGTAGTTTAAGAAAAGTATGAACCCCTAATCAAGAGATGAAACAATTTTCTTAAATTCAAATTGGTAGGACACTTTAATTTATAAAAAACATCCTGTATTTTATTAAACGCAGCCGCTTAGTGACATACAGAGAATTAATATATTCGTAAAGGCCTAGTAGTGTTTGTTAAGGCTTTTAGAATGGCCTAAGGTTAAGTTATTTATACAACTTCAAGACAACAGGGTTGACACAAAAGCGGTGGAAGTTTACAGTGTACATTGAAAATGAACTCGTTCGCAGATGCTTCGTTCAGTTGTTGGAAGACGTAAAATGATCCACAAAACAACGAGAGTAATAATAAACGAGTATTAATATCACATTGTTTAAACAGTATCCGATAAAAGTCAGACAGGAATAATAATAAAGTATTTTAAAAATTGTTTGATACAAATTTTAATATCTGTTTTGATAGAATTAGAATAAATATTAAATTTATCGAGTTTGATGCGAAAACAATTGTTGTTGACTACTAACAAGCTTTGGTAATAGTTTTTTTAAATTCAATTTAATACAATAAAATATTATAATTTTTTATTTCTGTTATTTTTTAAAATTTTTAGTGACAGTTTGATAATGGTCTTAAACACCGAAACAGCTGTCACTCAAAATAGTATCGGTAAATAACATTAAATTGAATAATATAAAAAAAGAGTTTTAAAAATTAATCACCAAAACTATACATGTATAGTTATAGGCATAATAAATAAAGTTGCATATTATTTTTATATTTTTTAGGTGTCAATATTATATTTGAAATAAATGCAATAGCAAACAATTTAATCACACACTGAGACTTGAGACTAATAATTCACTTTTTAAACAAAGGTATAATTTGTTTAGCGCCGTTTTTCTGAAAAATCACCTCAAGGGCGCTGTAGGGTAATGTACCTGCTTTCGAGGTATTTAATAGAATGTTAATAGATTGAGTCTTCATTAGAAAAGTGTAGGAAAAGACTTTGGTCTCATTAGCATTTTCAAAATTATTGACTGTATTACTGACTCACCTTCTTTGTTGCAATTTATCCAGTTCAACATTCCATGCCGTAGACTCAGAAACAATATATTGCTGTTCCTCAATCATCACTCTACTAATTATGGGTATTATTATCCACTGTCCAGAATGTCAAGACTTGTTAACTCAAGAAATTTTCGGTATAGGTTTAAAATATTTGGGTCATTCTTTACGAAAATAAATTTCGAAGAATTTCATTTATAATGTCTAACATCATGGACTCACTTTTTAAACAAAGGTATAATTTTCATAATAAGAATGCCAGTTTTGCGTGAAATCAATAATAATATTTTGAATAATTTGTTTAGCGCCGTTTTTCTGAAAAATCACCTCAGGGGCGCTGTGGGGTAATGTACCTGCTTTCGAGGTATTCAATAGAATGTTAATAGATTAAGTCTTCATTAGAAAAGTGCAGGAAAAGACTTTGGTCTCATTAGCATTTTCAAAATTATTGACTGTATTACTGACTCACCTTCTTTGTTGCAATTTATCCAGTTCAACATTCCATGCCGTAGACTCAGAAACAATATATTGCTGTTCCTCAATCATCACTCTACTAATTATGGGTATTATTATCCACTGTCCAGAATGTCAAGACTTGTTAACTCAAGAAATTTTCGGTATAGGTTTAAAATATTTGTGTCATTCTTTACGAAAATAAATTTCGAAGAATTTCATTTATAATGTCTAACATCATGGACTCTACCAAAACCGTGTTCAGGCTTTGACTTGAATGTTTTCTCAAATGTATATGCTGCCCTTGTTTTTTTCATTTCGTTTTGAGTATTTTATGTAATTGAACAATGGTCCCTTAGTATAAAAATAAACAAATAAACAGACAGTTCACGTAAGCCTTATTCAGAAAAGCAGTATCTGCAATTCCGATTTTTTTAAATTATTTTTTATATCAATACCACACAAGAGTCTCACCTGCTCCCAATCGTCTAGAGCCAGTGAGACTATGGCATCCCCAAATAGGGCATGTTGTGAGGCTGAAGGTAGTGGGGAGGGGAAGGAGATGGGGAAGAGGAAGGTTGGAAAGTACCTGGCTATTCAGATCTGGTCACCAAGCACGGCCAAAGCCATTTCAAGCAACGTTTCGATTCTGAATGGTGGTCTTTCACCAGGGCGATACTTAGAGTATCTACCACTCTTGAACGTGCCGCAAATAAACTTTTTTTATTATTTTTATACGAATTAAATGTGTTATGACACGTATTAATTAAATAAAAGTTATTGGCGCACTCGACCATGGAGGCCGCCGACGTGTGGAATTGAAGCTCGACAACTTCTGTTTGGTTCGATTTTTTTAGGCGTTTTAAATTTGACGCTCTTTTATGTGTTCAACTCAAGTCCTTTTTTTATTATTTAAGTATGAAAATAAATTGGATTATATTGGCATTCGAGCCACTTCCTCTGTCCCAAAATAAAAATAAACCGTGGGTGTGTATGTTTAAAGTTTAACTGACTGAAAAGTGCCTACAGGCATTCCGCTGATAGCTCCCTCGCAACCTCTCTCTCTTTTTCATGAACGACGCGTGTAAAATTAAGAGAGCCTACTTTAGAACGGAACTCTCAGCAACGGGACCATAGCTCTTATTGGAATAGATGGGCGTTTACTCCCACGCCAGAAATATTTTGGCCCCGAACTTTTTGCGCCCGTCTCAAAAGGGCTGTAATAAATGAATTTCTCAAAACTTGGATCAGAATACTGGCTATTGTTTATGATTTCAACTCGTGAGCTAGGTCAAACGGAAACGTTGCTTTTGTGTTTTAGATTAGTTTGTACGTGTGTTTGAGATTGTTTTGAACTATACACGTGAAATTATTCGTGCATATTTGATAATGAGTGACATTAATGCAATATTATTATGTTATTTCAATACAACGTAATATGTTTATCAATGCGCTTTTATTGCAATCATAATGCCAGTTAGAAAAATACATTGAAATCTCAATTACTCGTATAAGCCAAATAGGCCACAAATAGGAAGATCAGATCTGTAAAAATGCCAAGTATAGTTTCGATGTAAAAAAATAGGCAGCCAAAAATGTATTTTTTAACCTACACACATTCTTACAACTTGACATTCATTGTTTAAAATGATAGTTGTAAGTGAAACAAAAATCCGATCACGCCTTAATATAAAATTAAAAGGGATTGAACCATTACGAATGAAAGAACAGAACATAATTTGCTGCGTATATATTTTTATGACGGTCAAAATTGAATGAATAATTTTCATTGATGGGGATATTGTCAGCAATAAATGTGCAATTGAAATCCAATTAAATTTACAAACTTTAAACATGGATGAATACTTTTATTAAAAAAAAATTCTTTTATGATAATTCATGTTTTGAGTCCGTTAGAGCCTTTGACCTAAACACGTCGACAGCATCAGATAATTGTTTCACACTTTCGAGTAAGACTGCGGATCGCTAACGAACAAACAACAATGGCATTTATCTTAATGCAAATTATAATTATGATTAACTTAAAGGAGGGAAAGCAGGTGAGGAAAAATATGGTGGAAGTACCCGTCTACTCAGATTTACTCACTAAACGTAGCTGAAGGCCTTTTATGTAACCATAATGATACTGAGAGTATCTTCCAATTTGGAAGGATATGCAAATTGCAATTCTGTTTATATCTGAAATCTAGTATTAATACATTTTTCTTTGTCCTCGCCGGGATTTGATTCAGCTTTCTTTTTCTTTTTTTTCGTTTCGCCCCATCAATCTTAACGTTGCCTGGATGGACTCCCTCTTGATGGCCTTCTGTAGACATGAGACCTAATATCCTCCATTATTAATTTTTACATTCATTATTTTTTCCTATGAATTTATGTTTTTTTCTTTATTATTGTGTATATATATGTATTACAACTTTATTGTATGTATTATTATCAATTATGGAATGTATTGCATTGCACTACTCCTGCATACCTTCTGAAATAAAAAAAAAACTTTATTATTATTTAGGTGAAGAGGTAAATATGTCATAATTCTCTAATTGTTTAGGAGAGGCAAAGTTAATTTCTATAAATTTTAAATGCACAAAATGTAATGCCCGAGTTGTATCGCTTTATTAGAACTGCATACTTACTCATATTCAGATATTTCGTGACATATACCTACCTCTTCTCCTAAATGCCACACGTCGGCTAAATTAAGCAAGTTTGTCGACCGATACCGTCGATAAAACTTTATCGATATGTTTGTGCCAGAGGCCCTGATGGCCACGACACATTTCACTTAGGAGCATTCCATAGTTACTAGATTACGTCCGATTGACATTGGATACTTGTTGATCAATCGATTAATGGGAACTCGGTATTTCTGCAAACTTTATCGGAACTCGCGAAGTTAAGGGTAATGACGTTAAAACGGTCCCGGGTCGTACGCAGAAGCTCGAAGTTCAACGTTCATGGGATGAAAGAGACACGTTTTTTTCTCCGCGATGGCAAATGGTCGGTGTTGCCCGGATGATGAATAGAAATCCTAGCGAAAAGATTTAAACAAAGTTTTGTGTGATTTGTTTTGGAATATATTTTTTTACTATCTATGTTTATCCAGTTTCTTTTAAAGTGTTAAATGTTTATAAAACATACTGTAAAATCGTCCTTACCCTCAGAGCAATAATATACCAGGAGGGAGCGCTTGTGTAGTCAGGATTGTTGATTTTTTCCTGACTTGGGCTTAGCTAGGACTTAGGCTAGGGTATTTATACATCCATTCATAGCACATGTCGACAGAATGTTTATTTGTAAGTCTACTTTTTCAGAGTATTGTTTTCAACAAAAATATAGGATATAACCTATAAAACCGTTGAGCTATGTCCTATTATGTCGCATAACAAAACGTAGTGGGCAGAGTCACCGGAGACGCGGGAGACGGAAAACATGTTTACATACCGAAAAGTGGTGCAATAATATGTGAGAACTTGTCTTATCTCTTTCTCTCTCACGGTTTACGACGTAAAAACCCGGAGAAAGTGATTTATCGTAAATTTGTATAGGTTGGGTAAAAATATTTAGCTCTCTCTCCATATAAATTCTTGCTCTTAGGGTACATTGCTAACTGGTGCTGGTGATCGCCTACAGATGCCAACCACAAGAGAGATATCCAACTCCACTAATATATCCAGTTTCTTTGTTTACAGATTTGTTTTATTTTTTTTAACAGTTTTCCGAAAAACATAAAAGGTTTTTTCTAGTAAACAAAATACGAACGCCTACGAAAAGTATGATTGAATGGAAAACCGTTTGTTTCCAGAAAAAAATGTTCGATTGTTGTGCAGTTGAGTGTAAATTTAAGGGTTTTACGCCTTTGTAAACCTTGCAATACTGATGTTTTCTAGCCTACGAATATCTTTGTGAAAACATTGTTGCAGGAATAATTCCATATTATTGTAGACTGAATGCTAACTGAAGATTGAACAAGAAAGAATGCAAAGCTGATGTATGCGTAGTAAATAAGATTAAGAAAGAGACCCTTAGACCGAGGAGGACATGGCATGACCAAGGGAATTGAATACTTGAGTCAGACCATGTCAAGATGTATGAATTTAAATCATAATTTCAGTCCATCCTATATGCCTACCCCTGCGAAGAAACGGCGTGATAGTTAGTTAATTAGATTGAACCAACCCTGTTGATACCTTTTTCCATCTCCATGAATATGTTAGTAAAGTCGTCATTAATGAATTTATTTTTATATTGTGTTGATCAATGAGAGAGCTGAAGCAAAAATACATTACTTTAAATCGAGGGGGATATTACAATTCACCTATCAGATAATTTTAAAGCCACTGAGAAATGCATTTAGTTAACTAGCGGCAAATAATTTTATATAACCGTCATAAAACCCGTTAGATCTGTTATATATCTATGTATACATTTTATTCACTATCGTTCTTACTTATTATATTTTTACATGCCGGCTCAGCGTTGGTTTAGTTAAGCCGGACGTGGGTCATTAAATTAGTCGCATTAATTAGCTGTAACAATACCCAACAGCGCAATGGAACAAGTTGAGGGTTTGTTACAACAATGCCTATAGGCAACTTCTGCAACTTCCAAGATTCTGCAGTGCCTCTACAATGTTCACTGAAGGGAGGGTGCCCTCATTCCCCGCCTTACTTCGCCACCGACTGGCCAGCTTCTGGGGCAGGACACGGAATTCAACCAACGTCATTGCCGCGGCTGTATCTGAATGGCTCAGCTCTCCTCTCAACGAGCGATGGATGCAGATGATGCGGAGACCACCTTGAAACACGCTCGATTTAAATGGCATTCACTACTAAGAGGAACAACTTATTCAGCTAGCGTTTGGATGGATCGAGTTTGAATCCCACAGGGATCCGTACCCTTTTTAGCACGTGGAAAGTAAGATATTGACCCCATCAATATTAACGCTGCCAGGATGGACTCCCTCTTGATGGCGTTTAGCAGAAATGAGACCTAATATCCTCCATTAATATAATTTCTTTTTTTTTCTTATGAATTTTTTTTTCTTTATTTTTATTATTGTATGTATTACAACTTTTGTGTAATTATTATTATTATCAATTATGGAAAGGAATACCTTGCACTACTCCAGCATACCTTCTGGAAAAAAACTTTATTATTATTATTATATTACTATTATTTTATTTTTATTTTATTTTATTTTATTAGGAACATAAACAAAATATTTACATAAACATGTTAAAATTATTATCAAATAGAGAGATTAGTGTAAATATTTCAAAATTAATATGTTCACAGCATCCATTATAATATTGTAATTAACAGTATAATACACAAACGCTGCACTACGCGCAACATTGTGCCTAGGTAATTGACACCTGATACATACAACAATAATGACATGGTGGCCAAACAAATAAAACATAATTATCAAAAACAAAAATTGTGTATTAGCTGTGGTTACGAGTCAAATTTTTCGCTATTCCGATCTTACGCCACGCTTAACATTTACACCGCGTTTATAAGTAAGGGGACATTTAAATATGCGTTGCGGACCATTTATTTGTATTATAAAATTCTATATCAATATCAATCAAAATATCAATCAAAGTATTTACTACGCAAACATTTTTTTTTAATCATGGACTTAGATTGCAAATATACTGATTTTGCACCACATAAAAAAAATCATTCTAAATTATTCTTATCTCACCAGTCAACTGAATTTATTTTATCAACCAAAATTGAAAAAAACATCTCACTTTTTGTGTTTTTGTAGGTTTTATGTCCGTCTTTTTACAACCCTTCCATTCTGCCAACTCGTAGAAAATAGCTTAAAAGGAAATTGGATTAACTTTAGCGACACAGCAGTGTATTGTAGGATGTAGGCGCAAGTCGCTTTTCAAAGACAGAATTAAATCGATCGATGTCAAGGAGTTCATCAATTAGTTTTTCTGAATTCGATAATTCTTTTTGATAAAGATCATACCTTCAATAAAAACATCGGTTCTCATATTCTTCACAAAAATGATCGTGACATCAGATTACATAATTTAGACGCACTAGAAATTAAGAAAGCTATTAAAATCAATAATCGTATTCTAAATAATCAGGTAAATTTTTCCAGTAGTCCAATATTAGGTAATTTCCTGTAAACTCATAAAATTATCATTATTCTTTAATCACCTTCTCAGTTGACGTTTTGTCTCTTTCAATTCACATTATCTGTCTCTTTCTCTCTGTTCTTTTGTTAAAATTAAAATTTTATTCTATTGTTTTCTCATTGTTTTGTTATTTTATTTTATAATTCGTTCTCTCTCTGTATGTATACGAGTATATAACCGCACACTTTGTATTCTTTTGTGAAGCTAAATTATTTAAGCGAAACCGGTCATTAAATTTTAAAAATATTCGTGGTTTTATACAAAGTTATTTTTTTTAGTTAATTAAATACTTACATTTATATTTAATATGTTAATTTTTATGTTTTAAATGTTGAAACAAAAAAATAACATCGTTTGAAAAATAATGACATCGTATCGCTAGTTTTGTTTTTTCAAAATCAGTTTTTCAATACATGGTTCAATTTGAATAAAGGCTTATCAAGCATTATATTAGTGCGCTTTTTTCCATTTTTTCAATCTTCGCAAAAAAGGATTTTATATAAAGATGAACACTCCGTTTTGGAAAAAAAGGGTAGCACTGAAGTAACTTTTTTATTCACAGGGGGGCATGAATATTCTGATGTTCAATCTGCGTTCAACACAAATCTATACCTAACTGTTTTACCACGTGTGCGAGTCAAAATATTCTCTCAAGTTACAGTTAGTAAAACTGTTTATTTTATCAGTCCACATCACCGCAATTTCTTATTGAAATGTCATAAAAATTATGGAAAAACTGAAACGACCCCTTTTCTTTTCAGACGAGCATTCCCAAAAGAGTGGGAAAAGTTTTAGGAATCCAAAATTTCCAGATTTCAGGAATTACCTTGAATATACATTTTTTCACGTGTTTATGAAATTCTCGTCCTTTTTTCGTTTACCAACTTTGTTCAATTGCCTGGCATTTTACCGGGAAGATTGTGGGCTGAAGAGCCCTTAGGGCTCCAGAGGGTTTAGCGTTTTTCGTATTTCAAAGGTTCTTTTTTGGTAATTGACGAGAGTAATATATTAAATACATCGCAGAGGTGATTGATGAATTTAACTGCAGGGAAATAGATACAAGAATGCTATACTATCATATATCCTCAATTAATATTAATTTAAGTGTACTCAAACAAATACAATGTACGTAATACATATGTTTACTACTTATTCTTGCTTTTCATATGAGCAAATAATTTACACTTTTATCACTGTAAAATTTAATTTTACATACTGTAAAAGCCCACTTGGGCGTTTACAATTAAATACATATTTAAGAAAGAGCTTGTTTTGAGGTCGATTTGTTAGCCATACTTCTCAACACCATGACGGATTTCAGTGAAAGGTTTAGACCGATAGAATCATAATATGTTGAATAATGAGGCAAATATTATATTAAAACAGAACAAAAAATTATGGTTAACTCGTTAATTGCTAACTGAAATTCGTATATATTAATGCCATATGAATGTCGGATCAAATTAAGCTGAAGAGCAGTGACGGGTTTCTCTGTGCCCTGTGGAACCACTCAAAACCTGGCTGCGTCTGTTTTAGATCGGTTCTAAAGTAAAGAGGCAGCACGACGTGCACATACCGGTCACATGTCAGCAATGAACGTGTTAACAAGTTAATTTGGCGCACACTTAATTAATACTGACAACACGTTTAAAAGGGATACACGGTACAAGCTTTATATAAAAATCAAATATGTTTGCGCTTAAATAATGTAGAAGCATTAAATAAAAAAACATGCAGTAAAAATAAAGGTAAAATATTAAAAACGAAACTAACTAACTAGCCATCACGCCATTTTCCCGCAGGGGTAGGCAGAGGGGACGAACCGCCGTACAACTCTGTCTTGGCACACACTCCTTGCTTCGTTTACATTCATACATCGTCTCATACATACTCTTCTGTTATTTTAACTATTCACATGACCCGATTCAGGTATTTGATTTACTTGATCGTGCCATAGGTTCCTCGGGCGTCCTCGACTGCTTTTTGTATTCACTTTCGCATCATATATTCTTTTCACACTCCTTTCTTCGAAAAATATTAAATAATCAAATAAAACTTATTTAAATATTGGCGGTTCGATTTTAAAGTTGTTCCCTTGCTGTCTCCCTCTTTATTTTCTTAACCTCATGTGTAAATTGTCTGTAGGACTTAGGTTAGTCTATGTGTCTTATCCCTATTTAGCCTATGTTATTCTATTTGTATATACCTTATCTCGAGGAAGGTTGGGTTCAATCGAAACTAGTAGACATAAAATATGTATAATAATATAGTGATTTAAAACTAAAAATCTTCTTATTTGAATATGTCTAAAACACATATTCTAAACCAAAACATGGTTAAACTGTTAAACAGAACATTATTTCAGCTAATCAACAATTTCAGCAGTTAGGGCTTTTCGCGTATCCTCACACACCCCTGGGAGTGCGCGTACCGCTAATTAGGAACCACTGATCTTGAAGATACGGGTTCCTCACTCCCGACTGAAAATCCCTACTTGGAGCCAGTGGGACTATTTAGCGCTCTAAACATTAAGGGATGTTGTCAGCCGGAAGGAAATAGAGAAAAAAGTAATCTCACAAAGGGGAAAAATTCCATTTTCCAATTTATTTAACTATGAGTACAATTTTCACTCATCTATAAATAATTCCCTTCTTGGAGTAACTATATAAGGAGGTTTAGCTAATATTTTTACCCAACCTATACAAATGTGCTATAAATCACTTTCTCCGGGTTTTTACGTCGATACCACGAGAGAGAAATATACAAGAAAAATTCGTCCCGTAATATTGCAACACAGAAGTGCAACAACTTAGAAAAGTATGTAAGAATGTTCTCCGTCAGCGCTAACTTCACATCATCAAGTCGCATAACTTACGTTGACGGATTTTAAGGTTATTTCCTACATTTTTTTTATTAAAATACTTGCAGTGGTTATACAAATAAATCAAACATGTTGGTGATATGTGCTACGCGTGAATGTTCAAATAAAAATATTATAAAACATCACTTTTCAGAGGTGTTTCAACAGTTTTAAATATTTTTAACCGAACTTTGGAATTTTCACATTTTTAATGATATAAAGACATAAAATCAACAAAAAAGCTTCCATCATTATTTATACAAATATTTTGTTATTAGTGTTTGTGTGATATTTTGACTTTATAAATCATTTTAATGGTGTATCGATATTGTTTTGTTTAATGTGTTCAAATATGTTTATTAAAAATGTCAGAATTCTATGTGGGCTAACTAATAGGCTATCTGACACCCTTTAATATATCTTTGTCTCTTTCTATCGAGTCAGTTTAAAGTCAACAACACTGACTACACTGTTGCGCAAAGGTACTTACTTCTCCATGTCCTCCAAGATTCCATTCATAAAATACTGATTTGTAGTACGCGGGGGTAACTTGAATGTGCTAAACCCCAAGAAGAAAAATAAAGAGTTGAATGTGGGTAGTGCTTTCGAAAGAAAGTTTTCACTATTGTTTTAGGGCCGATAAATGGGGTGAATTCGACCAAGTTGTTTGATTAGACGACCGGAGTGAAGATAATTTGTATTGAGAGAAGAGAAAGCTCTGAAAAAGTTAATTTCGTCTTAGAACCTAATAGAGCATAGGTCTGAACAGGAGGTGAGGGAAGTTGGAAAAAGGAACCGCCCCCAAAGGAGCTAGGATGATAATTTCTAACTTTCCAATGTCTAACTAACTTTTCTGCCTTCATTCATTTAATTATACTTTAATGGTTCTGCCATAATATATTCGACGAAATGTTTTTATTCTGACTTATGCAAATAATGCAACATTTCACAACTACAGAAAAGTAAACGCCACTTTGCATCAATTTGACGGCCTCCGTGGAGGAGGGATTAAGACGCGCGACTACGTATCCAGAGATCGCGGGTTCAAATCAATAATATTATTTAATTAACATGTTATATCATCATGTCACATCAAAATATATCTAGCTGTTATTTCTAACAGTTAGATATATTTTGATACAGTACTACTGTAGTATATTGTATATGCGAATATGTATCGCCCCGATGAAATACCACCATTCAAAATCGAAACGTTGCTTGAAATGGCTTTAGCCGTGTTTGGTGACCAGATCTGAATAGCCTGGTACTTTTACCTTCCCCTTTCGCATATCCTCCCCCTCCTCACTATCTTCAGCCCTACAACATAACCCTTATTGGGGATGCCATAGTCTCACTGACTCCAGAAGGTTAGGTACAGTCGGGACTGTAATGTAATAACTTGTGTCGCTGTCGGAAGTGTAAACATATGCACCTATACACACAATTATGAATGTGTTGCTCGCGTCAAAAAAGAAAAAAAATAAATATATAAATCCCTACGAAAGCAATTGAATCACTAATTTCGCCATTCAATTATAATCTTCTGCCTTTCGTGCCGTCGGCCGCCATTTTCCCGGTAATGTTTGCAACGCAATGATACGAACCGGAAATAAAGCCTCCATTATAAAAACACATGCCGTACCTGGAGAACACAATGCCCGATTGGGCACCAACAGCATGTCAAGTATAAAAGGGTTGGTAAAAGCTACTTTTTAAAATGATTGTGAAAATTTTCCTGCATTGAACTATATCAATTGTTAACAAATGTAAAAATGAAAATATTTTACCTGTTTTACTATTTTTATTATTCAAGAAATGGGTTTGATTTTTAGATGTTCTTGCCATTTGAGTTTTCGTGTATTTTGTATTCACCCACATGAAAATAACATTATTTATTTATTTTTATAAATGCCCTTTGAGCTTTTACAGTAAGAGTAAACAAATTCAATTATCAACATATAATTTTACCAAAAATATATTAAAAGGTCAAATCAGCAATGAAAAAAATATTTTACTTTTTTAAGCGAAAGATTATGAAAAAATTTCAACAGCTAGCTAGTACATAGTATAGCAAGTGTAGCAACAAAGTAACACAGCAATAATTGTATATGAAGTTACTAATTGTTAACATTATTATATAATCTTTTTGTTTTTAACACTGCTGAAAAAGGAAAATATCTATTTACGAAAATACACCGCCATGCTTAAAAAAATAAAAATATATTGTACTTTTTAGTTTTCCATTCTTCGCAGATATTCACTATTTTAGCACCGCCATATATGGTTTTACTGCGCATACGCCTCAGGGATTTCATTTTATACAGCATTCAGTCTACTTTCATCTTTTTCTCTACTAGTTCCATGCCTCACTGCCATACATCAGGGGGATCTGACGGGAGTGCATGATGAGGTTATTTATCTGCAATCAAACAAACTTTTAGATTTCTGCTTCGAAATGAATTTTAGGAATGCGTTCATTCAGCATGGCGTAAATTTTCATGTATGGCAGTCCTCCATTAATGAAGTTTTCTGCTTCACCTTTCATCGTTTCAGTGTTCAGTCCTCATTAATGAAGTTTTCTGCATTCACCTTTCTGTCAATATCCTTTTATCAGCCTTTCCATATCTCGTAAATATACTTCTCAAATACACAAAATTCACTTCCTCCAAGTATTTATTATTTACAGTTTTTGCACTCTCTCTTTCAAAAACACCATGACTTTGGACTTACATTCATCATTTACTCATGCTGCATTCACACTTGGTTCATCCTAGACAAGAAAAACTGTAGATCTTCCATACTGGTGAAAATTAGCACCGCATCATCAGCGTACAATAACCAACATATATTTTCAGATTGTTCATTTTCGCACCCAAGCCCTCACCTTTCAATTTTTACATGCAATTATTCATGCACATATTGAATCACTACGGTGATATTGCACATACTTGCCTCACACCTTTCGTGGTATCAAATCACTTCGTAAAATCACCGCCAACTCTAACACACGCAACGCTTCCTGTTTAAGATTGCAGCGTCTTAAATAATTATATTTTGCAAAGGTACTTTTAGCTATTTTTAACGTTCATTCAAATAAAATTATTTACTTATGAATTGTTTAGGAGCGTAACAAACTGGAATTCGATTTCGGTTTTCAAAAACAATGAAAAAACTAAATAACTAGTTTATTTTTTATGAATTTATGAAAAATAATTTATACCTTTTTACTAGAAAACTGTCTAGAGACATTTGTTTTTGCCTACGCTTCAAAATTTGATGAAAAATTGACACAGCATTATCATCAAATAAATTTGTAGAACGCACAGCCACCTCCTTATTAGGGTGATACTTCTCAATGTGCGATGCAATAGTTTCCCATGCTTTCAGCATTTCTCTTATTGCGCCATAAGATTGTTCCTCAGCTACTGCCTCCTCCTCCACTAACAAACTCTCTTTTAACTTCTTGCTGTGAAACACAAAGTAACTCCATAAGCTCTTCAGGGGTCAGTTCTTGACTATGCTCTTCCAAAAGCTCATCAATATCGTTTTTATCCACCTCTAGTCCCATGGTGTTGGCCAAATACATAATCTCGTTGACTGTAAACTCAACAGGTACTGTTTTAAACCCCTCAAAATCACATTCGACAGCCCTCTCTGGCCAAAGCTTCTTCCAAGGAGAAGTGAGTGTCCTCTTGGTAAACTCTACCCACGCCTTATCAATCATCTTGAGGTTAACGTCATTTCTGCGTCACTCGTTATGCGAAATGTCACTCGTTAAGGGAGCATTTTTTCACAATCTGTTTTGCTTGTTATGCGAATTACTCGTTATGAGAGGTTCCACTGTAGTGTGTACGAAGACAGTTCGATGTAATATTACATATTTGCTCTCTAATAGTTTCTCGTATATGTATATATTATTTTATGTGGAGATGTGAATCGCTTTTATAAAATATTTGAGGGTCAAACTATTCATATATGAAAGTTCGCCCCCCCTCCACTGATCGTGTGTGAACCATATCTGTCAATTACACCCATGGTCCACATTTTCATGTGTGATTATTGTATTCTACAAAACAGGAATCTCGTAACCCTAGCACAAAAACTACACAGGATAGCGTATTATGTCGCACAATGGGGCATTGTAGCATCTAATAGCGAACTATAATAGCGCCCCGTAGTGTCCGAGATCCTGAACCGTCGAGAGATAGCGCACGCCGCACAGTGGTTCATTCTTTTCTCCTAGAACAATCCGCAATCCTCACGAATGCTGGATTAACCCGTAAAGTGAAGACGTGACCAAATTTATCAACGTTTCATCGACTGTGCTGCCCCCTGGCGTCCTATTGTGTTAGAAATAATTTGTGTCGTTTTTGTTATCTACATACATTACAAATTCATACATGTTCCCACTCCTGCGAATGAACTCTAGGATTTAAAATAAAGTCAACCCCTTGGTGTAGCTAATTACGACGACCCTTTTTAACTCGTGTTGAATTGCTAATTGAAAAAACGAAAGGATTAAAATGTTGGAAAAGTTTTTTTTTAATTTTTACATGTTTTGTATTTCCACGTGGCAATTGTTCCGTTCCCTTTCGTAATTTTAACAAAAAAACAGCGTTACGAAAATGAAAATAATTATCATCGAGTGGTTGAGATTCTCGACTAATTCAGAGGTCGCGGGTTCGAATTCTATTTTATTATTATATTTATATGCATTTTATTTCAAATACAAAATAATATATAGTATATTTGCGACACATTCTAGAGTGGTAGATACTCTTAGTATTGAACGAATGAGAGACCACCTTTCAGAATCGAAACTTTGCTTTAAGTGGCTTTAGCAGCTCTTGGTGATTAGACTTGAATTAGTTACTTCTTAACCATCCTCTTCCCCGACTCCTTCTCTTCCTCACCATCGTCAGCCTCATAACATACCCTAATTAGGGATGCCCACTGGCAGTGGAAATTCTGGAGCAATTCGGGCTCAGGTATTTACATTAAAAAAACAAATACACAATAATTGATTATTAATATCATAGGTCTAAGTATGCTCGAAGCTAAGTAGCCAGTCATATAACATAAATAGGTATAATGGCGAAACAAACATAATAATTAAATATCGCACCATTGGTTTTCCAAGCATTAAAAATACTTCTAATCTACAACTATTTTGACCACTAGAAAAACTTTTTTTTTATTGTGAAAGATTTTTTCCACCAAATAAAGTGGTTTATTAAATAAAAACCGTGGCTGGAGTATTTTTTTAACACATAAATGAAGGTACGTACTGAAGAAAGCGAACAGTATAAAGGTTTATTACCATGACCGTAATTTGTCCCCGGCCTATCGCTATCCAGGCGGCTGCTCTAAACCACTGAGCTACAAAGATATATGACCATATTAAAATACAAATCAAATGACCTTACAAATACATGACGCAATTTGCCAATTATTGAAGGTATTACTTTTTTCCATTGTCGATGCTAAATTTAGCTTCACCTTGCCATGATGATTTATTTTCAGTACAATGGTTTAATTTCTATTCGTAACTTTTAATAGATTCAGATATTCCGATAGTGAAAGCAGGAAACCATATCGTTATGTGTTCCAGTGTGTTAAGGCCAATCGAGGAAATTAACTGGTGATGTCTAAAGACATAATGAAAACCGTTTAGTTAACAATCAGAACATCATACATTTTGATGTATGACTTTAATATTAGTAATCTATTCTTCTGGTTTCCTTTCAAAATTGTTTTAGTAGTTCGTTTACTTTTTGGTGGTAGGTTTCTATTTAAAACATTATAAAAAGGGGGTGCCCATATTAAATAACTCTTTTATTATTAAATGTCTAAGATTAACAAGCATTTTATTGTGCTTATCCCCACACAAAGAAACTGAGGTTATGCACATTAACGTTTCAAATATCACCATCGTAACTGTTGCACTGGGAATTATTTGTCCTTTCCCGTGCAGTATAGAGCTATTTCTTCTCTGATTATATTAATTATTTCCTTTGACTTCCAGAGTTGTTCTATGAAAATTGTTCGAGAACAAACTATTTCATTCATACGCCAGTCCGAAAATCACATTAGCTCAGAAACGAATTTAGTAGTTCTGTTGATATTTTCATATGGTCCATAATAACACATTAGTTGGAAATTATTAATATTTTGTATCACTAGTATAATACGAACCATTATGCAAAGTGTTATTTTATGTTTTCATCTTCCTTGTACATTTCTTCATAAGTAATAAGTGCATACCTACCTTTGTTTTCTACCAAATTCCAAAATAATGTAAATGTTTGGACATGCATGTAATATTTTTAATTTAAAATCCCTAAAGGGCGTATTAAAAACAAAAAATATAATTCAGCGACGATGAGAATCTACGTAAATTTTTACGCAAGTACCAATTAAAAATTTTACTTTTAAAAATGATTTAAAAGTCACTTATAAACGAATAAATATGATATATTTGAAGACTTCACGACATAACCTTGTTAACTAATATTTTTATCAAAATTAGTAAGTATTCTCACTAAACTAATTCTGGTACGCTCTATCCAATGAACACATCATGAAAATAGCACGAATATGGAAAATAAGAAGAGTAAAGAGTTGAACATGTTAACTGCAAATTTTGTTATGGCTGAAATATTTTTATTGACAAAAAAGTGTTATTTACAATAATAATATTGTATTGCAGAAATGCATCAAAGGCTAAATTATACATTAAGTTTAGTATTTTAGGTATAACATTCATGAAAAATAGTTAGTGTGTTTGTGATGGTACACACTTTTTTTTTAACAAAAGACTAAATATCTCACAATGACTCGACTGTTAGTTAAAAGGTTCTTGCCGTGGGGTCTTCATTTAATAATATATTTTTAAAAAACATGTATAATAATAAAAATAAAAAACATACATACAATATGCGGTAACCCAATTGTTTCAACCCTGAACTAAAATCTTTATCGTAACCAATTAACTAACTAACCATCGCTCCGTTTCACAGCAGGGGTAGGCAGAGAGGACGGACTGCCGTATAACTCTGTCTGGGCACACACTTCTTGCTTCATTCACATTCATACATACGCTTCTGTTATTCTGACTTTTCACATGAACCGATTCAAGTATTTGATTTACTTGATCGTGCCATGTCTTTCTCGGGCGTCCTCGACTTTTTCTTCCATTTACTTTCGCGTCATATATTTTTTTCACACTCCTTTCTTCGTTTATTTGCAGCGTCCCTTTCTTGATATTATTCATTACGTTCACATCAGCCTTGCATTCTTTCCGGAAATCCACATTATTAATACGGTCATACATGGTTTTACCCCACATACGCCTCAGGGATCTCATTTTCACAGCATTCAGTCTTTTTTCATCCTTCTTCTGCCAGTTCCATGCCTCACTGCCATACAGGTTGGTATAAGCACTCCGTTGTGGACTGCTAGCTTCGCTTCTTTGGACAATTTCTTATTTGCGCCAACAGCGTTCAGTCCTCCATGACGTTTCTAAAGGCGAAATAGTTATAAACTTTTGGCAGTTTTTTTTTTTGATTCATTTAACCAACAATGCATATATAATAAAGGAACTCTCTCAGAGACTTAAGTCGAAAAGTAGTCACATATTCTTTAGCAACGGAGATGCATGGGGGGAGGCTTTATCCCCAAATAGTGACAAACTGGTGCACTTTTAGGTTTTGCCCATTTGATGAGAAGAAAGCGCTTTTCTCTGTCTTTGTATAAATCTGTATATCTCCCTTGAAGTGGACCACTGCAACATCTATTTGGTAATTTCCCAAGTGTATTAGATATTTAGTATAGACAAGAAAAAATCATTTAGAAGGTATTCGTCTTTGAAGTTTGCAAGATTAAAATGCAAATATTTTATATTTCTCTGTCATATTTAATAGAAATAAGGAAGTAAACTGGACTAACAGAAACAATTGAATTCTTAAAATCAAGAAGACAAACACGTTCGGCAAACAGTAAAATATTCTAAATGACAGCCTCCATGGTCGAGTGGTAAGACCCTCGACTACGAATCCAAAGGTCGCGGGTTCAAACCCTGCGTGCGCCTTTCATTCAATTAATATGTGTCATAACGCATTTAATTCAAATAAAATAACATAAAGTTTATTTGCGGCATGTTCTAGAGTTGTAGATACTTCAAAGTTTCACACTCGTGCAAGGAAATTATGTTGTTTAATTCTAAGACAAAAAACGAACATTAAATAAAACATAATATGTTTCTAAGAGTCGCTTTTTCAGACTAAAATTTAAATACTTATTCAGTTAAATAATGATTCACGACATTGTAATGACGTGTAATTACAATGAGCGTGCTGTAATACC
This sequence comes from Drusus annulatus, assembly GCA_022651775.1. Classification (NCBI taxonomy): domain Eukaryota; kingdom Metazoa; phylum Arthropoda; class Insecta; order Trichoptera; family Limnephilidae; genus Drusus; species Drusus annulatus. The sequence continues at coordinate 11,974 of JAGWCC010000361.1, read as the reverse complement.
TAGTATTATAAAATCGCAGTATAATATGCAGAGCTTTTCCTGGTAGATCACAGGGTGCGCCCACGTTCAGGTGCAGCTTAATATCGACGCCCACCTTTCCAAACATAAAGTGTCTCGGCTAATTTAAATCTCTTCAACATTATGAAATGTGGGCTGCATGGCTTAAAAACATTACAGGGCAAGTTCACCCCATCGTTCGTGGAATATTTGAAGTACTAATTTTGCAATATCAATTAAGCTAGAAGCTATTTCCATTATGGAAAGCAACATTAAACAAAACTATTTGTCGAAAACAATAATAACTATGTAATCGAATAATGCCACAAGAAAAGTAAACTGACAGAAGCGATATTAATATAAAACGACTTTGTTTATCACGACCGAGAGTTTGGTGACCTTGAAATTGTTTTTGTTTGTTGGTTTCGAAGGGTCGAGTCTTATTCTGCTCTGATCTGGCTAAGCGACTCGCAACTGAATGTTCTGCAAAAATTACTTTCTTGTCCATTCGTTTTTTTTATCACATCACATAAGTATTGGTGTATTGATACACGGTCGGAAGTAGGTACCGATATATCTATTCATATGTCACTAATAGACGCATAACGTCAACCCTAGCTCAACACGTCTCCAATGAAAGGCTATAACATAGATTTTAATAATGCCACAACAAAAGCCAGCGTTTATAATTAAAAAATAGGATAACAATTCGTGAATACAAAAACAATATGAAGAACCGTAAATTACTCAATCAGAATCCCAACACCTGGAAATTCATTATTGATCAAAATTTCAAAAATAATCGGCACTTTTCAAATTATTATAAACACCCCCAATAGTTTAAATCCACCCAATTTCATAACTTTATGTACCTGACGATATAGGCCCCACCCCAATCCCCCCTCCTGTGAATGATTTTCACTTCTAGATTGAACGAACCCGCGTAGGCGGTCAGTTGAAAACAAAACTCAAAACTATGCCTCTGAAGATAGACGGTGAGATTTGTCCGAAATGTCGGGAACTAAAAAGTTATTCTAAGGACTACATTACACGAATTAACCGAGAAAAATATTCAACATATATACTTGGTAAAAGTTCTAAGCTTAGAAATATATCGGTACCAGCGAAATTGACTGAAGAAGATTTTGTTTGGTCGCCGTTTTAAAGTTGGCCATGTCCTCAAATAATATGAAGATACCTCGACACCTCCGAACAAAATCGGACAGCACACGGTGAGCCATGGAAAGTCCAAGGTTTCTAATTTGAAGATTGTAATACAAATTATAAGCAAGACAAAAGTAGACCACATTTATTTCGCAATCTTCACACTTGGGTGAGTCTATTTTGTACACGTAGCACGGCTAACTGACGATCGTTGAAATTCTGGTATCATCGGAAGGCGTATTTGGTTGAGAAAGAGAAACAGCGGTAAACAAAGAGAACTACTGTATTCGGATGGATACGAGGTGCAAAAATTAAGCAAAACTAGAGACATTTGAAGGTCCTGTAAATGTATTTGTTACAGTGGTGTGAATATAGTTGTATTGACATTGTTTGAATTTAACTGTCTTCAATGTAATTTCCTTTTCTCTGCTTTAACATCATTTTTATCTGGATTTTTTTACATCTTAGCTTCTAGTAAATTGTTTTAATCTGTTGATGAACATTTTTTCATGCTTTATGATAACGATCGTGATAAAGTAATGCGCACTTGAGGTGAACTGCGCTATGTAAAATCCCTGTTTTTATTATTTTATTTGCATAATTTATATAGCGCCGTCTTTTTTGTAAATCACCTCGAATTCGCTTAAAAATCATTGACATAAAATACAAGACACGTCATATTCATATAAACCAAACGATAAATATGGCACGGTCTGGATTCAAGTTTCAAAGCTCATAACGCTTATGAAAAGGAGAGCAATACTAAACAGAATGTGAGTGTACGGATAAGATAGCTATATGAACGTCCCGCGTTACTGTTATAATCTCTCTTCCCCGACGAACTTACTAAGCGACTAGCCAAGTAGAGTACGACGTACGGAAACGGGTGTCTTCTACACACCTATGTATATCTGCATTCGCTCTCACATTATTTCGGTTGAAGAGCTCCCGTTTTCCCGTGACAGCTTCTTTGTCGAACGACTGTTTGTGTGATGCTGAACGCAGTAAATCTTAGGTGTGTTTCTCAGACTCAGTTTAGTACATTCACGCGCGTTGTCTCAGTAACGTATCTACATTATTTCATTCATCTAAGTTAAAATTACCTCAAGGCGCCCAAAAATCACATCGAGGGCGAAGTGTCCAAAAGACTAGTGGAGAAGAAAATTTACAAAGTGACTAAATAACCTCAACAGAAATTGACGTTAACTAACGCGAGTATTACAATAATTGATGCTTTGGCATTTAATCTTGTCACGGCCCTACACACATTATAATATTATCTACCGAGTGGTAAGCAGCTTATACGAGGAGGATATGTTAGGGAGGCTTTCTGCGATGTCGAGTACTTTGTTACTTCACGGAAAACAATATTTATAAGCTCAGAATCGGATAGTATGGTGAACACTGTTACTGAATTTGAATATGACATGTGTAAATAAATTTTATACATTAGTTATTGGTTGATCTTTAGACATTGTCAAAGCCAAAAGATTTCATTTGTTTTATAAATTTTATTAACTGTAGAGAGAGCTGTAGTCAGTTTGTACGAGGTTTGTCGGACTCGGCTAGACCTGTGCGTGGCTTATGACTAGGGCTAGGGTATTTATACATTCATTCATAACACATGTCAACATAATGTTTTTCCTTATTCGTATAACCACTTTTTCACAGTATTGTTAAAAAAAATATATAAAACATGTTACCTAATGAACCGTTGAGTTATGTCAATTCATTTCGCGTATCACAACGTGTGGGTGGAGTCAACGAAGACGCGGGACACGAAGAACATTCTAACAATACTTTAAAGCGGTGTGATAATTCGGGAAAATTGTTTTATCTTTCTTTCTCATGGTGTACGAGGGAAAAACCCGGAGAAAGTGATTTATCCCAAATCTGTAAAGGCTAGGTAAAAATAATTTTCTCTCTCTCCATATATTGTTACTTCAAGCGTACATCACAGGTAAAAATAGCTGTGTTGACTAATGCATCGACTTCCCACTCAGGAGTCGTGGGTTCAATTCCTCTGCTAGCTAAGTCCTCCACCATTGCACAAGCAACATTTTCTTCTCATTTTGATGGTAGAAGCAGTTTTTTAAATATTGTCAGGTTATTCATGACCAGGGAATGTAAAAGAATACCAATTTTATTTAATTATTTGTAATCACAAAAGTTAATTAAGTCGAATTAATTACACAGCGTTATGAAATGAAAACATTACAATGGACTTCCTCCTTGAGTTGGCGGTTTATAAAATGTTACTATTTTCCTGTTGTTTGACTGAGTTTTGCTGGTTTCATATAGTAATAAATAAATATAAACGATAAATTATAGTTGTACCGTTTCGTATGAAACACAAATCAATTACTGGTTGTATCATATTTCACATAACTACCCATAATAACTATATCTTGAACGTAGAAAACAATGTCAAACACGATCCCAGATCCTTCTGGAAATATATTTCCCACAAAAAATGTAACAGAGGTTTTTTAAATCACATTAACTTCAATGATTGCACATACGAAGGAGCCGACATACCGAAAGATTTCGCAAAGTACTTTAAATCTGTATATAATCAGGAGAAGGTCGATTTTGAATCTTACTTGCCAGGGCTGGCTGGATCAACATTTGCGCAAAACATTTCGATTGATAACATCGATAACGCGGATTTATGTTTAGTAGTTAAAACACTGAAATCAAAAACATCGTTTGGTCCTGACTTAATTCCACCCTTTGTTATCAAGGGATGTTCCGAAACATTGTCTAAACCACTGTTGCATACATATAATACCACAATTCAAAATGGAAAGTTTCCTAAGCTATGGAAACTATCAAAAGTCACACCTTTACAAAAAGATGGCGACAAGTGTCACGCAAATAACTACAGGCCTGTAGCAATACTTTCCGCATCTGCAAAATTACTGGAAATAATTTTTCATAAATATTTATACGCCAAAGTCGAACCGTTTTTGATCAAACAGCAACACGGATTTAGATGTAGCCGACCAACCACTACAAATTTGATGATATTTACAGATTACGTAGCTAGAGCACTAGATGATAACGAGCAAGTTGACACATTATACTACGATTTTGCGAAAGCTTTCGATAAGGTTGATCACTTAGTTCTCCTAAGTAGACTTGAAGAAATTGGATTATTTGTAAATTTAACGAAACTTTTTTGTAACTATTTGAACGGAAGAGAACAATTCGTATCTTACGGTACATACTACTCCGACGCATATCCTACAAACTCTGGTGTGCCACAAGAATCCAATTTGGGACCCTTATTGTTTTTATTCTTCATTAATAACATTAGAAATAATATTAAATTCGCTCGTTTTTTACTTTTTGCTGATGACATTAAATTATTTATTCGAATAAGATTATTGGAAGACTGTAGGCATCTTCAGGAAGATATTAATACAATTATTGATTGGAGTATAGCTAATAAACTCAGTTTTAACTTCCGAAAATGTTCCGTTATGTGCTTCACGAGGTCACACAAGACCGTATATTTCAATTACAAAATGAAAGATACGTCTCTGAAGCATACGACTACTTGTAAAGACTTGGGGACAGTATTTGACGCTCGTTTATCGTTTCATAATCACACTGAAAAGATCTGCAAATCAACCACAAAAATGTTGGGTTTTATCCTTCATAATTCAAAGGAGTTGAAAAATCTTGCAGTGATAAGGCTGATTTACTTTAGCTTAGTGCGTAGCATTCTCGAGAGTGGATCTCAGGTATGGGGGCCAGAGGACACCGCCTATGAACTAATGGTCGACAAAATTCAAAAGTTTTTTTTACGATTCCTCTACATGAGAGAGTTTGGTTTTTACCCATGGCTGTTTCCAACAGTGTTTATCTTGGGAATGCTGCCTTAGTTCGAGGAGGGATATAGCATTACTGCTTTTTGTTCATAAACTCCTGAACGGTGTATTATTAATACCTGACATCCTGGCGGAAATCGGATTTTATGTCCCTGATAGTTTCACGCGAGGCCGCCAACACAGGCTTCTGTGTCTTCCCAGGTGCAGAACTAACTTACCAATGGTGATGCCCCTGGGAAGACCAACTAGGTTAATTAACTGCCTCGCAGGAAATTTGGATATTTTTCAAACGAGCTACAACAAGTTTAAGCAAGAACTAGCTATTAAGTTCTAACTTTATAATGTACTTCTTGATTTGTTTTTAAACTTCTTTTTAACTTAATCTTTGTGTAATTATGATTACCATTTTTATGTTTGTGCAATGTTTTGGTGTAAAACTGTTTTTGCAAATATAAAATAAATAAATAAATAAAATATCTATCACGGATTGCAATAAAACATACAACATGCAATTTTTCACAAACTCAAAAGAAGGGCGAAATATGTCCGTGAAAATCTTTTTTAAACCCTCTAAAAAAAAGACATCAATATAAAGCAGAGCTAAAAAATACCCATTAAGTGTTCCGGTTAAAAAAATATTTTATTGCAAAGTGACTTTAATTTCTGTTGGTTGGACTCGTAGTAATTTTGTATGCAAATAATATTTAAATGGGCAAGGATTTGAGGGCTTTTGTTTTAAGGGTCTTATCACATTTATGGTGTCATTAAATTTCATCTTGAGAATTATTCAAGCGAGTTTAATCGGATTGAAAGGTCGCGGACGATGGATTGTAATTAACAGGATTGGCGTTGCAGGTAAAATACTACCTCTTTTAGAATTAATAAAAACGTTGATATAAATTGAACTAACCATCCCACAGTTTTTTCGAAGGTATATGCAGAGAGGATGAATCACCTCACGTCTTGGCACAAGATCCTTGCTTCATTCACATGCATGCATCATTTAAAACATACTCTTCTGTTATTTTTATAGTGAATACCGAACTAGAGTCCCAACCGTCTAGAGCATAGGTTCTCAACGTGGGCGATAACGCCCCCTTGTGGGCGTTAGAGACTTTCAGGGGGGGGGCAGTAGAAGACCCAGAGAAAATTAGGGGGCGTTGGAAAAAATAGGGGGCGTTGGAAAAAATAACCGGTCACTGGTACGGTCGATACACTTTGTTCGTTATTTTCGTGTTCCACCGGTTTCAGTTCTTTTCACTTTCAAATCTCTACCGACTAGTACTTTTTTGGAGAGGAACTTTTGTCGATTTGCTAGTACTTTTCGAAAAAACACCAGGAACGGGTTCCAATAAGAACTGGATAAATAACCGGTTACTCAGTGGTCACCGGTAACTGGAACCGCGAACGCGACAGATGGTAAGTAAAAAAATGGGGGGGTCTAGAAAAAAAATTCTCAAAGTGGGCGGTGGGCAAAAGAAGGTTGAGAATCTATGGTCTAGAGCTAGTGAGACTATGACAACCCCGATTGGGGTATTTTGTGATGCTTAAGATAATGGGGAGAAAAAGGAGATGTCTAAGAGAAAGGTTGTCGAGTGGTAAGACGCTCGACTACGAATACAAAGGTCGCAGGTTCGAACCCGGTGTGCGCAAATAATTTTTATTTCATTAATATGTATCATATAACACATATATTTCATTAAAAATAATATATAGGATGTTTGCGGCACGTTCTAGAGTGGTAGAAACTCTCGGTATCGCCCTAGTGAAAGACCATTATTCAGAATTGAAACGTTGCTTGAAATGGCTTTAGCCGTGTTTGGTGACCAGATCTGAATAGTCAGGTACTTTCCAACCTCCTCTTCCCCATCTTCTTCCTAACCTTTTTCTTCATCTTCCCCATCTCCTTCCCCTCCCTATTACAATAAACCTCACAACATACCTCAATTGGGGATGCTATAGTCTCACTGCTCTAGACGGTAGGGAGCAGTTGGGACTCTTGTGCGGTATTCACAATAAAATGTGTTGTGACACATATTAATCAAATAAAAGTTATTTGCGCACGCCGGGTTTTAACCCGCAAACTTTGGATTCGTAGTCGAGCGACTTAAAATAGGCTTCTATTCAAATTAAAGGTCTGTTGACTTTATAGAGCTTCGACATCGGTAGGGTGCGGTTTTGATTCCCGTTGCGGCGCAGCGAAAATAAAATGAAAATTCACGAATGAAAAACAAAACAAAAACCCAAAAAAATGGTGGAGTTCGATTGTTCTACCGGCTTTCCAGAAAAATGATATTTTCATGTATGTAGCTAGATAAAGGCAGAAATAATTTATTATTTTTAAAGTTTGCCCATGAGCTGTACGATTATTCCTAACTTGAGAATGAAAGAAGGGTGAATGCAGGAAACTCCATTAATGGAGGACTGAACGCTGGTGGCATTGCAGAAATTGACCAAAGAAGCGAAGCGAGCAGTCCACAATGGAGTGCTTATACCAACCCTGATGTATGGCAGTGAGGCATGGAACTGGCAGAGGAAGGATAAAAGTAGACTGCTGTGGAAATGAGATCCCTGAGACGTATGTCCGGAAAACCATGTGTGCATAAATAAATGATATAAATATGGATATCCGGAAAGAATGCAAGGCTGATGTAAGCGTCATGAATAGAATCAAAAAAGGGACGCTAAGATGATTTGGGCATGTAGAGCGAATGAACGAAGAAAAAGAAGTGTGAAAAAGAATATACGATGCGAGAGTGAATGGAAGAAGTCGGGGTCGCCCAAGGAAGACATGGCACGATCAAGTGAATCAAATAAAATAATAAAATCAAAAAACCTAAACACGAGAATTGATTTCTCTCCTGGGCTGGGTAGTCTTGTTAAAAAAAATAAAAAATGTAAAAGTTTAACGAACTTTATGTACAGTTTATTTTAATAAATAAACATTATACAAAAAAACTTGAATCGAGTCACGTGAACAGTCAGAATAATAGAAGAGTATGTTTGCGACGATGTATGAATGTGAACGAAGCAAGGAATGTATGCCAAGACAGAGTTGTATGGCGGTCCGTCCTATCTGCCTACCCCTGCGGAGAAACGGCGTGATGGTTAGTTAGTTTAAGAATGAAATAAAAGTAAAACTTAAACTTAAGGTCAGTACCCAAAAATACGAGTACACACTTTTTGGCTTTCTTGTGCAAACAATAATAGAAATGATTCATCTGTCAATTCTATACGGGTAGATAGAGAAATGTCTAAGGTTTTCAGTGATTATTAGAATGCCACAAAGTGACGTTAAGGGCCATTTTTGGGTGCTGAGGCAGTTGGTGCAGTTGTTAAATTAATAATTGGTAAATGGCACGAATTTATTGACTTGTTTACAAGACCAATGCTATTGAAAATATTATTTTACTCACTTGTTGAGAGCTTAAAGCTAGTCTTGTCGAGCATAGTTTATTTCGTACCAATGGTTGAACCTGGGTCATAATAATTATAATAGAATGTCAAGGTTATATGACATTTACGGCAAAACCTCTCAAATTATGACACTTAATTCTTACTCATTCGCCAAAAATGTATTACATTTCTCCAAAACGACAGGTTTTTACACCTACAGTAAAAAAACATATTAATACTAAACGACTAAATAATTGAAACCTTTTAAAAAGTGTACAACGGTTTAACTGTTATAAATCAAGATATATTTTAAAACCCCGCAATTCATCTGTCATTTTTTCTACTCATATGAATCCTGCATTTTCGCTTCACAAGCAGGGATGAATTGACTTTAAAACTTCGCAAGAGAAACATGAGAAAGTTTATACTGAAAATATTCAGAACCAGGGTAATGCCAAATGAAACAAGTATTTTTTAGCGTTATTTTTCCGGCATTGTGAAGTTTTTAGGAAAATATCCTCAAACAAAACATCCGCCACAGTTAAAATAAATATAATTATTAGCAAATACAAAACCGTGTAACATTAAAATACAGTTTTAAAAACATTTACAAGCATACCGATATGAAAAATATCGACTGCCAGAGGCGTGTACTCCATATAGGCACATAAGCAGTGCCTACCCTGCCGTACTCGAACACTAATATGAACTATATTGGATTAAATAATATGAAATTATTGCAAAAAATAATCGCACCGCCGCGAGCGCCACACCGACCGTTCTACTATAACGTATCAAAAGCAGTAACTACATATGCCCAAACGTCGCCAACGTCAGACTAGATTATTCCATGTTCACTAGACTAAACTCAATACGAGTATGTATGCTGTGAGCTGTGTGCGTGTTCAAGTGTCTCGTCTGTGTTATTATCTTTGTTAGTGCTTAGGCAGTGCTTTTACAAATCAAATGCAATGGCAATCAGTGACATATTTACCTATCTCTATTATCAATTGATCCGCTGTTTTTCCTACTGCCTACCCTGATCAAAAAGTCTGTGCACGCCACTGTCGATGGGATAGTGCAAACGTGTATTGAGTGCGATAAAAGAAAAATTCCTGTTTAGAATTTACTTCACGTTTAACATAAAGATTAAAGCAAAACAATTCATATTAATACTGATTTTAATATATCCTTGGTGTGAAGTAAAAAAAATCACACACAACATTTTCTCACTACTTAAATGATCTTGAGAGATGTATTGCAGTTTATTAGGTCAATGGTAATTCACGAAAGAGGGAACATTCTAGATTACCAAAAATTCAAATCACATTGTTTGAAAACAAAAGTTTATTTTAGAAAGTCTTATTTACAAGGCTATACCAAAGACGTTTGTAATTTCAAACATAGGGTTTTTCGAAACACAGCCAAATAATATTACTGAATTACTAATCCACTGGGCTATTCAGTTCGGACCTGCACAAATTTACCTTATAAATTTCACCTCTGACAGCGAGTATTATAAAATGTCGACTCCCAGCATTTCAAAGAGCTTTACAGATATTCCTAAATGAAAAATGTAATGCCAGTGTTCTATGGGATAAAGTTGTATTTTCCAGCTGAAAGGGGTAACATCCCATAAACTTAGATGCAACAAGATATGGGGAAAAGGAAACTTAATAAAAAATGTGTAAGGGCTTAATGCAATATTTTTCTTTATCCACTTTTAAGACTAACAAATAACTTTCAGAGGTTGTTTGTTAGTTTTAGATATTTACTAAACTGTTCCTGTTTGTAAAACTAAGAGAACTAGAGATGGTTGATATCGGAAATTGGGTGTACCTGCGGCTCCAGTTACCGGTGACCGGCGAGGAACCGGTTATGTATCTAGTTATTTTTGGAACCGGTTCCTGGTGTCAAAAAAGTACCACGAAGGAGATTTTCATAATACTCGCTGCCAATTTTATGTATTTCATGGTACTAGTCGGTAGAGATTTTAAATTAAAAAGTACTAGCAAATCGACAAAATTTAAATTGAAGTGTTAACTGTCGCAAAGTGAAGTAGTTCTTTGTAGCAGTTTACATAGAGCGGTAAAAACGCTAACTGCAACTGTGGAACCAGTTCTTCGTCAAAGGGACCTTTCCGCCGAAAACCTATTGTGCCAAAAAAAGGAACCGGTTCCTCAGAGAAATAATATCGACGGTTCCAGTGACCGGCTTGGAACCGGTTCCTTTTAACCGGGACCGGAATATCGACCAACTCTAAAGAGGAAAGTAATATTTTTGCTCATAGGTTTGATAATTTTGTAGATCTCAAATGTAAAAAAACATATTTTTCAAATTTAAATGTCAACCGAAAACTGAGTAACTTATTTTTTCAATTTTTTACCGAAAATTAAAAAAAAACATGGTTATTTAGTTATCATTTATAATGAACTATCACAAAGATAACATTTTAAAGAATTCACATTTTCTCTTTAAACATTTCTCAAATTAAGTGGGTTTCTCCTAATTTCTGCCTCAATCCCTACCTACCCAAAAAAACACTTGCCTATAATGTACGAATATTTTAACAGAAGATTTCTATATTTGAAATGGAGCTAATTATTTTCTTTGCAAGTCAAATTACACACTTAAATCTTTCACGGATAACTACTTGTTAAACATGTAAGTGATGAACATTTGTTAAATAGTGTATACGATTAAAATTATAATTGTTTTTTGTATGTATGAGCCAGTAAATTAAATTTTTGAGTTGAAAATAGCTCATGTGGAACTTACCAATTATACTCCATTTTCGGCGTAAAATTGTTGTTTGCTGAAAAGCTAATTTACATTCTCAGCTATTTCAGTGCTCTCCCCAAGTGGTTTTACCAGAAATTTATTAAAATCTCCACAGAGGTGTACATTACAACGTTCTCATAGTAATTTTATAATTCAATGAAAATGAGATGTGATTAATAATGAATTCAATTATACTTGGAGGTTGTGTGAACATATTTGTTTCTAAACGTTATAATAACAGGGGTTAATAATCTGCATTATTTAGTTGCTGTCTAATACTTGACTTATTTTTATTTTTTATTATTTTTCATATAAGTTACTTGTACATTAAAGTTTACAAAGTATCTACTTATAAATATTCGTAGAAAGCAATCACTTTGTGGTTTGACATATTTTAAGAAATATTCCTTTGTTATAATTTAAATGTTATTCTATTCTTTTCTCACTGTTTTGTTATTTTATTTTATATTTTGTTCTCCCTCTGTATGTATATATAAGCTCACACTTTATATTTTTTGTTAAGTTTAAATTTATACCCTGATGATGTTTAGGCTAAGCGAAACCGGTCGGTCATAAAAATTTAAAAAAATATCTGTGGTCTTATACAAAGTTTTTTTTTTTCATTTCTTTATCTAATTATAACATTAGGATTGGAAGTCGTCTGTTATTTAAGTACATAAGCATGTTTTTAAACTACTTTTTCGATCTCAGTTTTTCAATAATTAGTTATTGTGTGACATTTGAGACAGAAAATAAAATGAAATGGAGGTTTCTAGCAGTGCACGGAACATTTTAAATAA